>CM034152.1:400277517-400877517 GCA_019776745.2 Taxus chinensis | reverse complement strand
TAGTGGGACATAGAATACCCTTTATCAAAGTGCCACGTAAAAACAGGTCAGGACATGAGAATGTTGAAGAACCTCCACAATACGAGGAAGAGGAGAAACCTTTAGAAGAAGAAACCACCATTCAACAACAGATTAGTAACCTAACTGACAATTAGCTTTGCTAACCTCTCATGTACAAAAGGAAGCAAGAAAAAACGTTCAAAAGTCGAGGCCTAAGGTCAAAATCAGTGAACTCCATAGAGAAAATCATGGGGAAGACAATACGGATTATCATCGTGTATATATCCCAGCTTCTCCCACTAAAGAACAATTGCTCGCACAAGAGGTATAGTCTATGAAAGCAACACTCGCAGGCCTTCAAGAGAACAATATGGGGAGCATTAGAAAGTATCAATATGAAGAATTATGTCCCTATCCTTTTGACAAGACTATGACCCTTCAACCTTTTACTAAGAAAATCGACATGCCAAAATTCGACAAATATAAAGGGAAGGGAGATCCATGGGATCATGTCAAAGATTTCTATATGGCATGTCAAGAGGTGTCCTATAGTGATAATTATCTCATATGACTATTTCCCAAGAGTCTAGGAGGTCAAGCCTTCGAGTGGTTTACATGTTTACCTCGGGGGTCAATTTTCACTTGACCAGAATTGGCAGAAAGGTTTGTGCGTCACTTCTCATACAATATAGAGAGTGAGGTCAACATGGCAGATTTATGTGGCAGATTTGTGCATCAATATAGAGACTTTCGCCAGCTTCCTACAATGGTGGAGAGGGATAACTAGCCGCTTCCCTTGCGCTTTCCCTGTAAAACAGCTTGTAAGTATTTTTGTGCCCAACCTAAATCCGGACATAGCCTTCCACCTCCAAATGCATTGTGTTCGCACTTTTGAGGAGGTCATTGAAAAAGGGGTTCAAATAGAGAAAGCTCTCATTGCCAAAGGAACTCTCAAGTTCCAATCTAGAGATAATCAAAATGTTAAACCCACGGAGAAGCCGAAGGTATTTAACAAAAACACAAACGTGTTAGGAGACGGGATCATTGATTCCAAACGTGTAGAAGTGGTTCAAACTGGTCAACCTTTTAAACTGACCAAAGGACCCATTCAACCACCACCCAAGCGGAGAATGTTCACCCCCCTCAATGAACCTTTGTCGGTTATATTAAAACAATTGGATGCGGCTCACATGGTGACATATCCTACGACAACCATTTGATGACAATGTTCCAAACCCGTTATGGTACAAGGAGCATGAATATTGTGAAATGCATTGTGTCAAGGGACATAAGACAGACAAATGTCTACGACTTCGTCACTATATCCAAGACCTCATCGACAATGGGGAGATAGAGGTGGACAACCCAGAGAAAATTCAGACACCCAACGGAAAAATGGGGATATATAAAGAGCCATTCCCCAAACATGATAAATCAGAAAAGTCAAAGCCGGATCGGGGAGAGTCATCCCAAGGTTATAAAGCACCGAATTACTTATACACCAAAAAAGACAACAGTCATTATGATTCGATTATTAGATGTATTCGCTCTCCTACAGACCATGTCAACACCATCTGGATCAAGGGAAATGATTGCGCAGCGGTAACAAGGTGTGCCCGCCTCGTGATTCCGGAACCTTCTCCATCAACCCCACAAAATGGTAAGTACAACCTCTTAGAACAACTGGAGAAAATGTCTGCTAAGATTTCGATCTTAGATCTTAAGATATCAAATGTACACAGACATTCTATACCAAACTCTTCAGGGGTCAAGAGTGACATTAGAGGTAGATCCTACACATCTCCAAGCCGCAGTAACAAACATCGTACCAAATGAACACATTTGCTTCAATCATAGGGAGATCCCTATTGAAAATCCAACGCATAATCTTCCTTTGTATATTGAGGTAGTAGTTACCCGCAGGAAGATCAAACGAGTGCTTGTGGACAACGGATCAGGGTTGAACATATGCATGCTAAAGTTGGTTAAGCAGTTAGGGCATACCGAGGCAGATCTTGAGTCAAATATCATCACTATCACCGCTTACGACAACGCGGAAAGGGAGTCAGCAGGTACAATCACGTTGCCCATGGAGGTGGGTCCCACTTGTCATCAAACAAAGTTCCATGTTCTGGACTTGAAACTTCTGTATAATATGCTTCTAGGCCGACCATGAATTCATGCCATGCAAGTTGTGCCATCAACATTTCATCAATGCATTAAACTGAAGCATGAGGGACACACCATTACAATACAAGGAGATTCAGAGCTCTTTGCTCACTGCAGAGCTCTCAATAGTTTTGCGCGTAAGGGCGCATATGCATGTGCCTCTGCCGATATAGCTGTCCCTCTCCAATCTGAAGCCATGAAATCTCGGGTAGATTTAGATTATCTCAGTTCTTGCGCCCATGGTGCATCTACATCCACCTCTCCTTTTGATTCATGGGAGATGAACGTTCTAGAATATGGTTGTGGAGAATATAATGTGCAACAAGCCCTCTTGGTTTCAGACCTCTCATTGTCACCCAAGACTAGAGGTCGACCCAACTATCGCTTTAGAAGACCTAGAAATGAACAAACTATTAGGTCATTCTTACCTGGAGGCTTGCTGGCTGAAAAAAATTTGTTGGACCCACCTACAACTTGGGTCCCAGAGGATACTTAGCCAACCTATTATCAAACCCCTGAATACGAGATATCTAGTAAAATGATGTACTCCATGGGCTACAAGGGCCTAGGATGCGGAAGAAATGAGCAAGGAATTCGCCCTTATGGGGCACACCCCAATGATCAAAATGCTACTTGCTCTGAACATGAGGATAGCTCTGACTATCTAGACAGCGATACGGATTCCCATTGTAGCCAATAAGAGGATCTTGCCTCCACGAACCTATTCATGAATACCGCTGTCCTAACCATAACCCCCACGGAACCAACCCTTGACCTTGTTTACCCTTCCCTTGTTGAATGGGACCAACAACGTCATATGTCACTAGATCTATTTGAGAATGATGAAGCTATTGCAGATTTCATGGGCATTCGGGATACAATTCTCATTGGAGACCACAAAAAGGGCTTCTATATTGACTTGGATACGTGCGCCTACTTCAGTGAGGAGGTTGAGCTTCGTAGTAAGCAAAACTTAAGAAAAAGTGAGGGCAAAAGTTCCAACATAATGCCTTGGCAAAAATCAAAGTCCAAGTCACACAGTGAAAACCTCTTTGAGGCACTGGCCGACAAACAGGTGCAAAAATCAAAGGACAATAAAAGTGACCACGCCAAGGATGAAAATCTCGTGGAGAAATCCTTGGACGAAGATCTCAACCTTCCTCCCAATCCTATGTGTATGGAGGACTTGTCAAAGTTACTAGTAGAGGAAACTATCGATGTAAACATTGGTACAAAAGAGGACCCAAAAATAGTCAAATTGGGAGCATCACTCTCGGCACGGGAACCAAAGACATTCACCATGCTGCTATGGGAATTTATAGATTTATTCGCATGGTCCTATAAGGATATGCCAGGCTTAGATCCAACTTTGGTCGTGCACAACTTGGTTGTACATGCAAATGCTAAGCCTATTAAACAGAAGCTCAGAAAGATGCACCCAAGGGTGGCCCTACTGGTTAAAGAAGAATTAGAAAGATTGCTTGCAGCAGGATTCATTCGGCCTATTGATTATTCTGAATGGATATCCAACATCGTCCCTGTCCAGAAGAAGCCCGTCGGGATCAGAATCTGCACTGATTTTAGAGACATTAATAAGGCTTGCCCTAATGATGATTTTCCACTACCAAATATTGATATGATTGTGGATTCAACAACAGGATATGAGATGCTATTTCTTATGGATGGCTTTTCAGGATACAACCAAATCAAGATAGTTGATGAAGATCAGCACAAGATGGCTATTACAACTTCTTGGGGTACCTTCTGTTATCAGGGAATGCCATTTGGGCTTAAAAATGCAGGAGCTACTTATCAAAGGGCAATGCCGGTGATTTTCCATGATATGATCCATGATATCATGGAAGACTATTTGGATGACATCCTCAGAAAATCTAAGACAAGAGAGGATCACCTTGTTATTTTGCAGGGTATCTTTGTGTGCCTACGAGAGTACAAAGTCCGGCTGAACCCAAAGAAATGCGTTTTCGGTGTGCTATCGGGAAAATTGTTGGGTTTCATTTTATCAAGAAGGGGAATTGAGGTAGACCCTGCTAAAGTATCTGCTATTACTGAGATGCCTCCTCCTAAGAACATTAAGCAGCTACGCAGCTTGCAAGGAAAAATACAGGCTATTCGCCGCTTCATCTCCCAGCTTGTAGATAAGTGTCATTCGTTCACCCATCTGCTTAAAAAAGAAGTTGCCTTCATTTGGGGACCAAAGCAGCAACAAGCCTTCGCCTTGCTTAAACAATACTTGGCCAATCTGTCTATCCTCGTGCCTCCAACTCCTAGTGAGCCGCTTCTGCTTTATATCTCTACTACGCAATTTGCTATTGGTGCGCTGCTCGCCCAATACGACCTTGGTCACAACGAAAAAGCGGTGTACTACCTCAGTCGCACTCTCATCGCTTATGAACTCAACTATCCCCAAATTGAAAAAGCTTGTTTGGCTATTGTCTTTACTTTTCAAAAACTTCGCCATTATCTATTGAATACTAAAACCAAGCTTATATCTAAAGTAGACCCGCTCAAGTTGGTGTCCCTAGATTTCATTATGAAATCTGTGACTACCCTATCCGAATTTTTTTCTTACTTTTTAAAATAATGGGTTGTTTTGTGTTTTTATTACTTGAAAGTTCTTGTTTTGTCTCAGGATATTCACAAAGAGCCATATTAGCCATTTTCGCCAAATATCCAGATGCCCAAAATTGTTATATTCTGTCGTCGGGATTTGTTCGCGGGAAATTTGTATTTAATTATTTTGAGCCCCGTTTGAGGCAATTTGCGCTCCGATTTAACCCTGTTGTGATCAAACATATCATTATTCCTATATACCAGAATGGTTTTAACTAGGAATGAGTTCTACACTTTATTTGTGACTTTTGGCAGCTTTTTGTGTTTCCCGTTTCGTTTTCTGTGAAATTTATCTAGATCAATTCCTTTGCTAGTTTGGCCTGATTTTTGGCCTGAAGTAACTGGGGATCATATATGCACGTTATGCCAGAAGGAAGTCGCCATCGCAGGTCCGGTTCACTGGGAAAAGACGAAGTCGAGCACCAAAAAGCCTGTTCTGGGTTGGCCGCATTTTTGGAAAACAAAGAATCAAAGTGGATAATGGGAAAATTAGAAGCAACAAGCAGGTGGGAATTTTGTACCTACCTTGCAGGGTACTTTTTCCCATGATAGAAAAGTCACTTAAGTTGCAATGGGAAAATTAGAGGCAGCAGGCAGGCGGGAATTTCTTACCTGCCTTGTAGGGTAAAAATTCCCATTGTGGAATAAAAGAAATATCACTTAAGTGAATCATGGGATTTTATTGCCTGCCTTGCAGGGTAAATAATCCCATTATGAAAGTCAAGTGACTTAAGTGAATCGTGAGATTTTCAGGGCTGCCTTGCAGGGTAAATAATCCCATTGTCATGTGATTCTTAAAAATAGAATTCTATATGTCAAAAAGTGCGCCCCCTTTGGAGAAGTAAAGACAACTTTTAAATTGATTAATTTAATTAATTATTCACCCAAAATAGGCGCCCAGGCTTGTGGAAAAGTCAACAAAGGCAAATGACAAAAGGTGGTTGAAAATAGATTGCTCTAAAATTAAATAAATTAATTTATTTAATGGCAGCCCCTTCATGTCAAAAAGTGCGCCCCTTTTGGGAGAAAGATAATACTTTTAAAAGTATTAAATGATTAAATTAATTCCTATTTTCAGTGGCTAAGGTTAAAGCACACTGTGAAGCTTAAGTGAAGTGAAGAGTGGATGATTAAATTGAATAAATTTAATTTATTTGATGGCTGTTCTTAAACATGCAATTTTAGCACACCAGTTAAAGAGAAAAACATGATTTTTAATTAATTAATTGTCAGGAATAGGAGGGGCAATTATTAATTATAGAATTATGAGGGTTATATAAGCATGGGATGCCATAAGGATGAATTAATTAATTCTCAAGTAAAGAAGTGCAGCCCAGAGGAAAAGTGCGCCCTATTTGAAGAGGATTTTTGCTCAAAAGAAGGTGAAATCAAGGCTAAAAGCTTCGAATTTTGGTGCATGCATTGAAGGAGGTTGATTTGTGTTTGCATAATTGTTTGCATAAGTGATACAGGTGCTTAGGTGAAGTTGGAAAAATTCATGCTCACTTTGCATGCAAATAAAACATCAATTTTTGGGGCATCAGGCTTGAATAGTGCAAATTTTTATGATTAAAATTCACTGTTCATGTTCCAGTTGCTATCTTTGTCTGAATTAATTGCAAGAATTCGTTACAGGTGCTTTACAAAAGAAAATGAGCTTTAATCAATGTCCAATACATTGAATATATCCTCCGAATTTGAAGAATTATCCAGATCTGCACCAGTTTTGAAGAATTCCGGCCGAGTAAGAAGTAAAAGAATCGTTCAAATAAAGATAGACACAGCCATGGCAAAGAAGGATGAAAAAGAGAGCACAATGGAGTCATACATCACTTCTAAATTTGCAGACATTGGAAACACAGATCTCGGTCCGGAACCTCTTTCCAAATTGATTGACAGATCCAGAGCTGGAAAGAATTCCTTCATGCGTGCAGTCAAAAGCAGTGGAATTATTCGAGCTGCAGCATTTCCATTCACATCCCAGCTGTCAGAATTTGTTATGGAGTGTGCTAGATCCAGATCCAGATTCAGATCCATAATTGCAAAGGCTTCATCCTCTTGTTTCAAAGACAGTGTGTGAAAAAGTCAGTGCGTGGAAAATTCCTTCCAGGATCTCGTGCATGTGCTCCCAATCTTCCAATTGAAGCCTTTATTGAAGTTGCATTCACCTGGAGTGCTTTCCAGAATTTTTAATTGTTCATATGCAATTAAAAATAAAGAGTTATGGCAAATATTGCACTGATGCATGTACTGGAGAAGAACTGCAAAAGCTTCAAGGATAAAAGAGAAGACAAGGCGAAGTCAAAATCCAGCTCGCTTCCAGATTCAGCTTGTTGTTTCCAGATCCAGCTTTTTCCAATTCCAACTTGTTTCTAGATCCAGCTGTTTCCAATTCCAGCCGTTTCCAATTCTAGCTTGCTTCCAGATCCAGCTACTCCCAGATCCAGTTTGGTGAGAATCAAAGGCAAAAAAATCAACTGCATGCAGACATGAAAAAAGACAAAACTGCAGCTTTCCTCTTCCTTCTTCTTTCCTCCGACAAAGTAATTGAGCGATCAATTAAATTATACAACTTAAGTGATTTGTTTAAAAGCCATTACTTGAAGAAGTCAATTACTTGGAGATAGGTGGTAGACGTGCAAAATAGAAGGTTCTATTTTCAGTTTTAAATCATACATGTCATGCAAAGAGAATTCCAGGAGGGAGATTGCCAGTTGTTTCCTTTCCCACTTCCACATGTGCTAGTTCAACTAAAAGCTTCCGACTTGTACTTTCCCTTCTACATTCTATAAGTAGAAGAAAAACCTCAACGTTAAGGATCAAAATTTGTAAGCAACAACCTTGTGTTCTAGACTTTGTGCTGTAACCCTTGAGAGCCACTTGAAGCAAAGGAATATACAAGAGCAGATTTCCGAAGAACTTTGTGTCACGGTGTATTGTGTTTCTTGCTTTTTATCTTAGATCTTTTAATAGACTTTGTGCTATTTCAGATCTAGATCTAGAGCTACCTTTGCTTAGAATTCTGTGTTTATATCTATTGGTTTCTTCTATGTGCATGCAATCAACTCTGCTATCTATTGATTGGGATGCACATCTTCCCCATTTCTTCTCTGTGTTTATATAATTCCTTTCTTCTATAAATATTTCCTTTCTTTAAACAGCTGCTTACTTGCTGCAGAACTGTTTAGTTATGGTTCATGAACTGAGTAGTTAAAGTAAAACCCCATATAGATATTAGCATAATTTATTTGACAAATCTGACACGGGAGCCTCACCGGTAAATGAGGGAGATTTATCTCATGACTGCCTAGGTTTTGTGCTATGCAGAAAATCTAGCCAACACAAGTACTTGCTATCAAAACCCGCCCTCCCAGGTAGAATGGCTAATTGGATCATCCTACTAAGTGAATTTGACATAGAATTTGTGCATCAGAAGTTGGTTAAGGGACCAGTACTCGCAGATCAATTAACAGAAGCACCTTTGTAAGGCACTGAACCTTTGAATCTGGATTTGCTAGATGCCTTCTTACTATACATTGAAGAATCTGTCGTATGACAGATACACTTTGACAGGTCCTTTACTTTTCATGGTTCAGGGGTAGGTGTGGTCCTCATTACTCCTGGCGACCCTATACCGCAGACTTTTCACCTGGGTTTTCCTTGCACAAACAATATCGCAGATAAGATAAGATAAATATATTAATGTCCAACGAATGACCACAAAAGTAGGTCAATGGGATTGCAGCCCAAACGATATACAAAGTGCAAACGGGGACAACTCAAAACGAGTTCCCAAAAACATACCTTGCAAATAACAAATTTCAAATGTTTCTGGAAGCATACCTTGCAAGGAGATCTTCTTACCTTTATCTATGAGGCTTATCTTCATGATTTGATAATTGAGAGTGAGCTCTCCCAACGAATGCCACCATTGAATTCCAAACACAACACCCAAGTCAGCCATCACATAGAAATCAGCACATGCCTTGCACTTCTGGCTACATCCTTCACCTTTTATCTTCCTTTTTCTTGGCATAGGTTGATCATTGGAATAAAGACCTAATAAGAACATGGAAGAGAGCAATGAAATATAATTGTCATACCCTTTTTATAATTGCAAACTGTTTGGGCAAGTTGGGGAGCAATGAATTCGAAATCATCTTAAGCCATGAGCTGCCCAATCCTCCCAACTCTTCCGTTTTTATGGATCCTTGGGTTAGCCACATAAGAAATGAAAAGTTAGGATCACCATTATGACCTCCACACTTCATGATAGAGATTTCTTTCACACTAATTTTAAAATCAAATATTCTTCCCTTGGAAGACTTCATCCTAACACCCCTATACCAATTGTGAGAACACCATAGAAATTGAGCCTGAGTCTATATGTCCTTTGCAAAGAATAACACTTCTTACCTCTTTACCCCATGAAGTATGATGTGCACAGGCGTTCAATCATTAGTGACAAAAGGGGAGACATCATATATGAAACATGAGTATTCCTTACCATCCACTCATGGTAAAAAATCTGAAATGATGCATAGGCCAAAACTGAAATACCTCCATGCCAGGGGCTGCCCATAACACTCAGAAATTCTGAGTTTAAATCAACATGCAAACAATATTTCAAAAACACCTTACCTTCATGATCTTTTGCTTTCCGGGTGCTTACCTTCACTATATCTTTGCTTGATACTTGCTTGTCAATTCCCCCATGTCCTTGTGCTTTCATAAGGCTGATATCTCCCTCAAATGACCCTTTTTTTACTACTGTTATGTACAGATCAACAACTCCATTTTTTGTGATCCTCGGACCTTCATGGAGAAATTCTTCCTCTCTCCTTGACCATATCAATTTGGGTGAGTGATTTCTAATACATTCACCATTATGATCCCAAAATTCCTTTCTAGGCACATGTATAACAACTGACATATGAATCAAACGAAAGAAGGAATTGATTATCTTTTCGAACATACCATAACCTTTGGGAGGGGTAAATCTCTTCACCAATTCTCCTTTAGGATCACCCGGATCCCATTCCTTCATGTGCACGCTATTAGGATCTTGCAAGCTTATCATCTCTTTTAGTATTATCATATCATTACTCAAGACATGTCCCAATAAATGCAGGGATGGAGACATCGGAAGTCTACATACCAATCTGTGGGCTACCCACCCATTGAAGCCACTTATCTTCAACAATTGGAGCTACCTTTGCCATGTAACCATCCGTACTTTGTACACACGTGTGTATCATCCTCATGATTTGTGCTTGAGACCACAACCTCATTCTTTTCATCCTTATGCAAATCTGAATTTTCTTCAACACATTTCCCCATACAATCATTAGAAACCGAAGGAATATCATTAAATACCAATGAACAATTACCTTGGGACTTCTCCTTGAAAGCTGGCATATCGAACCTTCCTATGATCTTTTCACTGAAATCATCCATGAAGCAAACTGCATCTTCTCCTTGGGTCTCTATCACACAATACCACCAATCCCTTGCTATCCCTTCCAAATGACAAGGGATGAATTCTAGGGCATCCTCCATACACATAGGGTTTGACTGCAAGTATGTCTCCAATTCTGACAACCATGATCTCACTGAAAGTTTGTTAGTACCATAAAAAATAGAGATCTTACCCTTCTGTGCCATCAATTCTTCAAACTTGAAACCCTAGGACTTTTGAAGATCCGTGCTATGATACCACTATAGTAACCCTTCTGAGGGTTTTATCAAATATCATATATGCAGATCTGAAACTGAAAATTGCAGCAGACTGAACACTAAAACTAACAACTTATACTTGCTCGAAAAGATGCCAAAAACACCACCACACAACTCCCCAATATTTTTTTATATGAAATATGGAATTTTAGAAGCCAATATAACCAACAAACACTAAAAAACACACTACTGGAAACAAAATACACACTGTAAATTGCAGCCACGAATTAATTATGAAATATAGATATAGAAATCTCCAAAAATCATGCAACTCAAGATTCCGGCCTTTAAAAACATGGCAAATAAGATTACAAAACTAGATTTGTGAAATTCCTTGCCAATATTCTCAAACCCTACCCTAGGTAGGTCGTTCCACCCTAGACAAATAGTATCACTGCTGTAAATGACAAAAAGATCTATAAATCAGCTTCCTTCTCTAATGCCAAATAATGATGAAGGGTTTTCGTCTGTCACCCAAGTCTAATGAAGGGTTTTTCGTTCGTCAAAAAGAACTCACATGAGGGTTTTCGTCCCCAAGTGGTAGACTAAGGAGCAACAAGCTCTCTTCGCCAAAGTATAGAGAAAATATGCCAAGCTAGATGCAAATGAACTATCTCTTCTCCTTTAATATCTTTCCTTTGGTGCCAAAACTTAATTAGACAAGGCCGACTTGTATAGAACAAAAGAACACTTAAGGAAAACATTACAATATTAGATAAAATATATTATAAAGTGTTGAAGGGTCTTCTCCTTTTTTTCTTCTTCTTTGCCATGGAGAAGGGATGACAAGAAGACCAATTTCCAGCTCTTAGGTGGGAAAAAGGGACATTACAATTTGCTGAATTGTGTTTCTTGAATGAAAACACCAAGAATCCTCCAGACAATTGTCTTCCAACAACGTAGAGAATGTTGCTTGCAAGGGATTCCGTCCTCACAAACCCTGAGAAGAAATGTCTTTCCCAACCTGTAGAAATCAATATCCAATATCCAGCATGTCAAATGAGCTCCACAAATTTGCTTTTATAACTTTCCCAAGGAGTTCGACCCTCTTCACTAAGCCATGTGGGATAAAATGTTTCATTTAATTTATTTCCTCCTTATGTATCCCATCTAGACATATTTTAATAAAACATTTAAAACATTACTTATGTCTCCTTTGGCCCCATTCATTAAAGAACTTTATAATATTTAAATAACGTAAGTTAAATATTTAATTTAACTTTAATACTTTACTTTATTTAAAATAGATATTCTGGACGATATAACATGTCGAAATATCAATATCAACTGCTCCCACCATGTTATGAAAATAGCAATGCTGACAACTAACCTCTCGGATGCACGAAAACGACTTACTAAAAATAGAAAGTATGGGAGAAAACATCAAAAATACTCCAGAAAAGGCCATAACACAACTCTCCACCACGCCATGCTGGATAAAGTGTCACCACAGACAACATTGGGAGGGTATCCCTTTAGAGGAACATCCCCCTTTGAAGTCTATTAATGGCCCCATTGGGTGGAAAGAATTCCGTGCAGTTGTGAAAAGTCTGGACTACCATAAGGCTGCTAGCGAAGATGGGCTGCCCCCGGAGTGGTTTAAGGCAGTGTTGGGGCAGAAAAAGAGAGGCAGGATTGGCAGGTGGCAGAAGTACAAGGCAGGAAAGAGCCCGTTGGCGAATGCTTGCATAAAGGTTATGAACTGCATTTGGGAGCATGGGGTGATTCCTAAAGATTTTAACGCAGCAGTGCTAGTTTCCATGCCTAAGAAGGGTGACCTAACACTCCATGAAAACTATAGGGGTATTTTCCTTATAAATGTGATGCCTAAAATCCTCACAAGTGTAGTCATTAAGAGAATAGAGAAGGAACTTGAGGAGAGAAAGTTCTTTTCTAAGAGTCAAGCTGCGTTCAGGAGGAATGAAGAGTGTGTGGGCCAGGTTGCAACACTCCATGAAATTGCCTTAAGGCAAATGGCCAAGATCAAGAAACCCACGTATGTGGCGTTTATCGACTTTAAGAAGGCCTATGATATTGTTCCGCGTGAAGCTTTATTTAGAAAACTTCAGGCGAAAGGGGTGGGGGGGAAGGCCCTCCACTTCATTCAGGAGTTATACAACGGTTCTTCTGTTCGGGTCAGATATGAAGGATTGCTCTCCTCCCAAATCCCAGTTAAAAGAGGAGTAAGGCAAGGGTGCCTTGCCTCGCCTACTCTTTTCAATATCTTCATAAATGACATTATGCAGGATCTTGAGGGATTGGCTGTCAGGGTACCTAGTCTTACCGAAGTGGTTGCTGGGCTTTTGTTTGCAGATGATCTGATAGCGATGGCTGAGTTAGTGGAGGAAATGCATGTGGTGTTGCAGAGGATTCAGTGTTGGAGTGATAAGTGGGGAATGAAGTGTGGGATTGATAAGTGCAGGGTAATGAAGATCTTCGGGGTGTGCAACAACTACAAGTATTTGGGGATTGAAACTGACTCGGAGTTGTCTGTGGAGAAAATCATCAAGGAGCGAGCTGCGTCAGGAAGTAGAACCCTCCATGGGATTCGACACTTCTTGGCTTCTCGAAGAGTCCCCACGTGGTCAAATATTCTCACTTTTAAAGTGCTGGTCTTCCCTATTCTCACCTTAAGGGCGGAAGTGATAGGAATGTTTGATGTGGCCAAGCAAAGCGCCCTGCAGAAAGTGGTTGTGGAAGGGATGAGATGGATGCTTGGGAAATCTTCCACTTCTAACATGGTAGGGTAGGCGGTTATGCACCGTGAGCTTAATATTTGCCCCGTTTCAGTTTTCAATGCAGGACAAAGGGCCCGAGCCCTTGAGAAGTATAGCGGTCTTAAGACAGTTATTGCAGACCTTGTGAACCATGACCCGCCCTATAGGGTGGGAGAGATCTGGACGTGGATTCATAGTACCACGAAGTGGCTAAAGAGGAACGTTCCTAGAGCCAACAATTATAAGATGGTTCGTGAAGAAGCTTGGGAAGCTTGGGAGAGCAAGTTTAAGCTCCAGGGTTCCCTAAAGTTGTATAAGGATTGCAAGCTTGATGAGACCCAATGCTTCATCAAGCGAGTGCAGAGGTTTGAGAATGTGTCGGCGGAAGTTGTTTGTTGGCTGTTAAATGCCAGAGTGGGGGGGATTTTCCTTAGCAGTCAAGCTTCTAGGATTGGGGTGTTGGATTCGGGCTTTAGTTCTTTGTGCCCATTGTGTGGCGGTGAAGGAGGGGACTCCCTTCTACACCTCCTTGTGAAGTGCCTGCATGTCAGGCTGCGAGAAACCAAATCGCAGGCTGGTTTTCAAGAAGTACTGCAGGAACTTTGTTACATCGCCCCATCTGTTGCTCGTGAGGACTTGCTCTTGATACTCCTTGGTGGGGAGTGTTGCGCTCGGCGTCTATCGTATTGGTTAGGCGACCGTTTGCATCAGAGGAGAACTGCGAGCTTCGTGCTTGTGGCAAACCTCCTGGCTGTGGCACTACCCCTTTATCAGAAGGCTCTGTAGGGCTGGATGAGGGAGGGGGAAATGGCATAGTCCACCCCTTCGGGGGTTCGGGGATACCTAACCACTAATGAGCCAACACACAATTGTGTAGGGCAATACCATTCCGTCAGGCACACAGCTGGAAAAGTCTCTTTCACTTGGCCCCCGTTCTTCGGAACTGGGGAGATAACCATGAGGCCTCTTTAAGGCTAGGTGGAAGGACAAACGGTTTTCACTAGGAGCATTCCCTGGAGACTCCCACCTGTAGGGCGGGGTCGGTATCGCTAATTGCATACAATAGACGATGTATGTTACTCAGCAGGGAGGTAACAAAGATCAGGTTTCACTGTTGTGTACAAGATCAAAGTCGTAGAATTTGAAGTCGAGGGGTGATTCCCGAAGACTGCGCTTGCCCCTGACCAACTTGAGCAAGGAATTCTTCTAATTCAGGAAACTAGGAAACAGTTCCCTAACCACACTCCGTTAGCTTACGGGAATGATTGAATAGGCTAACTTTGACAATCTCATGAAAAGGTAAGGAAGGGAACATTACATCCCCTTACAAGATAAGTATACAAAGGATTGGTCATGGTTGATTGAGCGAGTTAGAGATATCCTCCACTTGTGGGGCAGTCTCCTCTTTGGAAACCTATTATGAATAGTCTCCATTCTAAGAACTGGATCTAGTTCGCACATTATTGCAAACCATTGACTAAATTCACAGAAGTAGGTAGAAGTTGAATTCCTCTAGATGATTGGCCCACTTAGTTGGCATACAATCAAAAGTGGGACATTGTTTCTGTAATTCGAAGGAGGTCATTCTCCTACTCGTAGGATGAAGATAATATTGGCTGGGGTATTCGGGGATTTCACTGTCCTTGGAGGTTATGATGCTCTTTGTAAGACCACTCATCCCCCAAAAGACATCTTTAAACCTCTCTGGTCACAAAACCTTTGGCCCAAATTCCGCTTCTTCATATGGCTAGTGTTACATCGCAGAATTCTCACAGGTGAGCAATTGTTGAAACAAGGTTTCATGGTCCCTTGATGTTTGAAATGTGTTGAGGTAGTGAGGAATCTACTAATTATCTTTTTAAATACTGTCCGATTACGACCATCCTTTGTCAAAACCCGGCAAATTTGCTGGTAGAGGGTAGGAAATATGGACTAAATCTGGAGGGATTGGATCAATTAGGTTCAGCTTGATAAATATATTTGTCAAATTATATGGATTATTGCATCTCTTCTCCTATGGAATATCTGGAAGGAGAGAAATCAACTAATCTCTAAGTAGTACAGGGATAGCTATTTTGTTTGGAAGAGGACTTGGGCAAATATCTGCAATGTCCCTTTCTAGGGGGGAAACCGAAAAAGGAGGAAATCACACAAACCCCAAATGATTAAACTCAAATTGTATATCAGCCAACTGGTTTCTTATGACAATTATAAATCAGCAGTTTGATTTTTTATAACAGCAGCTTGTAATTAGTGAGAAATCACCAAATATCATGTAATATCCCCTTGTGGGATATTTAATTAAATCAGATTTGATGAGTTATTTGCTATGTTCCACCAAGTTTCCGGGACGGGGACGGCAAGGGACGGGGGGACGTGTTTCTGGGACGGATTTTTTTGGAGGTCTTTTTTTAGGGGACGACAGGGGACGGTTATTAATTTATTAAAAATAAAGGAAAATATAAAAAATATAGGAAATTTCAAATATTTATATGATAACATCGACAAAATCATTCATCACACAACAAAATTTCAAATATAGAACCTTAATACATAAAATTGGAGTTGAATTGAGATTTCACATAAGGTTGAAGTATTAATTACAATAATAATTACACTGAAATGCCCAAGGGCAGCAAGTCCCCGTCCCCAAGTTTCCAAAACTTCCCTGGTACGGGGATGGCCCTAAAAGGGTAGGGGACGTGTCCCCGTGGAACATAGGTTATTTGATGAGTTACATGGTGCTTCTTTCTTTTCAAAAATAGATCTCAAATCTGGGTACCATCAGATAAGGGTAAGAGAAGATGTGCACAAAACAACTTTTAGATGTCATTTTGGGCATTTTGAATTTTGATTATGCCTTTTGGGTTAACTAATGCACCGGCTACTTTTCAATCTTGCATGAACCATGTATTTAGCCAATATGTAAGAAAGTTTGTGCTAGTGTTCTTTGATGACATTCTTGTGTATATCAAAACTTGGGAAGAGCATTTGACACATTTGGATTTGGTTTTATCTACTTTGGGACAACATTCTTTCTTTGCAAAAAAATCTAAGTGTGAGTTTGGTTTAAAGGAAATTGGATATTTGGGGCATATTATTGGTGCTAATGGTGTGCAAGTTGACAAACAGAAAATTGCAGCGATTATGGAATGGCCTATTCCCTCTTTTCTCACACAATTAAGGGGATTTTGTGGTCTTTGTAGCTATTACAGAAAATTTGTTAAAGGTTTCTCACTGTTTGCAGCTCCTTTGACAGATTTGACCAAGAAAGGGGCCTTCAAATGGTCCAAACCAGCCCAAGAAGCATTTGAAAAATTGCAGGAGGTAATGTGTTCTTGCCCGGTTCTTGCAATTCTAGATTTTTCTAAACCATTTGTGGTAGAATGTGATGCTTCGGGTGAGGGTATAGGGGATGTCCTAATGCAAGAGAAACACCCCATTGTTGTTGAGAGTAGGAAATTGAAAGAGCATGAAAGGGGATATAGTGTGTATGACAAAGAAATGTTGACAATCATGCATGCTTTGAGTAAATTTAGACAATATTTGGTATGTGAGAAGTTTTTCATTAAATCTGATCATAATAGCTTGCGGTTTTTCCTTAACCAAAGGGAATTGAATGACAGGCAGTAGAAATGGGTAAGTAAAGTGCAGGCTTTTAATTTTGACATTGAATATGTGAAAGGGAAGAATAATGTAGCTGCAGATGCACTATCTAGAAGGCCCTATGGGATGGGAGAAAAAATGGACTAGCAATGTGTGCAATTGCTTGAGGGCAAGTAATTTTGGGAATAGAGGATTGTAATGTCCCCCTTTTTAATTAGAAATTAAAAAAAAAAGAAAATCGATTTGCAAAAGTCAAATTAAAATAAAATATATTTTTAATGTGCAAATCAAAAACTAAGGAGAAAATCGATTTCACCTTGGGATAATAAGTTCATATTTTGAAGGTGAATTGAGTGACTAAGCAAGTTGCATTTTTCTGGGGGATTATTTAATGTTGGATATTTAAAATAAATTAATTATTTTTAAGCATGGGTCGATTTATTTGGGCATCTTTTAATTTAAAATCCCTATGCATTTAATGTTTGTTGTTGAGTGTGACTTTCAGACATTTTTTAAATAAGATTCCCTCCTAGAATATGGCGCCAAAAATGGAGAAGAACTTTGGTGGATGTGCAAGGCAAAAGTTATAAAAGAAGATGTAGACACTCTTTTTTCGCATGTTAACGGTTTATGAAACTTCACTTCATGCTTGAAAGAGAGATGAATGCCCACTAATAATCTAAAACAAAATGTGTTCTTCAACACCACCTTTGAGTGAAGTGTGTATGCCTTTTGAGCTTGAATTAATAAGTTATTTGCATGTCTCTTTCAATTTAAGTAAATGTGCCATTGTTGAAGGAGTTTGTGAGGTTATTCGGAGTGTTTTTGAGCTATTGTTAGATCTATAAATTTTAGAAATTGCTGCTGGTTTTCCCATGATACAAATCAACTTATAGAAGAAGGTTTATGGTGTTTTGAATGTTATTTGTGCAAGAATAAAATCTGAACTGTTATTGCTCATTATTCTATGATAAATGCACTTGTCTCATGATATTTAGAGCTTGCTAACACTGTTGAAATTTATTTAATGCAAGTCAACTTATCTGGGCATTTATTAATAGTGTTTTGGAAGGGTTTGAAGAGTTTTGTGAGCTGCTGTTATAACTTCCTTATTGCAGATCTGAAACTACATTTTATTGGGTTAAAGAGTGAAAGGAAAGAGCTGAAAATAAGTTTAATTATTTCTCCTAACCCTAGCGACTTGAACTGCAGATTCGGGAGTTGTTATGAGTAGGTTTCAGTGGGTGGAAAATTATGATTTGGGTTGCATTTAAAAGATCATAATTTTATCTTCCTTTTGCACTTTGTTTCAGGCTAAAAGAGTTAATAGTGTGGGTGATATTAATTTTCAAAGTTTACAGTCATTTTCAGCATTTTTAATTTATTTTTCTACTTCTACGAAGTTTATTGGTTACATGAGTGTAAATTCCAACTAGATAGCCCATCTAAACTATTACCTTGGTTCAGTCCAACCCTATTTGGGTTGTATTGAAGCCGACACTGGGTTAGTTGAGGTGAACCTAGAAGGGTTTATCTTTTAAGTTTACTTCCATTGCAAGTAGATTTATAGAATTTAAATAATATCCCAAAAGGGGATATTACAAAACCCTTGATATCTTTCTGAAAGCTAAGGAATCGAAAAGAGACAGATTTTTGAAGAACTTTGTGTCAACGGTGCATTTGTTTCTTACTTATGTGTAGATCTTTGCATAAACTTTGTGTTATCTCAGATCTAGATTTGAAACTTTATTTTTCTTTAAATTCTGTATCGTGAGATCTGTTTGTTTCATCTATGTGCATGAGACCAACTCTGCGAACTATTGGTTGGATTGCACATCTTCTTTGCTTTCTTCCCGGATTCAATTATTTCCCCTTTTAGCAAATATTTCTTTACAGCTGCTTACTTGCTGCAAAATTGCCTAGTTATGGCTCATGAGTTTTGCAATTAAAGTAAAACCCACACACAGTTACTCAGACCCATAATTCATAAAAATCATACATGGGAGCCTCACCGGTAAGTGAGGGAGATTTATCTCATGTCTGCCTAGGTTTTCGACTGTGCAAAAAATCTAGCTTATAGGTACCTAAAAAATTAACCGAAGAGTTGGCCATATGTTTAAGCCTATGTATCATTGTCACCACTTGAAAGATCACACTAGTGATGAGTGGGGTTGTCCCAAAGTTTGTGAGGATGATGTCTTGACAGATGAATCTCTTAGCATGGAGATGCTTGGATAATATGTAGGTAAGGCTTAAGAACTCTTTCAATCAGGCTTGCATCAGATTTCCCAAAGTAAGATACCTATGTTTTTGTAAAGTCTCCTAAATGGGACATAATGAGAATTGCTTTCATATTTCTTCTAGTTCCCATTATGTCTTTGTTTGGGTCAATATTGGCTCAATGGATGATGAATTATACTTGATGTAATGACATAAAAGTATTTTTAAATACTTTAATGGCGAGTTGGGCATGAAGGCCTCTTATTTGGTTCGAAAATGGTGTAAGGACTTCTAATTCTTATGGGCCGGCCTTGATTGGAGAACCTACATAGAGATTAATGAAGAAATGGAATTACTTGAAGGCCGACCTATGCATTGGGCTTCTATTTTGATGTTGGCATCACTTGAGGATATATAAAGACATGAAGGTTCATTTGAAAAGGGTTATGCATATTTATTTTGAAGGTTGATATCTTAAGTTTGTGCACGGTGTGCCATACTCTCCACTAAAGACGAAAACCTTTAGTGTGGCTCAACTTTGGGGACTAAAACCTCCATTGTTGGAAAACTGAGGAACGAAGACTCCTCAAGGTTGAGGGGAATCCCATATGGGGGTTTTGAAAGTTCTTCAAAGTGGTTTATTGTTGGGTTTTCCTCCTTACCCTAGGTGACTTGCATGGGTGGAAGGTTTGGTATGTTTTAGTTTGATATCTTGTTCGACATAATTATTATGGCCGTAATCCGACCTTTGGAGAATCTTGGTGAGGATTTACTATTTTTCCTAGTCCTCGGTTTGACTGAACTACTGTTGTCATAGATACTTAATTCCAGCTGTGATTATCACATATTTCTTCAATATTTGATGTGTTTGTGATGCATAAATATTGCTGTGGCATTTTACATTGATTTACATTTTGAAAAGTGGATTCGAATCTTATAGGCAGTTTGTTGCCCTAGGAGACTACATATTTTGTATTGGTTGATCATTTTAGTATCTTCTCAGCTATTTTCAGTTGTGTGTGTTCTTGAAGGTGTTTTCAGACCAAATCAATTCATAATAGCTGGTAAACCCCTTTTCTCCATTTTCGGCCCAAAAGGGAGATTTCAATTTCAACCTGATATAGAATAATAGGTGTAATAAGCGTGTCGAAGAGGCAAATATTTGATTGTATAAATTGGAATTGAAGCTTTAAGCATTGTTTCTCAAGAGTGGTGAGGGAAACATAACCTTTGCTTAGTGTAGATTATACAACTAGTTATATAGTGTTCCCACTTGTTATTTCTCAAGATCTTATTTGAACAACCTGTGCTGCATTCACACGCAAATCTTCCTTAGAAGGTTAAGAGGTGGCCAGATGATATCGACTGAAATTGAGTTGTGACTCTAGGGTGTAAGTCCTATATATAAGGTTCCCATTTTTTATTTCTAATGATTATATCCAAACAATTTGTTTTGCATTTTCTCTCAAATCTTCCCCAAAAGGTTAAGAGGTCTTAGGATTTAGTCGAGCTTACACTTGGAGTTCATCATTGGAGCATTGCGTATTTGGAGAATCAAGTGTAAGAGCTGAGCAAACAATGTCTACCTTAGTTGTTGGATTCCCTAACTTGCATTTATTTAGGTTTTGTTCTTATCCTTCTTGAGCTTCACCTACGAAAATCTCTCATAAGGTACTACATGCCAAGGAAAAAGATGAATGCATTGATAGTGTCCACTAAAGCTAAGTAGCTCTATCCTTATACTCTTTTGTTTCTTTGGTTGATGATTGTTAATGTTTATTATACATTAAATAGGATAGTGTAGCATGTCCTTATCTTTTACATCATAGTTGTTTATATTACAACTTTTACTTACCACCAAATGGCGTTTTACAACCATTAGTTAGATAGCTCTTGCTTTGGAGTAGAGGCCACCTCTAGTATCTAGTTAGGCTTAAATCTCATATTCTTAGTAATTAAGTATAGATTATCCCTCTTAGATCTATAACAACCTCCTGTGCATACAATCCTTGTTCTATAGCCCCGGATCGTGTTGTGGACCAGCTCTTTGCTTGTGTGTTGGTTCTAGTACAGTCTTCTACTTATCCTAATTTAGAGAGGATCCCACACAAATCATTCTTAGTATAATGTCCCCTTTCTCGAACTAATTCATTTTGAAAACTTCTAGCCCATTCCACTTCCTGTGGGCAAGAAGAAGGTGAACAAGGGAAGTGTTTGTTGATGCTTTTAGTCTTTTTTGTGAGCATTTACATTTTTCTTTAGTGTTTTCCCTTAGAGGCGGGTCGGTTGTGTTGGAGGAGTAAAAAGACAAATTAAAAGATAAAGCAAGCTTTGTTATGAGGTCGGTCATGGGGGAAACTTCCTCATGAGGTTTCGTGCCACCAAAAGGATATATAAGGGGTTTCTTGGGCTCATTTTGGGCATGCATCTTTATTATAATTATACACTAGGTTTTGGGGCTGATTACTCTATTCCATTCCACTAGAAGGCGAAAATCCTTTGGTGTGGCACACAAAGATAACTAAACCCTTCCTTGTTCAAGTTGGAGAATGAAAACTCTCCAATTGGTTGTCCTTAGAGCTTCAAAGAAGATGATATTGTTGGTTTGTAGATAGGATTTGAAGGAGAAAGAGCTAATAAGGTTTCTGCATTCATTTTGAACCCTCTCCTAGGGTGGCGACTTGGGTGGAGGAATTCAATGCTTTCTAGGACACATTTTAGTGTTTTGAGTTGATATTCTTGTTCTTCATATTTTATAAGAACGAAATCTACATTTTGGTATTTTTTGGGGGTTTGGAATCATCATTTCCAGCCCTTATTGTGAGCTTTAATTTAGCTGTCATTTATTTAATTTTCAGCTGTGTTTAGAGGTTGATTTCTTGGTTGATAATTGCTCTAAAACATTCCTAAACTACATCTACATACTTCAAATGATGTGAATGGCGATATATTGATGAATTAATGTTTTTTCCTTGCTGCTCTTCTAAGAATTAGACTGTTGTTCATTGCTGCTCTATTTTTTAGTTGGCTCATATAAAAATCGGAATATTTTCAGTTTGGGTTTGTGCTATATCATTGCTTTTCAGTTCATCCCTAGAAAGGGACATTACAGTGGTATTAGAGCTTCGGTCTTCCCAGCATGAGGGTTTCATGCAAGAAGGTGATAAAGGATATATTTTTTATTAAAGGAGAGAAGAAGAAATCAGACCAGCCGGTTGAAGAAGTTAGCATGGCCCACCAAGATTCACAGGAAGCCAAAATTGATAAGCTCATTGAAGGGTAAGTTAGATTGGCGGACACCATGGGCTTGTTCGCACTAACCCTACAAAAATTTAATGAACCAAGGGTTCATAATGGTGAGGGCAGCTAATCTGGATTTAATGCTTCACAACAGCCCCAAGGATCAACTTATGGATAAACCTCTATGCCTACTTTCCTTCCAAGGGAAGAAGCCATTCCGTAGGTGGGAACAAGACATTTAGTAGGGTAGAGTATTGCTACCATCTATGAGGAATGCAGGGCACTTCCGGATGAGATTTGTGATATCGTGTCACTAAATGAGTTTATAGGGTTGAAGAAAGGTGAAATGGGAATTGGACCAAGGTCTAAACCCCAAGCTATGCCTAAGAAAAATTTGGAAGATGTTCCAGCCCTTGAGGGAAAGAATCCCTCCATTATGATCAAGGAAGAAGAACAACCGAAGTTGTTTGACATTGAGAGGGAGCAACCCATTGAAGCCCTAGAAGTACCCATCAGTCTTTCCAAGGATGAGCCATTGATTGATTTTCAGAACAACAATATGAAGGGTAAGGGTTTGATAAAATCTTTAAACGTGAGCCTAGGAAAAAGAGGAAATCATGAAGCACGAGTTGGAAGGCAAAGATCCTTTGATACTCAATAATGATTCATTGATTTCTAATGATGGCATGTGGCAGAAAAATGGAGAAGAAAACTTAGATTTGCATGAAGTATATGAGGATGACATTATGGAAGGGTATGTCCATGAAGGAAGGGAAATTCCGGTTCTTCATGATTACTTCCAATTCGCTGGAATTTCCCAAACAGAAGTCAATATTGGGCAGATTGAGGGAGTTGATAACCTTAAAGAGAGTTTGGAAGATGTTCCAAACAAGTACCAACAAAATAAGGGTGAGCTCGTTGTTGGCAGCCCAAGGTATGATAAAAATGATCACATTTTATTTCCTCCTATATCGCTGCCATATTTTTGTCATCTTGGGAAACACACTAAGAAGCATGTTAGAGACAACTATGGGCATGTTGTTTCTTCTATTCAAGGCCAAGATTACTTTGGCATGGGTAGTCTTCAGAAGATCAAGGTAACTATCATTTCTTGCACTTGGATTAAAAAGAAACTTATAAGCAATCATAGAGGGTTTGTTGTGTATTCTAACCGCATGGTGAAGGATCATTGTTCCTGGTTAATAGAAAAATCTTGGGGACTAAGTAACACACATGAAGCCAAGATTGTAGGGAATGAACACAAGAAGATAATTTCAGCGGAATACCTAAGGTGTAAAAATGGTAAGCAAACTAGATGTTATTTTCAAGATTATATGAAACATCTTGCTATGGTTTTGTGGGACTCAAGTAACTTTCAAGATTTCCACTTCTGGATGTATGTGAAGGTGATGGATAATTCATCCACTGGAAATATAAATTCAGCTGCATGGAATATACATTCAATTTGTTACAAGGTATGCAATAATTCAGGTTTTCATGAACCAAGGTGGAGTAATATATCATGCTATTGTTTGGGATTGGCTCTCTAAAACAAACCTAGCAAGAAGGCCTAATGAGACTTGGATTCCATGGGAGCTTTGGGGTGTAAGTCATTTATCTAACATGAATGAGATGAGTTTGGAAAATGTGGATCATGAACCCCGAATCATTATGGGAGCTGTTTTAGATCTTATGGCTGTTATTTCCAGCTGGTTCCACATTCTATTTGCAGCTACCAAGTGGATTTCGATCACAAGGAAGTGGTGCTCTTCTTCTAGGGGCACTGACAAAGTAAGGGTAATTCTCACAAGATGTTTGTTGGTCACTACAATTCTGAATTTGAGTAATGAAATGCAATGCTACAATTGTGATGACATGTTTTTTTCAATTTCATTTGTTGGGTTTTGCATATCTTCTTGGGACAACAATAGAGGGGCAGGTTTGAAGACATTATTTCCATTTGAAATTTTGTGTGTAAGAGGGTTCACTCATTGAGAACAATTAAGGTGAATGTTGCAACATATTTGGTATTGTTTGGGAGGAAATTCTGGGCAAAGTATGGCTGTTATACTTACATAGCAATACTCATAAGTTTTGATTTGAGCCAAATTTTGAAGAGATTAGCTTGAGGAAGCTTGGAAGCCTCTTTTGGAGGCCAAGGTAATCATTATGACATCTGTTCTATTGTTTCATTCGCTGTCCACAACAATTTCAACTCCCTATCCATTATTTTGACAACTAGAGATGAGTATCTAGCCATGAGGTTGACGGGTTTGCAATCTACTATCATTGTTGATGTGTTTTCAGCTATTATAAGGACCCCAATCATTATCCTTCTGATTTTGGGAAACAAAACACATGGTTATAGCTGTGTTTGGGACAGCTTGAGTGAACTTTTTAACATCCATCACTTGAGGGGAGAATATGAGATGATTAAAATCATTGAAATAGAACTTTCCATCATATCCATGAAGCATGAAGAAGCAACGATGAGGGTAACTCTTGTTTTTTTTAATAAATTTGTTCCATGTATAAGTACAAGTATTAAAAGAAAAGAGCAACTGAGTTTTTGTCTCACCAAATCACATGGGGGAGCATATGTAATGTCCCCCTTTTCGAAATAATATAAATTCAAGACTCCTTTCTCATCTTCCTTTTTGTGGGAAAGAAGAAGTTGAACAAGGGAAGAACTTGAGCTATATTTTAATTTCTTTATTCACATTTATGTTTTTAATTTTGTGTTTTTCCTTTCAAGGCAGGTTGGCTAGGTTATAGTGCTCCCAACTTGAAATTAAAAGATAAAGTAAGCTCCTTACGAGGTCGACAAGGTTGAAAAGTTTCCAACATGGAAATAGAAGATAAAACAAGCTTAAGAGGTTGGTGTACACTCTTATGACTCTTGGCGCCAACCAAAGGGGTATAAGAGGAGTCTTGGTGGCTCATTTGATCATCTTTTGACATATACTCTTTATACTTGGTCTCTAGGGCTGATTGCTCTTAATTCATTCCATTATTGGGTGACAATGCATTAGTGTGGCATCCAAGGAGGAAGAAACCCTTCCTTGTGGGAGATTGGAGGATCAAATTCCTTCAATTTGTGGTGTTGAAGACTCTCATTGAAGACCATCTTGTTGTTTGCATCTAGGGAATATAGGAGGAGTCATACAAAGGCTTTTGACATTGTTTGGAGCCCCTCTCCTATGGAGCAACTAGGGTAGAAGAGGATTTGTGTAATGCCCATTTTCTTGCTACCCTTGAAGATTGTTAATTTCAAATTATTTTCAGTTTGCAGATTTAAAAATCAGACTTGCTAATACTAGGGTTTGAGCTAATCTCCTACTTTTTTAGTTGTCCCCAAAAGGGATATTTCAGTGGTATCAGAGCACAGATTCTCAAAGGCCCAGGGTTTTAATGGAAGAAGGCAACAAGGAATTTCTATACTACCAAAGAAGAAGGGAAGCGGATCAGCTAAGAGAAGAGGACAATATGGCCAATCAAAATCCTCAAGAGATCAAGTTCGATAAGTTGATTGTAGGTCAAAAGAGATTAGCGGACAGAATGGACTTCATTGCCCTATCTCTTCAAAATATGAATGAACCTAGGGTTCATAATAGAGGTGGTAGCTCATCCGTGGCTAATATTGCATGGCGACCTTTGGGATCAGCCCACGGATCAGCCATGAGGCCTACTTTCCTTCCAAGGGAAGAAGCTATTACAGATGTTGAAACAAGGCCCTCTATCGAACGAAACATTGCCACAAGTTATGAAGAGTATATGGCTCTTCAAAGAAAGATTCGCGAAGCTATTTCACTCGCTGAATTCATTGGTGTGAGCAAGGGAAAGTCAATGCCCAAGCCTAGGTCACAAGCTACACAAGAGGAAGAAGTAGGGTTGCAAGTAATGAAAGAATCCATCATGTATGTGGGAGAGGAAGAAATCATGGAGCTTGAGCCCATGAAGGATGAAGATTCAGCCATTACTCCCATTATTGTTCCGGAAAGTCAACATGTTGAGGTAATTGTTGATCATTGTTTGATTAATACTGCTAATATTTCAGCGTGTATGGACTCTAGGATTGGAAAGGAGGATGGTGAACAAGTGGGAAAAGGGAAAAGAGTGATTGAAAACTATTTTTCCAAGAGACATGACAACAAGCAACTTGCTGGTTTGTTTAGAACAATAACCAATAAGGAGCCCGAGAATAAAGGTTGGGTGTATGAGCCTAGAAAGGAAGGGGAGATCATGAAGCACAAGTTGGAAGGTATAAATCCTTTGATCTTTCATGATGATTATATGATTTCTAATGAGGGCATGTTACATGAAGAAAAATATGACTTGTGAGATGGTGAAGAGAGGTTGAAGGGCGAAACACAATTGTCAAAGGACGATCGGAGGTACGAACATGATTCAAATTTGTTACTTCCTACCATGCTATTTCAGATTTATGGTCATGAGAAAATTGTTGAAAGAGATGAACTTGGGAAAATGTGATGCTCCGAAGCACATCACGACAAATAGGAAGGCCTCATGATAATATGGGTGATGGCACATCAAATTTGCATAGGGTCCATGAACCAAGACTTCTAGGTGGCCTTGTTGAGGGTCATGTAGTTGAAGAGGGTGCTTTTCCGGATGATTACAATCACTTTTAGATCACTGGAAATTTCAGAAAAACAACATATGGGAAGCCATATGATGTTTCATTAGATCATGACAAGAGTCTATGGCATCATAATTTATCATTGCCATGCGAGGGTGATCATAACTTTGCTAATGAGGAGCAAGGTTGGGAAAAAACTCTTTGCCAAGTACTTATTTTATATCTTCCAAGCAATGAAGTAGTTTTTTTATGACAATCCAAGGTATGATGGAAATCAAATTTTATCTCCTTTTATGTCACTGCCATACTTTTGTCATTATGAGAAATTTGTTGTTAAGGATCACATGTCATGTTTTGGTAATAATGTGAAGAACTTGTGGGATAACATGTGGCATTTAGACCTCTCCTTGCAAGGTTGTGTGGGCATAAAGAGTTGGATTCCGGTTGACCTCTTGCATTATAGAATTTTTTTTTTTGTATTGTTACTCTTTGCACATGGTTAAAAGAAAGATTGATGGGGGATAATTTTAAAATCATTATGTATGCTAACAAAGTTGTGAAGGACTCTACCCTTCAAGGTCAAGTAGCCACGGGTTTGATTAATGGTGAAGTCACTCATGATTCCATTAACGAGTGCTTGGTGGAAAAATTAGGATTGAAGGCTGAAGATTACAAGGGATACATGGTGAAGATAACGGATGGCCACTCTATGTCACATCAGAATAATATGAGGTATGTGCTGATTTCTATTTAATTAGCATAGATGATGTGAACATTATGCTTGGAGTCCAATGGTTGCATTCATTGGGAGAACTCACTTTTGATTATGAAAGCATGGAAGTAAGCTTCTCAAACAAAGAAAAGAAGGCTACATTACAAGCTGAGTATAAGTGTGCAAATGTGGTCTTGGAGGATGAAATTATGGATGAAAGGTTCGAAACAATGGATGGGATGATTCACTACAATAATTGAGTCTATTTGGCTTCCAAATCAAGGGTGAAGAACATGATAGTGTGGGTTGTTCATGATGCCCCATGGGCTATTCGTGAGACACAAAAATGGAGAAGGTAAAGATTTCAGTGTTTCTCTTTGTTTATGGCATGGAAGGAATTTGATGAAAGAGAATGCTAGCATGACATGTTTAAGACAACATAAGCTTGATGGGAATTCTTATTTTTTTTAATGAATTGCCAACCCATGGTTCCATGAGAGAACCAAAGGAAGTATGGGAAAAAGGAAGCAATTATGATGAACTTGCAGTTGTTCACATGGCCACCAAAGAGGAGAATGATGGTTCTATTTTTCAATTTTATGACCCCATGATGAGGTTTGGATTTTGTTTTGACTACCTTGTTTTCATTTCAGCTGAGTCACACAATGTTTGTGGGTATCAAGAGCTCCAAATTTTAGAGGAACTTGCCCTCAAAATTCACACAGAGATTTGGGTTCCACTTGAAAAATGATGAAATCA
The DNA here is from genome assembly GCA_019776745.2 of Taxus chinensis. Lineage (NCBI taxonomy): Eukaryota > Viridiplantae > Streptophyta > Pinopsida > Cupressales > Taxaceae > Taxus > Taxus chinensis. The sequence goes on along the minus strand of CM034152.1, from coordinate 400,849,124 downwards.
GAATTCATGGGGATGCTAAGAAGGAAAATTTTCTCAAGTTTAAGGCCAAAATAACTAATGATTTTAATTGTAGGACTGTTCTTAATGTTTCAGCATATGTAAATCAACTTTCAATCCATAATGTACTCATGAAGTTGCTTTTCTTTGTGAGATTTCAGTTTGGTAATTGTTATGCCATGGTCATAGGGCTGAGTTAGCAAAAATCAGATTTGGGGCTGCCATTAACAGCCATGAACAGCAGTGTGTTTTCAATTTTGAAGAGCATTCCATCATGGAATGTTGAGGGAAGGAGATCTTAACTAAAAAGAGGAAGAAAATCAAATTATGATGCGTTATTTTCAGACTCGAATATTCGGATTTTTGAAGAAAAAGAGCAAAATTACATTGATATTTGAGACAACATGAGAGAAATGGTGGGCCACAAATGCTTGAATGGTAATTGCACCAAGGAGCAGTGAAGACTTAATTGGGATCCGGGCACTTGCAATTGCTTGAGGAAAAGCAATTTTGGGAAGGGAGGAATGTAATGTCCCTTTTTCCCACTTAAGGACCTAAATTTAGAGTTCTTGCCATCCCCTTTTCCATGGCAACGAAGTAGAAGAGTTGGGAAAAGGAATTGAGCTTAGTGTGTTTTTGCTTTTAGGAGGTCGGCTGGGTTTGGAGCATTAATAAAGCCAATTAAAGAATAAAAAGAACACTGTGTGGTTTGGCCTTGTCCTTTTGGGGCTTTGGCACCAAAGAGAGGATATAAAAGAAGGTTGGAAAGCTCATTTGCAACATCTACTTTGGCTAATTGATTCTAATTGAACTTGTGAGTTGGTTGCTCATTGTTCTTCCACTCTTGGGCAGAAATCCAAGTGTGTGGCATTCTAAGAAGAACGAAAACCCTTTTTGTGGTTGGTTGGGGGGCGGAAACCCTCCTTCCTAGTTTGAGCTTGAAGGGACATTGCAAATTTATGAAGAAGTTATACTCTGATTTTTATACATATTATTGAGCCCCTCTTTTGTAGGGCGACTTGCATTGGTTTGTGTTTTGGTGCCATCTAGAGCACAAATGTGATCTTTTATTTCAGATTCCTCATAATTTATAAGGTCGAAATCTCTATTTTGGTAAATTCTGGCAAAGGATTACTATTTTTCATAGCCCTCGGATTTGGCTAGTTTGCTGCTGTTCTAAATAATTAATTCCAGTTGTGTAATATGAGATTCCGTCTATCTTTTGATGTATTTATGATTTATAAATATTGTTGTGGCTAGACTAATTGTTTTGTGGCATTATTCATTGATTTGCATAGTGAAAAGTGGACTTGAATTCCATAAACAGTTCGCTGCCCTTGAAGATTGCTAATTTCAGATTATTTTCAGTTTGCTGATTTAAAAATCAGACTTGCTAATATTGGGGTTTGAGTTAATTTCCTACTTTTTCAGTTTTTCCCAAAAAAGGATATTTCAGGCTTGAAGCGCGGAATTGATTTTGCTTGGTGGTTGTTGCATTAAATTATGGTAAATCTGTTTGATGGGGTTCTTTGGTTTCTTGAGTTGGACTTACCCTTGCGTAATGACTGTGGTCATGACAAATCCAATATCTAAAAGGGATGTTCTCATAATCTATGGGATGCTCCTGTTCTATGTCATCTATCTACAAGATGATATGGTCTGGAAGAGTTTATTTTTTGATACAGATTGACACAAATTCTCATGTAATTCAAAACACTTGAATTCTGAAAGAGCTTTGTATTCTCTAGTTGCAGATCCTATCTTCTATAGGGATGATTCCTACAATTATTCATTTGGGATGAGGGGCAGACGAATCCTGATGGGGATTGTGCTTGGGAGATCCTATGTTGGGTTAAAAGCTTGGACCAATGCTCCATCAACAGTGTAGCTTTTCATGAACCAAGGGCTTCCTTGAAACATCATATCTTTCTTTTGTTTTGTGGAAAATATCACCAAAAAATAACCTATTGGTTATCATTAGTAATTCCACCGACCATGAAGGCCTCCAAAAGTCTTGTACCCTGAGCAGAAGCACATCTTGGGTCCAAGGAAAGTTCTCATAAAACTGCAAATGAGAGCTCTTTCATTCAGCATCGAAAGCTTATGTTCAATTTCATCCATGGTTACTTTTGGGGGTGTGACCATTTGCAGGTAACACCTATTTGCCTTCTTTTCTGGTAAGATGAGACATATGATCGTTTTCTTACCATAATTTTGCACAAAACTAAGATCTTTTTATCAAAATTTGGTCTTCTTGAGGGGGCCATGAATGAAGATTGGGATTGATCCTGAACAGATTGGCTTAATTGCTATTACAAATCTGGTCTGGATGATAGGGGGGTTTGGCTGGTTAAGTAGAGGAATGGACAAAAGATGGTGTTTGAAGTACGTACTGGTAAGACTGGTGGTGTTTGATGCCATTACAAGATGTCTCCTGAATGACATCTATATGACAGTCTTTCTTCCTCTCATTGAGCATAAAGACCATAGTTTGATGGTGAATAACATACAATATTAGATTGTATTTTCATTCTCTTTATGGTGGATAACATCCATAAGACAATGTGGATTCAAAATACCCATCCCTGTGGAAAAGACAGACCTTGTAAGTCATCTGTTTTGAATACCTTTTTCATCTTGGTTATAGTGTCAAAACTATTCACATCTTTTATGGGACATTTTGCCGCTTAACTTTTTTGAGTCTTAAATAGTGTAGATTGATATTGCAATCTCAAAATTCAAAATGAAAAATAAAAAATAAAAAAACATTACATATTCAAATATCTGTTCACAAATTCTTTCCAAGCATTTCTTATAAATTCTATTGCAAGAGTAATTTTTTTATAATTTAACAATGCCTAATTTATTTGATCTGTAATAACTATCTTTTTACCTGCATCCATGGAACAGGTCGTTCTTGCCAGGAGATCAAAGCTTGAAATAGATGCAAACATCGATCCTTTGGAATTGGTATCTTGTCTTCAGGTAGTAATGAGTTACCTTTGGAATATTTGGACCATTTGTTTTAGAATCATGAACTTCTGAAGTCAATAGACTAGTATTTTTTTTATTTGTTAGTGTTTAGTTACTTTTCATAATCTTGGGTCTTTTACCCTTGTACTTTTGTAATTTAATTGGATGTAATTTTTGAGTTCCATTGATCTACTTTGGTCATTTGTGGATATTAATACATTTTTTTCTTTCTTTCTTTCTAAATTCAATTTACGACTTTCAAGTGAAATTATTTTCTAGTTTATGTGCAACATATCTCATAGGATTCTTTGAAAGCAGGAAAATGATCAAAATGCGTATCAATTCTGTTTTGAGCTTCCTAATCTATCAACATTTATTGGAAGCACGGTATGCTGAACTCTGTCACTTGCTTATATTTCATTTTTTGATGTCACAACACACTTGTATTTGAATATTAAATTGTCCCACTTAACGGTTTGAAGATTAAATTCATAGATTGTTATATTGGCCTTAGCACAACAGGTTTGGGTATTTCTTGTTTGAAATGGATTTAATGACGTAAAGTTTTAGCACAACTATTTTGTATGATTTGTTTCATGTAATTTTCATCGGCACATGCATGATTGATTAATTCATTGTAGTGCAGGGTTACCTGGGACGGCGGGACGGGGTTTCCGGGACGGCAAAAAATTTCTAAATTTTGGGGATGGCGGGGGGACGGCTGATTAAAAAATATATAAATATTTAAAATAAAAAGATATAGTGACTAAATTATATAAATAAGCTGAAATAAAACCATTTGAGATTTAAATAAGGTGAAACTTGAACTCATAAACATCAAATACACTATAAACTTTAAAGTCTAATATCAATATGTTAAACAGTTAATGTCATAAATTGAAAATTCATAATACATATTTGAATTTTGATTCTTGAAATGAGACAAGCTGAAATTTGAAATTTCATATAACCATTCTAAAATACGATTGATCAAGTGACAATAGCTAATATTCATATCATTAATCTCATAGCCAAATACACCAACAATTGTCTATTGTCAATATTACAAAAAAAGAGGACAACTACAAGTATCAGCCTAAAAATCAAAATCTCCATCTGAAGCAATATCCATGAACTCCTCCTCGCTGGTACTAGTATCCTCGTCCTCAAAGGTAAGCCCAATCAATCCTCGCTGCACAGTGTTGTCCTCTTCAACCTGCCTCGGCTCCTCGGGATCTACATCCCACCGTAATGCTGGAGTCTGTTTGTACTCAAGTGTCTTGCGATCTATAAGACGCAAAGCACTATGTACAGCTACAAGCTTCTCCGCTCTCGCAGAGGTAAGCCTATTCCTCTTAACAGAGTGTATCCAACCATACGTAGACCAGTTCCTCTCAGAGGCAGAGGAGCTAGAAACCTGGGAAAGGAGGCGAATGGCAAGTGGTCGCAGCAATCCTGGAAGCCCATACAGTCGCCACCAACTCACTGGTTTCTCCTATGCTAATGCTACCCTGTCTGTCTTTGCTGATGTTTTGTACCCATCGAGTTCAGTGAAGTCAAGCCACTCCATTCTGATCTGTGAAGCCTCTTGTGGAGTGTACATTTTTTTAAAAGCCTTCATAAGGCCCTTCTTCACCTCATCATCATCCAATGGGACAACTCTGCCTGGCCTCTGCACATACCATTTGGGATTTAGTGCATACGCAGCCATATGAAGAGGAGTGTTCAACTTCTCCCATCTCCGCTGAATAATGGGCTGTATATGTTCATTATAGAACTCCAAAGTAGGGTCCCTCACCCGAATAGCTGCCTTCATTTGCCCAAGCATGCTATCAATGCACTCGTAGATCTCACCAAGATTGGGGCTGTTAGAATCCCCATATTTGATGACACTAAAAACTGGAGCTATAATTGATATGATGTATTTCATATCAACCCAAAATGTTTCCCGCAACACCACTTCCTTCACTCTTTTCCCTTGATCTGTCTTGGACTCACGCCACCTAGTCCAATCCTGTGTCATAATCATAATTTGCAGGGGCTCCTGCAACTCGGACATCCTCTCCAACAAAATAAAATAGGATGCAAAGCGGGTGTCAATTGGTTTTAAAAATTCCTTCTTCGAAAAATTTCGAAAAAGTGCCAATGATGTGTGGTGATTGCATATGAACTTCTGCACATCTCTGGCATCAGTCACTATCTGATTAACCCACTGAATCTTCCCTATGTCTTTCAGTGCATTGTTCATGGCATGCACACAACATGGAGTCCAATAAATATGCCTATATTCCCGCTCCACTAGCTTGCCTGCTGCTCTGCACACATAAGCTGCATCTGTGATAACCTGTACAACATTTGAAGGTCCAACCTCCTCAATGGCATCCTTCAAAATCTGAAACTGAAACTCAGCATCTTTTCGCTTCCCAGAACAATCAATTGCTCTCAAGAAGTACGGTCCATTTTCGCAAGAGACAATGATATTGATGAGAGGACGGTGTCTAATATCCGTCCACCCATCCATGATAATGCTGCATCCATGTGACACCCATGTCACCTTCATCTCCTCCATCAATACATTAACCTTGGAATAGTTTCTATCCAAGATTGTTGTCCTGAGTTTTGTGTCTCCAGGAGGCACATAACTTGTCCCTGCTTTTGCAACCTTAGCCATAGCCTCCTTGTAATAAGGAGAGCGAGCAGCATTAAATGGAATCCCAACAACATAGAAAAATTTCCCAATAGCATCATCTACCTCTTCCCTTGCCTTTGAATCAAACATGTCAATAACTGAATTTGGGGCTGCCCCCACGGCCTTTCTCTTCCCTCTGCTTTCCACTTCTGACACTTCAAAACTAGAACCAACCAGAGTATTAGGAAGTTTGCCAGTCCTATGAGTGCTCAATGGAGTAGTAGCCGTAGAACCACGAACTTCTGGCACATTGCCCATGGTATTTCCATGGAAGATTCTCACCATCTCAACTCTCTACTCTAGTGAAAGACCCTTACAAGTGCCAACCCCCCTTCTTGTAAGATGCAACAAGTGTGCATTGGTCCTAGTGATACTACCATGCCAAGTCAGTGCACATATGTTGCACTTCCATACTTTGCTCCCCCCTCCAGACTTGGGGTTATCAATTATTTGGGCAAATTGTTGCAATGGCTTCTTCTTATCAAATTGTCCAATGGCAAATTTGGACAACATTTGAGATGGGCAATTGGTAGCACTACCAGCTGAACTACCAGTTGCCGTTGCCACTACATTTTGTGCCCCTTCTTCACTCTCCCCCATTGTGGCATCACCAACTCTTCCACGGCCACCTATCTCAACTTCCCGTTCAACCCTCTCCTGCTCTGATTCATGCTCTGATTCATACTCATACTCAGTCTCAGTAGAAGAACTCATGGTGATGATTGCTGCAATGAATTAAAAACAACCATAACTATATGATTGATTGATTATGTAATGAATTAATTTTAAAAAAAACGCAGCCATTTAAAATTTAAAATTTAAAATTTTACAACCAAACCCTAGCCTCTAGGGCTTATGCAAGATGCATTTTTTTAAATCCCACAAACTAGATGCATGATTGCATTATGAATGTAGATGCAAATGCTAAAAAACAACCCCTAAAAAATGCAAAAATAATCTAAATTTTTAACTAGAAATAAAAATGTAATTAAAAAAAAAAATGTAACCATTTACATTGTAGTTTGTATAACCAAACCCTATGCAATTGCAATATGCATTTTTAAAAATCCTACAAACTATATGGCATTGGCATATGCATGATTACATTGTGAATGTAGATGCAAATGCTAAAAAACAGCCCCTAACAAATGCAAATATAATCTAGATTCTAAATTTAAAAAAAAAAAAACTTTAACATGTATTGTAAGCAAATAAAATTATAAATACCTCTTGCTCTTGCTCTTGCTCTTGCTCTTGCTCTTGCTCTTGCCCTTGCTCTCACTCTTGCTCTTCTTCTTGCTCTTGCTCTTGCTCTCACTCTTGCTCTTGCTTGGTGTGAATATGAAATGAGCCCATATTGTTAATTTATAACATAAAATAGCACTTTTAGGGTTAGGGTTAGGTTAGGGTTGTCACTTTTATGTTATTAGAAATATACAATAAAAAAAAAAAGTGTTTTAATGTCTAAAAAGTATGTTTTTTTTTTTTTTTTAAATGCGCAGAAGCCGCGGGGGACGGCGGGGACGTCTGGACGTCCCCGGGAAGTTCCCGGGGACGTCCAGACGTCCCCGCCGAGCCGTCCCCAACGTCCCCGGGACGTTTTCCACCTTCCCCAGCCGTCCCCAGGGCGTTTCGCCCACTCCCGCCAGAAAAGGAAACGTGGGGGAAACGTTTCCCCCGCGTCCCCGCGTCCCCAGGGCGTCCGGGACGTCCCGGACGTGTAGAAAAGGGGGGGAACGCGTCCCCGCGTAACATTGTTGTAGTGGGGTCCCATCACTATGGGTCTAATCCATTTGACCATCCTATTGCCAGAATTCTGACCTTATGGCCAATCTCCATAACCCCTATTATCAAAGAAATAAATGCAAGTTTATCAAGCATTTTAGGAACTTATAAAAATAAGGCAGCTAATAAACCTTCGTACCAAATTATGCAGAATAGATGGTGATAGTGCTGAAAGGTAATATAACTAAAATAAAAATGCCGTTGAATTTGGACACCTATACTACTCGGCATTGGAAGCTTCCATAGACTGGTACAGATAACAAAACCTTGTCTAAAATTAAACAACACTATGAATAATAAAAACTTGGCTAACATCAGTAAAGGGAAATTAGAACATGCATATCTACATTTACAAATGAAGTTTCAACATGGAGTACATTATCAAATTGTCTTATGTCTAGTGACACAGTCATGGTTAGGGGGTCCAATGAAAGGATGCCTTAAGATCGTGTATCCTAAGAATTCAACACACACACACAGTCCATGCACAAAAGGGAAAACAATGGACTTATTCGTTATTTCTTTCATTGAGGAAATTACAAATGCACACCTACAACATACTTCTAGTTTTATTATAAACCAAAAAATATACAGTGTTATAATATCAATCCATTCATGGACATGGTTCACTGCAACAACTTTACTCAGACCTGCACAATCTTCAACAAATCTCTACTTGCAGTTCACAAACTGCCTCAATAATAAAACTATCTCCACAAACCTCTAGCTATTGAGCCAACTCCCCGAGCTTGCTGAGCAGAGGTCCTAGCTAACTGAGCTGAACCTGCTCAAATGAAACTCCTATTCTTATCAAGGCGTTGCCCAAGAACTGTTATGGAAGTCAAATGCTTCAGCTTCCATTACTAAGATATTTTACCTTCCACAGTGACTTTCCATCTTACATGGCTTATGAGGCATCTTTTGCAGGTCCGCCAAACTCTGACAAGTATACATTTATAATGTTGCTCCTGGATCTAACACTATTCATGCCACATCCTGGCTCATTAAGTGTCCATGTGTTCACCACGGATTTTAGGTGCTATGTGTAGAACAGTTACTGTGTGCCACGTTCTAATTTGGCAGTTCACTTCTTGAGGTTGTCTAGAGGGCATACACCTGGCGAGAGATGGTGCGGTGCAATGTACAGTGTTTTTGATTTCTACTTAAAAGTGTAATTGTGTGCCATAATCTGATTTGGTGGTTCACTTCCTGAGGTTGTCTAGGACTCTAGAGTATGTAGGCATGGTGCGAAATGGCGTGGAGCACTATAACTCAATTTAGAGTTCTGCGTTGAATTACATTTTGTACCATGTTTTAAGATGTTGCGCCACTGAGGAAGTGTGTGTGATGCCTTAGAAGGATATTCTGATGACATGGAAAGTATTGTGAACCTTCTGAGGTGGCCCAATAATACTGTTAACTTTTTGAGGTGGCCCATGAACACTGCAATTCAGTCCACTACCAAAGGCCTGTAAACACTGTTTATTGGTGATAAACCTACTCATTTTTTTGGGTGATACATGATTTTCTTACTTCTTGGATGCTCCTGCATCTTACATTTGAGGTAAAACAATTGTGAGCTCCTGCTCACAAAGGTAGGGCGAGTAGTAGAACCACTCTCTTGGTTGATTGTCTTGACCACGATGTCCCCCTCTACCTTGTTAGGTACCCCTGAAGATTTTCAGTTTCTTTCTTTCTCATTTCCAACCACCTGTGGAATCATAGATCGTCCTCAAGCGATCTGTGGTCATCCATCTTTTCCTAGCCCATTTCTTGGGCATAGTCTGTCCACCTTCTAGGGCACAAATATGATCTCTTTGGAACTGTTTGCATGATCTTGTGGGACTTGATCCAAACAGAATAACCGTCAGATCTGCACTGTTGAGTGCCTTCGACAGTGCACTGGTTCAGGAGGTCCCATGGTGCAAGTACCTTAAACTCTGACGCACCAAATACACGTATAGGTCAGCATAACATTAAAGATCTAGAAGAAAAATAATACATGAATAGAAGTATGTAGACTCCTTATTTAAAACTTCTATGTTCATCTCAAAAAAACTTGCACTGTATGCATAATGCATCCCATGTACTGACCTCCCAACACTCTTCGTAGCCATCAGAATGCGTTTTGAGATCATGGACCCCAGTGTTACAAACTTAGCAAACCTCAACCATAATGAGATTGTAACTAAATCCCATAGTGCTCTAGCTAGTTTATAATGTAATATAATGCAGAAAAATCATGTGCTTATCAGTTTCCATATAGTGGTTGATGATTCTGACTCGTGCAGGGTGTTGTCAGGGGACCTCTGGTCCCTTGGTGGAGCCGTTACAGTTTACTGATCCATTTTTTGGTTTCACGGAAATTAGACATCATGTATTCATATGCTTGCAAAATCGCTATGTCTTGGCTAGAGACCTGTTGGGCTTCTTCATTCCTTGGTCACTCCGCATCAGGTTCGTGTACATTCACGATGCACTTCTTGACCTTTACCTTCAGGTGCTCTAGGAAGACAGTGTATGGAGCTAATATGGAAGGTGATCCTTCTCCTGTGTACACGTGCTGGAATTGTTTGTCTTTTGGCACCAGCTGGTCAAGTGTCATTCTTTTCTAGCTTCTTGAGAGGAGTTTAGGGTCTACATATTTTAGTCAACGTTTATGCTGATTTCTTAGTGTTTAGGTTGATCCGAGTCTTTGGCAAACAAATTAAATAAACATTTGTTACAAGCAGCTTGCACTCTTGATTGCCCATATGACAAGAAGGTACATCCCGGGTACATCATGGGACATACCCGGGACACTATCAGTATGCATACGCCTGGTACGTACCAGGCAGGGTTCTGCAGGTAGTAGGGAATCTGTCATCCCTGTGCTTCACAGCTTTGACACAATGAGGCTATGCCACATGTGGCATTCTCCATCTTCCCTTGTTTTCCAAAGGTTATTTGGATCAACCCCGTCCATCAAATTTTGAACTTCCCCACTAACAAATTTACTCTATACCATCCCTCAAGATGGAAAATGAATACATACATTCCTCTAGCAACCACTGTCCCATGGAGAATGTTTTCTTCTCCTTGCCGATCTCCTTCAATATCTTTTGTGAGAATCTTCTCTCCCACCTCCACCTGCTGTTCTGAATGTATTTCCACTCGTATTTCCTCTTGTGAACTTTCTCTGAATGAAACCATTTTCTTGACACTTTCCATTGCCTTCATGCCAACTTGAAGACAATCTGTTACTGCTGTACCTGCACAAAAATCTACAATATTAAGGGAATCAAGAGTTCCCACAAACACTTCTTCCATTTCTTCACCATGACAAGTAAGCATGTTTTCCAACTCTGCATTCTCATCAAAACTTGTACTCACATGATGGATGATCCATGGTCCATTCTCAACTCCTTCAACTCCAATCTCTACCCGATCACCATTCTTCACTTGTTTTTCTTTTTCCATGTAATGTCCCCTTTTCCATGCTAGTCACTATTATGGCCTTGGGCCCATTCCACCTAATACTGTTTGTGCTTCAAGGAATTGCAGAAAGCAAGGGAGTTTTGTAACTTAATTGCCATAAGCCTGTTAAAGTGATTTCCTGATGGTTGAAGTAATTACTATTTATGGCTAAAAATGATGATAACATTAGGTGAATAGTATTTCAAAACGAATTTACAGTTAACAACTATAATAACACCATTCATTAAGGTGGTCAATTTGTGAGATTCCTTCCACAACATGCATCAGAATTCAGAGGTCAAACTATTCTTTTATGAGGCCGGTTTTCTTAAGTACAGGTCCCACCAGATGTAATAATTCGCCTTTCCAAAACAACGATATAAGATGGTAACCATCTATACAATATTGTAATATCCCCTTTAGGGACAAATTGAAATCTGCAACACTCTCAAGTACCAATATCGAACTAAGAAGGATGAGATCCTCTTAATCAACCTTCAAATAGTACCCAATGAAAGCTTAAGTTGCCAAGAAATGGAAATGGTTCCAAATTAGCATGGAAAATGCGGATTTTCCAAAAACCCTTGGAAGCAAAGCGGCACAAATGGAAGCAAAGCAGTAAAAGTAAATTATTTTTAAATAAATAAATATTATATAAAAAATGGCACCTAATATTCATTTTTAGTCCATAAAAGATAAAAGGAATTAATATCGGCAATCCAGCATGTGCCTGGACGTTTCGGTTGTATGATAAGTTTCCCCTGCAAGTGGGGCCTTGTAGGCATTTCCTGCATCTTAGAATTAAGAAACTAATCGAATGCATTCGAAAACAGTCAAATTCATTACCAGAGCATTAAAACTTCACATAGCTGCCACATCACCATAGATCATAGCCCATAGTCGCGATGCATAGAGATAGATACTTAAAGGTACATAACTTCCAGCATCTCTAGCCTCCAGGATACACCAAAGATAAGTTGGCATACATATGTTTAAACCCACGAAAATGACAACGATATCATGTTAAATTATTAGATAACATTGTTTGTTTCAGTGATGCAGAGAAAATAGTTTTGTACTTAAATTTAAAGCTGCCATATCAAAGTCGATTTTGATTACTAGAACTTGCAGAAGTAAACTTTCTAGTAACAAAATCTAATAACACATGCCACAATGACATATTATTTAAACCCTAAATAGAATGTGTCACATCCTCTAGACCAAGTTGCATAAATGACACTAGTTTCGCAGTCAATTTAGAGATTCATTCAACAATAATTGCAAGAAGGCTCACACTCTCCAAAATAAGGTGGTGTTGAAGAAACACCTTTGTCATGAGATCTCATGGGCATATATCCCTTTTCAAGCATGAAGATATTTTGATAAAAATGTCAAACATGCCCTTAAGGGGTTGCCATCATCTTCTTATATAGCTTTTGCATTTCAAATTTCTCAAGTTTCTCTCCTCTTTTTGGTGCAAATCTCTATGTAGGGAGAGTCACTTTTAAAATAGGCCTTCTTTCTCTAGAAAGTCACACTCCAATTAAAACATTAATTTCTCCTTTTTAATATTTTAAATAAAACATAAGAGGAGAATTAATTATTTAATTTAAAAACTAAATGAGTAATAACATTTTCCCAATTTTTATCCGTTAATCCAAGGGAAGGGTGGATTAAAGGTCTCCAATATTTAATTTAATTAATGTCCCGAAAAGGAGACATTACAGTCCTCCCTTCCCAAGATTGCTTGCCCTCAAGCAATTGCAAATTTGGATGCTTCAAAACTGAATCACTTTCCCATGTGGCATCCTCTAATGGTAAGTCCTTCCATTTCACCAAATACTCCTTGATACTACGTTTCCTTAAGTTCCTTTCATGAGTATCAATAATAGATTCCAGAATTAAGACCAATCTACCTTCTTCATCTAAAGGAGGCAACTCTAAAGAAGGAACAACATGCCGCCCAAGAGCCTTCTTAATACAAGAAACATGAAATACATTATGGATCTTACCATTTTCCGGAAGGTCTAGTTCAGAAGCCATCTTACCCACTTTCCTTGTGATCTTGGAAGGCCCGTAGAAGCATGGTTTCAACTTTTCTTTACCACTTTGTTTGAGAGTAGATTGCCTATAGGGTTCCAATCTAAGGAACACCCAATCATCCACCTCAAAAGATCTCTCACTTCTATGCTAGTTTGTATACAACTTTTGCCTATTTTAGGCTTGATGCAAGTTCTCCTTGAGTGCCTTCATGATGTCAACACTCTACTGGACTAAATCTTGTGCACTAGGCACTCTACTATCTGTCATCACCACATCCATGAAAGAATTAGCATCATAAGCATAAAGTGCCTTAAAAGGAGTCATACCTATAGACATATGATGCGTGGTATTGTAACAAAACTCAACAATGTGTAACCATTTGGTCCATGCAAACTGCTGTCCTGAAACATAGAACCTCAAATATCCTTCAACCCACTTATTCACAATTTCAGTTTGCCCATCAGTTTGTGGGTGATAGCTAGTACCGGGTGTGAGTTCCATACCAGTTGGACGGAATAGTTCTTGCCAAAAATGACTCATAAATCTGCTGTCTCTGTCACTCACAATATTTTTTGGCAACCCATGTAATCTGAAAATTTCTCAAAAAAACAAATTAGCGATCATAGGGCCATCAAACTTGGTAGGAAGTTGATGAAAATGTGCATACTTAGTGAGTCTATCCACAACCACATATAAGCAACTCTTACCTTGCACTATTGGTAACCTGGTGATAAAACCCATGGATATGCTTTCCCACTTTTGGGATGGAATAGGAAGGGGCTGCAAAAGACCAGCTGGAAAAGTGTGTTCATTCTTATTTCTTTGGAAAACAATACTCTCTAACATGCTTGAGAACATCCCTTTTCATACCTTTCCAAACAAACCTTTCTCTTACCATTTTGTAGGTTTTGAAGTATCCTTGGTGTCCACTCAAAGGAGCATCATGTGATGATTTCAAAATCAGATTCTTACCTCTGAGTTTAGAGCCAAATACACCCTTCCTTTGTAAAGAATGAGGCCATCCACAATTTTGTACCTTTCATCAACAATCATCCCTTCAAGAAAATCATTAGAAAACTGAGTTTTTGCATATTCTAGAGCAATTAAATCCTTCCAATCAGCTGTTATAAAAGACATAACAGATTTCTACTCCCTTTTGTGAATGATCATGAAGAATGGAATTAGCTTGAGGTGTCCCCCTTGTCATACCTTGGAAAATTATACTTTTGCCTCCCATCATGAATTTGAGCAACAAGTTTTGATAATTGAGGGTGAATTCCCCCAATGAATGCAACCATTGCACTCCTAATACAAGATCCATATTTTCCATGTCAATCATATAAAAATCATCAAGAAGCTCATAATCACCTATGGAAATGGAAAGCTTGGGGATTCTTCTAGTGCATGGTAAAATAAATCCATCCGCAATGGTGACATTAAATCCTTGGAAATCTTCAATATGCAAATCAAACCTTATTACCAATCTTTCACTAATGAACTTGTGAGCTGACCCACTATCGATTAGGATGATTACCTTGTGCTTGTGTAGCATACCTTCCACCCGGAAAGGAAGATATTTGCGAGTGCCGGAAAGAGCAGCAAGTGTGCCTTCTATTTCTTTTCCTTCTTTTTCATGTGCATGCTCATCAACAACCTCGTCAACCACATCATTAACATCACTAAAATCTGAATCAAATTCAAAATCTGAATCAACAACTTCAATAAATGAATTTGACCTTTACCCTTACAATTGTGGCCTCTTGTCCAAGGAGTCTTGCAATCAAAGCACAAACCTTTTCTTCTCAACTCATCTCTTACATCTTCTTGTACGCTGTTTTGGGGCTGATTCCTATGTGGCGGTACATAGGGCTGATTTGGTCTTTTTTGGGGCCTCTTTGGATGACCCAAGGGGCTGTCCCCCTCGTGCTTGCATAAGTTTTTGCAGATCAGACTCTTGGCTGCCCTTGAGAGTTCCACTTTTGGATAGCGAATGAGTGGCATTAGTATGCTGTCCTTTTGGTCCCAAATCACCACTATAAGTTGCACATTCCAAATCTAAAGCCTTAGTAATAGCTTCTTGCAAAGAAAGAGTATTGAATGCTCTTACCAAATCCTTTCATAGGCTCAACCAAGCCTTCCGTGAAGAGGACAACCAATATCTTCTCACTAATATCCGTTACCATGACTGCAATTCTTTAAAAATCTGCCACATACTCCTCAACATCATGAATTTGCTTGAGTTGTGCTAATTCACGAAAGTGTAGCTCCAGGATCTTTCCGGTCAAATCTTTCCATGATCGTTTTGCTAAATTCCTCCATAGTGTGAATCAAATCAGTGATCTTGTGTTTGCATGCCATGGAACCACCATTCATGTGCCATACCCTCCAAGTGAAGAGTAACAAATTTAAGGGCCTCTTCTTCTTGCATGGGGTGAAGGGAGAAATAGGTCTCCATGTTTTGCAACCATGTTCTAACCGAGATCTTGCTAGATCCATCAAAACTTGGGAGTGAAACTTTTCCCAATCTTTGTTGAAGATCCTTGTGGGGTTGCTTATGGGCCTTCTCAGCCTTGTTGCCCATCTTCAATGTACAAAACTCATCAAAGGTCAATATGGCCCTAGTGGCCGGATGCAAAGTACCATACTCAATGTTGTAAGATTCAATGGCCTCTACCGTTCATGGCTCCTCAACCTCTCTATGGGTTTCCTTAGGAAGGAAAGTGCCTTTGAAGAACTTGGGAGGGGGTTGTGTAGAGTCCCTTTCCCCACTATGTAAGCTCTCTTCTCCATTGGGGTTAGAAGACTTGCCCGTACCCAATACATCCTTGATAAGCTTGGATATTTGCTCACTCATAGACTTTTGGAACTCCTTGCCACAATCCTGCATCAACTCTTAAAAGAATTTTACTTGATCCGAAGTGAAAGCCCCGTCCTCCATTGATCCCTTATTTCTCCTTTTGTAGAAAAAACTCTTTGTTTCCAGCTGAGTGTTTGATCAAGTTTGATGGTGAAAGTGGCTTAAATTCTTCCTAAAGTGTTTACCTATATTGCTGATGAGTTATTTGATGCTATTCGAGTGTTTTTCCTCTCATTTCGGACTGCTGATATAAAAATAAGACTTTCAGGAATTCGGTTTGAGTGTTTTTTATAGTGTTGTTGAGGTCATAGCATCGTTATTGGGTCTTTTGAAATATACCACTGCAAAATTTGGGTGTGTACATTGTCCAAAAACTTTCTAGGTCTCTTTTGAAAAAAATTGACACTTGACCCTCTATCTACTATCACATTGATGAGGGTCATCCCAAGAAGTTCCATGCTAATGATTGTTGCTTTTTAATGTTTTTTCATCATAAGTACCAAGGGTTCAACCATGTGCTTCCCCATTCGTAGTTTGGGCTCCACTGGCAATGCCCTTGCGCTAATGACATTTCTCATGTCTAGACTACTTTTAAGTAAATTTATAACTCTTACGGTCACCGAGGTTTGCAACGCATGTTATGCTATTTCATGGTTGAATTGTAGGTGACTATTCAAGGCTTGTGCCGTACTGGTCAATGGTTGGGCAGAGCAGTGGAGGCTTGTGCTGTATTGGTTGATGCTTGGGCTGAACTTTTTTGCCTTGCCAAGATAGGATCTTTTTCCTTCTTTCTCCATTTCTTGCATGGCCTTTTCAACTTCATATTTGGCCTTGACGGTGCACGCGGGTCACTATCAAGCCTTCGCAATTCACGTCATCATAGTTGCTTGGACCCTCTATATGTGTAGTTTTATTGCATTGTTTTGGTCAGGTGGACAATTTCTTGCAAAATGACCACTTGTTTCACTTTTCTGTATTATTCTATGCGTTTTGCAAATGGGTCATATTGATTTTGGCTGCCAGCACTATTTTTTAAGGAATTTGTTGTTTCACCTATTCTTGGAGTCACTTTTAACCTCTGATTTGGTACACGTATTCTGTTTCAGGTCAACAGTGAATTTGATCTAGGTCAATCTCTGTGAAAACTCTTAACTCTGACAGCAATGTGAAGAATCATCTTGCATTTTATTATTTTGTACTACCGACTAAGAAATGCGTTAAATTCATGTTGTAATATTGGCTGTTCTAGTTGGACATTCCATAATTTCTATGCTGCAGTCTTAAGTGAATGAGATATCCAGTTGACTCTTTATTGTAGATCTCTGCAAGCGATCCTTTTTAAAACATATTTTTGAGAGTTTCATGAAAACAAGGTCCAATAAAATGTATTGTATCAGTCTCATATTTGCTAATATAAGAATACTTATTAAAATGATTTATTTCTTTTAGGGTCTAACTTTATGCTAGGTTGGAGATGCTACTTCCTTATGTACAGTTGGCGTGGCTACATTTTTGGTTAGATGAGTACATCAAAAGTATTTCATTCTTTCCTTCTATTAGTTTGAGTTTTCAATTCCTCGATTAATGGGTGGACCCTTTACAGTATTCTTTCATCTTTGCTTCATTATAGGGAGCCCCCTGTTTAGTGTGCTTTAACAACATTATATGACTGAAGCAATGGGGATACTGTTACTTTGATTGTATCTGAAACAGTTTGATACACCTCTCTGTATGGGAAAATTTTACAATTTTTTATTTAAAACAATAATATACAGATTTTTAAAACTCAATACATTTGTGGAGACAGCCAGAGAGACTCTTTTATAGGAGTGGAAGCCATGTTTCTAGCGAAGCAGTTGCTGGAACCCGTGCTCGAGGGCGTACTATCTCAGAAGACCTAGAGATTGGACTAGATTTGCTGCACAGGTATTTGTGTCATCCTCTGATACTTCCATTAGGAGCTGGTCATGAGATTTATATTTTGTCATTGCAACTAATGCAGAATTAGTTGATTATACAACTATGCAATACCATTTAGTCATTTCAAAGGACAGTTTATAGTTTTACTTTTCTTGCACTACATTATCATCAGTGTTTTATCTTAGTTAATCTGCCTTAATGAGTCTATCTGTAAATGCCACTTGTAGGTAGAGGCCTTCTGTTGAATATTTTATGTTTCGTTTGCTTTATGATATAGAAAAATGCATGTGGTATTGTCCAAATAATAAATCATAATCCCTTTTGAAATTTTAGAATCTTCTAGTATCAATCTAAAATATATATTTGTAGGTAAAATGTCCTACTACCACCATATATGTTTTATATTTTAAAGAAGCTATTTTATTCAATAATAGATGGAAAAATTATATCATTTTTTTTATTTCAAGACACGCACTACAGACTCAGTACTTAACCTGAGACGTGTAGTGCAGATCTGTAGCATTCCAAATACAACCAAGCAGTAAATACATCAGTATCCACATATACACATTCTCCAAACAACTACTCATTCCAAATCTTGGTAGCATCTAAAGAAAGAAGAGAGTAAATAGCATCGCTGGTCTATGATGACCACCAACGCAGGAGGAGAGCATGACAAACTTAATTGGATTTGTCCAGTGCCCAATTTGCCAAAGCATCAGCCACCCTATTTTGATTCCTCAAGACATATCTGAAGTCTATTGTTTGAAAGTGTTGCTGAATATTTTCAATTGTATTTAACACTCAACCCAATCTCCAATCCACCTGGCTGCAAGGGGTAACTTATTGTAGATGCATAATCTAAATTTAAGAATCCGACTCCACTATGTTATGCTGCCAGCCTACCTTCAGATCCTCCTAGAGTCCTCTCAAAATATCATATCCTTCCACCATATTATTGAATTACAAGTTTTAGCTGTCCTTCGTGAATTAAAAATCATATTTCCAGTATTCAGTGATTCCGCAAGTTCCATTGTGTTTGGTAATTCAAGGGCTGTTCACATTTCAAGTTTCGTAATTTTTGGAGAAGTTCTAAGGGCTCAAATACAATTTTACCCTAGCCTCCTAGGGTTTGAAGGAGAGATTTTATTTCCAGTATTTGGTGATTCTGCAAGTTCCATTGTGTTTGGTAATTCAAGGGCTGTTCATAATTCAAGTTTCATAATTTTTGGAGAAGTTCTAATGGCTCAAATACAATTTTATCCTAGTCTCCTAGGGTTTGAAGGAGATATTTTACTGCTGTTTTTATTCTGTGGATTTTCCCAATTTGTTCCATTTACCTCGGCTCTTTCCTAACCCCATTTGGGTTGGAAATTGCAGACATTGGAACTTCTCAAGGTATTTAAAAAATCAAGGGTTTTGATAAAAACTTGTTGAATATTGATTTTTTCAAGTTGGGGACATTACACGACGACATCCAATTCAGCCATCATTGCATTCCTCATATTTTTAGCATTTGGAATCTATATTTGGACTTCATTTTCGAGCTTGGAATCTTTTATTTCCAGCCCCTTTTGTAAGGGTGTTCTTTGCTGTCATTTTACTTAATTAAATAAATTTCCAAGTGGGGTTTGAAGGCTGATTTCTTGGTTAATATTGGTTCTAAAATATTTCTAAGTTGACCAACATGTTTTGAATGGTGTGAATGATGCATTTTTGAAGAGCTATTGCTTTTTCCTTGCTGCTGTTATAAAAATCAGAGTGCTGTTCACTGTTGTCATAATTTTCAGTTGGTTGTCATAAAATTTAGTTTACCATCTATTGGGGTTTGTGCTATTTTGTAATGTCCCAAACTCGGGATCAATGGGAAATATGCAAACAACCAACTCTTCAACACTCCAATCAAGTGCAAATATCAAAAGTCAGTCAAACACTATTCAAACCAATCAAATAGATGACTCAATAAACCCAATAAAGGGGTTTAATGGCCTCTAACGAGTGGCTCACTCACAGCTGAAACTGTACCCCTCAGAAACCAGACTTCTTTGACCAATGAGTTCATGCAAACATACTCTAAAATCAGCTCTTCAAATAACACAGGAGCATACTACTACCTACTGCCAATGTGAGGATGTTTCAGTCATGCAATCAGCTATGAATCTCTCCCAAAATCACACTAAATTATGCAAGATCCAATCGCATACACATAAAATTGTATAGACTTTGAACTGATCACTAAATACATGGGAAATCGCTGCCAGCAGACAAACCAAAGTATAACACGAAGTTGCTGATTTTAGCAGCTCACTTCACACTCCCAAACCATACCATTTCACTCCAACTGAGATCACTGTAGCTAACAAATGAAGATTAATTAGTTCGCTGGGCATATAGATTTCCAAATATACATTAAAATATCGAATGGTCACTCCAAATGAGTCGCTGTTTATAAAGAATGGACCAACAATCTATTTAGATGGAGTTCAGTTCACTAAACACATGGAGTTAATACCCAAACTTTGCCAAAACCAGTCGCTGCAGTGGAAGAAACAATACCCAACAGCCAGCTCAACAAAATAATCTAAATCAGTCCACATACTAATAAGAGAAGTTGCTGTCATATAGAATATGCAAACACATGCTAAATCTGATCGCTTTTTACCTAAAAGCTGTATGCAAACAGACCTTAAACACCATTAAAGAGACTCGCCAAAATCAACAGAGATCACACCACTAAATCGATTTGCAAAGCACATAGAAACTACTTTTATCTGATCACAAAACTAGCTGCTACAGTGGCGATGCTACAGTGATTCGCTATAATAGAAAAAAGGCAGATTTTCGCTTGCAAATTTAACCAAAATGTTTGCCAAAGTCATAAACATGAATCTCACAAATAAATATTTCAGTTGAATCTCAAAACCAGCTCAATACCACCTCCCACGCAAGAGAGAGAGAGAGAGAGAGAGAGAGAGAGAGAGAGAGAGAAAACATCAATGGGCATGCATCCCAACTCCAAGCATGGAGCACAAAATAAATATAATCATAACATAATAATAATATGATCCTAGCACTCCTTTTATAAGCAAGGAGGCACAAAATTTGAAATCCCTAGGAGAGGGAAAATTATTAAATAAAAGCAGTTTGTTTTCCCTAGGTGTGGCGTCCCCTTTTCAAAGGGTGATTTTATCAATAAAAGCCACCTAAATATTTATTTAATTAATTCCCCATTTAATTTTTATATTTTGGGAATTAAATTAAATAATTTTCATAATTAAATAATTATTGCTCCAGGCAATAATATTTAATTATTTAATAAAAATGTTCCCCTTACAACATCCCGAAGCCCACGGGGAAGTATAGGCTAAGAGTCTTAAAAAATGGGGACATTACATGGATGGTGTGAATGATGCATTTTTGAAAAGCTATTGTTTTTTCTTTGCTGCTGTTATAAAAATCAGAGTGCTGTTCACTGTTGTCATAATTTTCAGTTGGTTGTCATAAAATTTAGTTTACCATCTATTGGGGGTTGTGCTATTTTCCAATATTTTCAGCTAGATCCTGGAAAGGGCCATTACATTGAAAAGCTTCTAATCATAATGTATGATCCAATCCAAATTATAGTGGCAAAGGCCATGCAAGAAAACATGGAACTTCAGCTTGCTGCCAAGAAACAAGCAACACTAGCTGGACGCTGCAGTAGCACTGAAGCAAAAGTAAGGAGTTAGAGGGTTTCAATCTTGAAACCAATACCCAGAAAGTCGACCTCATCTACTTGGGCACATAAGGAACCCATACTAACCAATTCATGTTGATCCAAAGTAGAAGGGACCTCTTGAGGGCCCTTCATAATGGCTTTCTGTTGTACAATGCCTCTCTTGTTGGAAGTATTCAAAGTCTTATCTATCGAAATTTCAATTTTGTTGCTGAAGATGTAGGAAAATTAGCTAATATGTATGTTTGTAATTTCAGTATTGCTCCATATGATGTAAAGTTGTTAGAGTACAAGATGCCGCTTTATTTTAGTGGGTCAGTTTGACGTTTTTAGCTCTTTGTTCTGGTTCAAAATGATGATGTGAAAAATTGATCTGACCAGTATTTTTCTTTTTGTTCATTTTTATATTTTAATATAAATGCTTTGACTGTTTTTTTTTTTTAAAAGCCAGCTAACAAAGGGGTGAATCCAACCAAAGCAGGTAAATCCTAAAATGTTGAGAAGATAAAGCCATGCATTATAAACATTACAAATATTCAGTGACCACATGCTGAAGGTTCTATTACATCGATTGTAATCCCCTAATGGTTTTCAAGATAAATCAAGCAACGTGTATAGCTAAATACAAGAATAACTAACCAAGCAAGGTTCATGACACATGTCATAAAAATTCAGTTTAACCTATATGGTTTGGCAAATGGTACAATTAGTATTTTTGCAAATCCATTTATCCATGGGTATTATGTGATCTTGGATATTTGTGGTCATTACGAAAAAACCATAGAGCACCTAACAGCTATACCTAAAATGTTATTGTTATTTGTAACATGTTTTTATTGCCAAAATAGGAATGATCAAGTGCAATCAGGATTCATAATTCTAAACTATAAATACTCTGATCCATTCCTTGTCTATATAAGTTATCTATCTAAAGTTATCCTTTATGTCCGTACTTTTGCAGCTCTAAAGATCAGCACGAGTTTGACATAGTTAAGGAGACTATTAAACATCAGATGGAGGTATCAACTAATTCTGCAGATAATCATAATTAGAAAGTTATCCTTAAACACATTAGGGTTGAGTAGAATGGGTTTTAATCTGGTTTCTTCATTAGAATTAATTGGTCATGGCATATTTGTTTGATTAGAAAAAGAATTGTTTGATATTCAGACTATTTGTGAACGTGTCACCGAGGAGTCTAAAAAATGCCTTATCAAGCAGGCAAGGGTGCAACATTTATGTGCCCGTTTTGTAGGCGAATTGAAAAATGAAGCTGATGACGTAAGAATCATTTCTTGTAATCTTTAATTGAGGATATTAAATGGATAAATCCTTTCTAGACCAATATTTTGAGTTTGTTATGTAGAATAACAACCTGTCTTTTCCTTGCAGATTGCTCTACTGTCTTTACTTCATCCATCACCAGCAGTCTGTGGGTATCCACGAGAAGCTGCACTTGATTTTATTAGTCAGAATGGTAAGTTGGCTGTGAGCGAATTGTGATATTTTTAGGGACCCTTCTCTGTAGACACCCAACGTCTCATCTTACTAATCAGCTACTTGAATGATTGTTTAGTTTTAGATTCTGTAATTAACATGCTTTTTTCATGCAGTTTTTGAATAATGTAAAATGCTATATCAAATGATAATTATTATTCCCACTCAACATTTACTGATTTCATTGCTTTGATTCCATTTTGGACCTTATAGTCAGTGAGGGTGAGGCAGGAGGATTATGAGTATTTCAATTCATTAACTGCTAGCTTTCTAATTGTCTTCTCCATATGTTAGGATTGACATTAAATTGTATTCACATAGTTTGCGTCATTTTATTTACAAATTATGATCCATAATCATCTTGGTTAACTTATAACAATGAGCAATTAACCAAAATGGATTTATCCGACTGAAATTAAAAGAATAATCTGCCGTTCCTAAGTTTTTTGCTTTTGAATTCAGCTTAACACAAGGTTGTGCTGTTTGAATAGTGCTGGAAATGAAATAAACACGAAGTAATGAACAAATAAAACTTTAAGAGGGTAAACTAGAAAATAAAAATCACTAGGACGCCATGTATATCTAAGAGAAAAATATTGTGGGTGAAAACTCCAGCAAATATGTGTTGGGCCTCCTCTCCAAATCACCAAACTTGCAGATTACAACAATGGCTATGGAGCACTAATGGGCCAATGTGAGACGAAAAAATCTCTCCTACAATGAATTTCATTATTTACTCTACGGAATTAAACTACTTGGACTGATAATATTGATAAATACACTCCCTGCACTCTTCTGCAACTCTACAAACCAGCTCTAGATGCCATTAAAATCACCCAGCATCCCTATATAATAATATATGGTTGCAAAGGGATAGTAAACCATTGTTGGCATCTCTTGGGAAGGTGAAACTCAACAATCGAGCATTTGGATCCATTGGCCTTCCATCTAGGGGATCTGTTCTTCCCCCTGTTTTATTTTGACTAGTTCAACCCATGTCGATCACATGATATGAGTATCGCATGCAGATAAATCTCATCTTTTGATTAGCTGTCTTGGTCAAGAAGGGTTACCTGGGTATGTTCCTTGGCCATTTAATGGCCTCTTTTGTCTACATGAAAATGAGTTTGGCACAGGATGAGTTCAACATGTTTTGTCAACTATAAGTGACAAGTTTGGGATGGGATGGTTTCATTAAGGTAATCTTGTTTGACACTGCTCAACCTGTCATAAGGTTTTTGGTGGTCTGATTGTTCCCCAGAACCTTTGTCCCAGTCCATTTCACCTTCTGCATGTGATTGTCTTGATCCGATGCTTCTTTTCCTTGTCTCTGTCTTAGAATTGTTGTTTTTTGAGTAGGTGGTGTGTTTAGTCTGAGTTTGGAGGTGACGGTACATGTTTTCTGAGTTTGAACTGATCCATTTCGGGTCAGAATACATTGATTCCATTGATGTGATTGGGTTACATTCCCTGTCACTATATCTTCTAAAGTTCAATTTGGTGTGGGGAGGGGCAAAACTAAATTCCTAGCTTTGCTGCCACTGTTATGAGTCCATCTCTATAAAATTAATATTATCGATCCTTGCTCAATAAAGATTTAGTTCAGAGCCATTAGCAATGTCTTTAACAGGCATCTCTTTCAAACATATTCTAATTTGACTGCACCATTATTAAAAAATTCTATGATTTTAAATGGTCGTAACCTTAAAACTTTGAATTTACTCAACTTAATCTCGTGCATCCCTTTATAATCATTGATCGTCTCCTTAGGAACAAGACTAGTTTTAGGAAAATTGTCAGTGTCTGTCAAGCATTTTGTGGAAATCTTCATGTGGCAAGTCCTTAGGAACTTCCTAAATTCTGCTTCATGTAACTTGAACTGAACATTAATCCGCACTGCCACGTGGAAAAGGATGGCTTCACTAGTGCAATCAGTAAACACCCTAACCTTCCCTTGAAATACATCTTTATTTCTATATTTCTACTATTTTAAAAGACATGAAAAACCACAACTTTCTAGAGAAGTCCAGAAAATGCTTCTCTCTTGAAACAATACGATTTTTTTGTTTAGGAATGTAGACTAGACAACAAGAAATGGTTTCAAAAAAGCTCTAGCATGTTGCATTCGAAAAAATGATGTATATAGATTCTTCAGCAGCACAAAAGGAGTGTTGACTAGAATACAAACCAAATTTAGACAAAATAGAACCAACAATATATCAATCTGGAGGATCCATGTTTTTCTAATGTCCCTTTTCGGGCTGAAACTAAAACAAAAGGGAAATGGCACAAACCCCAATTGGAAGTAAACTGAAATTTATGACAGCCAATCTGAAAATATTATAAACCCTAGCTGCGAACTGAATTTGCACTTTTAGGGCATCAAACACCATCCTGATCAACATCAATTTATAAATTGTTATATAAATTCTCCAAACTATAATACTTAACAGATGGAACAAACACCAAGCAAAAACACTCCAAAGTATATGCAAATTTGGAAATTTTATACAGCTGTAATTAAATTTATAACAACAGAATTACAGTTCATAACAATGGCTGGAAATGGAGATTCCAAGCCCCAAAAATCTCTTGAAAGTGTGCAATCAGCCTCTAAAGTTATGAGGATTATGAATATCAACTCCACATGAATGTGCCCTAGATGGCACCCAATTCCACCTCCAAGCAAGTCGCCACCCTAGAAAAGGGACTTAAAATGCTGCTCAAACCCTAGCAGCTCTTCTCCAATCAAACCCTAGCTGAAAATCTACAACATCAATCTTCTTGAAGCACTTGGAAACAACAAATTGAAGAGTTTTCATTCTTCAATCAAGGAAGGGTTTCGTCCTCTTTGTTAGCCACACCAATGGATTTTTGCCCTTAAGTGGAAGTAATTGAACAATCAGCCCAAAAACCATGCAAAGTATATTTTAGACAAGATCATGATCATCCAAAAATGAGCCAAGTGAGCCCCTTATATAGCTCATATGTGGAGCCCAATCTCTAAAACATGGTCCTTATGAGGACCGACCTCCTTGGGAGATATGTTTCTCTTTTATCTTTAAGCATGCACTCCAAAGACCGACCTCTTTATGAAAATATAAGTTTCTTTTTCTTTTCTTTTTCCCTTTCCATCTCCTTTTTTATTTTTTTAATCCTTTCTGCCGACAGAAGAAATGAGTATTAAAAATATCTTTATAAGGGGACATTAATAATAATATTAAGTTGCCCCTAAAATGGAGAATTGACCGAGCCCAACTTAAAATATTATTAATTATTTTATTTTGGAAATGGGGACATTACAAATAAACAGTCTCAGCTGTCCAACATATATACACTTTAATTTCCATTATATAAGAGTATTTCTGTTTCTGTTTCCATCTTGAGTAGCATACAATGAAGAATGAAGTAACTGAGGATGTATATGAGTGATTCTGCTTTGTACACTAAGGCTGTACAAGCAACAATGAAAACATTTATTGTTATGGAAGCATGGCTTAGATGGTTGAATTGGATGCAATTGCTCTCTAAAAATGGGAGATGAGGATGTTCCTCCATGTGCAGTGATCATTATTGATGGGTTAGCCAGCAAGAATAAAAGAAATGGTAACTGCACTGTTGCCATGGTATTTTGGTGGGGCTGGGAATGAAGAACTCCTCTATTTCTTGGTTCTTGGCCTTAATTGGGTACAGTCTGCACTGTATGTTAATGATTCTATAGAACTTGCAAATCCAAAAGGCATTAGAAATTATACTAACATTGATCTGTATCCAACAAGATATCCAGGGAGCAACAGTTTAAATTCCTTAAGCCTAGATGTGTTACATGCAGAAGCAATTATTAATCAACAATATAGAAATAAAGAATTAACATTCACAAGATGATGCACACGAAAGATAATAGAACTGTAACAGAAATTGTATTAGTATAAACATTCTTTACATATAGGCTTACTCTCGAAGAGATGTATGGTCGTCCATCTGCTACTAGCTACTCCTGCTTATGCTATCTACCTATGAACATTCATACTACAAGATGTTACAAAGCCACGAAGGCTAAAAACCATTGCGGAAGAAGAAACAGTTGCTCTTCCACGGGTGGCTCTTCACCTTCTGTCAGTTCAAGCTGAACAGAGTGCAAACGTAACAGTCAAATTGAGTCATATAAGGGGCTTCACCCCTCTAAGGACAAAGGAAGCAACATTGTCAGCACTCTGCAGTACCATGTGCTGTGAGTTGAACTTAGCGGTTTGGACTGCAGGTCTCTAGAATCCTAACAAATCCAATGATGAAGACCATGAAAGATTTAGTGTGCACTTGAATGGCACCATGTCCAATCTTCCCCAGATGCCCTGCGCCACTGGAAACATGTGGGTGGTATCTGGTGAAGATGCAATGATGATCTTGGAAATACCACTGAATGCTGACCACAGGAGGTGTTTTTGCATTACCACAGACCATAAAATGTGAGTGTGTATCATCGCAGGCCATGAAAATGAGCTTGTCCGTATCACTGGAGTTTTATTTAGAGAAGTCACCTAGATCAAACATCAATCTTTAATCTCATTGGATATGTGGAAGAGCTCTAACATCAAACTATCTCCCCTCATGGTCTATCCTTGTTGCTATTGAGGTGAAGATTCCAACAGATGCTCTATGGAAGGAGTAATTCTCATGTACTTCCCAATTTCTCAATGATTTTGAAAATCCTGACAACCAAGCAAGCATGGCAGTGCGAACCTAATGATTGTATCATAGCTAGAAGTAAGGCTCTGGAACCAATAAATATTGGCTATACAATGAGTGGATTTCCTCACAAATAGTGGTATAAGCAAAGGTCATGCCGCAAACATGACTCCAATCTATAACTTTTGAAAGTAAATGTAAACAAAGTCAACTGGTGTTACAAACCTATTTTTCATTTTGGTTGACTCGGCAATGTCGTTTAAAAATCATAGTGTTAGCAAGCTTTTTAGCAATGCATAAAGACTACGAATCCAACTCAAACCAGTAGTGGTGCTTGACATGTCATGAAAACGATCATTGTAACAAACAAATAACTTCTAAATATTTTGTTATTTTCATGTGTCCATGTGTTTTAATGTGTGTAATGTTCCTTTCCTTATTTCTAGAGTTTATTCTCTATATTATTCCGGATTGTGCAACTCGAGATCGAATAGGAATATCAACTAAAACAAAGGCTACATTTATTTATGTGGTAAGGGCCCTATGCCATTAAGAATAATCAGGTGGCCATGCTTACATGTTAAAGTGGTGAAATAGCTTGTCAATCAACGTTTACCAACATTGGCACTAACCATTAGAGGAGGGACTTCAGGGATGTTTTGGCTGGCCATATAGTTTGGCCCACAAATGCAAGGATTGCTGACTGGACTGACAATGTTGGACTTGGTGCTTGAGTTGATTTGCACACATGCTAGCATGAGAATTCTTTTTCCTACTCACACTTCTATTTACCCACTAGACTTCAAAGAATTCAACATCAAGGGTGCCAAGTTCAAGGATATGTTGGCCCACCAGTTTGCATGAGTAGCAAACATGCAGTCCAAAGAGCCAACATTAATGACCAAGACCAGGGGGCCTAACAACAAAATTTTAATAAAAGATGAAGGTGAGGACAAATTTTATGAAGTGAATATAAAAAATAAAGAGGAAAAAGAAATGGCAAAGGGCAAGGTGGAGAGTACTCTCCAAAAGAAGAATATGCCCCTCTTTCGTACTTTAATTGAGTGTACGTTCAGAAGAAATAATGAAATATCCCTAGTCGGATATAACTTATAACTTGACAAAATAAATAAAAAATTGCAGCAAATGATATGTCTGATTTTTCTGTAATGAAACCCCAAATAGGGCAGCGAACTGAAAAATAATGATAACTTGCAAAGCAACTTGTCCAAATCATCACGAAATTTTATAGAGAGATTGCTGATGTGATAGCAAACACTAGAAAAATATTTTTTCGATTTTTCTGAATAATAGATAACTGCCAGTAAATTTCAGAATGCCCTAAACTGCTGAAATATTTTAAAAATTCAGAACTACTGTGAATACAATGTGATAAAAATCTGATTTTCATAGAAATAACATCTACAACATTATATAGAAATGATCCCAACCTCCAAATCTGAAAATGGGCACATGGAAAACGTAGAAATACCAGCTGCAATTTCCTAGGGTTGGCGTCTCCATCTATGAAAGGGGCTGGAAATCCTCCCATAACTGCCTCCAAAAGCTAAGCCAAACTCTGCCTTAAATACGTTGGGAAAAATCTGAAATGAAAATGGCTTGAAATATGTGGGCAAATGATCTTCCTCAACCTCTGAAAATCGGCCTCTAAAAACCTTCTTGAAACCTTTGTAAAATCTGTCTGAAAATCTGCTTTGAATAGGCCTCCAAATTAGCAAACTAGGGTGGATATTTCACCACCGAAGAGTGCTCTGCTAGCTAGGAGTGGATCTCTCACCACCGAAGCTAGGGTTCCTGTGGGATCTTACTCCACAAGCAAGAGAGAAGTGCAAAGAGTCAGTTGCTCAAATATCAAAAGATGTGTGAGTGTATGAATGACCTCTATCACTCTCCCAATACCACCTTTTATAACCTTCCCATACAACGAAGGGCCCAAAAAACCCTGATCGACCCCTTAGGGGAAACCCCACATGAACATAAAGTAACTTAAGTTAGCTTTTTCCCCTGTAGGATGCCAAAAATGACTTAAGTGACCCCAACAAAGAAATAGAATAATAAAGTACCATGAGCCCGCCCCCCCCCTCAATGACAAAATTTAACAATAATTCCCACCAAGTTACCCAATACTAATGTCAACAGATAAAATATAACAAGTAAAGCAAGGGGGTAATCAGTTATCCATACCCAATAGCCTCCAGCGTCGTTAGCCCCTTGGGTATGACTAAGGCTAAGACTAAAAACTGGCCCTTAGGCCCTCGATGAAGGAATGGGGACGTTACACAAGGTTATGGTCTTCAATGGTCTAGAACCTCGCACCTCCACTTCTATTTCAAGGGTGAGGAGATCGAGATCAACAACACATATACCTACCTGGTTGTTTAGTTCTTTGGTCCGCATTTTAGTTTGAGACAAACCCTCCATCCTTGTGTCGATAAGGGTTATGGTTTCTTAGCCCTCCTTACGAGACAATGCTTTTTCCACCACTTCCAGGACATCTCCAAAATGTCCCACATGGACTCCCTCATCAGACCCACTGTCCTTTATGGCTTTGTTGCTTGGGTACCCTCCTTACTAGAGACTAATTGGGCTTCTGCCGAGAGAGTCTAGATACTTCTCCTTCACCGATTTATTAGGTGCAAGCCAATTGACCCCTAGCACTTTATTTTGGTTGAGTTCGGAGCCCTCCCTTTCAAATTGGAGACCATGTTTGACCTGATCTCTTTCCTACACCGCATTCGTGGCTTTACTGACTTCGTTGAGGGGAGGGACAGGTACCTGTACTTATCGTATTGCTCATTAAAGACTATTTATCTTTCCGATTCCCCTCACCGTGGTTGTAGTTGGTATGCTGAGGTTTCCGACCTCTTGGAGACAATGGGTATTCAGATGGATCATCTTCTGTCATGTCCCTTTTTGGAAGCTGATTTCTGAAGACCTTAATGCATTCTCTCCTCGTGGGTCTAAGGAGAAAAGGAAGGGGAAGATTTGGATTATGTTTCGATTGTTGTTTAGGTAGTTGTTTTCATTTATTATCATGTATCCTATTGAGAAGCCTAGTGCTCCAATAGAGGAACTTAAGTAGTTAGGTAATAAAGGTATTACGAGCATGTAGGCTCCAAATACCATTTGAATATTTAAAAGCACTTACCTTTAGGGGTCGGCCATCATTTATTATGTTATTAAGCACTCCTTGTGGCTATTTAAGGAGGTCGCTTGGGCATTATTGATTCATGTTTTTGGTGATTATTCATATCTTGGTGAAAGTTGGCTAGTGTATCGCTTTTACTCTCTCTCTCAAGGACGAAACCCCTTGGGTTGAGGACCTCATCAAAGGACGAAAACCCTTGGTTGATCACTTGTGAAGGACGGAAACCCTTCATGAGGTTTTGTGTGTGCATGCTGATTTGAAAACCAATAAAGTATCTTTTTCTTGCATGTTTGGTCTCTTTGGTGCATTAATATAATTGTTTGGATTGGAGCGACTCACTTGGAGATGAATATTTGGTATGTGTGATGTTCATTTGGCAAATCTGAAATTACTATCTTCTTCTCCATAATTTATAAGGCCAGTATCTTGAGTTTGATGAATTTTGGAGCTTCCGAAGTTAAGTTATGAGCTTTTAAAGTAACTCTGTAGACAAGGGTTTATAGAAATTCATATCTTCAAATCTAGGGCATTAAAAATTAGTTTTCTTGTGTGATATGATTGTTGGTGATATATCATAATTTTAGAGACTTGAGTGGAGCTGATATGAAGGGTTTTGAAGACCCAAAGGTGGGTTTGAAACTCCAAAACAGGTCACTGCCCTAGGAAGGGTTTAATTTGCAAGTTTGCAGGGTTATTTCAGCAGTTCCAAAATCTGATTTATGAGCCAGAACTCAACTTTTGGTCGTTTCCCGAGTTCCTCCAAAAAGGGAGATTACATCTTCCTCCTTTTCAGTATTCCTTGGATGCATTGGGCCACCCTCTACCTACTAGATAGGTCATGAACATGATCATCAGAGAGGATATTTACAAGTAGTTCATCCACACCACTTGGGTGAACCCTCACGGAGGGTTACACACAAAAATGGCCTTTTATGCTGAGTAATTTCTAGACTTGAGTGACGGTCTCATTATCCGTCCTAAGTATACCTTATGCCACTGGATACATGCCCTTCGCATCTCCATTGGTCAGCTCAGAGTAGGTTCTCACAGACTCCATCGTGAGATGGATCACCACCTTGATCTTTCGGATAGGATTTTCTAGCCGTGTAGTCTCCAATAGACTGAGACGGAGACACACTTCATCTTCCACTTCCCCATTTATTATGAGATCAGAGGGAGGTTTTACTGCCCTTTTAGGAGAGCACAGGCTCTTTCTGAATTCTTAAGGTATGAGGATCATAAGTGCATGGATTACTTACAGGAGGCTCTGAGGCTACATGAGCACACTTTTCAACCACATTCTAGACCAGATTATTCCCGGCGAATGACTTCCTTCTTCACAGTGCTACCTTCAATGAGAGGCATTAAGCACTAATGTGAGACCAGCTCCGCTTCTTACTCCAAATCTGTTCAGCCTAGGGAAACTATCCACAGTTCCTTGAGCCATCTTAGACAGGCCTATACCAGGTCCTGTACCAGAAGACATACTGGACCTCCCAGGCCTTTGAGAGATAGTACAATGTCCAGACAACAACATTGTAGTCGTCCTCTACACTCTACCGCCTCTTTCTTTGGTCGTCATTCCATCCAGAGTTTCTTCTAGCTGGCCTTAGATGTTAGGTGAGCTGAATCTACCATTCCCTAATAGAGTTTCTTCAGTAGTTCTCCCTAGCCGTCTTCCTTGGCCGTCTCCCCCTTCTTGTTTGCATTTCCACCCCCGGTTTTGGGTTCAGGGGTTCGCTCTTTCCGGTTTTGCTAGCTTCTTTGGCTTTGTACTTTTCTTTCTCGGGAACCTTTTGGTTCTCCTACTTTGTATTTTCTCATAGTGTTATCTGCAGTCCCTTTGACCTACTTTGTGGTCATTTGTTGGACATTAATATATTTATCTTATCTTATCCTATTTACTTTTGGGGATCCTAACTACTAGGGCTTCATGTCAAAAATTGTGGCATGAAACTTCACCAGTGCATGGCCAAAAATTATTTTACTATCGTTATTACAATATCAGCTATATGTTTAAGTCACAAATAGGGTCCATGATATTCTTTAAACAAGACTGTTGGAAGCTTGAGCAAACAATCTCATTAAATAGATCTTCATGGGAAAACAAAATATTTCCATCACAATCAATTGCTTTTCTAGAGCATATTATTGAAATAGGTATCCTCGAGTCTTCTGTAGAAAACAGATGACAACAAGCTGGAGGGGAGGAGAGCTAGATAAAGTCTAATTAGGAATGCAAAGAGAATTGGCACATGCAACTTTAGTTAAAGGGTAGATTTTGAAATGGGGTACTTCCCTTAGAAGGAGAATACACAAGAAGGCCTTAAGAGAATTATAGATGGTGTTTAGGAGCTCACATTGCCTAGAAGAACGAAAATTTTGTTTGTTAGGCTGGAAGAGACGATTATGCTTTCTACACGTTGTAATGTCCCCTTCTTGGGACATTGATGAAATTGAGGACTTGAAGACCCTCAATCCATTCTCTATTATCATGGGCTTGAGGATTGAACTTGAAGATGATCCAAAGATGTCTAATGTGTATTTTGTGACCCCTTAGTATGCCTTAGGCTACAAGGTGGGCTCTCTAGGTTAGTTAAATGTGCACATACGATAGTTGCTTTTATTAATTAATAAAAATAATAAAGTGCACATAGTCCTAGTTTATTAGAGACTATTTTATAATGAGAGTTTATGTTTTCCCTCCAAAAGGGAAAAAGGTCGGTCTTTATTGAATATTGCACTCCTTAACTCTATAAAAGGTCGCATTTCCTCTAGTGGGGTTATGTTGATTGAACCTTTGATTCCACTCATGCTTGGAGTAATGGGATGTATGCCCTAGTTCTTGCATTGCTTTCTCTCTCATTTGGATCCATTATTGAAGAATATTGAAGACTCCCTTGTGATCTCTTGTGCTGAATGTGTTTATGCATGATATATTCATTCTAGCATTGACGACTTGGTCTTAGGTATTGGCGCATTTGTTTGGATGATAAATCTGCATTTTTTTGAAGGGTTTGAGGTACTTTGTGACTGTTATTATTGCTGCAATTTATTAGAGGCAAATCGACTTGGTTTGGGGTTTGATCTATCATGTTTTGAGGTTGTTTATGCTTAATCTATTTGCCGTTGTGTTGAATCAATTATTTCACATCAAGGGTTGATTATTTCAGCATTTTGGAAGGGTTGTATGCATAGTAGGAAAACTCGCCAAAACCAAAAACTCGCCAGACCCCCAAAAAAAAAACTCGCCAAAAACTCGCCAATATTCGGCCAATACTCGGGAATACTCGGCAACTTAAAAAATACTCAAATTTCTTTAAAAAACATAAATTTTAAGCAACACATAGCTACAAAATGTATTAAATGAGCCCATAAAATGTTGGAGAAGTGTTTTCTATTAGATTTGAATACAAATACAATACAAAATCGCATCATCATGCGAATACGACAACCGGCTGATACTAGTCCCCACACTCGGCTGCGTCTCCATGCTCCTCCTAGAAGGCTGCGAATCTGGCTCGATCATGGAACTAGATGATGGCACTGGTGGCTCCTCTGCTGCATGTTGGAGATCACCTCCAAAGATGTCATCCAGTCCAATATCTCCTCGGAGTCCTGCTAGTGCTTCTCCCTCCATAGCCTCCCTCTCAAAAGAAGCAATCTCGTCTGTTGTGAACGTAGGGTTTTCCTCTTCTTGCCCAGGCCACTCACGGTATGGATCTATCTCATCTAAATCAATGAGCTCCACTGATGTCGCCTCAACTTTTTTTGTGCGAAACCGGAAATTGTATTGCACAAAAACCAAGTTGTTGAGCCTTTTTTGAGTCAACTTGTTGCGCTTCTTCGTGTGATTAGTCCGAGCACGGGAGAATACTTGTCGAGTTTTGGCGAGTACTCGCCGAGTTTTGGAAAGCTACCCAATATTTTTAATTACTAATCTGTCTACAGGCAATCAAAGCTCATGATTCTTTTAGAAGATTGCAAGAAGTTGCTTGGTCCAAAAAGGTGCAAAAATGGATTTTATGAAAATAAGAAAAATATTGCCATCACTGCGTGGAGCTCGAGAAAATATGCACTTTTAGAGAAAACGACACCTGAAACGGAGCCACAGAATGAAAGTTATGGCACATGCAAGTTTTTGCTGCTACATCTTCCCGGACCCTTTCCAAAAATGGCAAGTTTGTGGCGAGTTTTTGGCGAGTTTCTGGCGAGTATTCCAACTATACTCGGCGAGTTTTTTTTTTTGCATTTTTGGCGAGTTTTCCTGCGAGTTACTCGTTTAGCATAATTTTTGGCGAGTTTTTGGCGAGTATTCCATCTATGGTTGTATGAGTTGGAATTAATTTGTAGAATTTTTTCCAACCTTAGCGACTTGGAGGCATATTTTTGGGGCAGTTTTGAGTGCGTTTCGGTGATCAGAAAATTCAGTCTGATAGTTCATTGGAAAGCTCCTCATTTCTACTTTATTGCGCAATATGTTTCATGCAAAAACTTAAAGTATTGAGTAAGATATTAATTTTTGAAGTTTCAGTTGTTCTAGGTGCATTTTAATTAACTGTTAAAAATTTCAGATCTGTAGTTTGGGACCAATTTAATATTGAATGTGGTTGTAGAAATTAGGAGGAATAAGGAGAAAGTGATTTTATAATTTTTGGAGTTGATTTGATGCCTTAAATGTGTTGGGAGACCTAATTTTTAGGGAAAAATTAGGGTTTCATGTTTGCTATGTGAAATCTGGTTTTAGAATATTATTCTTCATATTTTTGTGGCCCAAAATCCAAAGTTTGAAGATGTTTGCTTGGATGGTTAAGCGGGAAATAATTTTGGAAAATTGCAGCAGTTGGGGTCTGATTATTAAATTTTTTTCAGCTGTTAAAAATCTGATTTGAATGTTTTTAAATTCCAATTGTTTTCTTTCAATCTATCCCACCACCTTGGCTAGTTCCAATCCCATTTGGGTTTGAAATAGCTGACATTGGGATATTTTAGGTTGAAGCAAAAGGGTATATCCATTCTTTGCTTGATTTTCTCCATTTTCTAAATTGTCCTAGAAAGGGGACATTACATGCGTGGAGGAAATGGAGGGCAAATCACAAACCAAGACAAAGTAGAATTTCTATGGTTTTACATTCTTGGTCATACCGACAATTCATGGCACAAGAGCTAGAGGTATAAGTCAATTTAGAATGGTGGGTTGTGTATGAAAAGTTGTAGAAAATTATCAATTTCATGGAAATCATAAATAATGATAAGCATTTTTTTGATCTGGTCTTCTATAACTAATGAATGCATAAAATTGTAAATAGGTGTTGATTGTGATTTCACTTTGTTTATACATTATAGATTGTACCAATGGCAGGAGTCTTCCGGACTTGATAACTTAAAACAAACACTTTTTTTGTATAATTGTATATTTATATACAGGATTTATATGGTTGTACTTCAGGTGAAAGTGGATTTGCTAGCTTGAGCTCACTGTTGAATTTCTGAAAGTAAAAAGTTTCAACAATATTTGAAGTAAATAGGAAAGAAATTAAAAATAGTCCCTGTGGACTCCTTCAAGGGGGTCTCATACACGAAATTGGTATCTCGCTTGGTGGTGACTTTAAAAACTACTTCCCTTTAGATTGAACATAGTATAGCTAAACATTATTTGAATCATCAAGAAAAACAATTCTCTTGGATCTTTTAAAAAGTATGTAAACCTAGTTCCAGCATTTATGACTCTTGATTGTGACCCTTTTATGTCAAGATATTTGTTTATACAAAATAAACATGAGGGGTAGTACAATGGAACAAACTTCCAAGGTGCTTGGAGTTAATGAGAAGTACTGGCCAATTATATTAACTGGTCACTTGTTCTTATGGATATAATATTTATTTTTGAGTTTTGAATGTTAAATCCTTAACATTGTATCGTACTTTTGGAAGTTGCATTTCCTTGTAATTTATTTCTGGATAACTTATAAGTCCTATGGATGTGGTTCCATGGCTTGAATGAAATTGTTTGTATAAATCCAAATATGTTTGCATTTGTAATTTTTTTTACAATTTTTATAATGAGGACACCATATTTAATTTCTAAAGGCCAATGGACAGAAATGTTTGATCGAGGAATGTATGCTGGACCTGTGGGTTGGTTTGGGGGCAACGAAACTGAATTTGCTGTGGGAATCAGATCAGCATTAATACAAAAGGGCAATTCAGTTTTTTCTCAAAGTAGCAAGTTTACTAAGGTATAATTGTGTGGATGTGTTTGAAATTAGTTTATTTCCTACAAGATCAAAACTGTCCAAGAATGTTACAAGGAACAGAAAAAATAATGTTTTATCAGAATTTTGATGAGTGTGAATTAACTGGTTAGCCAAAAAAACATTTTTTTGTTTAAATCTTCGAAATATTTTCATTACAAATCTTTCAGATAACTGCTATTGGTCTTTCAAAACCCATATGGTTAAATTATATTTTTCATGACAGGATAAACTCAATAGGTGAGCCTCTGACATAGCATATGTATTCTTCTTCAGTGGCCCTGTAATAAACTTCTAATGATCATGGGTGTTCTCTATTACGTGAGGAACTTCTTGATCTATTTTTTATGGTCCATGTGTGAAGAATTTATATGACTTACCTTCCCTTGCATCATAGTCCCATTTCAATACCTGCAATGTTTGAATTTTCAGAAGGTTTGAATTATGACATATGAAATATAACATACTTGTGAAGCATTCATTTATGATTTTCCGATATTTCCCTAGTTTAATCCTTTATGTTTTAAAACAAGATTTATTTTCCAGATGAACACTTAATAAAAATAGAAACTTTTTCCTATGGCCGTAAGCATGCATAGAATCGAAAGATGAATATTATAACTCCTGCCATCTAAATAGCATGATGCTAGATTGTATGCCAAAAATACTGATATTGTAATGTCCCTTTTTTTCTAAAATAATCCAAAATAAAGAATTCCTTGCCTTTCCTCTTTCCGAAGGCAAGCAATGGATGGACAAGGGAAGATCATGGATCATATTTCAGTTTTCTTCATTTATATTTATGCGATATCCTTGTAAATTCCCATTATAAGGGGTCGTGTTGGCTTGATTTTCTGCACAGCTAAAAAACCTAGGCAGTCATGAGATAAATCTCCCTCATTTAATGGTGAGGCTTCCGTGTAAGATGTTTATCAATCTGGTAAGTATCCTAATAACTATTAGCAGGGGTTTTTTCTTTAATTACAAAGCTCATGAACCATAGCTAAGCAATTATGCAGCAAATAAGCAACTGTTTATGGAAGTATTTGTCAGACGGGGGAAATAATAGAATTTAGGAAAGAAGAAAGGAAGATGTGTTGAATCAACCAATAGTTTATCAGAGTTGGTCTCATTCACACAAATTAAATAAACAAGATAAATCGTAACAATATTCAGTAGTAACGGGAAAGAAAATTACTTCTAACCTAGATCTGAGATAACACAAAGTTTATCTAATAGATCCTCTGACAGAAGTAAGAACTCAGCAAATGCACTGTAGACACAAAGTTCTCCAGAAATCCGCCTTTTATTCAATTCCTCAAGCCTTCGCAGCAATCACACCAAGGGTTTCTGCACAAAGTCTGAAAACTCAAGAATGATCTAATTACAAAAGCTCTTGCTAAAACAAGTTCTAATAAAATCAGTTGTGATCCTTTAACCCCTAGGCTCTTCCTCTATTTATAGTGCATAGAGGGCAATTACAAATAGGAAGCTTTCAATGAATTGCCACATGTGGAAGCTATGAAAAAGGGAAATAGCTGGCAGTATTTTCCCCTAGACTTTCTCTTTGCATGACATGCATGCCTTACAACTGAAAATAGAACTTTCCTTATGCATGTCTGCCACCTATTTCCAAGTAATTGACTTCTTTCAGTAACTTGAAGTAACAACTTTTTAACCAATTACCTAAGTTTTACAATTTAATTGATTACTCAATTACTTTGTCGGAGAAAATAAAAGAAAGAAGAAGAAGAAAAGAAGAAATTAAAAGTTATTCTAGCTGCAACACTCCCGTCTTGTTCTTCTTCCATACTCTGCATGCTGATCCAATATGCATTGCACTTCTGCCTCATTCACTATTGACAATGAATGATATCTCTGCCTTGAATCTGAGAAGCTCTTTCTCCCATATGCTGTTGACTCTTTTCCTTTGATTCTCACCAAACTGGATCTGGAAGCAGCTAACTGTGATTTGCTTGCGGGTGTTGCCTTTGACCTGTCTTCTCCTCTTATCCTTGAAGCTTTTGCAGTTCTTCTCCAGTATATGCATCAGTGAAATGTTTGTCGTAAACAATTCAGACAAAACTCATCACCTTTTTATTTTTAATTGCATATGAGCAATTTTTTAATTCTGGAAAGCACTTCGGGTGAAGGCAAATATAAGTAAATTCAATGTGGGCTTCAACTGGAAGATTGGGAGCACATACACAAGCTCTTGAAATTTGGGAGACTTTGCATGCAATTTATGAGTAATTTTCACATGGGCTGCGTTTGAAAGAGGAGGCAAGCTATTAAAATTCCTGAAGCCTTTGCAAATTTAGAGCTGAATTATTCACTTATAGCAAAAGGGCTTGTGGAAATATAGATTGGAATGTATCAGACGTTGACTTCGAAGAAGCAGGCACTTGGAGCATAAATAAAGATTCTTGCAAATAATTAAAAGTGTGAGGATAGTATCTAATTTCTTCACTGAAGGGCAACATGATTATAAGATCTTGCAGCTCTAAAATTTTTGACTTTCACTTGCAGTCAAACATGCTGGAAATATATTTAAGAGGAGGGCAGCTAATCAACATCACGATAGCCAAATTTAAGTAACTTTGCTTTTGTCGTTCTTTCCAAAATTGTGTCGCCAAAACTGGATAAGCTTCATGACAGTGTAAAAGAAGAATCTTGAAGGCAACAGTTTAATAGATTGCAAGCGACTTGTATCAGCACTTTTTGGCTTACTTTTGCCAAGGGAAAAATACAAGGGGCAGGCAGGTAAAATTTACCCTGCCTGCTAGGATCCAATTCTCCGCTTTTCACTTAAGTTGCTTTTGATGGAAAAACATAAACAGGCAGGTAAAAGTTCAGCTTGCCTTCTAGGGTCCAATTCTCCACTTTTCACTTAAGTTGCTTTCGAGGGAAAAACATAAGCAACAAGAAGGTAAAATTTAACCCTGCCTGCTAGGGTCCAATTTTCCACTTTTCACTTAAGTTGCTTTTGAGTGAAAAACATAATTTTCTGCTTTTCACTTAAGTTTCTTTACGTTAAACGCTGACCTAACAGGCAGGTAAAAAGTGCGACTTGCTTTGGATTTGACTTCCCATATTTGGCATGGACATTCAAGATGAAGAGCAACTTAGAAAATTGTGACTGGCATGAAGACTACATTTCTTTCCATTTTTGGATTTTCGGTGAAGAAAACACAAGGACAGACTAAAATTTGCCATTTTTGGAAAGGGTCTGGGAAGATCTAGCAACAAAAACTTGCAAGTGCCATAACTTTCACTCCATGGCTCCGTTTTAGGTCCCTTTTTCCTAAAAGTGCATATTTTCTCGAGCTCTACACATTGGTGGTTGTATTTTTCTTATTTTCATAAAATCCATTATTGCACCTTTTTGGACCAAGAAACCTCTTGCAATCTCCTGAAGGAATCCTGAGCTGGTCTTGACAATTAATTAAATTACTGGATAGCTTTTCAAAACCCTAGGCCCGGGAAAAGGTCTGACAGGAAGAAAGAATAGGCTACGGCGATTGCCAGAGGAAAAAATGGAGAAAAACCAAAACGTAGACAAAAAGAAATAAAGAAAAAAAACCCCGCCAGAAGCTGTAGACAATTGCTTTGAAAATAACCTCTCCAATTAGCTAGTCAGTAAAAAATCTTCCCCTGGTGAATGTTCCGTTGAGAGGCGGAAGTAATAATGATGGCATGAAGCGCTTTATCCTAAGTAGGGTTCAATTTTAGCACAATCTATTTTTAAACAAAACTTTATTTATTTAATATAATAAATAAATAAAACGCTTCTCTCAGACAAAACCTAGCAAAGGAATATAATGTGTTTTAGCACGTGGGTATTTGTTGAAATTGGCTTTTATGATTCTCTGGGGATACCTTAAAGCAATGCAAACAACTGCAGGCAAAACAAATACAAAATGACCCGTTACTTTGAAAAGAACGAAATTTTTTATAAGGGGTAGTCCTAGATTTCAAGGTGAAATCTCAGAGACACTAGGTCGGCTGGGTTAAGTGCTTTTAAAGAGGCACAATAAAAGATTGTAATGACTTATAGGGGTTGGCCTTGCCTTCTTGGCCTTTGGTGCCAAGGTGAGGTTATAAAAGGAGATCATGGACTCCATTTGCATTCATACATCTTTGGCTTTACTCTACTTGGACTTGTGGGCTGATTGCTCATTGTTCTTCCACTCTTGGGAGAAAATCCAAGTGTGTGGCATCTTCCAAGAAGGCACGAAAACCATTCTTAAGTGTCTTGGTCTAGGGACTCCTAACACCCATCGATTAGCTTTATCCTATACTTGACCATCAATATTGAAGATTTGTGAAGAAGCTCAAAATCATGAAGTTTCAAAGCTATTGGTTGGTCTCTCCTAGGTGGAGCAGCAAGTACCCTAATGTGGGGTTTGGTTCTTCAAACACGAAGGAAGACACTTCATATTTAGATTTGCAACACTATGAAATAAACTTCACATCACAATCTTTTTCTAGGGTGGTGAAGTTTGGGTATGGCTTCATGTATAGATCCTTAGATTCATGACCTTTTACTGCAAGTTGTACTTCGCTGATTGGTATTGGCCCTACACCATTCCAGCAAGTTTTGGGTCATATTTGAGCTTAATATTCGTTTGATGGACCTAGGGTTACTTATACTACGTTTTCAAAGTTGAATTGAAGTGCCATTCAAGCTTTCCACATGTTTTTTGAAACTTTAGACATTGCAAAAATCTAATCCAGCTGTCCAAAATGGGTCAATCTTGTTTGTAACTGCTGATTTAAAATCAGATTTGATAAAGTTGGGATTTATGCTAGAGTTTCAAAAGGACAAGAGCAACAAAGAGATACCTCTCTTTGGTAATCAAAGTGGGTCAAGTATCTTCCCTAGGGTTTCAAAGATGGATTGACTGAAGCTGCAAAAAGACTTGGACAACTTTCACATCTTGCTTCCACAACTGTATGCAATGGGGATCATTGCTCTACAAGGAGAGGTGATTGATCTTCAAGGAATGAGACTAGGGTTTCAATAGTTCAACAAGGTAGCTTGACGTTGCTTTGACGTTATGTATCAAACTTCACTAATGGATATTCGACGTCATAACGTGCACCATATGCCAAGTTTGTAGGGATCTAAAAAGCTTGACATGGGCTACGAACTTGGTCCAATCTGCTTGCGACATGCACCAATTGCTCTGGGATTAATATTCTAACCTCACTAGTGGGTTCAACATCAGAGCCTCACATCTTTGTGTGAAAACCAAGGAGATGGCTACGGACTCTTCTTAATGAAGGGATTTCCCAATTCGCTAGCAATGTTGGGCATGCCTATAACACTAAGGATTCTGACATTAGAGGAAGGTGATGATCAGTTATGCAACTAGTTGTAACTTGAGAGGGACGCGTCAGCTTCCTTGATAGATATTTAGAAACTCCAACCATGCTTGTAAGGTTGATCTACTTGACTAGGTTTTACACTAACATCACTTAAACCGACATCTTGGATCTTTTATGAAATTTTGCAACATAAGCTTGGGATATAGGGAGGAGCCTGTGAGCATAGAAATCAAGATTTATTACCTTAGAGGAAAAGGATCCATGAAGTATGAAATGGTCAACCCTTACTTGAATCATAGGGACATGGGATATCTTATCATTATCAGGTAATTAGACTTCATTGCCTCACTAAAGATAGTATTTCTGCATATCTATATAGTATAGGGTGGAATCTAAGGGTTATGAGTAAGATTGGAAAAGGGAAAGGGATGGGTGAAACCAATGTATTCTATTCGGAACCGAACTAGAAGTGGCCGAATGGTCTAGACCGGAACTTGAAACCAGAATCGAACCGGAACAAGGATCGGAACTTGACCAGAACCAAGGTTGCGGTGACAATGAACTAGTTTACGGGTAAAAATTCTACATCTAATGTCTTTTGTTTCTTTAGTGAAAATCTATATTTGAAAGGTTACAAAGCATGATATCGCAACATATGTTTTCACACAATAATACATGCAGAGTTTGCATCTTAGAGTATTGTTTAAAGGTGTCTTATGGCCCAATGGTTTCAGCGAACTCCAAGCCAAGTTTCAGCAATGGCAATCTCTCATACTTGAGATTCGTCATGAAGGAAAATACATAGACAGATGATGCTCTAAGATGTAGACTCCATAGGGGAAGACATTCCAAAAAAGCAAAATGCAATGATCATTGATAGATTAAAATACTACAAGTTACAAAACTCTAGGCATTACCTAGATGAGATCAATGATCTAATCATCACAACGAGACATCTTTGCTGGCCAAATGGGATCCTAAAGACTCATTGATGATCAACGCCCATACTTCCAAGGTAAATGAAAAGGTGAAAGGGACCATGACTCACTTGCAAACCAATGTTTTAAAAATCGAAACTGGACTTGGAACCGGCCGAGGTCTGGACCGGAACCGAACTGGAACCGGACCGGTTCAAACTTAATGAACCGGTTTACTAAAAAATACATAAAATTTTATATTTTTAATGAAAATAATATATTTGAAAGGTTAAAAACCATGATTCCAACAATTACACACAAAATATGCAAAGTTTGCTCTTATATATATG
Organism: Taxus chinensis; assembly: GCA_019776745.2. Taxonomy (NCBI): domain Eukaryota; kingdom Viridiplantae; phylum Streptophyta; class Pinopsida; order Cupressales; family Taxaceae; genus Taxus; species Taxus chinensis. The sequence goes on along the minus strand of CM034152.1, from coordinate 400,805,485 downwards.
TAAGAAAGGTGTTTATAGCAAAATAGCACAAACTCCAAGTCCAATACACAATACATATATCATATATGAGATTTCGAAACAAAATACATAAACAATGAGGCTCTAAATGGCCTCCATAGTCCGAGACTCCAAAAAAACAACATGCTATGATCATTGATACATTACAAATACTACAAGTTACAAAACTCTAGAATAAACTAGATGACATCAATGATCAATCATCAAACTCTGCACCGCTGCTGGAAATGGGATCCTCAAGGTCATCCTCATCAATATCATCACCGACCTCTGGCTCTGACTCGGACTCATCCAAATCCTCAGGTACATCTGCAACAACTGTATTGGCACGGGGTCAGGGAGTAGCACGAGTGCGACTAGTGCCTGCTATGTCTCGTGATAGTGGCGGCGGTCCTGCTAATTGCTCATCAGATTCCTAATCCAAACCCATCCACCCCAAGTCATCACGATCAAACTCTGTTGGCTGACTCTCCTCTACCCATTCGGAGGTTGGATCTATATCATCCAAGACAATGGGATCAGTATCAGGTCTTAGGTTCAGTAAATGGTTGCTCCTTAGCCGAAGGTTGTATTGCACAAAGACAACATCATTCAACCGTTATTCCAAATGGTTTCTCTTCTTCGTGTGAATCCGCTCAAAGACGAACTAGTTGTGCTCGCATCCAGAAGCACTAAAAGTTTGGCCTAGGATCCTAATTGCAAACTTTTGCAATTGAGGACACTGACTACTAAACGAATCCCACCAATGTGCTGCGATAAAAAGTGTAAATGTTTAATTAGTAAACAATGATGATAAAAAGTTAAAAACACAAAGTTAAAAATTAAAAGTAAAACTTATAACTTAAAGGCTAAAGCGTAATTCAACAAATTAGATAAAAATTGTCTTATGCTAAAAATTCATGATTATTCATTAAAAATTTTAATCAAATGAACTTAAAAAAACTTAGAATTTCTTACCTGGTTGGTCCACATCCCTTGCAATCTTTGCAAGGTTTTTCCCAAAGGTACCTGTGGCTCTGCTGAAGAAGTTGATCTGTCGGTGAACCTCAAGTTGTTGCATCTCATCAGGGACCATGTGCTCTAGGCACTCGTACAAACCATCTTTTACTTCTCCTGTTTGATCTTCTCCAAGCTGAGCTCTGTAATGATATTTCGGGTTCAAGAAATACCCAGCTGCATGTATAGGCCGATGGAGTTGATTGTTCCATCTATTATCTATGATCTCCCATATAGGCCCATACTTAGTTACCTTGTCTTTGTATGCTGCCCTTATCTGCTCCTTTGCCTGATCCATAGCCTCATAAATATAGCCCATGGCTAATTTTTTCCCATCCACCAACTGCAACACATTAACAAGAGACTCGACTGATTTGTAAAATCTTCAACTTTTGAATTATCTATAGAATCACAAAATAAACGTTGTTGTTCTACTTCCTATTAGAAAGTGACAGAGATAGCTAGTGAATGAATTATGCCTTATGCTTATAATCCACAATTGCAGGAAAGGAAATAATTTAAGCTCATAAACACCAACAAATTTTATCTTGGAAACCTCCAGAGGAGGAAAAACACTAGTCGGGAAGGGCAATTATGCTCATTCTTCCCACTTTTATTGGCCAATTCAAAATAACAAGTACAAAATTTTTGGCATAAGTATGACAAGAGAAGTAGATAATTTCCTCTCACACTTCCTCCCAAATACTTGGGGACGGGGACAGGACTCTGTCTCAACACTCCTTTCTTCTACAAAACACAATTCCAGCACTAAGAACTTCTTGAAACACACTTGCTTCCATGCTTCGTTGGGGACTTATTCGTCTTCTACAAACATGTATTTATAGCCTTTCTCATGTCCTCCCGTGCACTGGAGAATGGGAAAGGTTGTGGAGGAGGAGAGACACGGACAACCTTCCAAATTTTGGGCTGTTCGTTTCATATTTTTGTTTTCTGTCCGAAAGGGCCAGGACCGCTGCCCAAAGCAGACCGGCGGTCCCAGGACCGCCACCCTGGTTGGGCGGCGGTTCTGTAACCGCCGCTCTGCACAAAGTGGCGGTCCTGTTACTATAAAGAAAAAACCTCCATGTATTATTTTTCCCTCTGTTCCACGGAGACACGTCCCTTGCCCTTTTAGGGCCATCCCCGTATTGGGGACATTTCAGAAACTTGGGGACGGGGACTTGTAGCCCTTGGGCATTTCAGTGTAATTATTATTGTAATTAATACTTCAACCTTATGTGAAATCTCAATTATGTAATCCAATTTTATGTATTAAGGTTCTATATTTGAAATTTTGTTAAAAAGTGTGATGAATTATTTATGTACAATGTTATCATATATATATTTTAAATTTGCCTATATTTTTTATATTTTCCTTTATTTTTAATAAATTAATAGCCGTCCCCTAACTAAAAGGCCTCTTAATCGAGTGTTATCCGAAAATCAGAAACACGTCCCCTCGTCCCTTGCGGTCATTTTGGATCCTTCTTCGTGCTGACTGATTTGATGAAGTAGAGTCATTTTGGATCCCTATGGATTATCAACAACTTTCACAATCTCTGTTGTTTTTTTGTAAAATAAATCATCAAAAAATTTCTTCTTTGTGTCTTTCCCATCTTGTTTCCGGCTCCACTTTGATGCATTCCATTCATCACTTGAAAACATCTTTTTCAAGTTTTGTTGGGAAAGAAGAGATTGCAACATGAGGAAGTTTGTTGCAAATCTCGTGATGGCTGGCCTAACAAGTTCTCTGCCCTCAGTGTTCTTCCTCATTAGGTTCAATACCCATGAGTGATTGTAGATGTATTTGGTGATGCTTCTTTGCCATGCTCTATAGTGTTCTTGATCCAATCTTTTTTCCCTATATCCTTAAGCATGAGGTCTATGCAATGTGCAACACATGGAGTCCAAAATATTGTTTTGTGTTTAGCTTCTAACATCTTACCAACAAGAACATAGTTAGAGGCATTATTTGTTATGATTTGTACTATTTTCCACCCCCACCTCTGAAACAATCTCATCCAAAAGCTCAAACAATAAATTTGCATCTTTCACCCTATCAGATGCATCTACTGATTTCAAAAACATTGTACCTTGTGGACAAGAGGCAAGAAAATTTATTATTGTGCGGTTCTTGCCATCACTCCACCCATCTGACATAATAGTGCATCCTGTTTTGGCCCATGAAGCTTTGCAACCTTTCAAATATTCATCTATGATGCAACTTATTTCTTCAAAAGTGATCCTCTCAAGTCATGCATACTAGGGCCTTTGAAGCCCTTACCAACAACAATGGAATCAAACATCGGCTGGTAATAAGGTGAGCGGGCAACATTGAAAGGGATATCTGCATCATACCACCATCTAGCAATGTACTCAAAAGTTGCTTCTTTGTATTGCTTCTTCCAATGGTTATCCAAGGTGGGCTGATTTTCTGTTGGCATGGAGGCACTAGCAGTAGTAGGTGTGGAAGATGGAAAAAAACTTTGAATGGTCTTTCTTTTTTGAGGCCGGTTTTCTTGACTATGAGTGGATGGGGGAGGCATATACCGAAAGGGGTCTCTAACAGTCATAGAAGGGTCAGAGCAAGATCCTTCAACACTCAAGGCATGTTCCCTCCTCCCTATTTCAGCTTCCATCTCTTTTTGCCTAGCCTTCTCTTCTCTATGTTTTTCAAGCATGTTTTTGATTTCCAACCTAATGGCATCAATATCAGGTGCATCACATGGGGTAACTTGGCCTCTTTGACCAGCCAAGTGTTGTTTCAACCTATGAATCCCCCCCTTGATGTGTTTCTTACAATATTTACAAAAAACTTGATTATCAATTACGTCTGCATGGGTCCATGTAGGGTCTTTTGTTTTGGGGGCCATTGCAAATGCAAACAAATCTGAAAATGCAAATAAAAACAAAATAAATTTCATATTTTTTATTTAATAAAATTTACAAATAAGGGGCAAGTTTAAAATCTAGCATACCTTTCAATGTGCACACAAATGAGGTGAAGAAATGCTTCAAGTTTGTATATGGCACCACAAAGAGCTGCACACTCCAAATGTAGATGTAAATGCCACCACAAAGAGCCCACACTTGATGCCAAACAACCCCCAAATTCACTCCAAATGAACACTATTCGATGCTGACCCAATCCTCTAAATCCTTGCAAAAAGGAGAGGTGCTCACAAATAGAGGTGAGGTGCTCACAAATGGATGCCAATATCACCACAAAGAGCCCACAAACAATGCCAAACAAGCTCCAAGCCTCCAACTTCCAAGTTCACTACAAAAAATAAACTCTTCAATCTTATGCTCACAAATATTTTTGCTCGAAAATGCTCAATGAGAGAGGTGTGAAGTGAATAGAGGGGGGTGTATTTATAACACCAAATTAGGGTTTAGAGCAATTAAAAAATAGAAATTTTATTTTAAAAGTCGGTTTCTTATTGGATCGCCGTATAAGGCTGTTTTGGAGCAAAACCGTCCGGTTTGGGTTGGAACCAGACCGGTTTGACCGGTTTTACTAGCGGTTCGTGCAAAAAAAAGATAAACCGGTTGAACCAGCCGGTTGTGGTTCTGGTTTGACTGATTTTCAAAACTTTGGGTGAAACCCATTTCTCCAAGATACATGGTAGTAATCAAGTGGTTGATCTGTCTATAACAATGAACAATAGAGAGCCATAAGAGGGAAAGTTGATACATAAACCTACAGAGGAAGGGGAGACCACGAAGCACAATTTGGAAGGTATAAATCCTTTGATCTTTCATGATGACACTATGATTTCTAATGATGGCATGTTACAGGAAGATAAAGTAGAGAAATTTGATTTCCAATGTGATGAAGAGTGGTTGAAGGGTAAAGCTCAATTGTCAAAGGACGACTGGAGGTACGGACATAATTTAGATTTGTTATTTCCTACCATGTTATTTCAGATTTATGGTCATGAGAAAATTGTTGAAAGGAATGACCTTGGGGCAAATGTGATGCTCCCAAGCACATCACGTCAAATAGGAAGCCTTCATGATGATACAGGTGATGGCACATCAGATGTGCATAGAGTCCATGGACCAAGGCTATTGGGTGACCTTGTTGAGGGTCATGTGGTGAAGAGGGTGCTTTTCCGGATGACTACAATCACTTTCAGATTGCTGGAAATTTCAGAACAGCAGCGTATGGTAAGCCATATGATGTTTCGTTGGATCATGACAAGAGGCGATGGTATCATTATTTATCATTGCCATGTGCGGGTGATCATAAATTTGCTAATGAGGAACAAGGTTGGGAAAAGACTCTTTGCCAAGGGCTTATTTTACATTTTCGAAGCAATGAAGTGGTTTTTTATGGCAGCCCAAGGTATGATGTAAATCAAAATTTATCTCCTCTTATATTGCTCCCATACTTGTGTTATTATGGGAAATTTGTTGTTAAGGATCACATGTCATGCTTGGTGATGATGGCATATGACATTTAGATATATCCTTGCAAGGGTATTTCCTTGCAAAGTAGACAATACTTGGCCATGGGAATCACATTTTTGCTCCTTATCTAAGACAACAACTGAATGGAAGCCTTTAATTACAGCTAAGCATAAGTTTGCAAATGTTGTTTTGGAGGAAATTGGGAATGAAAGGTTCAAAATAATGGATGCGATCATTTACTACAAGGATGGAGTCTATTTGGCTTATAAATCAAGGGTGAAGAACATGGTAGTGTGGGCTGTTCATGATGCCCCATGGGCTGATCATCCTGGCTATTTCACGAGACACAAAAAGGGTAAGGTAAAGATTTCAGTTTTTCTCTTTACTTACCGTGATTGCAGTTAGTTGATTGCCGGATAGTAGTTGAGTTGATCTACATGCAGGTCGAGCCCCCAGAGTTGAACTAGGTAGGGGCGGATGAGGAATGAAAGCAATTTGATGAAAGAGAATGCTAGCATGACATGTTTAAGACAACATAAGCTTGATGGGAATTCTGAGTTTCTTCTCTATGAATGGCTAATCCATGGTTCCGTGAATGAACCAAAAGAAGTATGGGAAAAGAGAAGACATTATGATGAATTTGCAGCTGTTCATATGACTGCCAAAGAGGGGAATGGTGACTCTAATTTTACTTTTCATGGCCTCATGATAAGGCCTGCTATTCCTAGTTTTTCAGCGTATGTAAGTCAATTTTCAGCCCTTACTGTACTCACAAATTTTCTGTTTTCAGATTTCAGTTTGGGAGTTGTTATGTCATGATTATAGAGCTGAATTTGTAAAAATCAGACTGGGAGCTGCCATTAGTCACCACGAACAGCAGTGTATTTTTCATTTTTTGAGAGCATTCCATCATGGAATAATAAGGAAGATTTCAGTTGAAAGGAGGGAATAAATCAGATCATGATGTGTTATTTTCAGCCTTGAACATTGTGATTTTTGAAAGAAAAATGCATGACTACAATGGTTTTTGGGGAAACATTATTGAAGTGTTGAGAAGCCATTATTTGGATGGAACTCATGAGATGGTGTCAAGCAACGGAAGAGATCTAACTATCATGTCCCTAAGACATGATAAGGGAAATTTAAAAGTGTTTTTAAACACTCTTGTTTTATTTGATATGTTTGCTTCTTGTGCAGATACATCAAAGAAGAAGCAGTTGAGATTCACTTGGGATCTAGGCACTTACAATTGTAGACACAAAATCACGAACATATTATCATATTACTATACCGCCAAGTATGTTGTTTTATGTATGGATCTTGAGTAATAAAAGTATTAACTAGTGACAAACTTCCTAGTCCATCCACTTGCTTTGATTGTTTTTATTGTTTTTATCTCTCACATCCGCCACTTCTATACCTAGTTCTAGTCAGGGCACAGGGATCCCTGTTTGTTAGTCTTCTCACATTTGTCGTCAGTTGTCTCGGGACACTAGCGCCCATGAATGGACATGGTGTCCCCGAGATTTCAACTTGAAATTCGGGACCACCCCTTTTTAAAAAATTCGTTCTTTTAAAAGTAACGGGTCATTTTGTGTTTGTTTTTTCCTGCAGTTGTTTGCATTGTTCCCAAGAGAGTCATAAAAGCCAAATTCCCCAAGTACCCACATGCTAAAACTCACTCTAGCCCTTCGCCAGGTTTTGTCTAAGAGAATTTATTTATTTATTTATTAAATAAATAAAGTTCTTTTAAAAATAGATTGAGCTAAAATTGGAGGATTTAGGTTATATAAGCACTTCACCCCATCATTATTACCATAGAACATTCACCTGGGGGGAAGAATTTTTGCAGATCAGCTAAGTGGAGAAATTTTTCGAGCAATTTCCTGCAACTTTTTTAAGTTTTGTTTTATTTCTTTTTGTCTGTGTGTTCTGCGGCAATTCCTGTAGCCTATTCATTCTTCTTGTCAGATCTTTCCCCGGGCCTAGGGTTTTGAAAAGCTATCCAGTTTTTTTTTAATTACTAATCTGTCTATAGGCGATCAGAGCTTGGGATTCTTTCAGAAGATTGCAAGAAGTTTGCTTGGTCCAAAAAGGTGCAAAAATGGATTTTATGAAAATAAGAAAAATATTGCCATCAATGCGTAGAGCTCAAGAAGATATGCACTTTTAGAGGAAACAACTCCTAAAACGGAGCCACGGAATGAAAGTTATGGCACATGCAAGTTTTGTTGCTACATCTTCGAGGACCCTTTCCAAAAATGGAAAATTTTATTCTATGCTTGTGTTTTTTTCACCAAAAATCCAAAAAAGGAAAGAAATGCAGTCTTCAGGCCAGTCGCAATTTTCAAGGCTACCTTCTGCGTCCAATTTTCACGCTACCTTCAGTGACGAATTCTCACGCAATTTTAAAGGCAAAAGTCACAATGCAAATCACACTTTGTACAAGAGTTATCTTTCATTCAAGTCGCACTTTTTGGAAGGAAGACTTTAGGCTGCCAGTGGGAATTTTGGCAGTGGCAAGAAGGCGGGAATTTCTTGCCTGCATAACAGATTACTTTTTCCCATCAAGTCAAAGTCACTTAAGTTGTAATGGGAATTTCAGAGGAGGTTGGAAGGCGGAAATTTCTTATCTATAATGCAGGGTGAAAATTTCCACTATAAAGAAAAATCACTTAAAGCACCGGCGGGAATTTCTTGTCTGCCTAGCAAGGTAACTTTTCCCATCAAAGAGGTCTATTCACCCATGCAAGTCACATTTTTGAGAAGCCTATTTTCCATGCAAGTCACACTTTTTGGAAGGAAGGATTTAAGTTGCCAATGGGAATTTTGGTAGTGGTAGGCAAACGGGAATTTCTTACTTGTGTAGCAGGGTGAAAATTCCCATTATGAAAGTCAAATCACTTAAGTGGAAGATGGGATTTTTGGAGATGCAATGCAGGGTGGAAATTCCCATCACTTTGACTTTCTATTTTTAAACAACCTCCCTTGCCAAAAAGTGCGACCCATTCTGGCATAGCTAAGTGCCTAAAAGCTGACTTTTTTTTTTATTAATTGCCGGGAAGGATCCAGTTTTGGCGCCTAGGGTTGGAGAAGCTTTCTTTTTATTATTCAGAGCATCTGCATGTTGATGTGAGTGCACAAGTGAATAAAATAATATTTTTAGCTTGTTTGGCATGCAAGCAAAGTCTAAAAATAGAGGGCAGCGGGCTTTATAAACATATTTTGGTGATAAAAATTGAGTATTCATGCCATGGACTCCATATTTGTCTGAATTAATTGCAGGTATTCATCACATGTGCTTATATTGGTGAAAGGAAGTCAAAATCAATCCCAGATACATTGAAAATATCTCCCGAATCAGAAGAAATTGCCAGCTCTGCACGAATTGATCCAATTACAAAGGATTTTGGCATAATTAAAAGGAAATTAGCTCAGACAAAGATTATTCCAAGCATAATGAAGCATGATGAAAGATAAGGGTCAGCAGAATCATGCATTGCTTCCAGATTTGCTGAAATCAATGATACAGACATAGGCCCTGAACCTATCACCGATTTAATTGATAGATCCAAAGTTGGAAGAACATCTCTTGTGCGGGCAATTAAAAGTAGCGTGATCATTCAAGCCTCAACGTTTCCACTCACATCTCAATTGTTTGAAGTTGTTATGGAATGTGTCAAGTCTTATCATCCTCTTTCCATAACAATTCGAGATGCTGCAGGGAAGACAATAATTAGGTGGGATGCACAATTTATTAATTATTGTCTTAAGCTTCCGGCACGGCCAGTGATGGTTGCAATTAACATGCAGAATGCCAACAACAGATGGGAAAACACTGAGTCACATGTTCGACAAGTATATTTAGTTTTAGAACAAAGGAAAAGCGCAGAGTATGACGACCGACATATTTTCTTTCTTCTTCCCTTCCCCCCCTTATTCTTATTTCTCGGACAAAATTGTAAAACTAAAGTCATTGGTTAAAAACCATTTCTTCTAGTTATCTAAAAAGGTCCTCAATTGGGAATAGGTGGCAGACATGCAAAACTTTGATTTAGTCTTCAGATGCATGTCATGAGGAGAGAAATTTCAGGGAAAGATTGCCAGTTGTTTTCTTTATAGCTTTTGCATGTGTCAGTTCAGTTATTGCTTTCCTATTTGTAATTGCCCTCTATACACTATAAATAGAGGAAGAACCTACAGGTTAAAGGATCAGAATTCGTAATCAACATTCTTGTGTTCCAAACTTTGAGTTGAAACCCTTGATATCTTTCTGAAAGCTAAGGAATAGAAAGGAGGCTAATTTTCGGAGAACTTTGTGTCAACGGTGCATTTGTTTCTTATTTCTTTTTAGATCTTTGCATAAACTTTGTGGTATCTTAGATCTGGATTTGAAACTTTTCTTTGCTGTGAATTCTGCATTTCTATATCTATTTGTTTTGTCTATGTGCATGCGACCAACTCTGTCAACTATTGGTTAGGCTACACATCTTCTTTCTTTTCTACTCGCATTCAATTATTTCCCTCTTCTGCATATATACATTTCTTACAGTTGCTTACTTGCTATAAAACTGCCTAATTATGGTGCATGAGCTACGTGGTTAAAGTAAAACCAACAGATAGGTATTAGAAAATATAATTGACAAAATCTTACACAGGAGCCTCACCAGTAAATGAGGGAGATTTATCTCATGACTGCCAAGGTTTTCAGCTGTGCAGAAAATCTAGCCAAAAGGACACTAATGCCCAGGCGCTTCTGTCCAACTTGGCCGCTCTTGTCCTCTTTGTTTTTGTTCACATTTTTGACATTTTTGGCCGGCCTTTTCAGTTTTATTACTCCTATCCCGAGGTCCTAGTTGGCATGTCATATTACTAGTGTCAAAATTCAAGCAAGAGATCCCTATATAAACACAACATACATACCATTATAAGGGAGAACAATTTATCAAGGGCTATCTATCTGCATACTATCAAAGGGATTGCATTTTTGGGCTTATTACTCTGCATACACTGCATAAGAAGAGGAAGTTCTGAATTCCATCCACACATTTTGCATTCTATCTAGCTACAGCCCGCTATCTTGGCGCCATAAGCGCAAGGGCAACCTAAGGACATGATTCTACACACACGCACATAGAACTACATGGAATCTGAGATGTAGTGCAGCACTCAGTTGTAAGTTCACTTTGTCGCATGACCGTCGGGGTCAGTCTTACTCCACATTTTGTATCTTTTCGTTTTTAAGAGTTGATGTGTTTTGGGATTTTGTAGGACATCATATATTTTGCAATTTACCAACGAACTCTATGATCTTCTAGTGACCTATGAATTTGCTATTGTATCTACGAAGCTCTTTTTGCGACATCCAAACAAATAAGATTCCACTTGCCCATTTGTCCGGAGTCTTTTGAGAAGCCTCACAGAATGGTCTCAGGCATACTTTAGGTGCCATGGCCCCAGTCTAGATGCCCCTGGCTAGGCCAGTATCTGCAAGTTCCAAACATTCACATCGAGCATTGTTTCAGTATTCTATCCAGCCTGTTTCAATTAGATTGCTCTCCAGGTCGGGTATACTTAGTGATAAGTGAAAATCAAATAAGTTTCCTATCTTCCTTGGGATCATTTGATTACCAACGGTTGCAACTCTAGTTTTTGTTTAGCTCCACTCTTCGTGAGGATATTGACCAACATCAATAATTTTGCTGCACGTTCACTCAAGATTGAGAAACCCTAAGATTCAGCTTCTATTAAGAATGATTTTTTTTGTTACCCCTACTATTGATGTTTCTTCGCATGCTCCGCTTGTGCACTTCGCACAGAGTCTTTAATGGCTAAAAGTAAATCTTCCTCTACTAGGCAAGATATTCATCTAGGATGGATCTAAATCCTGGATCACTTCAGTGATGGCATTGTTGAGCATTCCTGATAAGGCATCTTGATAGGCGTGGTACCTCCACTATTCAACTTCTGAGTCTGCACATTGCTCCTACTGCCGTTGGATGCTCCTTTGTATCAATGTTTCAACATAGTTTTTGGTAGTCTACTCTAAGCATTCTTTGTAAGGAGCAAAACTTTTCTAGATGTAGCCTTGTTCTTCCATAGTCAGCAAGCTCTAGAGTCCACAATGTCTATTTCTGTCTGTAGCATCTTGGTGGTTTTGCTGTTATCGATGTATTATGTTTGATCTTGCATTGAGTTACTAAAGGGCCATGGAGGGTTTGTTGCTACAACCTATGATGGCAATGTACATCCCTTCTATTATGATGCAACTCTCATACCAGTCTAGATGACTTCCTTTGACAAGTTGTATCTCTTGCTTCTAGAATTTCTGAAAATGCTTTATTGAAAGAACAAATCGGATCTGAGCAAGGTTGACGCGGACTCTCCACTTGTCCCAATGTGCAGGCATACTAAGTAAAGATCCACGATATCAGGCCATATGCCAGGAGGCAATTGAGAGTACAAACAGGAAGAGATTCTTTCCCAACACAAGAAACCTCAGGAATCACATATTCAGTCATGGGCACAAGGTGGTTAAAGTTGAACATTCCCCCATACTCCTATGGCTGATAGTTGAGGACGTCGTTCTAAGACTAAACTCGTGGAGGAACGCACTAGGCGTGAGCTAGTGAGCTGAATCTCAAAGTAAGAGGGACTTCCCTCATCCCAATCATTCATAGGACCCCTTGATAGCCATTGGGATCTTCTTTCATCAGAGATACAAGTAGGGGCTATCCGGAGGTGCATATTCACCTAGAGCGTGCCTCGGCCTCGGTTATGAGTCTACCCTCTTCCTTCATGGTTCAGGTCCAGCTAATGACAGACTTCGGGCCCTCAGGACTAAACGGAAACTATTCTTACTTCCAGAAAGATCTTCTTTGATGAAGACCTCACTAGAGCCCAGGTGGCAGAGCTCAAACAGTCCCGGGAAGTTGTTATGGCAGCCAGGAAGGCAGGTAAATGGGTGGTGATTTGAAACCTCAGACCAGTGGTTCAAGACACTTTCCCTCCTGGTTGGACCTCTGAGTCCAAATGACGGTCTTGCTGGGAGAGGCATCTTTGCAGGGTCATTTCCATTTCATGTTGGAATGGAAATGGCTCTTACTGGTCTTCACCCGGTCTCCTACGGGATGCATTGGGACACTTTGATCTCCTTTTTGTTACGGAAACACATGTGAGCCCCATTCGTCCTCTCTCAAACCTTACGGGCTACTACTGGCTCTTTGTTTGCAGGTAGGATGCTAGGAGCTTTGGTGGAGTTAGGGGTTCTTGTGGAGTTTGTTGTTTGGTTAGGCACACTCTTCGGGGCAAGATTTCTGTGGCAGCCGAGGTCGAGATTTCCCGTTTTCTATGGATTAAGGTAAGGCGGACCCCACACCTTACTTGAGACATTTTTACTGCAGTGTGTTATTTCCCTCATGTCTCTTCTCTCTTTGCCATTGAGAATGGCATGGATGGGGATCCCTACTTTAACCTTTATGCTAGTATTTATCAGTTCTTTGCAGTTGGTGAGGTCATCCTTTTGGTTGATTTCAACGCTCGAACCAAAAATTTCCAAGTTCCACTGCATGACAGGACTATTGATGCTCTTTATACGTCAGAGGTGGACCTAGGTTCGATTGGTCTTCATAGAGAGTCTGATGATGTGACAGCACCCTTGACGACATATGGCCGACACCTTTTACAGATGAGGGAATCTCATGACCTACTGATCCTTAATGGTATATCTTGTTTCGCAAACTCTTAGTTCTTCACCTGCAAACCCCATTGTGGCGGCACTAGTGTTGTTGATTACATCATGACTACCCCTGACGTTCTTCCATTCATCCATCACTTTTCCATCTCCCCCATTCCCCTTGCTGACCATACGCCCCTCTCTTTCTCCTTGGAAACCACCCCTCCAGGCCCTTAGCCCCCACCACTGCCCACCATGTACCACTTTGACACTTGATGAGGGTGACCCCACGACCTTCTCCTTCCATGTTCATCATCTTCTCCTTTCTCTATCCCTTTTTACTTTGCTTCCTACTGATAGATGTATGACCTTCTTGCCACCACTATGCATGATGCAGCCTTGCTCTCCTACCCCCATTCCACCTCCAAGCCCTTTGGTACGAGGACATGCCCCATGAACCAATGGCATGATGATGACTACAAATCCCTTCACCGCCAACTCTGTATGGCCTCTACCCATGACCTTCCATCCTTTCCCTCCCTCAAAATTTCCTATCACAATCTCCTCCGCCACAAGAAGTGTACCTTCATTGCCCATAGAAGAAGGGTTCTTTACACTTCTCTTCTGCATTCCCCCAAACATTTTTGGTGTACCATCATTCCCCAACGCTCCCCCTTACCCCTGGATCTTGACCCCCACACTATTTTCACCCACACCTCCACCTTGTATGATATCCCTGGTCAACCTCAGACCCATGTTGTGTCCCCACCATCCACCTGCCACATTTTCACCCACACAAATGTTAAGAAGGCCATATTGGTGTTGAATTGCAGCAAAACAACAGATGAGGAAGGTTTTCAGGCAAAGTTCTTCAAACATGGGATCAACACCATCAACAGATATTTGGTAGACCTTTTCAATCAGGTGGTGTGCATTGGCTTCCTACATTTTTGTCCCACCATATTATCGACCCTATCCACAAGTTCAGTCCTACCTCTGACCCTAATAATTACAAGACAATTATGGTGGGTCATACTTTCTCCAAGTTGTACGCCACTGCTCTCCATTTGCAGCTATCCGAGTTTCTTGAGCAGTCCCAGTGCAGAGCCAGAGGGCAAGCGGGTTTTAGGACAGGGTACCAGACTACTGATCACATTCTCATCCTTTGTGTTATTATTGAGGAAGCACGTCACCATTCGTCCAGAGTCTTCTGCTGTTTTGTTGACTTTCGGAAAGCCTTTGACTTTGTTCCGCGGGAGGTCCTTTTTCGTAGACTTAGAGACATTGGCATTTCTGAAACCCTTCTTGTCGCCATCATCCGACTGTATGAGGAGGTCTTGGGTCACCTTTATACCGTTGTTGGGCTTTCCGACTTCATCAGGAGCACCATCGAAGTCAAACAGGGCTACCCCCTCTCTCCTACTCGGTTTGGCATTTATATTGATGAGTTGGAGGATTTTCTCCAAGATCACATATAGGACAACAACGGTTGTCTTCTTCACCAGGTTTTGATTTACATCCTTCTTTTCGCGGATGATGTGGTCCTTTTGGCTTCTTCTGCGGAGGGGTTACAAAGACAACTCAATGCATTAGCCCTCTTCTGTGATCATAGACAACTTACAGTTAATCTACGTAAAACCAAGGTTATGGTTTTTAATGCACTGAAGAACTTTGACTTTCATTTCTTCTACAGAGGGGAGGAGTTGGAAATCACCAACTCCTACACCTATCTGGGGGTTCTCTTCTCTGGTCCTCACTTCAGTCTACGCCTGACTATTCAACCCCGCATCAAGGGGTATGGCTCCCTTGTGATCTTGGAGAGATAGTGCTTTCGTCCTCATTTTTAGGACACTTTGTCCAAGATATCCTTCTAGGACTCTCTTGTGAGACCCACAATTCTCTATGGTTCTGAGGCTTGGGGTCCCTCCTTGCTCGAGTCTGATTGGGCTTCTGTTGAGCGAGTTCAGATCCTTATGCCCAGATGGATCATCAGGTGTAAAGAGACTGTCCCTCATAATATTATCCTTGCCGAGTTTCGTGCTCGCCCTTTCAGACCAGAGGTCATCTTTGGCCTCATCTCACTCTTGCATCGTATCCAGGTACTTTCCATTTCTTCAGGAAAAGACAAGTACATCTACCTTGCTTACCATTCTTCTGAGGCCATCGCTCTTTCTGATCGTAGTGGCTGTGTTCGCTACTCGTATGCTGGGGTCTCTCGTCTCCTTGGATCCATTGGGATCAACATGGATCGTCTCCCCCCTTTCAGGTACTCCATGGATGGCCCTACTCATATCCTTCCGAGAAAGCAGGACCTGCATAGAATCATCAAAGATGATATATACCAACAGTTCATCCAGATTACTTAGATCAACCCCCATGATGAGCTACGCCTGAAGATGGCCTTCTACGCCAATCACTTCCTTGAAGTCAACAATGGAGTCATCATTCGCCCCACCTATATCTCCCGGCACTGGATGCATGCTCCTCGCATCTCCCTAGGCCAGTTCAGAGTTGGTCTCACAGGCTTCGGGTTGAGAGTGACCACCAGCTGGATCGGGCTGATAGGATCTACCAGCTTTTCTTCCTCCAAGAGGTTGAGACTAAGGAGCACTTCATTTTTCGATGCCCCATCTACTATGAGATCAGAGGGAGGTTTCACTATCTTTTTCGTGAACACCCAATATTCACCATCTTCTTTAGGTATTATCATTAGAGGTGTCTCACTCTCTATCTACAAGAAGCTCTTAAGCTCTGTGATGGGGTCCTCCATCCACCTTCTAGGGAGACTGCTACTAGACGGATCACATCTTTCTTTGATGTACTCCCGGGTGAGAGGGGCACCAAGCGGAGACCTGATCCTAGTGGGGACCCCCATTCCAGATCTGTGAGAACCAGAGGTGCTTCTTCCCAAGACAGAGATCTATGTACTCAGACTCGGCCAAGGGCCCCTTCTCATAGGCGGCAGACCACCAAGCTCATCCAGAGAGCTCGACTCTCCATGGATCATAGCCGTCTCAGACAGCTTCCAGTTCCGAACACTAGACATCAGCACATCACCAGATAGTGTCGTGGGTCATATTTCTTATTGAATATTGGTTTGGTGGATGCCTAAAATACTTATACACGTTTTGACAGTTGTTTGAAGTCTTTCAAGTGTTTTGTATGTTTTTTGTACCTCTGTTCCAAAAATCTTATCGCTGCCCTAATTTGGGTTTTATTTTAAGTCTGCTGGTTTAGAAATCAGAATTGATATCTTTGGGAAAACCATAAACAAACCAGAAAATCCTCGAATTAGCTTATATAGATTTGAGGGCTTTAACCTTCATAAACCCTACCCCAAATATGAATTTCATAATTTGAAAACGACAATCATAAACCAGCAACTGAAGATTGATTTTGGAATCCCTGTAATCACTACCAAGCAATTACTTACACAACAGGAGTCTCCTCCGAATGGAGTGGTTGGTTTGGGGAATTCGAACCTTTGAAACGAGGGTTAATTCAACCTCAAAAATTGCATAAGTGTTACAAAAGTAGGTAGTTTACATTAATTCCAATTTCCATATGATATAATAGTATATAGGTTTACATCTCATAATCATGTTACAATTCATTACAAATGAATACGTATTTCAATTTACATAGATTCTAATATACAATGGTTACATAGATTCAATATACAATGTTTACAATTTCTTTGTCTCAATAAACAATACAATATATATCATGAAATACAATACATCACAACTACATTGCTACAAAATTGTCATCTTTCGCTAGAGATCTATCCTGATGTTGAGTTGCGTAATGAGAGAAAGAGTATCATCGGAGCATTTTACCTTCAACCATGAACCTCACGTATCCACCGACCCCTATCACAAAGTGAGTGTGGCTTTGCCCTTTACGAGAAGGAAGATGTGAGTTATCAACAAGGCAAGAGAGAATACCATGTGTAGTGCATTCACCCAAAAAACGGTAGACTTATGAACAAGGCTGGAAGATCACATCCTAGAAACAGGGTAAGAAGATAACATCCTAGTAAATATACTTTTGGCCAAAAGACTTAGGGTAACAATATGTTGACCTTCCTAATGGAATCTGACAATGTACTAGGACATGAAATAATCCTACTCAACTAATCATGAGGGTAGACCATGATTCTATCCATAGTCAACCCTTAACCCGTAACACTTATTATATGTGAAAACTAAATTAGGTAACTTAACCCATCTACACAAAGCACTCCCTAGTCCATATACACATCTCTCGACACTTTCCTTTCCCATAAGCATTCACAATAGGACATCTCTATCTCCAAAATCAAGTAACTCAGGAAAACTAGAACTATGACTCAAACAATAATAACCCTCCTAAATGTCCCATACCACCCATTCATGTTATTATTGTAAGGACCCTAATCCTAATTTGTTATCCCAAAAACAACACAAGACAACCCATGGATAAGAATAGGGCAATCATAACCCGCTTGGAATGTCCCATATCATTCAAGAACGTTGCTATGTGCAGGAATCCTGAAACATGGTTTGCCAACACTTCGAAGGGGAGCTATAAATGTCCCGCAACAGGTTATAAGCACATGGTTCTAGGTTTTACGTTCCCTCCAAGTTTGATACATTCTTCTTAAAAAGTTAAATCGTTGTACTAAAACATAATTCCTTCATATCGACCTTGTCATGGTTTTGTACATGTTTTCATGTTTTCTAAGTATACAATTTTTCACCTATGATGATATTAGGTTTTTACCATCCTTTGCCACATTTGTCTGTTATCTCTTCTTTTACTAAAATTACCATGTCATGAAAATTTGTTGTTCATTACTTGTTCTCAACTTGTCGATAATACATGCAATGAACAAGTCATTTTATTATCCTTAATGCAATTGTCCTAATTGGCTAAATGTGGCATGGTTGAGAAAAACGTCGTTATACTTTAACCTTTTTTTCTTAGTTACATAATATATTTTTACTTCATATGAAATTTTATTTCTTTATAACAAGCGTAGTTCTATTATAGGAATCGTAGGATTCCCAGGTTTTCTTTTGGTTATTCATTTTAACATGGATACTAAGCCTCTCAAACAAAACAGTAATTCTCCAACCGAATTAATTTCCCTTCCAATTTTTATCATACTCTTACCATCAAAAGTTTATAGTTTATCAAAAGATTGGTATCAGGGGGAGGGAGTCGACCTCAAGACCCCTCACCCCTAAGTCCTTGCCTTTGGCCATTCGACCGGGCTACTTGCTTTCATTGCTTAATCACCCAAAATTACCAAAGTTAAATGCTAAATTTATGTCGACAACGTAATACGGTTACAAATCAATTTATAGCAAAAAGTTTATATGGGGTCGTGTGGATGCAAACACACAATCCCAGAGCTCAGGTGCTAAAGATTTGACCAGTGTGCTAAGCCACGGTCTTGAGATAAGACATACACAGGGGACTATCTAGGCATCGTTTTTGTTCTCTGTGACATAGAAAAGATTTTGAGCCTTGGTTGGGTCAAACCCAAATTCCAAAGGAAATCTTGCATATCTTACCATTTTCATTGCATACGTATATGGGAAATCTTGAATAAACATTATATTAGCATAAGAATTGAACATGATCCTGATGCTTTCCTCTCTGCATTCTCCTTCATGTGTGTACTTCTCGATTTTTGCATCCTTTTCAAGAACTTCTTTGCCTTTCTTTCCTAATTCCATGCATTCTTTTTCTGTCCTTTTATCGATACCCTCCCCGTTCATGCTTATATTGTTTCCCTCTCTATTTTTGTTTCCCTCACCACCTTCCTATTTCTGGGATCGCATTCACATCAAAAAGCTTTAAACACGCAATTCCCCATTTCTCTTTTGGAGTGTCACCTTCACTCTTTTCTTATCATGCAAGCTTCTAAATTTTAATTAAAATTCTCTTCTAAATGTAGCCTCTCTTAAATTCTTCCCTCACTGAATTTTCTAATTTTGTTGGCTAGGTTTTATGCATAGCTGAAAACCTAGGCAGTCATGAGATAAATCTCCCTCGTTTACCGGTGAGGCTCCCGTGTAAGATTTCTGTTAATTATTAATCTAGTAACTATCTGTGGGTTTTACTTTAGTCACAAAGCTCATGAACCATAGCTAAGCAATTCTGCAACAAGTAAGCAACTGTTTATGAAGTATTTGCAGAAGGGGGAAATAATGGAAATTAAGAAAGAAGAAAGGAAGATATGTAATCTCAGCCAATAGTTTATAGAGTTGGTGTCATACATATAAATTAAATAAACAAGTAGATCTCACAATATTCAGAAGTTAAAGGAAAAAAAAAGCTTCTAATCTAAATCTTGAGATAACACAAGTTTATGCTAAAGATCCACACAAAAGTAAGAAGCAAATGCACCATGGACACAAAGTTCTCCGAAAATCTGCTTCCTATTCAATTCCTTAGCTTTCACAAAAATGACATCAAGGGCTGCAGCTCAAAGTTTGGAGCTCAAGAATGCTGAGTACCAAATTGTGATCCTTTAACCTCGTAGGTTCTTCCTCTATTTATAGTGTATAGAGGGCAATTACAAAAAGGAAGCTTTTTTAATGAATTGCCACATGTGGAAGCTATGAAAAAGGGGAAGCAGCTGGCAGTATTCTTCCTAGAGTTCCTCTTTGCATGACATGCATGATTTATAACTGAAAATAGAACCCTCTATTTTGCATGTCTGACCACCTATTTCCAAGTACTTGACTTCTTCCAATAACTTGAAGTAATGACTTTTTATAGTCAATTACCTAAGTTTTACAATTTTAATTGATTGCTCAATTGCTTTGTCGGAGAAAATAAGAGAAAGAAGAAGAAAAAGGAGAAGAAATTAGAAGAAAATTGCAACACTTCTCAATCTTGTTCTTCTTCCATACTCTGCATGCTGATCCAACCTGTATTGCACTTCTGCTTCATTCACTTTAGCAATGAATTATCTGAATGATATCTTTGCCTTGAATCTGAGATGCCTTTTTCTCCCATATGCTTGTTGAATCATTTCCTTTGATTCTCACCAAATTGGATCTGGAAGGAGCTGACTGTGATTTTGCTTGCGGGTGTTGCCTCTGACCTGTCTTCCCTCTTATCCTTGAAACTTTTGCAGTTCTTCTCCAGTACATGCACCGGTAAAATGCTTGCTGTAAACAATTCAGACAAAACTTATCATCTTTTATTTTTAATTGCATATGAGCAATTGTAAATTTTGAAAAGCACTCCAGGTGAAGGCAAATACAAGTAAATTTAATGAAGGTTTCAACTAGAAGATTGGGAGCATATGCACAAGCTCCTGGAAGGAATTTTCCATGTAATGACTTCCACTTGGGCTGCGTTAAAAACAAGCGGATGAATTTCTTGCTGGAAGCCTTTGCAATTATGAGAGCTAAATTTATTTCTTCCTCTGATTCTGAAGATATATTCAATGTATCAGACATTGACTTCATCTTCTTTTCATCAATATGAGCACCAGTGAAGTATTCCTACAAATAATTCAGACAAGTATGTAGTCCATAGCATGAATATCTAATTTCTTCACTGAGATCTGATTATAAAGTCTGCTGCCTTCTATTTTTAGAGTTTGCTTACATGCCAAGCAAACTAAAAATATTATTTTATTCACCCGTGCACTCACATCAACATGCAGATACTCTAAATAATAAAAAGAAAGCTTCTCCAACTCTAGGCGCCAAAACTAGATGTTTCCCGACAATTAATAAAAAAAGTCATCTTTTAGGCATTTGGCTATGCCAGAATGGGTCGCACTTTTTGGCTAGAAGTCATGTTAAAAATAAGAAGTCAAAGCAATAGGAATTTTTACCCCGTAAGGTAGCTAAGAAATTCATGTTTTTCACTTCAGTGACTTGTCTTTCATAATAGGAATTTTTATAGTCCTCCCTTCCCAAGATTGCTTGCCCTCAAGCAATAGCAAGTTCATGCCTCTAGTACCACCATGGTAGCACTCCAAGAACCGGGTTCCCATGCCACTCAAGTGGAGTAGCATTTGTAAAATCTTTGGCTGCTTCATCCTCCTAAAAGTTGGGAGTGCAAACTACTGCAGTTTAGTCCTCAAACCTGCACATGAAACAAACTAGTTAGAAAAATGAGTGTTGAAGAACACTCTTTTTGCTTCTCCTTGGTATCTCGATGGCTTGGATAGTGCCCAACTTCCTTTCATGCATGGGCTGCCCCCACAAACTGCTATGCGGTCCCATACTCTGCTGTAGTCATGTCGTTTCTTATCGAAAATCAGACTTAGCCCTTCGCAATCAATCATGCATGAGTTACAAACCAACACTCATAACCATATCATTATGTGTACATCAAAAATATGAACTATAAAAGGAATTAAGGGGCTGATCATAACGATGTTAGATACCAAAATGATGGGGTAGTAGTTAGTCTTCCATGTCATCATCCCAATATCAATTCCTGTATGTTGGGCAACAATTTTAAAAGCTATCAAACTGAAAATATTGGATACAACAACCTCATCTTGTATGGGAAACAACTCCAACAATACATATTCAATTTTTTTGTCATTTTCTAGCAAGTACTCAATGTGCTCCTGTTTTTTCTTACTTGGGACAGTAGGATGACATTCCCCTTGTTTATATCCCAAGATAAACTCTATGCTCCCAACACTTCTTTCAAAAGCTAGAAGTTGTAAATTACCATGGCATAGAGAAAATAGAAGATTTGATCCCAATGTGCAAGACATTAAAACATTCATGTGAAGAAATGACATACCCCTCATGATGATAGAATCCATGTCCGTATCCTTATGCCATCTCCTAATCTCATTAGCATGTAAAATGATAGGCAACACATGATTTAACTTTACCTTATCACTTACTAAGTCATTTAGAGGGTCACTTCTCCCATGCTTGGCTGCCCCTAGTTCTTCTTCCTTAGCTGCCATAAGAAACATAGAATATGGATCATGTGAAGATCTTATACCATGGCCCTTCTTCTCCTTCAAACTCTTTGTACAAGCCCCAAAATTTGTAGCCGTGCAAGCAATGTCAGCAAGATCCATTCCACACATTTCCTTTACCAAATTTTCCTTTGAAAACACAAGAATCAAATGTCCAAGTGACAGCCTATCATGTACAAATTTCATAACAGCAAGATAAAGTGCATGAAATGACTCTAAATGGGCCTCAATACTGTGAAGAATGACTTCATACCTTTGAGGGATGACATCACCTAGGTAAAAACCCTCATCATGATTGAAATTTGAACCATGCTCAATCCACAAGAGTGGAAATTTGCCAAGACAACTACTGTATCAAAACCGAAAGTGAATTTCTTACCATATAATATATGGTCCATGTAATTCCCTTATTTTGGAAGGCCTTCATGATTACCACTTGTGCCTTGAGCTCCCCAACGTGAATGACTAAATATTGTTTTTCCCATTGGTGAGAAGAAACAAGGGAATCAACAAGATTAGACACATCCTTCTTTAAAGCACTACCGGCCTTCCCATACTCATCAACCACTTCATTCTTATTAGCCAAATCAAATTCTGAATAATCCATTACCTCTTTACCTTTAGAGCTTGCTTTCATATTTCCATATTTTGGCTTGGTGATGAATCACCACTCATATCAAAATAGGAGATAGCTGTCCTATCATGTAGCATCTTTATGTCCTCCATATAATTAGTAACCAAAGGATTATAAAATGACTCCATAATTTCTTCTCCTTGTGGTAAGAAGTTAGGCAAAGGAAATGCATAAAAACAATTGACATAAGAGTTGTTATACCTTTCCATAATGATGTCATCAGCTCTCCTTTCTTCTTGTCCTTTGAATGTCTCATGAAGTTGTTGGACCACTTCTCTTACATTTGATTTTCCCTCATGCTCATGTTCATCAACAACATGCTCAATATTAGTATCATAGGAATCCAAATCTGAATCATCACTATTTACCTCCATATGTGCCTCCACCAAATGTGGTCTTAATTTTCCCTTACAATTTTCTGCAACCCTTTTAAATAAGTCATGTACAACTGGAAATTTCTCCTTATCTGTTCTTAATCCTGTCAACAAGATAGATAATAATGGCTCGGAAATAACATCACTTTCATTTATTACAAAAGACATAATTTTTTGTATTGATGAAATGAATTTTTCCCCATAACCCTCATGCATAGTATCAAGGAATTGCTCAAACATTCTAAGAATAAGAACGTCACACTCAAGATCCAACATTAGAGCACAAGATCTAACTTTATCAACATTTTCTAAAATTGTAACTCTTTTAGCAAAAAGAAGAACTCTCAATTTGATTCAAACCTTGAAAACTCCCCACAACCAAGTGGAATACCTCTCTCATGATGCTATCACTGTATGGCTGTTTAGCAACTGTTATTCTCATAATTTCACTCATACAGGTAGTGACTACAAGTCTCACCTCCGGATCTGCATGTCTCAAAAACTTGGGTCTAGGCAAATGACTCATCAAAGAATGCATTATAAAAATCATAGACTCATAATTTGATTGTCTCACCATGGATAAAAGGCCTGCTGCTTCTGACAAGTCCTTAAGCAAAGCATCTTCTGAATGGTGTGGACGCTTAAGCTTCTTTCCAACCCTAATGATCATTTCTTTCAACCCACCTTCACTCATTAACTCCATAATTCCACTGAGCCTCTTATCTCTGCATACAAATCTGAAAATACAAATCTTGCATCCACAAATGACCCACACGAATAGAAGAAGGAAGCTCTGATACCACTGTAATATCCCTCTTATGGAATATATGGGAAAATGGCAATCAACAAACAATATGTCACTCAAAATTGATTGGAACACTATTGCAGTTAATTAAATCTAGCTTGTGCATTCAATTAGATGACTCAATAAACCCAAGGAAGGGGTTTAATGGCTTCTAATGAAATAGCACAAATTGGCAATTCTTGGCTGAGGAAAATAAACTCAGAGATCTTCATAAATCAGATTCAAACTTGTATGAAATCAACCCCATTACTATTGATGTACTCAAACAAGCATGATTCGGCTGTAATGAAACATGTAGAACCTCCAAAACACATGCCAAACCCTAACCGATCCCAGTCCATACATCCAAATATATTATCTAACACGCTACCATGTAGATGGCTGCTAGTTGACTTCAAACCATTATTGAATCATGTAATAATTCCAGATGCTACACTCAGGCAAATAGAGTTACTCAATATGCATGGAAATTAATGCCAAAAGTAATCAATATTAGATCCCAAACAACCCCACTCAGATCGCTGATTTTTGAGAACCCATAGCACAACTAAATTATACAAGATCCACTCACTAAGCACAGAATTAAAACCACCTAAATATTTTATTAATTAATTCCCCATTTAATTTTTATATTTTGGGAATTAAATTAAATAATCTTCATAATTAAATAATTATTGCTCCAGGCAATAATATTTAATTATTTAATAAAAATGTTCCCCTTGCAACATCCCGAAGCCCACGGGGAAGTATAGGCTAAGGGTCTCTTCAGAAATGGGGACATTACAGGATGCCACATTATGGATTTTCACTCTTAGTGGAGTTGGGAATAGAGCAATTAGCCCTAGAGTCCAAATTGATAAGTATATATGCCATAAAGTGATGTGCAAATGAGCCAATAGACTCCTCTTGTACCCTTTAGTTGGCGCCAAGAGTCATAAGGGGTAATGACCGACCTCTTAAGCTTGCTTTATCTTCTATTTCCATGTTGGAGATTCTCCAACCTTTCCGACCTCATAAGGAGCTTACTTTATCTTTTTATTTCATGTTGGGAGCTTGAACATTCGAGCATTGAGAGGGGGAAGGGGTGAATCAATTCCTTCTAAAACTTTTGAATCTTAAGTTATCAATCAATATGCCATTCTTTATTATCTTTTCAAACAATGAACTAATCAAAAAATGCTATCATGGAAGAAGAGACAACAAACACATGAGGACACAAGAATTAAGGTGGGAAACCCAATAAGGGAGAAAACTCACTGAAATCAGAGCAATATCAAGGACAAATATCCTGTAACAAATACAACGATCTCACCATGTGGTGAGCACCCACTCACTCTAAAGCACCCACTCCATTTTTGAAGCACCTACTTCAAAACAAGGCCAAACACCCACTTGATTGTTGTTTTGCAAGCACCTACTTGCAAGGAAGCTCACTCCCAAATTGCTGAGCTACAACTCAGACTTCCATCAATGAGTTTTGATCACCTTCACCCTATTTGCTTACATCAACGCCTTGTGATCTCTGTTTCAGCTCTTTACTTCATGTTGCACCTGTCTTCACAAATTTGCACACCAGCATTCTTCTCTCTGCAGCAAGCAACTTCAAGCTCAGAAAAATAAGCTTTATAAGCAACCATCACACTCATACAAAATGACTTTTCCTCTTCATCTTCAAATGCTTTTCATCTTACTACCTTAACTACTCATATAAAAAGGTGATTGGTTCGTCTTTTAAACTGCCTGAACTTTGTCTTAAGCACTTCTAACCAATTTCAGTTATCTCTTTGATCTGCAGGCTCTTGGAAGATTCTTGTGAGGACAACTAAGATGAGGAGTCTTTTTAAATCTATGACATCCGGTCATGACTTATGACATTCCATTAGACCTCTGAAAACAGATCTGTAACGATTCAAATAACTCTTGACCTTTCCTTCAACGAGAAAGCACTTGTCTTGTAGTGCAGCAACTTATTTGTCAGAAGTTTGGATGTTACAGAATCTTCTCAACTCGTCTAAAGCCTTAGCACTACCTCCTTCTTCGAACTTTATTCTTCTAAATTCACCATTTATCTCACATTCTTCATTTGAGCCACAGAAGCAGGTTAAGTGCAAGGATGAATCACCACAGTTTAGCTCATGAAGAATGAACATACATATAAGCTCAACCTAAGCTTTTGATTAGGGTATAAGGACTGCAGGAGGGTCTCGCCAACATTCAAGTCTTGAAGATCAAAAAGAAGAAGTATAGCACTCTTGATCATTGTTACATCAAACCTTTCAGCTCACATTCATGAACCACACTGTCTCAGTCGACAAAGAGCATGGCACTCCACCAAGGATGAGCTTTCAGCCTCTACACAACATGAAGCTGATGACATAGGAGCATATTACCATTCACCGTACCCAAGAGGCCAAGTCATCACAGGACTACTTCATAACACAAGCTCTAAGACTGGGCATTCACTGTTTTTCTCAACACAATCTTGCAAAGATGAGAGATTAGAAGAATCTATGAACATTCTTAGTCAACCATGGCAGTAGGAACATCTTTCAATGATAATATGAGTACTGTGCAACTTCTCAGGCCCAATTTCATGTCCAAGAACATGTCAACAGGATCAAACAAGCCAGTTTTCCCAAAATTGTGCATGGTGAGGGTTTTGACACACCAAACACTAGCTTGGTGTTTGGAGGCTTAAATCACCTTTTTTTCATTTTTATGCTACTTTGAGAGTGTGATAACTTCACTGAGAGCTTGTACACCATTACTAAGGACTTGTATGCATGAGTTATCAAGAAAGATTTATCAGTTCAACTTAGGTTATCAGCCTTCTTGAACATACAAATATGGCAGTTGGAAATCAACACGATTGAGACCTCAACTCACTTCATAGGAGCATACATTGGACTCCATCAAGTCATCCTGGGCTTGTATTAGGTGCTCATGACCATTTTATGCTTCAATATCAGGTTTACATACAAAAACTTTCTCAAATCACCATGACTAGTTATAGCATGCGCAATCTTCAAGCGGTAGGAAAGAGAAAGCATCTTCAATTCAAATTTTTCTCACACACCTTGCTCAAAACACTCTGTGAGCACTTAGGAGACATCAAGAGCTATCTGGAACACCAAGACTTTCTTCATGAAGCACCCAACATACACCTGTAACTGCAAATTTCATCAAAACCAGTGCTTTTTTATACCGTACAGTTAGATCTGTAGTTGCACAATTGAATTTTCTTGAGCCTTGGAGAGTCCTTTACATGTCTAAGACATCAAATGAGCTTGACCAATGCATTTTATGCTCATATCTTGCATATTTCTTCTATCGCTCTAAGAGAGGGTTATGAAGTGTTTGAAACCATCTGAGAAAAATAGATAGAACTTCTTCATTTCACCACCATTTGATCTCATACCTTTTGCATTAGCTTTTTATCCCAATTTCCTCCAAAAAAGTCTCTTATGACTTTTCTGAAGAAACCCTGTCAATTTAGAACGACTGCTAGAAAGTTGAGGTTCTAAATTATCACTTCTCAAAGACCCAGTTTTGGAAAAAGTGACTCCACATGCTTGGTTTTCACTTTTTGACCCTAAAATTTTTCTCACACCATGAGGGTTGATACCTCCAACATCTCGTATGGTTGTTTTGACATGAGGTACTCTGAATTTTCTTGTCCCATCTCATTTGTCTAAGACTACTGGGCATGTTCTCAAGCCTTCATTTGCACTAGGTCTCCTTCAAGCTTCAAATCCTTGATTTCCAACCTTTTCCACCTTCATATGCCTTTTAAAAGGCTTCTCCATCCTTCACAATCTTTAAATATCCATATCATATCTGTAAGACATCATACACCAAGAGCTACTTGGCATAGGCATTCAAATTAGGTCCAGTTTAGCTAGATTCACCAATATTGCACCAAGTCTGACCTGTACATCTTCATGAAACCTTCTTTGCATGCCTGATACCCCTCCTAGAGCATGTGAAAACACAATTTGGTTCATACCAAGATATCTCAAGACAGTACAAGCCCTTAAACCCTCAAGACTATGACTTGACTTCTCAATGTATCAATTTCACTTACCAAGACATTACTCATACAAACCTTTAGAGGCACAAGACCAACATTGAGACACAATGAATGGTTGCATGCCAAGACACACGACACCTCATGGCAACATGAATACTATGCTACACACTTTGCCACTTTGCCAACTTTCCCATCACTGACATCAATGACAACATCAATGCATAGGGTTCAACACTAGAACCCAGCCGACCTGCCTTGAAAGGAAAACCACAAAATATGAACATAAATATGAATAAAGAAAGTGAAATGTAACTCAAGTTCTTCCCTTGTTCAACTTCTTCTTTCCCACGGAAAGGAAGATGAGCAAGAAGCCTTCAATTTATATTATTTTGAAAAAGGGGACATTACAAATTCATGGTTTTTGATGTGCGTTCTATTGTCATCAATTTCTAGGACAATAGAATGATAATTGTAGTTTGTAGTAGAATATGTTTATGTCTTTTTCCTCGTCATTTTCATTGGGTTTGGACTAGGGGTAGGAGTTGGTGGTAGATAAGTTGGTCTGTATACAAACTACATTAATTATTCTGTGGCTGATCTATTCCATCACCCATTACTATAGCTGTCATCAATACAATTATTAGGCTGGTTATCTTTGTTTTGTTTTTATAATATGTATTCTTGGCTATCAACACAATTTAAACTCAAGTTATAAAGCTTTAGATATTGATATTGTCTCACGCACTACAGGGTACATGCCTATATCTCTATGCAGGAGCTGGAATAGTAAACGGTTCGATCCCATCCTTTGAGTGGCAGGAACTTGACCTGAAGGCAAGCCAGGTAGCTATGGAGCATATTGCTTTCTCTGGTACGATGTATTGAAAGAAAAAATTGCTGCGTAATTATCCCTATGTAGATAGGAGCTGTCAATAAATAAACTATATTTGTTCCAGTTTTTCTGAATCCAAACACCAAATGGTTAATGCATCTAAAATGGGTACCAAAACTTGTCCCTACTCATAGCCAGTATGAGAATCAGCACAGGGAAGTTTATTGATTTGCAATTTAATTATGTTAAGATCCAAGATGTTTATATAGATGCTCCAACAGGATGCTGCTGTTTTCCAGTACACAACATCAACTGAATATTAGTAAAACTCTATGTCTTAGCACCATGCCAATGGTCATAATACATGATCAATCCTGAGAGGACATCAACAAATTTAATAGCTTTCTTGACCAAAAAAAGCTCTTAGAAGTAATAACATCTCAAGGTGATATTTGTGTTCCCTTCTTATGGGGAAGCAACAAGCATGAACTCTTCATCTCAATCAAGAAATATGTATGTTGTTATGGAAAACCATATTAAGAGTTGTGATCTGTTTTCGAGATTCACAGAGACTGGTAATGTGCTAGTGGAATCTGAAGCTTTACTAGCAAATAACTGTTGTCTTTAATGGAAAATTTGCTTTTTAAAAGGTTACTAACTTATTATTTTTTTGCTAATTATTTGGTTATTAAATTAGGTTCATCTCCCTCTTTCCTTTTGGTGTAAAAGTCTATTGGACTCGAGAATGGGCAGTTTCTAAAATAAACTATAAAGTAAAAGAGATTCATGGTCAAATGTACAAACGGAAGCTAGAATAAACATAAATGGAGAATTCATTTCAAAGTGTGAATCTGGTCAAGAATATAGTTATCTTAACAATCATGCATTCGGATTCCAGTCTGCCCCAAGCTTTATATTTAATGATTTAGTTTCTATAATAATTTTCAGTTTAAATATTTGAGAATACTACAGTTTGGTAGTATGAATCTTCAATCTGAATCCTATCTATTTAAAATACGGTGCAGATTTCTCTTTCATTAACTTCTTAGTGGTTTGTGGACAGTTTAAAGCCTTACTAAACTCTAGCCATGCCTTATACAAGTCATCCAATATTAAAGCTGCACGGACATCTCTCATTCCTGATATAAAATGCTGGTTTGGTGATAAAGCTAGCTTTATTTGAAAAGGTTTCTTACCGTAAGATTACTAATCATGCATTCAATATCACTTTATTATCGTATGTTATTCTTATTGGTGTACTTTCTCATGGTATTTGGGTCAAGATTCCCTTCCCTCACATTAGGTGCTGCATTGGTCATGTATAGATGAATGCCGACTTATTGGAAATGGGAGACTATCAAATGTACCAGATGCAATGCTCTCATCATATGGAATGGAAATCTCAAGTCTTTTTCGAGTTGTAAGTTGATTTTTCAGGTGACATTCCAAGTATCCAGCAGTAAGAAATAATTTGATGTTTAATGTGAATAATGACTTGGAGGCTCATAGAAGCTCATTTGATTGCACAAATGTCCAAGTAGATTAAATTTGGGAAGAACATCAACAGCATTAGACGCTATTTTTATGTATTACATTTATTTTATGTCTCTATAAAATCTGACCATTCAAGGTGTAATTTTAAAAGCCGCTTTCCTGGTTTCTCTTTACTATAACTCCATAAAATACTAATAGATTCAAATTATCTGCCTTTGAACCTTTTCTGATTTGCTATTCAAACCTGGCTTCTAAAGTTTGGTTGGCATTTTGCTGGTGTTCATGTTCATAGTTGTTAATTTCAGGTGTAAGAGGTGAACGACAACTGTGTTTCACAATATCATGCCTGGTTGTGTTTACCACGGATTATACAATACAAGAGAGAATATCTAAGAAATTGACAAGGTTAGTGATATGAAAAAATTCCACGGTTCAATCTGATTTTCCAGTTTATGTAGCATCTGTTACTTATGAAATCAATTAGGGTGACTTTTCTGAAATAAGTTTGTAGTAATGCCATATTGAATTCACAAAGCTATGCCTTTATGGTAAAGTAATATTTATTTAATTTTGAAGATGCTTTATGTATATACAAAATCTATTTAAAGCCATGCCCATGTTGGGTTTGAACCCGGGTCTCTACATTAATACAAGCCCGATCACCTCGCTACTTGCTGATGGACCACACACCCGTGGGTGGTAAAGTAATTTTATTAAGGAGTGCAATATCTATTATGATTTCTTTCTTTACAAAAGCCAAAAAATCAAATATCCTTCCCATTCAATTGTTAGTGCATACTTGCATGTTTAGACCTTCATTACCGGGTTCCTGATCACTGATTTTAGTTTTTTTCCATGAGATACTCATGGCTTGCCCTTCATCTTGATGACACACTATTGCATGGCATTCCTTGGGTTATATTATAGCAAACCCAATCAAGTACAATATTGTGGTATCTTTGGGAACTATAATTTAGACCCTAGCTTATGGTGTGTTGCATATTTATGTAGGCCCGCTCTTGTTTAATGGGAGGCTAAACATAAAGTAACCATATAAGTTTTGAGAAATCATATTTCTATTAACTTTTAAGGTCCACCAAGCACGTGCATGTGAGAACACTCTTTACTCCTTGCGGACCTTCTATGCAAAGGCCAGGAGGTATCAAGCTGTGATACTGTGATACAGAGCGTCATACCTTATCCCCTCCAATTTCTAAGTTGTGCCTCCTCTATAGAGTACACATCCCTTTACAAACAGGCCCACTCAAAATTTTGTGGGGTTTGTGCCCTCTATTATTTAAGATTCAAGTACTCAAAAGATAATTGGTACATTGTGTGTACCATCCATATACATACATACATTATATATATACACACACACGCACACATTATATATATATATATATATATATACACGCACGCACACACACACACATATATGTATGTATGTATGTATATATCAAACACACCAAATGCATATCTGAAATTTAAATTGCAGCAGACTGAAAGAGTAAAATAAGCGACTTGAACTATCACCAAAAATGCCAAAAATCACCACAAAACACTACAAACCAACTCGCCAATATTTTATATATATTTTATGGAATATTAGAAGTCAAATGACAAAGAAATGTTGATGAAAATTAAATATGAACTAGAAATTGCAGCCACAAGAAAAATATGAAATATGGGTCTAGAAATCCTCTAAATTCATCAAGCTTCAAATTTTGGCCTTTAAACATATTATAAATCAGATTATGAAACCAGATTTCTCAAATTCTTCACCAATAGTTCCAAACCCTACCCAAGATAGTTCGCTCCACCCTAAATAATTCAAATACTAGCTGAAAATTACAAATATATCCTCAAATCAGCTCTTCACTTCAAGACCAATCAATGATGAAGGGTTTTCGTCCTTCAACTGTCACTTAACTAATAGAATAGTTCCACATAACTTAAAGTAATGGTTTCAAAACCAAAAATTTTTACAATTTCATTTGGGAACGTGGAAAATAGAAGAAGAAACAGTAGAAGGAGAAAGACACACCAACTGTAACATCTATATCTTTTTTTTGTTCTGATACTGAATATACTTGTCGAACATATAATTCAGCATCTTCCCATCTGTCTTAGCCACAACTTCCTTTTCTGTCCTGAACTGCAGCAATCCTTTGTTCAACACCCTGATACATGTTTCTACCTCCTCCAAGCTAGGCCCGAACTTCTCAATATCCGATTGCAGTGTCACCAGTCTGCTGATAGAATTCATCGTGAAAGGCTTAACGGCTCCATCAA
Organism: Taxus chinensis; assembly: GCA_019776745.2. NCBI lineage: Eukaryota > Viridiplantae > Streptophyta > Pinopsida > Cupressales > Taxaceae > Taxus > Taxus chinensis. The sequence goes on along the minus strand of CM034152.1, from coordinate 400,772,954 downwards.
TTCTCCCTTGCACCATCAAAAAAGACCCTTCCAGGGAATTAGGCACTCTGCTAGGAATGATTCTGTGTGTATGAAGTAACATTTCCGACCTTTTTCTCATGAGTGAAAGCAATGATATTGTCTGGAAAAGACAATGCCATACTCTCAAGTGCCTACATCCTCTTCAACATAATTTTGCAAATCTCCAAACGGAAAGATACTGCAAACTCCAGCTGCTTCCCCTTCTCAACTGATCCGTCAGGTACAATCTGTTCCGCAATCAACACTTCTCTCGGCAACTTATTGATTTTGGCCAAAGTACTCAGGTTACTCTCAGCAACTATGTTCATATCTACTGTGCTTGTCATCAGTTGCTTCAGCTGAACTGCTACATCTTTCATAACCTTTAGGCGGGCTGGCACCTCTCCGAATTGTACAGAAGCTTGACGAATAATCAAACTTTTCCATTCGTCGATAGCTTTCACCTGGTTGCTTGCATCTTCCATTTCCTGCATCAGATGATCACTCACCTGCTCTTGAGCTGAAATGGGCTGAGTGGAAGATTTAGCAACCTTGGCAATGATCTCGCACAATTGAGATACCTACTTCTGAAGTTCAACTTTCTCCGCCTTTTCTTGGTCAAGCCTAAGGAATAGAGCATCTATCAATGTCTGTGTATTTTGCTTCAATCCTTCTGTGGTGGCTTGACCTATGGGTACTCTGGTTACTGTTATGTCTTCTGCCGGGAGCTCATCCTCTTTCTTCCCTTCCACCAGAACTGACATCTCAGCAAACTTCTGCCCCGACTCCTCGATGATCAACCTTGAATTTATCTTAGCAACTTTAGGTTTTCTGTCTTTTCTGCCTAGACTCAGGGGCAGCTGCAAGTCGTGTTCCTCCAAGTTCATTTCCACTCTAGCTTCTGGAACCAACTGTGAAGTCATCCATTCTGAGAAATTACTTCTTAGAGAATGAGAAGTTGTTGAGTGTACTATTATCTCTCGCTCTTATTCCTCTCCATCAGAAACCGCTACAGTGTTGTGGCTACCATCCTCTGAATCATCTAAAAACAAAGCTCTTTCAAACTCTGCCATCTACAGCTTCAACGTTTCTTCAGGAACAGGTGCTGAATGAAGTGGCTGATGAGAGAAGATGAATGTTGCCGGATTCAACTGAAGAATGGCAGTGTCCTGCTGAGGTGCAACAGTCGGTGAAGTACTGGATGTTGGAGAAGCCGAAACTAATGTCATAGCCGTGGAAGTGATCTTCTCCTTTAATTGAGACCTTCTGTGCACTTTCATCTTCTCTGGCCTTCTGCTGCTTTCTCCTCCGTGCTTCCTCTTGAGGAAATTTCCTTCGCCGAAGTTTCCCGTGACTTGATTAATCAATGCTTCATCAAGGCAGTATCCCTTCATCAGCAACCAATTTGAAGTATTCACCAGAATGGCAGCAGACCTTTCCTCAATCGTATGGCAGCACCCTACATTCTCCTGAAGTACAACTCTATCTCCTCCCATTTGATGGTATGTGTCAACTAACACAATCCCATCATCTTTAAGATCCACAGGTATCCGTGCTAATCCAAAGTCGAACACTTGCCGTGCTGATAGCCTACTGAAATCTTTCTTTCTAACCTCGTACTCACTTTTGCACTTCATCCAGAAATTCTCTAATGAAGGCACATGTGCGCACTCTTGGGAGATATTCTTCCTGGCTACTCCAAATGGATCGAAGTTCAGCCATGTTGGGAAGAACTCTTGCTTGTACTCAGATAACATTTCCGCTTCCAATTCTCGGGCTTTATGAATGCTCTAGCAGCTATAATGGCCCACAGTGATCGGGAAGAAGCCCATAGACTTGTGCCGTTTCGATTGAACGTCGTGCATCTCCACAAGTTGTCTACTCAGTTCCATGGTGACCAATCTATCATTCAGATATCTGGGCAGCTTAACTAGTTCTCCAGAAAAGCCGGTGACCCTGAGGTATGTGAAATCCGCAAACTGAATGAAGAGACTGCCAATTCTGGATACAACTTCCCACGCTTCCTTGCTCACCCTGTTAGCCTTTAGGTCCCTGTCCAGCCTGTAAATGAATTCGTAGAAGAATCCATCATTGACCACTTTGAAATTTTTCCTGCACACAGGAACAGTAAGCTGTGGGTAGCACTCAAAAATGGGGTCCTTGGAAAGAACACCACATCTATCCAACTTAGAGAAGATGCCTTATGAAGCTACTGCGTATACCAAATAGGAAGTCAACCAAACCCACAACCTACACCAGTCAGAAGCTAGGTTGGGAGTATCAAAAAAATAAAAGACAATCACCCTATCCTCAACAAGGAGAGCAATCCAAACACAACGATCATTTACATATTTAACACATGTGGAACAAAAATTTCATCTCTTCGCTCCGGTGCAAATATTGATGTAATGTTCCTTTTCGGGGACCTTCAGAAAACTATGCAAATCTGAGCACAAACAATAAACTTCAGATTAGGAGCAGGCTGTTAGTGACTGAAATTAATATATATAGACCCTCATCCGCTGCCAGAAAACATCCTTCTAGGGCAGCGACCCCTTTTGGAGGTTCAATCTTTCTTTTCCACCCTCAAAACCCACTGAAACAACTACCTATTAGTCTCAAAATTTATTATAAATTACCAGCAATCATATCATGCAAGAAAATATGAAATTGCAAGCTTAGAAGTAAGAGATCTGATTTTTGGATGAAACCCTCAGACTGCAGAAATAATTAAATGATTCCAGAACTGAAATTGCATACATAAACCTTTCAAAATTAATTGTGAGACCAGATTTTCCCTTATAAATTATATGCTATGAGATGATGTAATCAAAACACATAGAATACCCTTAGGTGCCTCATAAAACCCTTCAATGCTAGTCACCCCACTTGGAACAGCCAAATAATATACCAAATCACACCACAAATGGGTCGCTCCACATTGAGAAGAGCCAACCATGCATCAATAACAAAGAAGTGCAATATCTTCAATATTTAACCATAGGAGTTCCTAAGGGAAATTTGCCTAGGGTTGGAATTAAGATAACAACAACAAAGAGATCCCTCAAGGGGGTGGAGACTCTCGTGTTGAAGTCTTCCCTAGACTTGGTGAAGTGTTTCGTCCTCACACAAGACTCTCTAAGGGTTTTCATCCTCAGGAGAGGGAGAGAGATGCTTCATAAACAATCTTTCCAAAATAATAGAATTCACATGGTAATCAAATGGAAAAACAACCTCCTTTTATAACAATAAGGGGTGCTACAATTCAAATGATGGCTGACCGTTTTAAAAAGTATTTGTAATTATCTAATTTGTATTTAGAGCCTACATGCTCAAAATACTTTATTTTCTAACGAAATAAGTTGTTCTATTGGAGTGCTAGGATTCGCAATAGCAATACATGATAATAATAAAAATTTCTACCTAAATAATAACAAAAATGTCATCCAAGTCTTCCCCTTGCTTCCTTCCTTAAACCCACAGGGAGGAAAAATGGGTTAAGGTCTTCAAGAAGATCAGTCTTCAGAAAGGGACATGATAGTCCCCCTTTCCCAAGATTGCTTGTTCCCAAGCAATTGTAAACTTGGATGCTCCAAGATAGCTGCTCCTTTCCATGTCACATCTTCAAGGCGTCGATCCTTCCAACCTACTAGATACTCATGGATGCTCTAGTTCCTTTTCTTCCTCTCTCGCACTTCAAGGATGGTTTCCGGATAAGAATGATCTTTCCTTCCTCATCTAGTGGTGGCAGCTGTAGTGAAGGAGTAATATGTTTCTCCAATGCCTTCTTAAGACAAGAGACATGGAAGACATCATGGATCTTGCATTCCGGAGGTAGCTCAAGACGATATGCAACTTTTCCTATCCTTTCCTTCACTTTGTATGGCCCATAAAACCTTGGTTTTAACTTCTCAGCCCCACTTTGTTTGAGTGAGGACTGTCTACTGGGCTGCAGCCTTAGAAAAACTAAATCTCCCACTACGAAAGATCTTTCTATGCGCTGCTGGTCTACATATTGTTTTTGTTGATTCTGAGCTTGTTGGAGGTTCTCGTTGAGTGCTTTCAAGATATCTTGGCTCTCTTGGATCAAATCTTTGGCACCGAGAGCTCTACTATCTCCAATAATCAGATCCATGGAAGAAAAAGCCTCGTAACCGTAGAGTGCTATAAAAGGGAACATTCCAATGGATACATGAAAGGTGGTATTGTAACAAAACTCAGCCATATGAATCAATTTTACCCAAGCTGATTGCTGCCATAAATATAGTTTCTCAAATATCCCTCCACCCATTTATTCACATTCTTAGTTTGCACATCCGTTTGGGGATGGTAACTAGTGCTTGGGGTGACTTTCGTGCCAGTTAGGCGGAAAAGCTCTTGCCAAAAAATGCTCATAAAGTGACGATCCCTGTCACTAACAATGTTCCATGGAATCCCATGAAGTTTAAATATTTCTCTAAGCAACACATCAGCAACTGTAGGGACATCGTACTTGGTGGGAAGAGGATGAAAGTGAGCATATTTCGTTAATCTATCCACTACAACATATAAGCAAGTCTTACCTTGGACCATAGGCAGCCCCGTAATGAAATCCATGGAGATACTTTCCCACTTTTGAGAGGGAATGGGAAGAGGTTGTAGCAACCCAGCTGGGAAAATGTGCTCTTCTTTGTTTTGCTGGCAAGTCACACATTCCAGAATGTATTGCAAGACATCCTACTTGAGCTTTTTCTAAAAGAACCTTTCACGAATTTGCTTGTATGTCTTAATGTATTCTTGGTGACCATCTAATGGTGAGTCATGAGCAACACTCATTATCCTCATTCTCATCTTGGAATCCGGTATCAAAAAGATCCTATTTTTATAGAGGATCAGCCCATCCATTACATTGTAGTTTTCTGCCACTATATGCCCCTCCATGATGTCATTAGCAATCTGAGTTTTGAAATATTTTTCCAGTCAGCTGTTATGTGAGAAAGTGAATCACAATGTGATTTCCAGAGATTTGTTATTGTACTCTCTTCTTCCCTTATACCTTGAATTCTGGTGTTTTTGTCTTTGTCACAGAATTTCAGTTCTTTATCATGATAATTGAGGGTGAATTCCCCCAATGTTTATAGCCATTGAACTCCAAGAACAATCTGTATGGCGGGCCAAAAATGTGTCTTAATGGCTTGCACTCTTGTCTTCCATTCTACAAGGGCATGCGGAAATGAAGAGGAGACACACATGGACCGGCACATAGTTGATTGATTTAAAAGGGGCTACAACAAGCCCTAAGGTCGCATATCTAGGGGGCAGTGATCCCTACACTAGGTCAACCTAGGGTTTCCAAGGCCCGAGGTCAAAATAAAAGAGGGTACCCTTCTAGGATATCGGTTAATGGGGAGAAATGTAGATCGATAGAATGATAACACAAACATGCACAATCTATACAACTGAAATATAATTGAAATGTAAATGAAGGAAAGCTAAGGAGCTGATCATGTAAGAGCAATATCCTAACTAGCACCAATGTGCGTACAATACTAAGCTAGCATAAAGCAATGGGAAAGGAGATGAACTAATCTATGCAAAATGACAAAGAGGGTTAGAGAACTTACCTGTGGGGCGGTCACTAATGCATCTATTTTTCCAGAGAAACAGTACACCAAGAGAGAATCGATATGGGTGGAGAAGGGGAACACCGTTTCTATCCTAGACTCACTAGAGATGACCCACTCATGCAAGCAATCCAACCACCAAGAAGAGTGTCCAATCCAAATCAAATGCAAGATAGACCTAGAGAAGAGCAGGCAGATGCGAAGATTGTGCAAAAGAGCAGAGCAGATGGTTTGTTCTTGTCATTCCTCTTTTCTCATGAAATATCAGAGTGTGATGTGCATATATACGCGAGGCCATAGCCCACGGGTGATGGTGTAGGCCAAGAGAAAACCTAACACCGACACCATCGCCCACGAGCGATGGCGGCAGCCAAGGACAACCCTAACGTCAAGTGGGGTAACAATGTGTCATGGGTCAAACACAAGTTAGCAGATTAAGTATCAATGACAGTCAAATACAAGAAAGTTTCAGGAGTACTAGTGTGTGTGCAACATGAAAGAACGACAAAGGTAAGGGTAACTAAGGCTAGGGCTATATAATAGTACATCTCTCTGTGTATTGTTTCTAATCCCATAATGATCATGTGTTTAGTCATTCCCCATTCCCGACATGCCCCTTAAGGCACCCGCTCGAGAAATAGATGCATTAGCGACCCTTATCTACACAAAAGAGTTGTTAGTAACAAGTGTGAAAACTTTGGTGTATACACAATCTCCTCATTAGCTAACTCAATCACAAAAAATTCATCACATACCTCAGATTCTCCTAGGAGTGGCAGTTGTACTATTTTCCTTAAAAGGAATGTTGAAAGTAAATAATGAAAGTGCATAAAAGGAATGTTGAAAGTAATAAAGGACCAACTGAAATGAAATATACCCACCAATGCGTACATGATAATGTTGCTCGTCTTGCCATGTCCATGCGCAATCAATGCTGCGAGAATTCTGAAGAAGTAAAACTGAAAAGAAACACTAGAGAATCATCAATAAAATAAGACGTAAATCACCTAGCTAGGGGCCCACGAGACGGATGTCATGTCATAGTGTCAAGATTTCATTATGTCATAATGGTATGGAAAGGTGTCAAAATAGGTAAAAATTGAAAATCGTCGGACGTATATGTCTAATAGGTCAAAACAAACGACTTGAGGTTACGGTCACAACACAACAAATGACACATTTTTTGGAGCTCGGGAGCAAAAATGGCAGTCATTGGAAGTTTTAGGGTTATCGTGACCAAATTTGAATAGAAATGTCATTTTTATATAAGTATTTTGTTTGTTATTTGTTCATTGCTATTTTTGGATTTGAGAAATTTGAGCTCTCGTTTCCAAATTTAGGTTTATTTTGCGACAACATGGCATGAATACGAGGCGACGATAGGTGACGACGAGGTGGTGCACTCAGTGAGGCCCGACCACAGGTAAGTCGTTCTATTTAATGTTGTTAAGTAGATTAAGTGTCTTATTGTTTTTTTGCGGTTGTGGAGTCGTTAGTGCGTCATTTTTGTCCAAACTTGCGTCATAGGGTAGATTAGGACAAAGTACAAGTGGGTTGGGGGGAATTTGAATTTGGTTTTTTCGTTGTGTGGTTGTTTGGAATTTATGTTTCAAAATGACGTGGTTTTGTCTGTGTAGACGCCATCAACCCTTCTGCAGGAAGAGGGCCGATGGCATTAGAGTTTGCACAAAATTTTCCTAGGGGCCGATGGTGTTGGCAAAGGGGCCGATGGCGTCAGTAGAGGGGTCGATGGCGTATGAGTTTTATTTTGCGTGTCATTTTCCGTTTTTCTGTCATTTTGTGCATGCAGGGAGATTGTAGGATCCACCTATGGAGTGTTGATGTGGCGTGGTTGAGTGGATTGATTACCGGTTTGAGCCTGACAGAGGTGGTCCAGTTACAGGGTTCGGGCTTTGGGGGCATCATGCAGATGGCCAGGATACCTTTAGATCTGGACGTGATCCAAATGTTTTTGGTTGCATGGGAGACTAGGTCCAACACCTTTTGGTGGTGGACGGGACATGAGACTATGGAGATGGCCTTGACCTTACAGGATGTCCATGGGATTTTGGGGTTGCCCATTGGAGGGACCCATATGTATTGTGATTTGACTCTTGATTCTGCAGAGCAGAGGAGGGCTTTAGATGTATGGGCTACTTAGAGTGAGACATACAATGAGGGCATGTTGTGTGTCCGACTTAGTGCAGTTAATGCCTCAGACATTCCGGTTATTTGGAAGGTGGTGATGGGGATTGTTGTGGCAGGAATAGTGTGTCACAAGGTAGATGGAACCATTTCTTTATTTTTGATAGTAGTATGTAGGGATGTGTAGACCATGGGGTGTCCTTCAATTGGGGCACCACCATATGGGTACAACTAGTGCATGATCTCTACAGGCTTAGACGGAGAGGACAGAGGGTCGTGGGACCCATCATTCTACTAACAACTTGGATTTACGAGAGGTTCCCTATGTATTGATCGATAGGTACACCGTTGGTGATAGGAACAATGCCCCGAGAGTACACAGGGGCCGGTAGTGAGAGCGCTTCGAGCATTTTGGCCACTAGCACAGGTGGGTCAGGATGATGTCATATGGCATCCCTATGTAGGGAATGTGGATTAGTGGCCCAGTTGGCCAAGAGTAGAGAACATAGAGGATATTATTGAGGTGACTAGTCATTATTTATATTGAGTAGAGACCCACTAGGCGAGTAGGGTCCCGAGGTAGTTTGGACGACCAACGCCCGTGGTGATACCACCATTACTACCCTACCGACATCGGCATGCTAGAGAGGCCGCATGGGGAGAGGCGAGGGTGCTGTCACTACAACCCTGTAGGGTACGGGTGACAAGTGAACATGGTCGAAGCCACCGTAGGCGTGGTGGGGATGTTCAGGGCCCACTACAGATGATCAAGGGTGTAGTAGATAGTGGTTCAGAGGAGGGATTCAACAAAGGATCCACTAACAGGGATTCATAGGGTGGAGGCACAAGTGGAGCTGGTCCTAGCACCAGTGGGGTAGCAATGGGACAACTAGCAAGGTGGCTAAGGGAGTGATGGGTGCACCAGTCAGGAAGATGTGTCCTGACGCCTATTAGAGTCTTGATGGCAATAGAGATAGAGGCCTAGACCACATCGCAAGGGGGACATGATAGTAGTGCCCCGAGACAGGTGGGCACGATTTATAGGAGCGAGACCTCATCGTGATGACGAGGAGGTACTAGGTGGCCAAGGAGATAGTGAGACCGGCGTGAGAGGTCTGTGCATCCAGGTATGCATGTCATTATGTTATTTAGATGCGTTGAAAGTAGTTTTGGTGTTATATTTGTATTGTTAAGGACAGGTGTTTGTGTACTTAGTCTTAGAGTGTGGATAGTGTAGTGCCATTTCCTAATAGAGAGTGCCCATCATGAGATCCTGGATCCTGTACAAGATGTTCAGGATACTACAATGATGGCTGATCCAGCGACACCGTTGGCGGGAGACTTAGTGGGTGCCTTCCGTCTAGTTCGAGAGGCATCCAGGACCTTGGGGAGATACAGGAATGCGCAAGCACTAGCGGCTACATGTAGCATAGATGTGATGCTGCAGAATTTATCGCAGGCATAGGTGGCCTTGGTACAGGAGCAGGTTGCCCATCTATTAGATGCCCGGAGGGCAACTGAGAAGATTACTTTATTGGGGGCACAATTGGCAAGAGCACAAGGAGAGGCCTCTATAGCCCGATCTAGAGCAGAGTCTCTAGCTCGCATAGCCAAAGCTACCCACACGGCCCCATCATCCCAAAGCATTCAGAGACCCCCCACAAGGAGTGAGGGTGTTTGAGCCTTACTGTGGATGGGCCAGAGCCATTGATTTGTTTTTGTAGCATTTTATCGATGTATAAAACTAATTTGAGACACGTACACACACATGATGATTATGGCAATTTTGTTCGTTAGATGTTTGTAGTGTATTTGTTACTGTTCTTATCACTTTCCTGTTTTCCGTATGCATGTATGTGATGATACTCATGGTACTTAGAAATAATGATAATGTCATTGATAGGTAAAACCGGTGAGAGGGGGAATTTTTAGGATAACCCAACCCATGCAATTTGAAGAAGCCAAGGGGCGGAAAATGACAATAGCATCCAATGATATGATGTCAGAGCGTTGTCAGGTAAATAAATCCAAGCAAGGCCATAAGCCTAAACGAGGATGCACATAATACCACGATGATCCAATGGGAAAGACCGGGGCGAACAAAGCTAAAATAGGTGGAATAAAGACTGTGGCACTCCAATGATAGGAGGAGCCAAGGTATACAAAGCCAAAATAGGCCGAATCAAGACCACGAGACTCCAACGGTAGGAGGAGCTAGGTCGTACAGAGCCAAAATAGGTGGAATCAAGACCGTGACACTCCAACGGTAGGAGGAGTCGGGGCATAAGGGATGACAGATCCAAGCAGGAAAGTCGACCCAAGCGAGGATGAAGCGAGATACAAGGAAGTGCGTGAGAACCCAAGTGGGAGCCCAAAGCCCAAGCGAAAGCGAGAGCTCAAGCCAAAGAAGGAAAGAATATCTAGTCAAAGTACTATAGATAGCTAGCCACGAGGGGTGAAAGATCGTAAGGTGTGAATGATGATGTTGTCGACCTAGTGTAAGATGTGATCTCTAGCTCGAGACATGAGGTCCTCTATGGCATGTTGTGTAATAGCGACTTTCTGGTGAACTTCAGATCTTGTGGCAAAGAGGGTGCCATCGATTCGATCCTCTAGTCGGGTGAGAATGTCACATCTAATATCACCCATAGTGAGATGAGGATCAGGGCAAGGTGGGGGCCCATAAGTGGGTTGTGTTCTAGTTGGTCGATGGGACGGTGGTCGATTTCGAGAAGAGTCGGCTCTACGCTTCCTGCCACGGGAAAAGGACTCGAGAACCTAAGCTTGCTACGCATAACCAAATAGTCAGCGTCAGTATGAGCGCAATAGCCATGGTGAGAACAAAAGAAGGGAGTCGAAGCAGAAGGTTGTGCAGTCTTTCTAGTTTGGTCTCGTTTTACCTTAGCTTCGAGCTTCTTCATGTGTCGTCGATAAGCTCTACAGTTTGAAACATCATGTCCCAGGGCATTGTATTATGTGCAATATGGCTCAGTCGTAGGGGACCGTGGTGCCATAAGGGAAAGAGGTAGGGAGGGAAGTCTCATAGGATGTGGAAGGCTAATAAGAGTAGGTAGGGAAGGTGCCGATGCAATGAGTGAAGATGATGCCGATGGAGCAATTTGTGGTTCAGTCATCAAGGCACAGTAGATGGGGTTATCACCCATGAGGTCGTCGGCTTCGTAGTCGAAACTAGAGACATGATCATCCGCTTCTGTAGGGGAAGATTGGTAGACTAGATGGATGATAGAGCGCAGAGGGGTAGTCTCAAGAAAAGAGGCTTGGGGAGCGATATGAAGCTCAGCACCAGACGGCTAGGAGAAGTACTAACCATACTCGAGGGGTCCTCTTGTATGATGATGACATTTATGTCGTGAGCATGTCGGGTGTGAAGGATCTCCTGGTAACGCAAGACTTCCCTATCACGAATCTAGGCATAACTAGCCAAGTGGGGATCGTCTAAAGCGTAACCGTCGTCATAGTATGATGTGGAGGTATCCATCGCACAAGATTCGACGACAGCCTGTAATCAGACCACATGCTCTAATTGAGGTTGTGGTGTACGTGAGATGACAACGGGAACCGAGGGCGCCTTCTTGCGAGCCTGTTGGCTAGATTTTCTGCACAGTTGAAAACCTAGGCAGTCATGAGATAAATCTCCCTCATTTACTGTTGAGGCTCCTGTGTAAGATTTTGTCAGTTATATGTCCTAATATCTATTTGTTGGTATTACTTTAACTGTTTAGCTCATGAACCATAGCTAGACAGTTCTACAGCAAGTAAGCAGCTGTAAAAGAAAGGAAAAATCTGCAAAAGAGGAAAATAATAGAAAACAGGAAAAAGTAGAGAGGATGTGCAACCCAAACAATAGTTTATAGAGTTAATTGCATGCATATAGATTAAAACAAATAGATCATTAAACACATAATTCAAAGCAAAGGAAACTTTCAGATCTAGATCTATAGTAACACAGTTTATGAATAGATCTAGAAATAAATAAAAAGCAAAATGCATCGTTGACACAAACTTCTCCAGAAATCTCTTCTCTATTCCTCTGCTTGCAGAAATCAGGGGTTTTGGCTCAAAGTTTGGAACACAAGAATGTTGGTTACAAAATTCCGATCCTTTAACCCGTAGGTTCTTCCTCTACTTAGTGTGTAGAGGGGAAATTACAAATGGGAAACTGTAACTAAACTAGAACATAAAGAAGTAGTAAAGGGAACATTTGGTAGTCATCTTTCTATAATTCCTCTCTTAGTGATATGCATCAGGAGTCTAAGTCAAAATTGTGCACATTTGTCACTTATCTTAAAGAATCTTCCCACATAACTTAAAGTAATGATTTTTCAACCAATAACTTTAATTTTACATTTTCATTTAGGAACATAAGAAATAAGAGAAGGAAGAAGAGAAGAAAGAAGATCTGCCAGCTGTAACAATTATACTTTATTCTTGTTCTGATATTGAATATACTTGTCAAACATGTAATTCAACATCTTCCCATCTGTTTTAACAATAGCATCTCTTTCGGCTCTGAACTGTAACAACCCTCTGGACAAAGCAACAACGTTAGCCTTTACTTTCTCTAAACCAGGCCCATATACCATAATATCTGCCTAAAGCTTTATGAGTCTACCAATCGAATCCATCGTGAAAGGTATGGTGGCTTCATCAACTTCTTTCCGCACAACCAACATAAACTCCTCATAGGAAGCAGGTAATTCATCTGGGATGCTCTTCGGCACTTCTCCCATCTTACTTTCTAGCAACTACATCCTCTTCAACATGAGCTTGAGGATCTCTACGCAGAAGGAAATTGAAATCTCTAGCTGCTTCCCCTTTTCCACCAATCCGCCAGGCACAATCTATTCTGCAATCAGCACATCCTTTGGCAATGAGTGTATCTTAGCCAAAGTATCCAGATGACTTTCAGCCACTAAGTTCTCATCTTTTATTTGTGTCATCAAATCCTTTAGCTGAGACACTGCCCTGTGCATGTTCTCTAATTCAGCCAGTATTGGTTCGAATTGCTCTGAAGCCTGGTGAATGATTTGCTCCTTCCAATGGGCAATAGCTGTGTAATATCCCCCTTGTGGGATATTAATGATTTGTTATTAATTACTTGCAAAACAAACAACTTAGAAGATAAACCCCTCCTAGGTTTACCTCAACTAACCCTAGTGTCAGCTTCAATATAACCCAAATAGGGTTAGAGTGAGCCAAGGTGAGGGTTTAGATGGGAAAATCAGTCGGTATTTACACTCTTTTATCCAATATACTCTGCAGAAGTAAAAATAATAAATAATACTGCTGAAATTTAACTGAAACTTTGAGAATCCATAACTTCCAAAATACTGACTCTTTTGTATTGAAACCAAGTGCAGTAGAAAGGTAAAACTATGAGTTTCTATTCATAATAAAAATCAGAACTTTTCTTGCACTAGAAACCCCTCGAAACAGCCCTCAAAATCCTAAACCCAATCGCTAGGGTTAGGGTAAAATCCGCAACACAATTCCAACACTTTTTCCTTCACTTTAAGAGTCAATAAATGCAGTTCCAGATCTGCAATTAATAAATCTAAAACAACAAATTTATAATTATTTCAAAATCCCCTCTAAACACTCTTAGCACATGCCCAAACAAGTCAACTTTAATAAGGAAAAACCAGCAGCATGTAATAAAAGAGATTCATCATAAATCACACTCCATACCCTCAAAGCAAGCTTGTATCTTCTCCCAAAGAAGGCGCCTTACATATATAGAGATAAATGATTACAAAAACTTATTACTTCAAGCTTCTATGGGCACACACACTTCACAAATGGTGGTGTTAATAAACACCTTTTATTTTTTATCATAAGTGGGCATACATCCCTTCTTCAAGCATGAAGATAAGTTTCATAAACCGTCAACATGCCAAAAAAAGGAGTAACCACATCTTCTTTTATAGTTTTTGCTTGCACATCCTCCAAAGTTCTTCTCCATCTTTGGCGCCATCATCTAGGAAGAAATCTCATTTAAAAATATGCCTGAAAGTCACCAACAACAAATATTAAATGTGTTGGATAGATTTTTTGCATAGCATAAAACCTAGGCAGTCATGAGATAATTCTCCCTCATTGACCGGTGAGGCTCCCGTATCATATTTGTCAATTAAAATATGTTAGTATCTATATGGGGTTTTACTTTAACTATTCAACTCATGAACCATAGCTATATAGTTTTGTAGCAAGTAAGCAACTGCTTTTAAGAAAGGAAATATTTAAAGAAGAAGGGAATTAATAAAACACAGGGAAGAAATAGGGATGATGTGCAACCCAATCAATAGATAACAGAGTTGATTGCATGCACATAGACGAAACCAATAGATATCAATGAACATAGAATTATAAACAAAGACAACTTCAGATCTAGATCTAAAATAACACAGTTTTATAAGTAAGATCTAAGACAAAAAGCTAGAAACAAAATGCACTGTGACACAAAGTTCTCCGGAAATCTGCTCCTTTGTATTTCTTTGCTTCAAATACCTATCAGGGGTTTCAGCACAAAGTCTGGAACACAAGAATGCTGCTTACAAATTCTGATCATTAACCAGAAGGTTCTTCTACTTATAGAATGTAGAAGGGGAAAATACAAATGGGAAACTTAACTGAACTGGAACATAAACAAAAAGTAAAGGTAACATCTGACAATCATCCCCCTCGAATTCCTCTTCAAGTGACATGCATCCGGGTCCATATTCAAACTTATACACATCTGTCACTTAACTAATAGAATCGTTCCACACAACTTAAAGTAATGGTTTTAAAACCACAACTTAAAGTAATGGTTTTAAAACCAATAACTTTAAAGTTTTACAATTATATTCGGGAACGTGAAAAATAGAAGAAGAAAGAGTAGAAGAAAGATACGCCAGCTGTAACATCTATATCTTCTTTTTGTTTTTGATACTGAATATACTTGTCGAACATGTAATTCAACATTTTCCCATCTGTCTTAGCCACAACTTCCTTTTATGTCATGAATTACAACAAGCCTTTGTTCAATACCTTGATACACTGCTTCCACATCCTTTAAGCTAGGCCCGAAATTCTCAATATCTGACTGCAGTGCCACCGGTCTTACTGCTGGAGTTCATCGTGAAAGGCTTAACAGCTCCATCAATTCTCCCTTGCACCATCAGAAGAGATCCTTCCAGAGAATTAGGCACTTTGCTAGGAATGGTCCGTACGTGTATGAAGTAACATTCCCGACCACTTCCTCATTGGTGAAAGCAATGACATTGTCTGGTATTGATGATGCCATACTCTCAAGTGCCTGTATCCTTTTCAGCGTAATTCTGCAGATTTCCAAATGGAAAGATACTGCAAACTCAAGTTGCTTCCCCTTCTCAGTTGATCCATCGGGCACAATCTGTTCCGCAATCAACACCTCTCTCGGCAACTTATTTATTTCGGCCAAAGTACTCAAGTTACTCTCAACAACTGTGTTCATATCTATCGTGCTTGTTACTAGTTGCTTTAATTGATCTGATGCATCTTTCATAACCTTTAGGCGGGCTGGCACCTCTCCGAGTTGTACAGAAGCTTGTCGAATGATCAGACTTTTCCATTCGTCGATAGCTTTAACCTAGTTACTTGCATCTTCTACTTCCTGCATCAGATGATCACTCATCTGCTTTTGTGCTGAAATGGGCTGAGTGGAAGATTTAGTAACCTTGGTAATGATCTCGCACAACTGAGATACGTGCTTCTGAAGTTCAACTTTCTCTGCCTTTTCTTTGTCAAGCCTAAGGAATAGAGCATCTATCAGTGTTTGTGTATCCTGCTTCAATCCTTCTGTGGTGGCTTGACCTATGGGTACTCTGGTTACTGTTATATCTTCTGCTGTGAGCTCATCCTCCTTCCCTTCTGCCGAAACTGACATCTCAACGAACTTCTGTCTCGATTCCTCAATGATTAACTTTGAAGTTACCTTAGCAACATTAGGTTTTCTGTCTTTTCCGCCTAGATTCAGGAGCAACTGCAAGTCGTGTTCCTCCAAGTTGATTTCCTCTCTAGCCTCTGGAACGAACTACGAAGTTAACCATTCTGAGAAATTACTTCTCGGAGAATGAGAAGTTGTCGAGTGTACCACTATCTCGCGCTCTGATTCCTCTCCATCTGAAACCGCTACAGTGTTGTGGCTGTCATCCTCCGAGTCATCCAAAGACAAAGCTCTTTCAAATTCTACCATCTGCAACTTCAACGTTTCTTCAGGAAGAGGCGCTGAACGGAGTGGCTGAGGAGAAAAGATGAATGTTGCCGGATTCAACGGAGGAATGGCAGTATCCTGCTGAGGTGTGACAGTCGGTGAAGTACTTGATGCTGGAGAAGTCGGAACTAACACCATAGCAGTAGAGGTGATCTTCTCCTTCGAATGAGACCTTCTGTGCACTTTAATCTTCTTAGGCCTTCAGTTGCTTTCTCCTTCGTGCTTCCTCTTGAGGGATTTTCTTGTGCCGAAGTTTCCTGTGATTTGATTCATCAATGCTTCATCAAGGCAATATCTCTTCATCAGCAACCAGTTTGAAGTATTGACCAAGACGGCGGCAGACCTTTCCTCGATCGTGTGGCAACCCCCTACGCTCTTCTGAAGTACAGCTCTATCTCCTCCCATCCGATGGTATGTGTCAAGTAACACGACCCATCATCTTTAAGATCCGCAGGTATCCGTGCTAATCCATAGTCAAACACTTGCCGTGTTGATAACCTGCTGAAATATTTCTTTCTAACCTCGTACCTCGCTTCTTGCACTTCATCCAGAAATCCTTCCAATGAAGGCATGTGCTCATACTCCTTGGAGATTGTCTTCCTTGCCACTTTAAATGGATCGAAGTTCAGCTGTGGTAGGAAGAACTCTTGCTCGTACTCAGAGAACATCTCCGCTTCAATTCCTCGGGCCTTATGAATGCTTTGACAACTATAATGGCCCACAGTGATCGGGAAGAAGCCTGTAGACTTGTGCCGTTTCAACTGTAGGTCATGCATCTCCACGAGTTGTCTGCTCAGCTCCATGATGACCAATCTATCACTTCGTGATATTTGGGCAACTTAACTGGTTCTCCTGAAAAGCTGGTGACCCTGAGGTATGTAAAATCCGCAAACTGGATTAAAGATACTGCCAATGCTAGTACACAGCTTCCCACGCTTCCTTGCTCACCCTGTTGGCCTTTAGATCGCTGTCCAGCCTGCAAATGAATCCGTAGAAGAATCCATCGTTAACCACCTTGTAATCTTTCTTGCATGCAGGTACAGTAAGTTGTGGGTAGCACTCGAAAATAGGGTCCTTGGAAAGAACACCACATCTATCCAGTTTGGAGAAGATCCCCTGTGAAGCTACTGCATAAACCAAATACGAAGTCATTTTGAAGCTATAAGTACATCTCACGTTCCGGAGCTTCTCACCAATGTTGTCACTAATGATTTCTGACCAATTGATTATTGAATCTGCTTTGTTGATTTCAATGGTCTTGATGAAAGCATACATCCATGCACGAAAATTGTGAGCGTTCGCATTCGCCATTTATCTTGCATAACAATTTGGCAATATCATCCACCTCTTGTACTAGATTAGATTGTGGAAGATGTTCTCGGGAACTTGGAAGGAGATCTGAGCTTCTTCATGTATTTATTATTCATTATGCCCACGCAGTCAACTTTATGCTTTCCTCATCTGTTGCCGGCATCCTGTATGCTAATAGTAGTCACCACCTTTCGTGCTAGAATCTTCAGACAATAATTGATGAACTGTGCGTCCAACCGGATTATTGTTTTCCCCGTAACATCCTAGACTGATTTGGATAATGGATGGTAAGACCTAACACTCTCCATGACGAACTCTGGCAACTGGGCTGTGAATTGAAATGTTACAACTCGAATAATTCCACTGCTTTTGATTGCACACATGAGGGAATTCTTTCCAGCTCTGGGTTTGTCAATCAATCTGGAAAGAGGTTCTGGACCTAGATATGTATCTCCAATGTCAGCAAACTTAGAAGTGATGCATGACTCTGCTGTGCTTTCTTTTTCATCTCTTGTTTGCCATGGCCGTATGTCTGTCTTTGTCTGAACAATTCTTTTTCTTCTTATTTGGTCCGGAATTCTTCAAAACTGGTGCAGATCTGGATAATTCTTCAGATTCGGAAGATATATTCAATGTATTGGACATTGATTAAAGCTCCCTTTCTTTTGTAAAGTGCCTGTAACGAATTCTTGCAATTAGATTTCATACAAAGATGGCAACCGGAACATGAACAGTGAATTTTAATCATAAAAATCTGCATAATTCAAGCCTGCTGCCCCAAAAATTTGATGTTTTATTTGCATGCAAAGCAAGCATGAATTTTACCAACTTCACCTGAGCACCTGTATCACTTATGCAAACAATTATCTCAGACACAAATCAACCTCCTTCAAAACCTGCATGCGCCAAATTTTGAAGCTTTTAGCATTAATTACACCTTCTTCTGAGCAAAAATCCTCTTCAAATGGGGCGCACTTTTTCTCTGGGCTGCACTTCTTTGCTTGTGAATTAATTAATTCATCCTTATGGCAGCCCATGCTTATATAACCCTCATAATTCTATAATTAATTATTGCCCTTCCTATTCCTGGCAATTAATTAATTAATTAATAAGCTTTTCTCTTCAAATGGGGCGCCTATTTTGTGCATGCTCATGGACTGCCATTAAATAAATTAAATTTATTTAATTTTAGACTCATCTACTTCTTAGTTCACTTAAGCTTCACAGTGTGCTTTGACCATAGTCCACTGAAAATAGGAATTAATTTAATCATTTAATACTTAAAAAAATATTATTTCTCTCCCAAATGGGGCGCACTTTTTGACGTGAAGGGGCTGCATTAAATAAAAATTATTTATTTAATTTTAGAACTTTTATTTCTAAATTTCCTTTTGTCCACTTTCCCTTTGTTGACTTTTCCACAAGCCTGGGCGCCAAAATTGGAGAATAAATTAATTAACATTAATTTATTTAAAGCTGCCTTTCATTCCCTAAAAGGGGTCGCACTTTTTGGACATAAGGATTTCTATTTTTAAAAGTCACATGACAATGGGATTATTTACCCTGCAAGGCAGCCCTGAAAATCCCATGATTCACTTAAGTCGTTTGACTTTCATAATGGGATTATTTACCCTGCCAAGGCAGGCAATAAAATCCCATGATTCACTTAAGTGATTTTTCTTTTATTCCACAATGGGAATTTTTACCCTGCAAGGCAGGTAAGAAATTCCCGCCTGCCTGCTGCATCTAATTTTTCCATTATGACTTAAGTGGCGTTGCTTCCATGGGAAAAAGTACCCTGCTAGGCAGGTACAAAATTCCCACCTGCCTGCTGTTTCCAAAAATCCCATGATCCACTTAAAAGCTTCTTACTTCCAAAAATGCGATTATTTACCCTGCCCAGAAGAAGCTTTTTCAATGCAAGTGACTTCCTCTTTTTCAAATGAGAACCAGACCTCCAGGTGCCAAATTCCTTCTGAGCATAACGTGCATAGGTGCAATCTCCAGATACTCCAGGCAAGATAATGTAGATCAAACCGGCAAAGGAATTGATTCCAGAGAAATTTCACAGAAAATGAAACAGGAAAACACAAAAAACACAAAACGTTGCCAGAAGTCACAAATAAAGCCCATGATTCATTCTTAGTTAAAACCCTACTGGTATATGGGGAATAATGACATGCTAGACCACAATAGAAGTTAAACCGGAGCACAACTTGCCTCAAACGGGGCTCAGAATAATTAAATACAAATTTCCCGCAGGCACAATCTCATACGACAGAATACTAACAAGTTTGGGCATCTGGGTATTTGGCAAAATTGACTAATATGACTCCTTGGGAATATCTTGACACAATACAAGAACTTTCTGGCAAAAAACACACAAAACGACCTATTAACGTTGCCAAAGTTACGAAATTTTTTAAATGGGGTAGTCTCATATTTTAGGGTGAAATTTGGGGACACCAGTCGGCTCCGTCTGTAGGACATCTTTGATTCTGTTCAGAATGACAACAGGGTAAAGATGAGATCCCAGCATCTCTGGTTTCGTGTCTTGTCAATTGGGCACGAGGGTCAGGCAAACAAAAACAATACAACACAAAAACAAAACACGACGAAAAATAAACAAAGTTTTATTTATATACATACATGGTTTTACCTTGCTCTTCATGTCTCTGAACAGCTTCAAGTGTTGGCCATTGAAAGGCAACAGACAATTCAACTCCATCCTGATGAGCAAGAATGAATTTATTTGCTCCGGCGATATTTTTAATCACAAAAGGCCCTTTCCATAGTGAATCGAATTTCACCATGCATGCCTATTGTTTATCTTCTTTTGTCCCATAAAAGGACCCAGTCATTGACCTACTTTCTTTCTCTTGGCCTTTTTGTCGAAGATAACTTTCACCTTCCTTTGATGCTCTGGTAACCTATCTGCAACTTGAGTCTATGTACCTCCCTGCAATTCAGTCAGAGCTATATTATGCTTTTTTCAACAAGCATCATTGAATGTTGAATCCTCCAGGGCTCTAGAAAGTTGTAGGGCATGTAGTTCCAAGGTAAGAGGCAGCTCTGTGTCTCTTCCATATAATAGCTGAAAAGGGGACATGCCTATAGCCCTCTTTGGTGTAATTCTATGCAGTGCCCATAATGCATCAAACGAACTTCTTATGCCAAGTTCTTTGATTCTCAGTTACTAGCTTTCGCACGATAGTCACCAAGTTTTTGTTACTTGATTCAGATCTGGTCATTCCCTTGTGGAAATACCTACCAATCTGGATCCCATGAGTGTAGTAGAAATTGAACATAGCTCCTCAGAAGAGGAGATTTGGAGCGTTGTCTGCTACTATTTTATTGGGCACACCAAACCTAACAACAATATTTTCTTTTATAAAATTGCACACCTCGGCAGAAGTGGCATTCTTCACAGGAATGGTTGTCTACACACTTACTGAAATAATCAGTAGTTGTCAGAATATAATGATGGCTTTCATTGGAGGCCAGGTTGAGCATACCAATAAAATCTATTCCCCACTACTGGAAAGGTTCTTCAATTACAATTGGTTTTAAAGGTAATGCAGGACAATTTTACAACGCCCAAAAAAGTGTTGGCACGCTTGGCACTTAGATACCCACTCTGCAGTATATTGAAAAAGTGTGGGCCAGTAATACCTTGCTCGGAGGATCTTGTGTGCAGTGACTCGGGCTGTGGTGTCCCTGCAAGCCATTTCATCCTGTTTCAAATTTGCTGACTACCCTATCCGGAAAAACACCATCAATTCGTACTTTTAAAATAATGGGTCAAAGTTTTGTGTTTTTATTGCCAGAAAGTTCTTGTATTGCGTCAAAAGTTGATTCCCAAAGAGCCAATGTATTAGCCTTTTTCACCAATCTATACCCAAATGCCCAAAATTGTTATATTCTGTCTACCTCGGGATTTGCTTTCTGCGGGAAATTTGTATTTAATTACTTTGAGCCCCGTTTGAGGCAATTTGCGCTCCGATTTAACCAGGACTGTTGTGATCGAACATATCATTATTCCGCATATACCAGTAGGGTTTTAACTAGGAATAAGTTTTGGACTTTATTTGTGACTTCTGGCAACCTCCTGATTTTCTGTGTTTTTGTGTTTTTCCCGTTTCGTTTTCTGTGAAATTTTTCTAGATCAATTCCTTTGCCGGTTTTGGCCTTTGATTCTTGGCTTCTGGAGTAGATATGGAGATCACATACGCATGTTGTGCCAAAAGGAAGTCGCCATCGGAGGTTTGGTTCACTGGGAAAAGACGAAGTCGTGCACCAAAAATGCCTCTTCCTTGGGCTGGCCGCATTTTTGGACAAGCAAAGATAGATTTCTTAGTGGATACCATGGGAATTTGTCAATATAAATGTGTTTTTATCTATCAGGGGTTTTACTTTAACAACTTAGTTCATGAACCATAACTAAGAAGTTCTGCAGCAAGTAAGCAGCTGTTTAAGAAAGGAAAATTATAGAAGAAGGAAGTAGAGGAATTACAGAGAAGAAGTAAGGAAGATGTGCATCCCAATCAGTAGATATCAGAGCTAATTGCATGCACATAGAAGAAACTTAATAGATTTGAACACACAGAATTCTAAAGCAAAGGCAGTTCTAGATCCAGATCTAAAATAACACAAAGTTTACTTTAAAGATCTAAGATTTAAAAGCAAGAAACACAGTACGCCGTGACACAAAGTTCTCCGGAAACCTGCTTCTTTGTATTCCTCTGCAACAAGTGGCTCTCAGGGGTTCAGCACAAAGTCTAGAACACAAGATTGCTTCTTACAAATTCTGATCGATGATTAACCCGTAGGTTCTTCTCCTACTTATAGAATGTAGGAGGGAAAGTACAAATAGAAGACTCAAACTGAACTAAAGTATGAACAACAAGTAAAGATGACATTTGGCAATCATCCTCAACTAACTTCTTCTTAAGTGACACATGTATCACTTAACTAATAGAAAGGTTCCACATGACTTCAAGTAATGGTTGCAAAACCAATAACTTAGAAGTTTACAATTTCATCCGGGAACATAGAAAGTAGAAGAAGAAAGAAATAGAAGAAGTCATGCCAGCTGTAACATCTACATCTTCTTCTTGTTCTGATATCTGATATACTTGTCGAACATATAGTTCAGCATCTTTCCATCTGTTTTAGCTACTGCTTCCTTTTCTGTCCTGAATTGCAGCAATCCTTCATTCAACACTTTGCTGCATGCTTCCACTTCTTCCAAACTTGGCCCAAATCTCGCAATGTCTGCCTGCAGTGTCACCAGCCTACTGATAGAGTTCATCGTGAAAGGCTTGGTGGCTTTATCAATCCTCTTTTGCACCATCAGAAGAGAACCCTCCAGGGAATCATGCACCTCGTTAGAAACAATCCGCACGTATGAAGTAATACCTCCATCCACTCTTTCCTCAGTGAAAGAAATAATACTGTCCGGCAAATCTGATGTTCTACTCTCAAGCGCCTGCATCCTCTTCAGCAAAACTCTGCAGATCTCCAAACGGAAAGATACTGCAAACTCTAGCTGCTTCCCCTTCTCGACTGATCCATCCGGCACAATTTGTTCTGCAACCAATACATCTCCCGGCAGCTTGTTGATCTCGGCCAAAATACTCAGGTTACTCTCTGCAACTGTATTCATTCCTTCTATGCTTTCTATCAGTTGCTTTAGTTGATTTGCTGCATCGTTCATAACCTTTAGGCGGGCTGGCACTTCCCCAAGTTGCACAGAAGCTTGACGAATAATCAGATCCTTCCATTCGTCAATAGCCTTTACTTGATTGCTTGCATCTTCCATTTCCTGCATAAGATGATCACTCACCTGCGCTGAAATGGGCTGAACGGAAGGTTTAGCAACCTTGGCTATGATCTCACATAATTGAGATATTTGCTTCTGCAGCTCTTCTTTCTCCGCCTTTTCACTGTCAAGCCTAAGGAACAAAGCATCCAGCAACGTCTGCGTGTCCTGCTTCAATCCTTCAGTGGTAGCTTGACCGAGTGGTATTTTGGTCACCGTCACATCTTCTGCCGTGAGTTCCTCTTCTACCTTTCCTTCCGCCGGGATTGATATCTCAGCAAACTTCTCTCCCGAATCCTCGATGATCAACCTAGAAGTTGCTTTAGCAACTTTAGGCCTTCTGTCTCTTCTGCTCAGATCCTGAAGTAGCTGCAAGTCATGTTCCTCTAAGTTCATCTCTACTCTTGCTTCCGGAACCAACTGCAAAGCTAACCATTCCGAGAAATTACTTCTCGGAGAGTGAGAAGTCGCTGAGTGCACTACCATTTCCCGCTCTGCATCCTCTCCATCAGAAAGTGCCACAGTATCATGGCTGCCATCCTCTGAAACATCCAAGGACAAAGCTCTTTCGAACTCCGTCATCTGCAGCTTCAACATCTCCTCTGGAACGGGTGCTGAACGAAGTGGCTGCGGAGAGAAGATGAACGTTGCTGGTTTTAATGAAGGCATGGAAGCATCCTGCTGCTGTGGTGCAATAGTTGGTGATCCACTAGGTACTGGAGAAGTCGGAGTCAAAGCTATGGTCGTAGAAGTGGTCTTCTCTTTCTCTTGAGATCTTCTGCGTACTTTCAACTTCTCGGACCTTCTGCTGCTCTCTCCTTCATGCTTTCGCTTGAGGGAATCTCCTGTGCCGAAGTTGCCTGTGATTTGGTTCATCAATACTTCATCAAGGCAGTATCCCTTCGTTAGCAGCCAGCTCGAAGTACTCACCAACACAGCTCCGGATCTTTCTTCTATTGTGCTGCAGCCGCCATTGCTATCCTGCAGTAGAGCTTTATCTCCTCCCATTTGATGGTAAGTGTCAAGTACCACGTTCCCATCATCTTCAAGATCCGCAGGTATCCGCGCTAGTCCAAAGTCAAATACTTGCTTTGCCGACAGCCTGCTGAAATCTTTCTTTCTGACCTCGTACTCACTTCTGCACTTCATCCAGAAATCTTCTAACGAAGGCACATGTGCGTACTCCTGGGAGATTGTCTTCCTGGCTATTCCAAATGGATCGAAATTAAGCCGTGCAGGGAAGAACTCTTGCTCATACTCGGACAACATTTGTGCTTCCATCCCTCGAGCTCTGTGAATGCTGATGCAACTGTAATATCCCACAGTGAGTGGGAAGAAGCCCGTAGACTTGTGCCGCTTCGACTGAAGGTCGTGTAACTCCACAAGTTGCCTGCTCAGCTCCATGGCAATCAATCTGTCACTCGGGTACCTTGGCATCTTTGTTGGTTCACCTGAAAAGCTCGTAACCCTGAGGTATGTGAAATCTGCAAACTGGATGAATACACTGCCAATCTTGGACACTGCTTCCCATGCTTCCTTGCTTACCCTGTGAGTCTTCAAGTCTTTGTCTAACCTGCAGATGAAATCGTAGAAGAAACCATCGTTGATCACTTTGAAGTCCTTCTCGCACGCAGGTGCAGTAAGCTGTGGGTAGCACTCGAAAATGGGATCCTTGGAAAGAATACCACATCTATCCAGCTTGGAAAAGACACCCTGTGAAGCTGCAGCATATACCAAGTATGAAGTCATCTTGAAGCTGAAGGTACGCTTTACGTTCCGCAGTTGCTCACCGATGTTGCTGCTAATAATTTCTGACCAACTGATTATAGAATCAACCTTGTTGATTTCAATGGTCCTGATGAAAGCATACATCCATGTCCGGAAAGTGTAGGCATTCGCTTCACCATTCAACCTGCATAGCAATTTGACAATATCATCCGCCTCCTGCACCAAATTGGATCGTGGAAGAGTTCTCGGGAACTTGGAAGGGGATCTAGGCTTCTTCATGAACCGGCTATTCATGATGCTCACACAGTCAGCTCTATGCTTTTCCCACCTACTGTCAGCATCCTGAATGCTAATAGAAGTCACCACCTTTCGTACTGGAATCTTCAAACAATAATCGAAGAATTCTGCATCCAAACGAATTATTGTCTTTCCCGCAACATCACGCACTGATCTGGATGAAGGATGATAAGATCTAGCACACTCCATCACAAACTCTGGCAATTGGGCTGTACACGGGAAAGCTGCAGCTCGAATAATTCCACTACTTTTGACCGCACGCATGAGTGAAGTCTTTCCAGCTCTGGATCTGTCAATCAAATCAGAAAGAGGTTCTGGGCCTAGATCCGTGTCTCCTATGTCTGAAAGTTTAGAAGCAATGCATGAATCCATCGTGCTCTCTTTTTCATCTCCTTTTGCCATGGCTTTATCAATCTTTGTCTGAATAATTCTTTTTCTTCTAATTTGGCCGGATTTCTTCAATACTGGTGCAGATCTGGACAATTCTTCAGATTCGGAGGATATTTGCAATGTATTGGACATTGATAAATACTCCTTTTCTTTTATAAAGCACCTGTAATGAGTTCCTGCAATTTATTCAGACAAAAATGGCCACCGGAGCATGAATAGTGAATTTAAATTATAAAAATCTGCACTTTTCAAGCCTGCTGCCCCAAAAATTGGTGTTTAATTTGCACATAAAGAGAGCATGAATCCTTTCAATCAACACCTGAGCTCCTGTAACACCTGTGAAAACAACTATGCCGACGAAGATCAACCTTCTCCAAAGCATGCGCCAAATCTGGAAGCTTTTAGCCTTTGTTAGCACTTTGTCTGTGCAAAATCCTTCCTCTAATGGGGGCGCACTTTTTCTCCTTGCTGCAATTCTTAACCTGTGAATTAAATAATTCATCCATATGGCTGCCCATGCTTATATAACCTTCACAATTCTATAATTAATAATTGCCCTAACAATTAAAGGCAATTAATTAATTAAAAATCATGCTTTTCTCTTTTAAAAATAGCATGTTTAAGGACAGCCATCCAATAAATTAAATTAATCCAATTTAATCCTTCACACAGCACTTCACTCAAGCCTCACAGTGTGCTTTGACCATAGCCACTGAAAATAGAAATTAATTTAATGATTTAATGCTTCAAAAATCATTAAATAATGCCCAAATGGGGCGCACTTTTTGAGAGGAGGGGGCAGCCACTAAATAAATTAAATTTAATTAATTTAATTCCTTTCTTTTATTCCTTCCTTTGACTTTTTGACCTCCTCAAGCTTGGGCGCACTTTTTGAAGGAAGAAAGATTATTAAAAATAATCAATTTAATCACTTTAATCCATCACCAAAGGGGGCGCACTTTTTTGCACATGTAATTCTATTTTTAAGAATTTTTCCATAATGGGATTCTTTACCCTGCCAGGCAGGCACCAAAATCCCATGATCCACTTAAGTGATTTGACTTTGACAATGGGATTCTTTACCCTGCAAGGCAGGCACTAAAATCCCATGATTTCACTTAAGTCACTTTCCTTTTATTATATCATGGGAATTTTTACCCTGCAAGGCAGGCAATAAATTCCCACCTGCCTGCAGCCTCTATTTTTCCCACTGCAGCTTAAGTGACTTTTATAACACGGGAAAAAGTACCCTGCCAGGCAGGTATACAATTCCCATCCTGCCTGCGGCTTATATTTTTCCCATCGCAGCTTAAATCCTTTGTTTTCCAAAAATGCGCCCATCCCCGCAGGGGCTTTTCTGTGCACGACTTCGCTTTTTCCCAGTGATCCAGACCTCCGATGACGACTTCCTCCGGGCAAAATGTGCGTGTATGTTTTCCAGCTGCTCCAGGCCAAAAATCGGGCTTACCCGGCGAAGGAGTTGTTCCAGAGAAATTTTACAGAAAACAGAACGGGACACCACAAAAACACGAAAAATTGCCAAAAGTTACAAATAAAGCCCAAAACTTAAAATAAGTTAAAATCCTTCTGGTATATAGGAATAATAACATATTCGCTTATAACAGAGTTGAAACGGAGCGCAAATAGCCTCATACGGGGCTCAAAATAATTAAATACAAATTTCCCGCAGACAAATCCCGACGACAGAATAAAACAATTTTGGGCATCTGGGTATTTGGCGAAAAGGGCTAATATGGCTCTTTGGGATTATCTTGACGCAATACAAGAACTTTCAGGCAATAAAAACAACAAATGACCCACTATTTTAAAAGTACGAAATTTTTTCGAATTGGGTAGTCACAGATTTCAGGGTGAAATCTGAGTGACACCAGTTGGCTCCGTCTGTGGACATCTTTTTCTCTTGTCAGAATGAAAAAGGGAAAAGATGAGATCCCAGCATCTCTGGTTTCGTATCTTGTCCTTTGGGCACGGGGTCAGGCAGACAAACACAACACAACACAACACCAAAACAAGACAAAACAAGGAAAACAAACAAAGTTTTTATTTATGTACATACAGGTTTTACCCTGCTTCTCATGTTCGGAACAGCTTCAAGTGTTGCCCATTGAAAGGCAACGGTAACTCAGCTCCATCCTGATGAGCAAGAATGAAGCTATCTGCTCCGGCGATCTTTTTGATCACAAAAGGCCCTTTCCATAGTGAATCGAACTTTCCATGCATGCCTTTTGTTTCTCTTCTTTTGTCCCATAAGAGGACCCAGTCATTAACTTCAAACTTTCTTTCCCTGGATCTTTTATCGAAGATGACTTTCACCTTCCTCTGATGCTCTGTCAACCTAGCTGCAACTTGAGTCTGTACTTCCCTCAGTTCAGTCATGTACATGATTCTTTTATCTATAGCATCCGTGAATGTGGAATCCTCCAGGGCTTTAGAAAGTCGTAGGGCAGGCAATTCCAAGGTGAGAGGCA
The DNA here is from genome assembly GCA_019776745.2 of Taxus chinensis. NCBI lineage: Eukaryota > Viridiplantae > Streptophyta > Pinopsida > Cupressales > Taxaceae > Taxus > Taxus chinensis. Next base: position 400,744,916 of record CM034152.1, on the reverse strand, counting down.
GCTCTGTGTCTCTACCATATAGCAGCTGAAATGGGGACATGCCTATCGCCCTCTTTGGTGTGATCCTATCGGCCCATAATGCATCAAACAACTTTTTATGCCAAGTCCTTTGATTTTCTGTCACAAGCTTGCGCACGATAGTTACCAAGTTCTTATTACTAGATTCAGCTTGACCATTCCCTTGTGGATAGTAGTTTGAGGAATGAACAAGTTGAATCCCATAAGTGTAGCAGAATTCCACCAACTCCTCAGAAGAAAGATTCGGAGCGTTGTCTGCTACAATTTTGCTGGGTACGCCAAACCTGACAATAATATTTTCTTTTATAAAATTACACACTTCGGCGGAAGTGGCATTCTTCACAGGAATAGCTTCTACCCACTTACTGAAATAATCAGTAGCTGTTAGAATGTAATGATGACCGGCGCTGGAAGCCGGGTTAAGCATTCCAATAAAATCCATACCCCACTGTTGAAAAGGTTCTTCAATCACAATGGGTTTTAGAGGTAATGCAGGCAATTTCACACGCCCAACAAAATGTTGGCATGCTTGACACTTAGCTACCCATTCTGCAGTATCTTGAAAAAGGGTGGGCCAGTAATACCTTGCTCTAAGGATCTTGTGTGCAGTGACTCGGGCTGAGAAATGACCACCGCAAGCCATGTCATGAAACTGTTGTAGTAGCTGATCCTGTTGAGCTTTATCCACGCATCTGAGAAATACACCATCAATTCCCCTTTTGTACAAACCATTATCCCAAAGAACAAAATCTTTGGATTTAAGCTTGATTGTTCGTTTCTCTTTTCTGGAAAGTTGATCTGGGCATTCTCCATACGTTAGAAAGTAAGCAATGTTACTGTACCACTCCTCTACCAGATCTATAAACAGTTTTGCAGGTAAATCTTCATCTACCCCATCCTGATCTGCTTCAGGTACTGATGCTTTTATTTCTGTCATTAGTTCACACAAACCTCTTCCTCGAACTAGCTTTGTTGGTTTAATGTCCAGGTCATATTCTTGAACTTTTGTCACCCATGAGCCTCTCAATAATCCTAACTCTTGCTGAGTAAGGATAGATTTAACTGCAGTATCTGGAACCAAAACCACAGTGTGCGAGGAAAGAATATAATACCTGAATGCCTTGCATGCCTTCACTACTGCATATGCGTGCTTTTCCATTGGAGTGTATTTCAACTCATAGGCTTTAAGGGGCGTGCTCATGAAAGCAATAGGAGCTTCTGCATCCTCTTGATTCTTCTGCATAAGAATTGCTGACATGGTATGTTCAGAAGAATAACAATAAAGAATAAATTCTCTACTGAAGTCAGGTGAAACCAAGACTGGAGCTTTAGACAGGGCCTCTTTGATTTTCTCGAAAGCTTCCTTCCCTTCGCTGCTCCATTTAAAATCTTGTGTCTTCTTCATCATATTTGAAATATGACGGGTTAGCTCAGCAAAGTCAGGAATGAATCTTCTGAGAAAATTCACTTTTCCAAAGAAAGAGTGAACTCCTTTTTTGGATGTGGGCAAAGGTAATGTCTGAATGGATTTGACACGCTCTGGATCTATCTTTGTTCCTTCTTTGGAAACAATGTGCCCAAGCAGCTTTCCTTCGGTTACAGCAAAGATAGATTTCTTAGGATTCAAAGAAATACCATGCTTGCGGCATTGTATGAAGACCTCTTCTAAGTTTGAAATATGTGTGCTTCTATCTTTGGAAAAGACTGTCAAATCATCCAGGTACACAACTATGCTTATATCTTTGAGATGAGCAAAGGCTAGATCCATAGCTCTTTGAAATGTAGCACCAGCATTGATCAGGCCGAACGGCATCTTCTGGTATGCGAAGGTTCCCCAAGGTGTGATGAACGCCGTTTTGTATTGATCTTCCTCAGCCACCTTGACTTGATTGTATCCTGAGAAGCCGTCAAGCATGGAAAGCATCTCAGATCCAGTGACCACCTGCAAAGTGTGATCCATGATGGGGATAGGGTAGTTATCCTTCAATGAAGCTTGATTAAGGTTGCGGAAATCCACGCACAACCTAATCTCACCACTTTTCTTTCTTACAGGGACTATGTTGGCCAACCACTCCGAATGGTGTATGGGATAGATAATCTTTGCATCTAACAACTTCTGGATTTCTGCAAAGATGGTTCCTGAAATGGTAGGATTGTGCCGCCGCAGCTTCTGCTTGAAAGGCTTCTGTTCTGATTTAAGTGGGATGTAGTGTTGAACTTCCGCAGGCTGATATGTTTTTAGATCCTGATAGGACCAGGCAAAAATATCCATGTATTTCTTAAGAAGCTTAGTGAAAGCTTCCTTTTCAGCTTCTGAACAACACTTACCCAGATTTACTAATTTGGGATCATTGCTGGCTCCCAAATTTAGTAATTGTGTGTCGGAGGAAGAGCCTTCCTCATTTTCTTCATTTTTCTTAAGCATCTGATCATGCTTATCAAACATTTCCTCAAGAGATACCAAGCCTTTGGGAATTTTATTTCCCTTTAGTTGGATAATCTCCTGACCTCCTGAGACGTCAGCATCCATTTCTCCGACAGTGGTCTGCCTAGGAGGTGAATTGCTTCCCTCATAGTAGATTTCTTCAAAGTTGTCTTTCTGTTGGAGAAATGCAGCAATCTGTGTATCATCGTTGAAAACCTGCCATTGCTGGACGTTGTCAGGAACCTTTGGGCGAAAAACCATTTCCACCTTGTAGTCTCCCTGTCTAAAGAATGCAGGGGGCTGATCCGGATTCAACAAGGCTGCAGTAACTGCAAGCGAATCAGCTCTTGAATTTTGTTCTCTCGGAATGTAAGATACCGAGAAAGCTGAAAAATCCAGGATAGCAGAGTAGACCCGATCTCTGTAGTGCCGCAGTTTGTCTTTTTTGACTTGGTAGAGGCCCCTTATCTGCTTCACAATCAGCTCAGCATCTCCTCTTGCGTGTAATAATTTGATTCCCATTGTTCTCGCCTGCTCCATGCCTAACAACAATGCTTCATACTCAGCCGTATTGTTAGTATTTTCGAACATCAATTTGAAGGAGTGCGCATGCACTTTCCCTTCAGGAGAGATAAGAACAACGCCTGCGCCGGATCCAAATGAACAGCAGCTACCATCAAATTCCAGAGTCCAAATCTTGTTATCAATTTGATGTGATTCTCGAATCACCGGTTGAATTTCTTCTTTATCCATTTCTAGGTAATAGACTCCGTGATCCGATTCCTGAAACAAGATCTGAGATCTAGGATCTTCAGATTTTGATACTGTGTACTTGGATTTCTTCTCAGGTTCCAGCTTCTGATTTACTCCTTTGATTGGTATGTGCGCACAAGACCAATCCATCTTCACTTCTCCACCCAGCTCCTTGCAAAAATTTCTACTCAAAAGCATGCCATAAGAGACTGGAATGTCTGCTACAAGGATAGTCATTTTCAGTCTTTTGTCTGGGAAGGAAGCAAGTACTGCCTGCGCATCTTTGATTTGCCCCACAAGAGGGACTTGCCTTTCCATGGAATAACATCTTCCAATGGTTTTTGTCAATGTAAGACCCAAGGCATCAGCAACTTTGGCAGGCATGACGTTGTCGGAAGCTCCAGAATCCAGGATGCAATTGCTTAGCTTATGTCCGTTGATGAGCAAAGACACATAGAATGGCTCAATCCTTTCCGATGTAGCAGGAGAAGGGGTGGAAGGAGAAGAACTTGCAGCAGCATTATTTGAAGGTGGAGTAATCTTTGGACTTGACAAGATACCCCGTGGATTATTGTTCGTTGGGCTAGGACCATTACTTTGCACATATTTGACCAATCTATTCAACTGATCAGGAAATGCCCTCAAATACTCAGCTTCTGACATTTGGACCTTATTTCTCTTGATGTGATCAATTATGTCAAAAGCTTGACTTGCTTCAGCAGGATGTGCGTTGGTTCTTTGCTGCGAATTGAAAGAATTTGAATATTTCTCCTTGGGCGCTAATGAAGAAGGAAGAATGCTACCTCTTTTCAAGATAGTAACATCCGGGCCAGGATCTTCTCTCTCTTTCCGGCCGCTTGTGGATGCTTCGGCATTTTGGCGTGTCTGAGACCTTGTAAACACCGCAAAAGTGTGACCATCAGAATCTTCAAAAGATTCATAATAGCCCTCATCAGATTCGTAGTCCAGGTAACCAATATTGGAGTCGCCAGCGGGATCTATAAAGTCTTCATCATCAAATGATTCATCAATGTCGAGATCCTCTTCATTAGTTTCCAAGTTATTCCTTGGAGCAGCTTCTATTGCCAAACGCTGTGGTGCAGCAGCAAGTCTGTTTCGATTTTGATTTTGATTTTGACCATTGAAGGTCCGGGTAGGAGCTATTCTTGAGGGGGGTGCATTCCCTGCTTGAGAGATTTGCTTCTTGATCTGCAGCATGTCATTAGCCAATCTCTGCAACAAAGGATCGGAAGTGCTAGAAGAAGCACCATCACCTTTGTGAGATAGTTGTTTGAGTTTTCCAGCCATGATCAAGTCGTCCTCAACCTTCACGGCAGCATTTTGTGCGTCCAGCAAATTTGCAGGTCTTGCCCTTCTTCGCTGATATCCAACTTCAGGCAATAGAGCGTTTATAAAAAACGTCTTTTGATTTTCGTCGCTCAATGCAGCAGAAGTGGGGATTTTATACAAAATCCTTTGGAACTTTGCAATAAAGTCCCGCATGTTCTCGTTTGGCTCTTTCTTCAACTGCGTCAGTTGGGTGATCATCGTGCTTGCGTCCTCTGCAGGCTTGAATCTTTTCAGAAATTGCTCACGCATAGTCGTCCAGTTGGTTACGGTGCCAGGAGCCAGCCGATAGAACCATTCTCCAGCCAAGTCGTGTAGAGTCTCAATGAATAGCCTGACTGAGACATCTTCATGCTCCACTGCAAGCACACCACAAGATATGAAGAATGCTGCCAAATGATCATCCGGGTTTTGCTTTCCATCTCCAAAGAATTTTGGAAAATTCTTTCTGGATCCCTTTGGCAGCTCGTGCATAGGTGGAGCCAAGTTGAGAGGTCCAAAAACCGCTCCCCATGGAACAGGTACAATTTGGTGCGCCATGTTAGCTTGAGCACGTCTCCTCCTTGTGTAGACTTGATAGACTTGATGGATAATTCCAGCCGCCGGATTATGCTGAATACGATCCGGATCTGGATGGGTGTGTACTCTCCTTCCTGGTGAAAGACTAGATCTGCGGCTTCTAACTTGAGGAGGATGATTGAAATTGAATTGCTCCTGCAGTCGGAAGAAATGATCAGTCCTTCCTTGCGCCTTCACGGATCGGGTGAATGGACGTTCAGCCAGGTTGAGATTTGTATGGAAAACACTCTGATCTTCAATAGAAAAGCTTTGATCTGCAAAGATAGTTGTTCCCCAGCGGAGTCGCCAAAAACTGTTGGCTAGATTTTCTGCATAGCATCAAACCTAGGCAGTCATGAGATAAATCTCCCTCATTTAACCGGTGAGGCTCCCGTGTCAGATTTGTCAATATAAATGTGTTTTTATCTATCAGGGGTTTTACTTTAACAACTTAGTTCATGAACCATAACTAAGAAGTTCTGCAGCAAGTAAGCAGCTGTTTAAGAAAGGAAAATTATAGAAGAAGGAAGTAAAGGAAATACAGAGAAGAAGTAAGGAAGATGTGCATCCCAATCAGTAGATAGCAGAGCTAATTGCATGCACATAGAAGAAACTTAATAGATTTGAACACACAGAATTCTAAAGCAAAGGCAGTTCTAGATCCAGATCTAAAATAACACAAAGTTTACTTTAAAGATCTAAGATTTAAAAGCAAGAAACACAGTACGCCGTGACACAAAGTTCTCCGGAAACCTGCTTCTTTGTATTCCTCTGCAACAAGTGGCTCTCAGGGGTTCAGCACAAAGTCTAGAACACAAGATTGCTTCTTACAAATTCTGATCGATGATTAACCCGTAGGTTCTTCTCCTACTTATAGAATGTAGGAGGGAAAGTACAAATAGAAGACTCAAACTGAACTAAAGTATGAACAACAAGTAAAGATGACATTTGGCAATCATCCTCAACTAACTTCTTCTTAAGTGACACATGTATCACTTAACTAATAGAAAGGTTCCACATGACTTCAAGTAATGGTTGCAAAACCAATAACTTAGAAGTTTACAATTTCATCCGGGAACATAGAAAGTAGAAGAAGAAAGAAATAGAAGAAGTCATGCCAGCTGTAACATCTACATCTTCTTCTTGTTCTGATATCTGATATACTTGTCGAACATATAGTTCAGCATCTTTCCATCTGTTTTAGCTACTGCTTCCTTTTCTGTCCTGAATTGCAGCAATCCTTCATTCAACACTTTGCTGCATGCTTCCACTTCTTCCAAACTTGGCCCAAATCTCGCAATGTCTGCCTGCAGTGTCACCAGCCTACTGATAGAGTTCATCGTGAAAGGCTTGGTGGCTTTATCAATCCTCTTTTGCACCATCAGAAGAGAACCCTCCAGGGAATCATGCACCTCGTTAGAAACAATCCGCACGTATGAAGTAATACCTCCATCCACTCTTTCCTCAGTGAAAGAAATAATACTGTCCGGCAAATCTGATGTTCTACTCTCAAGCGCCTGCATCCTCTTCAGCAAAACTCTGCAGATCTCCAAACGGAAAGATACTGCAAACTCTAGCTGCTTCCCCTTCTCGACTGATCCATCCGGCACAATTTGTTCTGCAACCAATACATCTCCCGGCAGCTTGTTGATCTCGGCCAAAATACTCAGGTTACTCTCTGCAACTGTATTCATTCCTTCTATGCTTTCTATCAGTTGCTTTAGTTGATTTTCTGCATCGTTCATAACCTTTAGGCGGGCTGGCACTTCCCCAAGTTGCACAGAAGCTTGACGAATAATCAGATCCTTCCATTCGTCAATAGCCTTTACTTGATTGCTTGCATCTTCCATTTCCTGCATAAGATGATCACTCACCTGCGCTGAAATGGGCTGAACGGAAGGTTTAGCAACCTTGGCTATGATCTCACATAATTGAGATATTTGCTTCTGCAGCTCTTCTTTCTCCGCCTTTTCACTGTCAAGCCTAAGGAACAAAGCATCCAGCAACGTCTGCGTGTCCTGCTTCAATCCTTCAGTGGTAGCTTGACCGAGTGGTATTTTGGTCACCGTCACATCTTCTGCCGTGAGTTCCTCTTCTACCTTTCCTTCCGCCGGGATTGATATCTCAGCAAACTTCTCTCCCGAATCCTCGATGATCAACCTAGAAGTTGCTTTAGCAACTTTAGGCCTTCTGTCTCTTCTGCTCAGATCCTGAAGTAGCTGCAAGTCATGTTCCTCTAAGTTCATCTCTACTCTTGCTTCCGGAACCAACTGCAAAGCTAACCATTCCGAGAAATTACTTCTCGGAGAGTGAGAAGTCGCTGAGTGCACTACCATTTCCCGCTCTGCATCCTCTCCATCAGAAAGTGCCACAGTATCATGGCTGCCATCCTCTGAAACATCCAAGGACAAAGCTCTTTCGAACTCCGTCATCTGCAGCTTCAACATCTCCTCTGGAACGGGTGCTGAACGAAGTGGCTGCGGAGAGAAGATGAACGTTGCTGGTTTTAATGAAGGCATGGAAGCATCCTGCTGCTGTGGTGCAATAGTTGGTGATCCACTAGGTACTGGAGAAGTCGGAGTCAAAGCTATGGTCGTAGAAGTGGTCTTCTCTTTCTCTTGAGATCTTCTGCGTACTTTCAACTTCTCGGACCTTCTGCTGCTCTCTCCTTCATGCTTTCGCTTGAGGGAATCTCCTGTGCCGAAGTTGCCTGTGATTTGGTTCATCAATACTTCATCAAGGCAGTATCCCTTCGTTAGCAACCAGCTCGAAGTACTCACCAACACAGCTCCAGATCTTTCTTCTATTGTGCTGCAGCCGCCATTGCTATCCTGCAGTAGAGCTTTATCTCCTCCCATTTGATGGTAAGTGTCAAGTACCACGTTCCCATCATCTTTAAGATCCGCAGGTATCCGCGCTAGTCCAAAGTCAAATACTTGCTTTGCCGACAGCCTGCTGAAATCTTTCTTTCTGACCTCGTACTCACTTCTGCACTTCATCCAGAAATCTTCTAACGAAGGCACATGTGCGTACTCCTGGGAGATTGTCTTCCTGGCTATTCCAAATGGATCGAAATTAAGCCGTGCAGGGAAGAACTCTTGCTCATACTCGGACAACATTTGTGCTTCCATCCCTCGAGCTCTGTGAATGCTGATGCAACTGTAATATCCCACAGTGAGTGGGAAGAAGCCCGTAGACTTGTGCCGCTTCGACTGAAGGTCGTGTAACTCCACAAGTTGCCTGCTCAGCTCCATGGCAATCAATCTGTCACTCGGGTACCTTGGCATCTTTGTTGGTTCACCTGAAAAGCTCGTAACCCTGAGGTATGTGAAATCTGCAAACTGGATGAATACACTGCCAATCTTGGACACTGCTTCCCATGCTTCCTTGCTTACCCTGTGAGTCTTCAAGTCTTTGTCTAACCTGCAGATGAAATCGTAGAAGAAACCATCGTTGATCACTTTGAAGTCCTTCTCGCACGCAGGTGCAGTAAGCTGTGGGTAGCACTCGAAAATGGGATCCTTGGAAAGAATACCACATCTATCCAGCTTGGAAAAGACACCCTGTGAAGCTGCAGCATATACCAAGTATGAAGTCATCTTGAAGCTGAAGGTACGCTTTACGTTCCGCAGTTGCTCACCGATGTTGCTGCTAATAATTTCTGACCAACTGATTATAGAATCAACCTTGTTGATTTCAATGGTCCTGATGAAAGCATACATCCATGTCCGGAAAGTGTAGGCATTCGCTTCACCATTCAACCTGCATAGCAATTTGACAATATCATCCGCCTCCTGCACCAAATTGGATCGTGGAAGAGTTCTCGGGAACTTGGAAGGGGATCTAGGCTTCTTCATGAACCGGCTATTCATGATGCTCACACAGTCAGCTCTATGCTTTTCCCACCTACTGTCAGCATCCTGAATGCTAATAGAAGTCACCACCTTTCGTACTGGAATCTTCAAACAATAATCGAAGAATTCTGCATCCAAACGAATTATTGTCTTTCCCGCAACATCACGCACTGATCTGGATGAAGGATGATAAGATCTAGCACACTCCATCACAAACTCTGGCAATTGGGCTGTACACGGGAAAGCTGCAGCTCGAATAATTCCACTACTTTTGACCGCACGCATGAGTGAAGTCTTTCCAGCTCTGGATCTGTCAATCAAATCAGAAAGAGGTTCTGGGCCTAGATCCGTGTCTCCTATGTCTGAAAGTTTAGAAGCAATGCATGAATCCATCGTGCTCTCTTTTTCATCTCCTTTTGCCATGGCTTTATCAATCTTTGTCTGAATAATTCTTTTTCTTCTAATTTGGCCGGATTTCTTCAATACTGGTGCAGATCTGGACAATTCTTCAGATTCGGAGGATATTTGCAATGTATTGGACATTGATAAATACTCCTTTTCTTTTATAAAGCACCTGTAATGAGTTCCTGCAATTTATTCAGACAAAAATGGCCACCGGAGCATGAATAGTGAATTTAAATTATAAAAATCTGCACTTTTCAAGCCTGCTGCCCCAAAAATTGGTGTTTAATTTGCACATAAAGAGAGCATGAATCCTTTCAATCAACACCTGAGCTCCTGTTAACACCTGTGAAAACAACTATGCCGACGAAGATCAACCTTCTCCAAAGCATGCGCCAAATCTGGAAGCTTTTAGCCTTTGCTTGCGCTTTGTCTGTGCAAAATCCTTCCTCTAATGGGGGCGCACTTTTTCTCCTTGCTGCAATTCTTTACCTGTGTGTTGAATAATTCATCCATATGGCTGCCCATGCTTATATAACCTTCACAATTCTATAATTAATAATTGCCCTAACAATTAAAGGCAATTAATTAATTAAAAATCATGCTTTTCTCTTTTAAAAATTGCATGTTTAAGGACAGCCATCCAATAAATTAAATTAATCCAATTTAATCCTTCACACAGCACTTAACTTTAGCCTCACAGTGTGCTTTGACCATAGCCACTGAAAATAGAAATTAATTTAATGATTTAATGCATTTAAAATCATTAAATAACTCCTAAATGGGGCGCACTTTTTGAAGGAGAGGGGCAGCCACTAAATAAATTAAATTTAATTAATTTAATTTATTTCTTTTATTCCTCCTTTGACTTTTTGACCTCCTCAAGCTTGGGCGCACTTTTTCCAAGGAGAAAGATTATTAAAAATAATCAATTTAATCACTTTAATCCATCACCAAAGGGGGCGCACTTTTTTGCACATGTAATTCTATTTTTAAGAATTTTTTCATAATGGGATTCTTTACCCTGCCAGGCAGGCACCAAAATCCCATGATCCACTTAAGTGATTTGACTTTGACAATGGGATTCTTTACCCTGCAAGGCAGGCACTAAAATCCCATGATTTCACTTAAGTCACTTTCCTTTTATTATATCATGGGAATTTTTACCCTGCAAGGCAGGCAATAAATTCCCACCTGCCTGCAGCCTCTATTTTTCCCACTGCAGCTTAAGTGACTTTTATAACACGGGAAAAAGTACCCTGCCAGGCAGGTATACAATTCCCATCCTGCCTGCGGCTTATATTTTTCCCATCGCAGCTTAAATCCTTTGTTTTCCAAAAATGCGCCCATCCCCGCAGGGGCTTTTCTGTGCACGACTTCGCTTTTTCCCAGTGATCCAGACCTCCGATGATGACTTCCTCCGGGCAAAATGTGCGTGTATGTTTTCCAGCTGCTCCAGGCCAAAAATCGGGCTTACCCGGCGAAGGAGTTGTTCCAGAGAAATTTTACAGAAAACAGAACGGGACACCACAAAAACACGAAAAATTGCCAAAAGTTACAAATAAAGCCCAAAACTTAAAATAAGTTAAAATCCTTCTGGTATATAGGAATAATAACATATTCGCTTATAACAGAGTTGAAACGGAGCGCAAATAGCCTCATACGGGGCTCAAAATAATTAAATACAAATTTCCCGCAGACAAATCCCGACGACAGAATAAAACAATTTTGGGCATCTGGGTATTTGGCGAAAAGGGCTAATATGGCTCTTTGGGATTATCTTGACGCAATACAAGAACTTTCAGGCAATAAAAACAACAAATGACCCACTATTTTAAAAGTACGAAATTTTTTCGAATTGGGTAGTCACAGATTTCGGGGTGAAATCTGAGTGACACCAAGGCAATTTGCGCTCCGGTTTAACTCTGTTGTGAATATATCATTATTCCCATTAACCAGTGAACTAGGAATGGGACTTTTTTGTGACTTCTGGGAACGTTTTGTGTTTTTGTGTTTTTCCTTTCGCAGGATAATTTCTCTGGATCAATTCCTTTGCCGGTTTGGCCTGATGAATTCAGTCAAATACACTTAAGTGAAGTCGCCATGGGAGGTCTGGTTCTCTGGGAAAAGACGAAGTTGTGCACCAAAAAACCTCTTTTGCAGGAAAAAGAAGAATTGAAGTGGATCATGGGAAAATTAGAAGCAGCAGGCAGGTGGGAATTTTGTACCTGCCTAGCAGGGTTTCTTACATGGAAGCATACGCCATTTAAGTGACAATAAAATCAGAGGCAGCAGGCAAAAATTTTTTACTTGCCTTGTAGGGTAAAAATTCCCATTGTGGAATAAAAGAAAAATCACTTAAGTGAATCAGGGATTTTATTGCCTGCCTTGCAATGTAAATTCCGATTATGAAAGTCAAACGACTTAAGTAATCATGGGAATTTGCATTAATCCCAATTGTCATGTGTTTCTTAAAAATAGAATTCTTTATGCCAAAAAGTGCTTGTGGGGAAGGATTTAAAAGTCAACAGAGGGTAAATGACAAAAGGTGGTTGAAAATAGACTGTTCTAAAATTAAATAAATAATATTTATTTAATGTAGCCCTTTTATGTCAAAAATGCGCCCCTTTTGGGAGAGATAATATTTTTTAAAGTATTAAATGACTAAATTAATTCATATTTTCAGTGGCTAAAGTCAAAGCATACTGTGAGGCTTGAGTTAACTGGAAACAGAAGCCTAAAATTAAATAAATTTAATTTATTTAATAGCAGCCATAAGCATGCACAAAATAGGCGCCCCATTTGAAGAGTGAAGCTTATTAATTAATTAATTAATTCCAGTAATAGGAAAGACATTAATTAATTATAGAATCATGAGGATTATATAAGCAGGGGCTGCCATAAGGATGGATTAATTAATTCATAGGCAAAGAAGTGCACCCCAGAGGAAAAGTGCGCCCCATTTGAAGAGGATTTTTGCTCAAAAGAAGGTGAAATTAATGCTAAAAGCTTCCAGATTTTGGCGCACAGGTTGAAGGAATTTGATTTGTGTTTGGATAATTGTTTGCATAAGTGATACAGGTGCTCAGGTGAAGTTGGTAAATTTTATGCTCGCTTTGCATGCAAATAAAATATCAATTTTTGCGGTAGCAGGCTTGAATTATGCAAATTTTTATGATTAAAATCCACTGTTCATGTTCCGGTTGCCATCTTTGTCTAAATTAATTACAGGAATTCGTTACAAGTGTTTTACAAAAGAGAATGAAACTGTAAATCAATGTCCAATACATTGAATATATCCTTCGAATCTGAAGAATTATCCAGATCTGCACCAGTTTTGAAGAATTCCGGCCGAATAAGAAGAAAAAGAATTGTTCAGACAAAGATAGACAAAGCCATGGCAAAGAGGGATGAAAAGGAAAGCACAACGGAGTCATGCATCACTTCCAAATTTGCAGACATAGGAGACACAGATCTAGGTTCGGAACCTCTTTCCGAATTGATTGATAGATCCAGAGCAGGGAAGACTTGACTCATGTGTGCAGTTAAAAGCAGTGGAATTATTTGAGCTGCAGCCTTTTCATACACAGCCCAGTTGCCAGAGTTCGTTATGGAGTGTGCTAGGTCTTACCATCCTTCATCCAGATCAGTGCGAGATGTTACGGGGAAAACAATAATTCGGTTGGATGCAGAGTTCATCAATTATTGTTTGAAGATTCTGGCTCGAAAGGTGGTGACTTCCATTAGCATTCAAGATGCCGGGCAGCAGGTGGGAGAAGCATAGAGTTGACTGCGTGAACATAATGAATAACAAATACATGAAGAAGCCCAGATCTCCTTCTAAGTTCCCAAGAACTCTTCCGCGATCCAATCTGGTACAGGAGATAGATGATATTGCTAAATTGTTATGCAGGATAAATGGCGAGGCGAACGCTCACACTTTCCATACATGGATATATGCTTTCATCAGGACCATTGAAGTCAACAAGGTTGATTCCATAATCAATTGGTCGGAAATCATTAGCGATAACATTGGTGAGCAACTTCGGAACGTGAAGTGTAATTTCAGCTTCAAAATGACATCCTATTTGGTATATGCAATAGCTTCACAAGGCATCTTCTCCAAGATGGACAGATGTGACGTTCTTTCTAAGGGCCCCATTTTTGAGTGCTGCCCACAGCTTACTGTACCTGCATGCAAGAAAGATTTCAAAGTGGTCAACGATGGATGCTTCTACGAATTCATTTGCAGGCTGGACAAGGACCTGAAGGTCAACAGGGTAAGCAAGGAAGCGTGGGAAGCTGTATCCAGAATTGGCAGTCTATTCATTCAGTTTGCAGATTTTACATACCTCAGGGTTACCTGCTTTTCTGGAAAACCGGTTAAGCTGCCCAGATATCCGAATGATAGATTGGTCACCATGGAGCTGAGCAGACAAGTTGCGGAGACACACGACCTTCAGTCGAAACGGCACAAGTCTACGGGCTTCTTCCTGATCACTGTGGGACATTATAGCTGTCAGAGCATTCATAAGGCCTGAGGATTGGAAGCGGAAATGTTATCCGAGTATGAGCTAGAGTTCTTCCCAGCATGGCTGAGCTTCGATCCATTTGGAGTAGCCAGGAAGACGATCTCCCATGAGTACTCACATGTGCCTTCATTAGAAGATTTCTGGATGAAGTGCAAAAGTGAGTACAAAGTTAGAAAGAAGGATTTCAGCAGGCTATCAGCACGGCAAGTGTACGACTTTGGACTAGCACGGCTACCTGCGGATCTTAAAGATGATGGGAATGTGTTACTTGACACTTACCATCAAATGGGAGGAGATAGAGCCGTACTTCGGGATAACGTAGGGGGCTGCCATACGATTGAAGAAAGGTTTGGTGCTGTTCTGGTGAATACTTCAAATTGGTTGCTGACGAAGGGATACTGCCTTGATGAAGCATTGATGAATTAAATCACGAGCAACTTCGGCACAAGAGATTCTCTGAAGAGGAAGTACGGAGGAGAAAGCAGCAGAAGGCCTAAGAAGATGAAAGTGCACAGAAGATCTCAATCAAAGAAGAAGATCACTTCCACGGCTATGACTTTAGTTTCGGCTTCTCCAGCATCTAGTACTTCACCGACTGTTACACCTCAGCAGGACACTTCCATGCCTCCACTGAATCTAGCAACATTCATCTTCTCTCCCCAGCCACTTCGTTCAACACCTGTTCCAGAAGAGACGTTGAAGCTACAGATGGCAGAGTTCAAGATGGCTTTGTCCTTGGATGATTCAGAAGATGGCAGCTATAACACTGTAGCAGTTTCTGATGGAGAGGAAACAGAACGGGAGATAGTAGTACACTCAGCAACTTCTCATTCTTCGAGAAGTAACTTCTCAGAATGGTTGGCTTCACAGTTGGTTCTAGAAGCTAGAGTGGAAATAAACTTGGAGGAACACGACTTACAACTACTCCAGAGTCTAGGCGGAAAAAATAGAAAACCTAAAGTTGCTAAGGTGACTTCAAGGTTGATCATCGAGGAGTTGGGGCAGAAGTTTGCTGAGATGTTAGTTCCGGCGGAAGGTAAGGAGGATGAGCTCACGACAGAAGACAACAGTAACCAGAGTACCTATCGGTCAAGCCACCACAGAAGGATTGAAGCAGGATACACAGACATTGATAGATGCTCTATTCCTTAGGCTTGACAGAGAAAAGGCGGAGAAAGACGAACTTCAGAAGCAGGTATCTCAATTGTGCGAGATCATAGCCAAGGTTGCTAAATCTTCCACTTAGCCCATTTCAGCTTAGGTGAGTGATCATCTTATGCAGGAGATGGAAGATGCAAGCAATCAGGGGAAAGCTACTGACGAATGGAAGAATTTGATTATTCGTCAAGCTTTTGTACAACTTGGAGAGGTGTCAGCCCACCTGAAGGTTATGAATGATGCAGCAGATCAACTGAAGCAACTGGTGACGAGCATAGTAGATATGAACACAGTTGCTAAGAGTAACCTGAGTACTTTGGCCAAAATCAATAAGCTGTCAGGAGAAGTATTGGTTGCAGAGCAGATTGTACCAGACGGATTAGTTGAGTAGGGGAAGCAGAGTTGAGTAGGGGAAGCAGCAGGAGTTTGTAGTATCTTTCCGTTTGGAGATCTGCAGAGTTTTGCTGAAGAGGATGCAGGCACTTGAGAGTAAGACATTGTCTTTACCAGATAGTATCATTGCTTTCACTGAGGAGGAAGTGGTCAGAAATGTTACTTCATACGTACGGATCATTCCTAACAGAGTGCCTAATTCCCTGGAAGGGTCTCTTCTGATGGTACAAGGGAGAATTGATAGAGCTACTAAGCCTTTCACGATGAATTCCATTAGCAGATTGGTGGCATTGCATACGAATATTGTGAGGTTCGGGCCGAGCTTGGAGGATGTGGAAGCGTGTATCAAGGTGTTGAACGAAGGATTGCTGTAGTTCAGGACAGAAAAGGAAGCGGTGGCTAAAACAGATGGGAAGATGCTGAATTACATGTTCGACAAGTATATCCAGTATCAGAACAAAAAGAAGACATAAATGTTACAACTGGCTTGACTTCTTCTATTCTTTTTTCTTCTATTTTCCACGTTCTCGGATGAAATTGTAAAACTTTGAAGTTATTGGTTTTGAAATCATTACTTAAAGTTATGTGGAACAACTCTATTAGGTAAGTGATACATGTGTCACTTAAGGAGAAGTTAGTGAAGGATGATTGCCAAATGTCATCTTTACTTGTTTATGTTTCAGTTCAGTTGAGTTTCCCATTTGTACTTTCCCTTCTACATTCTATAAGTAGAAGAAAAACCTCCTGGTTAATGATCAGAATTTGTAAGCAACATTCTTGTGTTCCAAACTTTGTGCTGAAACCCTTGAGAGCCACTTGAAACAAAGGAATATACAGGAGTAGATTTCCGGAGAACTTTGTGTCACGGTGTATTTTGTTTCTAGCTTTCCATCTTAGATCTTTGAATAAACTTTATGTTATTTTAGATCTAGATCTAGAGGTGCCTTTGCTTATAATTCTGTGCGTTGATATCTATTGGTTTCTTCTATGTGCATGCAATCAACTCTGTTATCTATTGATTGGGTTGCACATCTTCCCCATTTCTTCCCTGTGTTTTATTATTTCCTTCTATAAATTTTTTCTTTCTTAAACAGCTGCTTACTTGTTGCAGAGCTATATAACTATGGTTCATGAGCTGAATAGTTAAAGTAAAACCCCCAAATAGATACTAGCATATTTTATTGACAAATCTAACACGGGAGCCTCACCGGTAAACGAAGGAGATTTATCTCATGACTGCCTAGGTTTTTAGCTCTATAGAAAATCTAGCCAATAGGTTGAGAAATGACCACCGCAAGCCATGTCATGAAATTGTTTTAGGAGCTGATCCTGCTGAGCTTTATCCATGCATCGGAGAAATATGCCATCAATACCTCTTTTGTATAAACCATTATCCCATAGAACAAAGTCTTTGGATTTCAGTTTAATAGTTCATTTCTCTTTCCAAGAAAGTTGATCCGGGCATTCTCCATACGTCAGAAAATAGGCAATGTTATTGTACCACTCCACTAGATCTATAAAAAGTACCATAGGCATATCTTTATCCATCTCTTCTTGATCTACATCTGGCGCTGTTGCTTTCATCTCCGTTATTAATTTGCACAGACCTCTTCCTCGAACCAGCTTTGTAGATTTGATATCCAGGTCATATTCTTGAACTTTCGTCACCCATGTGCCTCTTTACAATCCTAACTCTTGTTGAGTGAGGATAGATTTCACTGCAGTAACTGGAACCAAGACCACAGTATGTGAGGAAAGAATATAGTGCCTGAATGCTTTACACGCCTTTACTACTGCATATGCATGCTTTTCCATCAGAGTATATTTCAACTCATAAGTTTTGAGAGGCATGCTCATGAAAGCAATCGGAGCTTCTACATCCTTCTAATTCTTTTGCATCAAGATTGCTAACATGGTGTGTTCGGAGGAATAACATTAAAGAATAAATTCTTTACTAAAGTCAGGTGAAACCAAGACTGGGGCTTTTGACAGAGCCTCCTTAATCTTCTCAAAAGTTTCCTTCCCTTCATTGCTCCATTTGAAATCTTGTGTCTTCTTCATCATATTTGAGATATGACGGGTTAGCTCAACAAAGTCAGGGATGAATCTCCTGAGAAAATTAACTTTTCCAAAGACAGAGTGAACCCCTTTTTTGGATGTTGGCAATGGAAAAGTCTGAATGGATTTGACACGTTCCGGATCTATCTTGGTTCCTTCCTTGGAGACAATGTGCCCTAGTAGCTTTCCTTCTGTCACAGCAAAGATAGATTTCTTAGAGTTCAAAGAAATACCATGTTTGCGGCATTGTATGAATACTTCTTCCAGGTTTGAAATGTGCGTGCTTCTGTTCTTGGAAAAGACTCTCAGATCATCAAGGTACACCATTATGATTATATCCTTGAGATGAGCAAAAGCTAAATCCATAGCTCTTTGAAACGTAGCTCCGGCATTGATCAAACCGAACGACATTTTTTGATAAGCAAAGGTTCCCCAAGGTGTAATGAATGTTGTTTTGTATTGATCTTCTTCAGCCACCTTGACCTGATTGTAACCTGAAAAACCGTCAAGCATGGAAAGCATTTCAGATCCAGTGACCACTGCAGAGTGTGATCCATGATGGGGATGGGGTAGTTATCTTTCAATGAGGCTTGATTGAGGTTGCGAAAATCTATGCACAACCTAATCTCGCCACTCTTCTTTCTCACAGGAACTATGTTGGCTAACCATTCAGAGTGATGTATGGGATAAATTATCTTTGCATCTAACAGCTTCTGGATCTCTGCAAAGATAGTTCCGGAAATAATAGGGTTATGCCGCCGCAGCTTCTGCTTGAAAGGCTTTTGTTCAGGTTTTAATGGGATGTAGTGTTGAACTTCTGCAGGCTGATATATTTTCAGATCCTGGTAAGACTAGGCAAAAACATCCATGTATTTCTTAAGAAGCTCTGTAAAAGCTTCTCTTTCTGCCTCTGAACAACACTTTCCCAAATTTACTAATTTGGGATCATTGCTGGCTCCCAAATTTAGTAACTGTGTATCGGAGGAGGAACTTTCCCCAGTTTCTTGATTCTTTTTAAGCATCTGATCATGCTTGTCGAATATTTCCTCAAGAGATACCAAGCCTTTTGGAATTTTATTTCCCTTTAGCTGGATAATCTCCTGACTTCCTAAGATGTTTGCATCCATTTCTCCCACAGTAGTTTGTCTCGGAGGTGAGTTTCTTCCCTCATAGTAGATCTCTTCGAAGTCGTCCTTTTGTTGGAGAAACGCAACAATCTGCTTGTCATCGTTAAAAACTTGCCATTGTTGGACGTTGTCAGGAACTTTTGGGTAGAAAACCATCTCAACTTTGTAATCCCCCTGTCTGAAAAATGTGGGAAGCTGATTTGGATTTAACAAAGCTGCAGTCACTGCAAGTGAATCAGCTCTAGAATTCTATTCTCTCGGAATGTAAGATATCGAGAAAGCTGAAAAATCCAAGATAGCAGAGTAGACTCGATCTCTATAATGCCGAAGTGTCATTTTTTACTTGATAGAGACCTCTTATTTGCTTAACAATCAGCTCAGCGTCTCCCTTTGCATATAAGAGCTTGATTCCCATTGTTCTTGCCTGCTCCATACCTAACAACAGTGCTTCATACTCTGTCGTGTTGTTAGTATTTTCGAACATCAATTTGCACGAATGTGCATGCACCTTTTCCTCAAGAGAGATAAAAAAAACGCCTGCACTGGATCCAAATGAACAGCAGCTGCCATCAAATTCCAGAGACCAAACCTTGTTATCAAGTTGATGTGGTTCTTGAATCACAGGTTGAATCTCCTCTTTATCCATTTCTAGATAATAGACTCCGTGATCAGATTCTTGAAACAAAATCTGAGATCTAGGATCCTCAGACTTTGATACTGTGTACTTGGATTTCTTCTCAAGTTCTAACTTCTGATTAACTCCTTTGATTGGTATGTGCGCACAAGACCAATCCATCTTGACTTCTCCGCCCAGCTCTTTACAGAAATTTCTACTTAACAGCATGCCATAAGAGACTGGGATGTCTGCTACAAGGATAGTCATTTTCAACCTTTTGTCTGGGAAAGAGGCAAGTACTGCCTGTGCATCTTTGATTTGCCCAACAAGAGGAACTTGCCTTTCCATTGAATAACATCTTCCGATGGTTTTTGTCAATGTAAAACCCAAGGCATGAGCAACTTTGGCAGGCATGACGTTGTTCGAAGCTCCAGAGTCCAAAATGCAATTGCTCAATTTGTACCCGTTGATAAGCAGTGATACATAGAATGGCTCAATCCTTTCCGATGTAGCAAGAGAAGAAGTAGAAGGAAAAGAACTTGCAGCCGCATTATTTGAAGGAGTCATCTTTGGACTTGACAAGATACCCCGTGAAGTATTATTTGGAAGGTTGGGACCATTACTTTGCACATACTTGACCAATCTATTTAGTTGATCAAGAAAATCCCTCAAATACTCAACTTCTGACATTTGGACTTTGGTCTTCTTGATATGATCGATGATCTCAAAATCTTGACTTGCTTCAGCTGTATGTGTGTTGGTCCTTTGCTGCGAACTGAAAGAATTTGAAGATTTATCTTTGGGAGCTAATGAAGAAGAAAGAGGGCTGCCTCTTTTCAAGATAGTAACATCCGGCCCAGGATCTTCTCTCTCTTCTTTGGCCGCTTGTGGATGCTTCGGCATTTTGGCGTGTCTAGGACCTTGTGAACACCGCAAAGGTGTGACCATCAGAATCTTCAAAAGATTCATAATAGCCATCGTCAGATTTGTAGTCCAGGTAACCAATATTGGAGTCGCCAACGGAATCTACAAAGTCTTCATCATCAAATGATTCATCAATGCCTAGATCTTCTTCATTAGTTTCCAAGTTATTCCTTGGAGCAGCTTCAATTGCCAACCGTTGTGGCGCAGCAGCAAGTCTATTTCGATTTTGATTTTGACCATTAAAGGTCCAAGCAGGAGCTATTCTTGAAGGGGTCGCAGTTCCTGCTTGAGAGATATGCTTCTTGATTTGCAGCATGTCGTTAGCCAATCTTTATAGCAAAGGATCTGAAGTACTTGAAGAAGCTCCATCACCTTTGTGAGATGGTTGTTTAAGTTTTCCAGCCATGATCAAGTCATCTTCAACTTCCACGGCAGCATTTTTTGCTTCAAGTAGATTCACAGGTCTTGCCCTTCTCAGCTGATATCCAACTTCGGGCAACAGAGCATTTATAAAAAACGTCTTTTGATTTTCATTGCTCAATGCAGCAAAAGTGGTGATTTTATATAAAATCCTCTGGAACCTTGCAATAAAGTCCCGTATGTTCTCACTTGGCTCTTTCTTCAACTGGGTCAGTTTCGTAATCAATGTGCTAGCGTCTTCTGCAGGCTTGAATCTTTTCAGAAATTGTTCACGCATAGTCGCCCAGTTGGTTATGGTGCTAGGAGCTAGCTGATAGAACCATTCGCCAGCCAAGTCGTGTAGAGTCTCAATGAAGCGTCTGACTGATACATCTTCATGCTCCACTGCAAGCACACCACAAGATATGAAGAAGGCTGCCAAATGATCATCTGGGTTTTGCTTTCCATCTCCAAAGAATTTTGGAAAATTCTTTTTGGATCCTTTTGCAGATCGTGTATAGGTGGAGCCAAGTTCAGTGGCCCAAAAGCTGCTCCCCATAGGACAGGTACTATCTGTTTCTAATTTGCCATGATAAACAAGGCACGTCTTCTCCTTGTGTAGACTTGGTGAATAATTCCAGCCGCCGAATTATGCTGAAGACGATCTGAATCTGGATGGGTGTGCACTCTCCTTCCTGGTGAGAGACTAGATCTGTGGCTTCTAACTTGAGGATGATTGAAATTGAATTGCTCCTGTAGTCTGAAGAAATGATCAGTCCTTCCTTGCGCCTTCATGGATCGGGTGAATGGACGCTCAGCCAGGTTGTGATTTGTATGGAAAACACTCTGATCTTCAAAAGATAAGCTTTGATCTGCAAAGATAGTTGTTCCCCAGCGGAGTCACCAAAAACTGTTGGCTAGATTTTCTGCATAGCATAAAACCTAGGCAGTCATGAAATAAATCTCCCTCATTTACCGGTGAGGCTTCCGTGTCAGATTTGTCAATTAAAATATGCTAGTATCTATATGGGGTTTTACTTTAACTATTTAGCTCATGAACCATAGCTGTATAGTTCTGCAGTAAGTAAGTAGCTGTTTTTAAGAAAGGAAATATTTATAGAAGAAAGAAGTAATAAAACATGGGGAAAATGTGCAACCCAATAGATAGCAGAGTTGATTGCATGCACATAGAAGAAACAAATAGATATCAACGCACAGAATTATAAGCAAAGGCAACTTCAAATCTAGATCTAAAATAACACAGTTTATTATAAGATCTAAGATAAAAAGCTAGAAACACTGCACTGTGACACAAAGTTCTTCGGAAATCTGCTCCTTTATATTCTTTTGCTTCAAGTGGCTCTTAGGGGTTTCAGCACAAAGTTTGGAACACAAGAATGCTGCTTACAAATTCTGATCATTAACCCGAAGGTTCTTCTTCTACTTATAGAATGTAGAAGGGAAAGTACAAATGGGAAACTTAACTGAACTGAAACATAAACAAGAAGTAAAGATGACAATTGGCAATCATCCTTCTCTACCTTCTCCTCAAGTGACACATCTATCACTTAACTAATAGAATCGTTCCGCATAACTTAAAGCAATGGTTTCAAAACCAATAACTTTAAAGTTTTACAATTTCATCCGGGAACGTGGAAAATAGAAGAAGAAAGAATAGAAGGAGAAAGTCATGCCAGCTGTAACATTTATATCTTCTTTTTGTTTTGATACTGAATATACTTGTCGAAGTCTTTCCTGCTCTAGATCTATCAATCAATTCAGAAAGAGGTTCCGGACCTAGATCCTTCCTATGTCTGCAAATTTGGAAGTGATGCATGACTCCATTGTGCTTTCTTTTTCATCCCTCTTTGCCATGGCTTTGTCTATCTTTGTTTGAACAATTCTTTTTCTTCTTATTCTGCCGGAATTCTTCAAAACTAGTGCAGATTTGGATAATTCTTCAGATTCAGAGGATATATTCAATGTATTGGACATTGATTAAAGCTCCTTTTCTTTTGTAAAGCACCTGTAATGAATTCTTGTAATTAATTTAGATAAAGATGGCAACCGGACCATGAACAGTGGATTTTAATCGTAAAAATCTGCATAATTCAAGCCTCCTACCCCAAAAATTGATGTTTTATTTGCATGCAAAGCAAGCATGAATATTTCCAACTTCACTTGAGCACCTGTATCACTTCTGCAAACAATTATCCAAACACAAATCAACCTCCTTCAACCTGTGCACCAATTCTGGAAGCTTTTAGCATTAATTACACCTTCTGAGCAAAAATCTTCTCCAAATGAGGCGCATTTTTTTTCTGGGCTGCACTTCTTTGCTTGTGAATTAATTAATTCATTCTTATGGCAGCCCCTACTTATATAATCCTTATGATTCTATAATTAATTAATGTCTTTCCTATTCTTGGCAATTAATTAATTAATTAATAAGCTTCACTCTTCAAATGGGGCGCCTCTTTTGTGCATGCTCATGGCTACCATTAAATAAATTAAATTTATTTAATTTTAGACTTTTGCTTCCAGTTAACTCAAGCCTCACAGTATGCTTTGACTTTAGCCACTGAAAATAGATATTAATTTAATCATTTAATACTTAAAAAAGTATTATTTCTCTCCCAAATGGGGCGCACTTTTTGACATGAAGGGGCTGCATTAAATAAATAATATTTATTTAATTTTAGAACTGTCTATTTCCAACTTTGTTTTGTCCTCTTTCCTTTGTTGACTTTTCCACAAGCCTGGGCGCCAAAATTGGAGAAGAAATTAATTAAATTAATTAATTTAAGGCTGCCTTTCATTCCCTAAAGGGGTCGCACTTTTTCGCATAAGAGATTTCTATTTTTAAAAGTCAGATGACAATGAGATTATTTACCCTGCCAGGAAGCCCTGAAAGTCCTATGATTCACTTAGGTCGTTTGACTTTCATAATGGGATTATTTACCCTGTAAGGCATGCAATAAAGTCCCATGATTCACTTAAATGATTTTTCTTTTATTGCACAATGGGAATTTTTACCCTGCAAGGCAGGTAAGAAATTCCCACCTGCCTGTTGCCTCTAATTTTTCCATTATGACTTAAGTGGTGTTGCTCCCATGGAAAAAGTACCCTGCTAGGCAGGTACAAAATTCCCACCTGCCTGCTACTTCCAAAAATCCCATGATCCACTTCAAACCCCCTTATTCCAAAATTGCGGCCAGCCCAGAAGAAGTTTTTTGGTGCACGACTTCCTCTTTTCCAAGAAAACCAGACCTCCGATGGCGAATTCCTTCTGACACAACGTGCGTATGTGATCTCTAGATACTCCAGGCCAAGAATCAGGCCAAACCGGCAAAGGAATTGATCTAGAGAAATTTCACAGAAAACGAAACGGGAAAACACAAAAACACAAAACGTTGCCAGAAGTCACAAATAAAACCCAGGATTCATTCCTAGTTAAAACCCTATTGGTATATGAGAATAATGATATGTACGATCACAACAGAGTTGAACTGGAGCACAAATTGCCTCAAACGGGGCTCAAAATAATTAAATACAAATTTCCCGCAGGCAAATCCCAACGATAGAATAAAACAATTTTTGGCATCTGGGTATTTGGCGAAAATGACTACTATGGCTCCTTGGGAATATCTTGACACAATATAGGAACTTTCTAGCAATAAAAACACAAAACAACCCATTATTTTAGAAGTACGAAAAAATTTCAAATAGGGTAGTCCCAGATTTCAGGGTGAAATCTAGGGACACCAAAATGCCTAGGGATTTTAAAAAGATGCTCATATGGGTCGACCCATGCTTAGGAATAATCAATTTGCCTCAAATATTAATTATTAAATGCTTCCAGGAAAATGTGACTTGCCTAGTCACTTGATTTACCTTTTAAAAAAATGCATTTATTATATCAAGGTGAAGTCTAACTTCCCCTTTAATTTCGATTTGCACAATTTATAAAATTTCATTTTAAAATTACATGTGCAAATCAATTTTATCTTCTTTTTAATTTTTTATAAAAAGGGGGACATTACACTCTGACTTGATCCCCTTCATCTTCCACCTCTTGCATTAGATGATTACTCACCTGCTCATGTGCTAAAATGGGCTAAGAGGAAGGTTTGGCAACCTTAGAAATGATCTCTCACAGCTGGAACACCTGCTTCTGAAGCTTGGATCTCTTAGCCTTCTCTTTGTCAAGCTTAAGGAATAAAGTGTTCATTAGCGTCTGCGTATCCTGCTTTAATCCTTCTGTGGTAATTTGACCTATTGGCACTTTGGTCACTGCTATATCAGCTGCCGTGAGCTCTCCCTTGTGCTTTCCTTCTGCTAGAACAAATAAGTCAGCGAACTTTTGTCCCGATTCATCAATAATCAACCTAAAAGTCGTTTTGGCAACTTTAGGTCCTCTATCTCTTCCTCCCAAACTCAGGAGCAGCTGAAAGTCGTGCTCTTCTAGGTTGATCTCCTTTGTGGCTTCTGGGATTGTCTGCAAAGCTAACCATGATGAAAAGTTGCTTCTTGGGGAATGAGAAGCCGCCGAGTGCACCATCATCTCGTGCTCTGATTCCACTCTATCAGAATTTGCCACCGTGTTATGACTGCTACCCTATGAATTGTCCAAAGATAATGCCTTTTCAAACTCTGCCATCTATGCTTTCAACTTCTCCGCATGGACAGGTGAAGACCTGAGTGGTCGAGGAGAAAATACAAATGACGTTGGATTCAAATGAGGAACAACAAGATCTCTCTGAGGTTCCGGAGCTGCTGAAGTGCTATGAGTTGATGTTGGAGAAGCTGGAACTGGCACGATAGCTGTAGATTTGGCCTTCTCCTGTATGTGAGACTTCTTGTGAACTTTAAGCTTTTCCGGCCTTCTACTGCTTTCACCTTCGTGCTTTTTCTTGCTGGAGTCTCCCGTGATAAAGTTGCCTGTGATTTGATTCATCAAAACTTCATCCAGGCAATACCCCTTTGTCAGCAACCAGTTCGAAGTTTTAACCAAAACTGCAGAAGATCTTTCTTCAATCGTCTGGCAGCCACCAATGTTTTCTTGAAGAGCATCTCTATCTCCTCCCATTTGATGATACAAGTCAAGTATCACATGCCCATCATCTGCGAGATCTGCAGGTATCCGTGCCAAACCATAATCAGACACTTGTTGTGCCGATAACCTGCTGAAGTCTTTCTTTTTGACTTCATACTCGTTCCTGCACTTCATCCAAAAGTCCTCCAACGAAGGCACATGTGAGTATTCCTGGGAGATTGTCTTCTTCGCTACTCCATATGGGTCAAAGTTTAGCCGTGCTGGGAAGAACTCAGGCTCATACTCAGAAAACATTTCAGCTTTGACTCCTCTAGCTTTGTGGATGCTCTGGCAGCTGTAGTAACCCACTGTGACTGGAAAGAAACTTGTAGACTTGTGCCGCTTTGATTGTAAGTCATGCATCTCCACGAGCTGTCTGCACAACTCCATGATGACCCACTTGTTGTTTGGATACCTTGGCAACTTTACTGGTTCTCTCGAAAAGCCAGTCACCCTGAGATAGGTGAAGTCTGCAAATTGGATGAAAATGCAGCCATGCTGAGATACAACTTCCCAAGCTTTTTTTCTCACCCTGTTGGTCTTCAGATCACCATTTAGTTTGCAGATGAATTCATAAAAGAACCATCGTTGACCACTTTGTAATCTTTGTGGCACTCAGGAACTGTCAACTGTGGATAACAATCAAAGATAGGATCTTTCGCTAGTATGCCTCCGTCTATCCAGCTTGGAAAATATAGCCTGCGAGGCTGCTGCATATACAAGGTATGAAGTCATTTTGAAGCTGTAAGTCCGCCTCACACTCCGAAGTTGCTCACTGATGCCGTCACTGATGATCTATGCCCAATTGATTATCGAATCAACTTTGTTGATCTCGATAGTCCCCACGAAAGCATACGTCCATGAGCGAAAGTTGTGAGTATTGGCTTCTCCACTTATCCTGCAAAGCAATTTAGTGATATCATCCACCTCCTGCACCAAGTTGGATCTCGGAAGAGTTCTCGGGAACTTTGATGGAGACCTGGGCTTCTTCATATATCGGCTGTTCATTATGCTCACGCAATCTGCTTTGTGTTTCTCCCATTTGTTACCTGCATCCAGCATGCTGATTGCAATCACCACCGTTCGTGTTGGAATCTTCAGACAATAATTGATAAACTGTGCATCCAGCCTAATAATTGTCTTTACCGCAGCATCTCGGATTGTTCTGGAAAGAGGATGATATGATCTTGCACACTCCATGAAAAATTCGGGCAATGAGCTGTGACTGGGAATGCTGAATGGAATAATTCCACTGCTTTTCATTGCCCGCATGAGAAATGTCTTTCCGGCCCTGGATTTGTTAATTATTTTAGAGATGGGTTCTGGGCCCATGTCTGTGTCATTGATATCAGCAAATCTGGAAGCTATGCATGATTCTGCTGATCCTCTATCATCATGCTTCATCATGGCTGGAGCAATCTTTGTCTGTGTTCTTTTTCTTTTAATCCTGCCGAAATTCTTTATAACTGGATCAATTCGTGCAGATCTAGCAATTTCTTTAGATTCAGAAGATATATTCAATGTACCTGACATTGATTTGAACTTCCCTTTCACATGTATGAACACCTGTAATGAATACCTGCAATTATTTAAGACAAAGATGAAGTCCAGAGCATGAATACTTGATTTCTGTCACCAAAAATCTGCATATGAAGCCTGCTGCCCTAAAATTTGAGGCTTTGCTTGCATGCAAAGCAAGCATAAATATTTTTAAATTCACCTGGGCACTTATAGCAACATGCAGATAATTATCATAGCATAAATCAAGCTATTCCAACCCTAGGCGCCAAACCTTGAAGCTTCCCGACAATGAAAAACACCTCCAGATGCAAAAATCCTCCTTTCTTTGGCGCCAAAATTGTCCGGGCTGCAATCCTTAGCAAAAAAAATTAATTGCTTCTTCATTATGGCAGCCCATGCTTATATAACCCTCAGCATTCTATTTCTAATAATTGTCCATCCTATTCCTGGCAATTAATTAATAAACAAACATGTTTATTCACCCAAATTGGGCGCCTATTTTTGCATGCTGCTGGCTGCCATTAAATAAATTTATTTTATTTATTTTTAGCATGCTTCCTTCAGTTCTCTTTGGCTTATCTTCATGCATTGACTTTTCCTCCATCCTTGGCGCCAAAATTAGACAAAAACTATTAATAAATACCATTAAAAGCTTTGTTTAATGCCCAAATGGGTCGCACTTTTTGGCAAGGGTGAATTCTAAAATATAAGAAGTCAACTTTGATGGGAATTTTCACCCTGCATTGCAGCTCTAAAAATCCCGTCTTCCACTTAAGTTATTTGACTTTTATAATGGGAATTTTTCCCGTGCAAGGGGGAGGTAATAAATTCCCACCTGCCTGGACCTCCAATTTTCCCACTGCATTAACGTGACTTCCCAAAAAGTGCAACTTGTTTGTTAAAAATGGGCTTCTTTTGGGGACGTCTGAAGATGCTGGAAAATGCCTAGGGACGGGGAAATGGGTGAATAAAAATTTCCCCATGTGGGAAAAATTTTTTGCTAAAAACAGGCAAAACAACACTTTAAATTCTCATTTTGATGCTTTAAGTGACTTTTCCTTATTTTGTTATAATGGGAATTATTCACACCTAGCAAGAGCAAGAGGGTAAGAAATTCCCGTGAGAGCAACCTCTAATTTTCCCAGCAAGAGCAAGAAAGTGACTTTGAGCATGAGGAAGCAAGAGCAAGAGCAAAAACAAGAGCAAGAGCAAGAGCAAGAGGGAGATTAATGATTTGAATATCAACTGCAATCGTAATTTAGAATGGTTTTACTTTTATATTTTATAATATATTTGAAATTTTAGCTTGTCCAAATTCAAAATTCAAATAGGTATTATGAAAGGGCTCAATTTATGACATTAACATATTGATAGTATAGCCGAATTTCGATGTTTATGGCGTTAAAGTTCCACCTTATTTAAATCTCAAATGGTTTTATTTGAGCTTGCATTTATATAATTTAGTCACTATATCTTTATATTTTAAATATTTATATATTTTTTAATTAGCCGTCCCCTCGCCGCCCCTCGTCTTAGGTAACTATGGGATTTTTACCCTGCAAGGTAGGTAAGAAATTCCTGTCTGCCTGCCACAAAATACCCATTATTTAATTAAAATATTCCCAAAAAGTGTTTGCATTAAAATTAGGCCCCTTTGAAAAGTGCGACTTGCATGTGAATAAATCTCTTTGGTGGGAAAAGTTAGCCTGCCAGTATTCAGAAAATTCCCATCGAAGTGATTTTTTTTTCTTTTATAATGGAATTTTCACCCTGTAAGGCAAGTAAGAAATTCCCGCCTTTTCTCCTCAAATTTTCTCATCGCAGCTTTGACTTTGACTTCATGGGAAAAAGTACCCTGCAAGGTAGGTAAGAAATTCCCGCCTGCCTGCAGCTACCAAAAATCCCATTGCAGCTTACACTCATTAATTCTAGAAAATGCGACTTGCCTGGGAGAGGCTTTTTGTGCATGACTTCATCTTTTTTGGTCAGAAGCTTGCATTTTGAGGCTGATTCCTTCTGGTGCTGTGTCGATAGATGATCTCCAGATGCTTCAGGCAATTAAACAGACTATACTGGCAAAGGAATTGACCTAGGGGAATTTCACAGAGAAACTGAGGAGAAAACCGGAGAAAAACGCAAAAGAAATAAATAAAAGTGAAAAACATTGCCAAAAGTTGCAGATAATGCCCTGAATTCATTCCTGGTGAAAACCCTAATGAGATGAGTGAATACTGGCATGCAAAACTTCAACAGGATTCAACCGGAGCACAATTTACTTCAAACGGGGCATTATTTATTCAATAAATAATTAAATAAAAATTTCCCGTAGACAAAACTTGGCGGAGGGATAAAATGAGTTTGGGCATCTGGGTATTTGTCGAAATTGGCTCATATGATTCACTAGGAATATCCAAACATAATACAGACATCTTTTGGCAATAAAAACACAAAAAGACCCATTATTTAAAAAGAACGAAATTTTTTTTCAAATGGGTTAGAATATGATAAGTTCGGGAAGATCGGAAGTATTAATTCTTAGTGTGATCTCATCGGGCTCATCATCATTAGACTCCAAGAGATTGGGAGGCATACGCCCAGCCAATTCGGGATGACCGATATTTCCGCGAAGAGAATCTATAAGATAGTTAAAACATTGATATTCCCGAAAGGGGATGGCAGATAACTCGTCTAATCTTGGGAGCTTGTATGTACCCTTTTTTTGGAGTTTTTCGTAGTTCCAAGGATCAGGATCCCCTTGAATCTTATAGCTAGATCCTAGGTGAGAAAATTTTACACATTAACAAGTGGAGGAATCGACTGCGTGCATGCGATGAGTCCAAGACCGCCATAGGAGGATATTATAAGATGGGGAAAGTTGAAAATCATGACTTTAATGCGAACAGTCCTAAGAAGCACAGTGATGGGTAACTAGATACAACCCATGGGAGGCATATGTCGGTAGTCATACCCTTTGCAAGTGCTACTTGTAGATTTTAAGTTGTCTATGGAGTAGCCAAAATCCTTAATGAAGTCTAATGAGGCAACACATGTGTTGGATCCTTCGTCGATGAGAGCATGTTTGACCGTAGTGTGACTGATATGGACTGAGATGAAAAGAGGTGGATCATCTGCATGGAGCAAGAGTTCATTAGGGATCATGGAGGCTACAGGGAATTGGATGCAAGATCGAGCATCCATGGCAATGTCGGTATGAACGGAGAGCTCCTCACACTGACGGTGGCTCCTCTCCTTCGAACCATGTAATGTGGGACTATCCCCCAAAGCAAGAGTAAAGAGGATGTTCATGTCAAATAAGGCTAGCATGAGACGATCATAGTGGCAAGGTAACGTAAGCATGAGTTTCAGAAGTTGGGCAAGTGTTTCAAGAGGATCCCATTCGTCATGATTGAGCTGTGCAGTGGGCTGAAAGTGATGGGAGTCCTCAAGAACAGAACCAGAAGAAGCTGTTGTAATCAAGGAGACTTCAGAAAATGTCTTTTGTTAAGCATCTATGTTGTCAGCCTTGCAAGTTTGATTTTGATAGGGGCCAATATCATCTATAATCAGGGAGATTTTCCATAGGGATCGGTGGCGTTTGTAGTTGCGGAAGTAGTTTTAGACGCCATGGGCTCTGTAAGAGATTTTCCATGGGGGTTGTTTGTGTCTGGAAGAGGAAGATTTTTTTCCTGGGAGGCTTGATTTTGAGGTACAGAAGGGGACATCCTTGTGAGTTTGAGGCTGAAATGATGTAGGATATTCGGGTTCTATATAAGCTATGAAACGCCTAAAATCATTCATGGCAACCATGCTTTCAGGAGGATAGTTTGTCTGAACTACATTAGTCATAGCATGTTCTTGCTTTTTGGAACTCTCACCTGTATTATGGTTAGGCATGGGATTAGAAAAGGCCTGTAACTTCTCATTATCTTGGTTAATTGTTTTGTGACAATCTTTTTGTTGCACTACATTACAGGCTTTGACCGCTTCAATCAAACTTTCCTAGGTGATCGTGTCGTGGTTTAATTGGGAACCTAGTAAGAAGTTGATGGCATCTGTGCATAGTGCACAACAGTTCTCATGGAAGTGAACCCTTAGCATGCCACCAACGGAATTTACTTTCATCATGCCATGAAGGAACAAGTCGAGAAGGATCTAAGATCATGCTAAACAACTTAGATAAGCGATGTTTCAACTCTTCCTTGCTCAATGGTTGATGATAGCTAGGCTGATTTTTGTTGTTATCTTGTTGATCAATGTTGAAGATGGTCCTATTCGAAGAAGCGACAAGAGGAAGAGTATCAGAGATTCCGTCATCTGTCGCATTCTTGCTCTTAAGATGTTGGATGGACTTGTTTGTTGGATTGTGTCTTAGAAGGAACCTTCTCCAACTCTCTCATGAGGTAATCCTACCTTTTAGCTTGTTCGAAAGCTTCTTCTAGAGAGGTGGGAGAAAAGGACCTTACCTTGTATTGAAGGCGAGATTCGAGACCTCGTAAGAAGAGTTGGCAAAGGCTATCACTAAGCATGTTATGTTCAACTCGCGTAGATAGGGTCTTCCAACGTTTTATTAAGGCTTGTGTTGATTCATTTTCAGATTGTTGACAGTTTATGAAGGCATTATTGTTATTCTCAAGTAAGTCATGATACTGAAATTCATTTACTAGGGCTATCACCAAGGACTCTTAACTCAACTATGGAGTTTGGAGGTAAGGTATGATATTAATCCAAAGTGTCCCCAATGAGGATCTTAGCTAAGAGTTTGGTGGCAGCATACGAATTGGCTCTGATCCACTCCTTATAAAGGTTGTCAAAGTCCTTAATGTGAAGGGAGGGATCGGTGGATCTGTCATAGGAGATGGAAGGAACAATACCACCGATATCCATGGTAGCAATGTAAGGTGCTAAAGGCTCTTGTTGGATTGCTCTTAGGACTTTGTTATGGATAGGGACTTGGGCGATGGGCACTCATTAGGCCCATTCGGTAAAGGAGGCGTGGTGCCTCAAGATCCTGTTATAGGGTGATTGACTAATTGAGCCATGTTGGCTTGCATTTGAAGGAATTGAGCCATAGTAGCAGATTGTTGTTGGTTTATCCTATCAATGAGTTGGAGGATAAGGTTGGTAGGGTTAGAATTGGGGGTATTTTTAGATGCATCTGCTTCAGGATCTTTCCCTTTTTCTACCCTATCATCAAGTTGTTTGGAGATGAATCAAAGGAGACATTTATTGATCGTTTCTTTTACATTCATCCTATGTACTGAGGAAATTGCATGAGGAATTTTTGAATCTCAGGAGGGTGATCAGAGGTGTTGTTATTTTGACTTTCCTCTTCCTCCTCAAATAGGTCATTGTGGCGGGTGGGAGATTTCTTTCTAGGGACTCCTATGACATAACAATCCATGCAAAAGGGGAATTCAGTTTCAGGGTGTAAGGTTTCATGAAATGTTTGCACAACAGAATCAAAAGATCCTAGGCCCAGATACTCCATGATGGAGTGATGATCTGGCTGAGAGCAAGTCCTAAAATGGGACTTACCAACACTATCGGTTGTGCAAGTAAATTTACACAGGGATCGATGGCGTCGTGAAACAAATTTGCAGGAATAGATGGTATCGCCCTTGGGCGATGGTGTCTAGGTAGACAGATTTTTAGGTTTTATGAATTTTGGTGACTTAAAATGAGATCAAATTTGGAGACGGATGCTTTTAATGAGAATGTGCTCAATCAAGAAGGTCTATAGGATTCATGTTGGGTTCACCAGAATGTATGGTGGGCCAAGATTGTGTCTCAATGGCTTGCACTCCTAGGTATTCCATTCTATAAGGGTATGAGGAAACAAAGAGGAGACACACATGAAACAACACATAGTTGGATTGATTTAAAAGGGGCTACAATGAGCGCTAAGGTTGCATATCTAGAGGGAAGTGATCCCTACACTAGGTCAACCTAGGGTTTCCAAGGCCCGCAATCAAGATAAAGGAGAATACCCTTATAGGATATCAGGTTAATGGGAAGAGAATGTAGATCGATAAGAAATATAACAAAAGCATGCACAATTCCTACAATTTTTGAAATATAACTGAAATGTAAATGAAGGAAAGCTAAGGAGCTGATCATGTAAGAGAAATATGTAACTAGCCATCGATGTACATACAATACTAATCTAACATAAGGAAATGGGAAAGGAGAGTGAACTAATCTATGTGTGGGTCAAAGAGAATTAGAGAACTTACCTACGGGGTGGTCGTTGATGCATCTATCTCTCCATAGAAAGAGTACGTCGAGAAAGAACCATTATTGGTGGAGGAGGGGAACATCATTCCTATCCTAGACTCACTATAGATGACCCAATCATGCAAGCTATCCAACAACCAAGAAAAGTGTCCAATCCAAATCAAATGCAAGATAGACCAAGAGTAGATGTGAAGATTGCGCAAAAGAGCAGAGCAGATGGTTTCTTCATGTCATTCCTCATTTTTCATAAAATGTCAGTGTGATGTGCGTATATACCCGACACCATCGCCCGTGGGTGATGGTGTTGGCCAAGGGAAAACCTAACATCGACACCATCATGCACAAGCTATGGCGTCGGCCAAGGAGAACCCTAATATCAAGTGGTGTAAAAAGGTGTCATGGGTCAAGCGCAAGTTAGTGGAATAAGTGTCAATGATGAAGTCAAATGCAAGCAAGTGTTGGGAGTACTAGTGTGTGTGCAACATGAAAGGACTGACAGAGGCAAAGGGTAACTAAGGCTAGGGCTACATAGCGTTACATATCTTTGTGTACAGTCTCTAATCCCATAATGACCACGTGTATAGTCATACCCCATTCCTGGATGGCCCCCTTAAGGCACCTGCTCGAGATATAGATGCATCAGAAACCCTTATCTGCACAAAAGAGTTGTTAGTAACAAGTGTGAAAAATTAGATGTCTACACAATCTCCTGCGATATCGAAAAAATTGAATAAAGGAAAGAAATCATCACATACCTTAGGAAGATCCTAAGAGGAGTGCAGCTGGAATATGCTTCATAATAGCAAGGTATGATGGAGATGAGGTAGAGAAAAAAGAAGAGATTTTGATGCCTTAGTCATAAACTTATACATAGAAAAACAAAAAGCTTGTTTGCAAGCTCCTCATGGATGAAGTAGTTTTGAGTAAGACCCAATTTCAATGAGAATTAGGGGGAAAAGGCGATAGATGTAACCACTTATGCCAAGGAAAATAGAGAAGAGTAGGGTTGAACCAAAAAAACTACACAAATCAAGGAAAGAGGAGCTAGAGAAAGATACTGGAGCATATTTTGAAGACCTCAAACTAGCAAAATCTTAGGAGCAAAGATCAGATGCCAAATCTTCCACTAGAAAAAAAGTCTACCTTCATAAAGTGAGTACCACTGGTCTGGAAGTAGTGAAAAAAACCAATCCCAAGAAACATATGCACAAAGTGCACAATCAGAAATCATCTACATGAGAAGCTAAAAAAAAACTTAAAAAGTCTAGAGCTAATTCAATGGGGGTGAAAATTCCTTGTCTTCTAGCTATGAAAATTCATAAGCTAGAATAGCCCCTTAGGAAAGGCCTCATACACCGCCTGATAAGAGTTTTCTACTAAGGCGGTTGAACATGAAGGAGAGACAAGAAATTATGGTTTCTTCCTATTGCTGAACTAAGTTCTGCCCTTTGAAAGAGCTTCAAGATCGAAGGACTTAAAAACTTATGGTTTCTTGCAAGGAAGTATGTGTTAGATAGCATGGTTTGCATGTTCGAAGCAAGGGGGAGATTAAGCCCTAGGCAACCTAGGCAGTTGCTTAGAAGCTTTGGCATTTCGTAGGGGCGCTCTTTTTTGTATATTTTCGGTTTGGCTCGGATAAATTATCCAACTCCATAAAAATCATTACCCCTATTATATATTTTTGTTCAATGACA
Organism: Taxus chinensis; assembly: GCA_019776745.2. Lineage (NCBI taxonomy): Eukaryota > Viridiplantae > Streptophyta > Pinopsida > Cupressales > Taxaceae > Taxus > Taxus chinensis. Next base: position 400,709,808 of record CM034152.1, on the reverse strand, counting down.
TGAATCAAAGCATTTCATGCTAGTTGCTAACCGACTGTCAAAATATTTAACCTAATGATCATTAAATTTAAAAAACTGCAGTCTCAGTCTATTGTTCCACTTAATGATTCGTTCAATCCAAAATCAAGTATTCCTATGGTTCAGTGTTCCTCTCTGACACATTGCTAACAACATTTTTGATTTGTGTGATCTGAATGACAGGATAGTTGCTTGGTCCAATACATTGTTGCCAAAATGCCTTTTATCAACATAAGAAAAATATTACCACCAGTGCATACAACTCGATAATATATACAGTTTGTAGATAAACTTTATACCTGATAATTAAGCCACATTAATGAATATTTATGGCACATGCTTAAGTTATTTAATACTAAATCTATGTTGGACCCTTTCCAAAAATGGTTAATTGATTTCTCCCCTTAAATCAAGTTTTATTCACCAAAAATCGGGGTGCTTTGTAAAAGTCACGTCCCGTCACTTAAAGTATTTATTGTAGACCCGTGGGGTCTAAATGTTTCATATGGAACAAGTATCGAGATTTCATGGTAAAAATAATACACTCTGAACCGAATTTGTGTGGAGAGTTCGTGAGGAACACGGTAGATTGCTATGACTGTAAAATATTTCTCTAGACCCCTTAATGAGATCATCCATCTCTTTTATAAGCAGCAACATGAGTTTTTACCCCTCGGGGTTATCATCTACCACGACTGAAATATTTGTGTTTAATGTGTTATTTACTTGCATCTTATTTCATGTTTATTAAGTTGTTTATAATGTATGTTTAAGATCACTTATGTATTTTCTTAGTTTAATTCTCGGTCATAACGACACCTCTCCTACGAGTTTTTTTGGTTTAATTAATTCTTGCTTAGGAGTGAATTTCCAAGATGCATGCCCTTTTGTAAATAATGGTAGGTCTTATAATGCCACCAATCATGGGAAACTCCTTTTGTATTTGAAGGGTTGGCCAATTTAATTGCCTATAGGTTGCAACATAAGTCTCAAGCATATCAAGTAAGTATCCTATGAGTATTTCTGGATCCATTCCCTAGCATGATCAAAATTAGTTATATCCATCCTAAGTGGAAATATTGCATCTTTGAGTATAGGCAGGTTATACTTCTACCAACTATGGCGCTAGGGTATACATTGCATACATATATGTATGTATACTTCACGACACATACATATATGATGAAATACATGATATGACATTGCACATACATGCATACATACATCGACATATGTATGTGTGTACTGTGTCATAGCCATATATAGGGAGTCATGGTAATCGAGCTCTAAAATGGATAGAGTTACAACAACATCCTAAGTGGTATACGAACTTCGGTTTGTAGGGCCTTGCAAACATAAAGTTTGTAATCCTTCCTTTGTGTCACGGGGGACTCAAGAAATCATCAAAGAGCTTGAGATGTAACCATTACCCTATCAGATTTTGTAAGCTGCTGTAGACGACTGATATCAGCCTATGCAACGTGCATCAGCTATGCCTTTCTTAGGGAAGCGACCTCTTGGGAGAATGTCAAACACACTCTTCCTAGGTCACAAATCACACTCAAACTCTTTAGGAAATATGCTTTAGTAGATTTGCATGAGAAAGTAATGAGCAATTGTTCACCGGATGCAAGAAAACTGATTTATAGTGCCCCAGAAATGAAGATATGGAATTTTCTATTTGTCTGCAGAGTTACTTTCAAGAAACTATGCATAACTCTAGCACTAGGAAGCTCCATAAACTTCATGAAACTTGGGATCTTGGCTGTTAGTAAACTATGACAAATGTAATATATATAAACCCTCAGCTGCTGCCAGCAAACATCCAACAAGGGACATGCCAAACCTGCCTTTCAAAGGTTCAAGCTTTGCTTTTCCATCTTCAGAAATGCCACTGAAACAACCACTGTATTAGATCATTCCAAATATATTATGAAATTATTATTCAAGCTCTACAATTAATTGGTGAAGGAATTATGAATTTTTGGAAGCCTAGGCATGCTAGAGATCGAATTTCCTTGGGTGAAACCCTCAGTACTGCAGAAATAAATAGATGATTTTCAGATCTGAAATATGCATGCCATAAACTTTCCAAATTTCAAGTGTAAAACCAAATTTCACCCTTATAAATTCTATGCAATGAGATGATGTAATCCAAACACATAGAAGACCTTTGAAGTACTTCAAAACACGCATTCAATGTTGGTTGCTCCCACTTAGAACAACCAAATAATGTACCAAATCACTCCACAAATGAGTCGCTCCAGCTTTGATGGAAGCCAATTTTGCATCAATAACAAAAGGAAAGAAATATCTTCAATATTAGATCCAAATGAGCTCCTTAGGGCAACTCGCCGTAAGGTTGAAATTAAGATAACAGCAGCAAAAAGATTCCCTCAAGGGGGGTGGAGACTCCCGTGTTGAAGTCTTTCCTAGACTTGGTGAAGGGTTTCATCCTCACACAAGACTCTCCAAGGGTTTTCATCCTTAGGAGAGGGAGAGAGATGCTTTACAAACAATCTTTCCAAAATAATAGAATTCACATGGTGATCAAATGGCCAAGCAACCTAATTTTATGACAATAAGGGGTGTTACAATTCAAATGATGGTCAATCCTTTTTAAAAAATACTTTTAATTATCTAATTTGTTTTTAGAGCCTACATGCTCAAAATACTTTTTTTGTTAATTAAATAAGTTCTTCTATTGGAGCGCTAGGCTTCCCAATAACAAAACATGATAATAATAAAAATATCTACCTAAATAATAAAAAAAAATGTCATCCAAGTCTTCCCCTTGCTTCCTTAAACCCGTGGGGAGGAAAAATGGGTTAAGGTCTTCAAGAAGATTAGTCTTCAGAAAGGGACATGACAATTGACCACACAATCCTCGTCAATATCTATAGTGGTTTTCGAATCTCTTCTAGTCAATTTTGTATTGACAAGAGGATCATGTGGTTCAAACGAAAACTAATTCTTCATGATTTGTGAGTAGTTGAGGAATTGGAATTTTTAAAAAAACCTAATTTTTAGACTTCTAAGAGTTGAACGAAATATTTTGTAGATCTATTCTGGTCAGTTTAGTATTGACAAGAGGATCATATGGTTCAAACAACAACTAATTCTTCATGGTTTGTGATTAATTGAGGAGTTACGGTTTTTGCAAACCCTAAATTTTGAATGTTTAGGAAGAGTTTTGCAAAATCATATGCATTTTTTGGTTCTTCACAAAAAATTGAGAGGGGTGTAATTAAACAATTTTTCTACTCTCTATTTTGGAACCTAAATTAGTAGTTGAAGACTTGAACTTTAGGTACTTCAATCCAATTTTCACGAATTTGAAATTTTTAAAATCTATGGTGTCAAGATATGCGATTGAAACACGGATACATGAATTTTCAAAAACCCTTGGTTTGGGTATTTTTTATATATGCTTATTTTTTAGTCCATAAGAAATAAAAACCTATAAAATATAGTAGGATCAAGGTTTGAAACATCAATCTGCATAAAATTTAACATTTTCATTAATCATGTGGCATAATACATATGACATATTAATATCATGTCAATATGAATACAAATCCTCCTTGCAATGGCTTCCTCATCAATTTATCTTTGGCACTTTGCTCTTACATTTTCAAAAACACAAAAATGAATTGTTTGTGTTTTGGTAATGCTCGAGTCCCCTTTTACAGGTTTTAGAGGACTTTAGGGTTTTTTTTAATTAATTAATGAGTTTTTAGGGTTTCCTTTGACTGAGTCAATGGAAACGAACAATGTTTAATCCAACAACTCAGAAACCCTACAAAAACATTATGGATACCATGTCCGGGATGTACCTAAGCGTACCAAGGATGTTTCCCCCACGTTTCCGTACCAGCAACGTACCAAGGAGGGTATGGTGGGGGGGACGTACCCCTGCAACTTATTTTAAAATGATAAAATTTGAATGTACTGCCAATATCAACTAGCCATTGAGATTGTGGTTGCAAGGTGGTGATTGTGTGGAGCTTGGTGTGAGGGGGTTGTTGGTCGTGGAAGGGTTGGGGTTTTCTTAAATTTCAAAAATTATTTCAATCACCTCCATTTACAGCTGCAACGCAGCAGATTCGACCACTGTCAAAAACTGGCCATTTTCACCTGATATCCTATCCAAATCGTGTTGCCTTGTTTTGAGGTATGATCTTAAGCATAGATGAGGGTGAACTCTGATAAAGTTACAAGATTTGTGTGTGATGTAGAGAACTCACTGATCAATAGCGTTTAGCATTACGCAATGGTATGAATTGAGTGCATCCATTCACATCGGGGTCAGTACCAGAAGTTGCAGGGGACCTCATGCAAAGGTAGGCCTAGTCATCCATGTTTTGAACAACTCTATTTACCGAAGTGGCACTTCAAGTGCATCTGTAATTTAAGCAAATCTATTGCCATTTTGTAGGTTTTTGGACAGTAATGCATTGATTCCGACCAGATTTTTTCAAGAACCATTGAGTGCACACATATGCGAAGTAACTCATAGATGCCCGTTTATTGGTAATACTAGCATTTGAGCTGGTAGCAAATGTCACACACAATAAAGGAATATTTGTAAATTGTTTGATTATTTTTCATGGGATTGAAAGCACTTACAACCATGTTTAATTCCCTACCACTCATGATGTTAAGGTGCCACTTCCGTAGGCTATTCTATACATTATTTCAAAAATTTACATTATTTCTCCAAGCATGCAGACTCGAGGAGTTGTAAGCCTTTCTTAAATGGATGCAGTTTATCAGGATCCTTGTGATTATGGCAGAGGATAAAGGCACTGGTCACGACAAATTGAAACGTAATTTTCATTTAGACTCTTCAATAATTTAGTCAATGAGAAGTATGAATGTGTTTGATTGGTAACTGTTAAGCTATCACCTTCTTCATGCCCCGAGATTTATATAAAGAGGCTCCTATAGCATTTTAAAAAGGAGTTTTTTCATACAAGTTTCTTTGTAAGGAGAAATGTTGTGGGAAGACCGGATGCTATCTACAAGAAATCGTATCTTTATAATTATGCAGTAGTAAGAAGAACGCTATTTTCTAGACTCGAAACAAGAGAAGTCATGGGGCCATCAAATAGTATCTTCCATTACTATCCGCAACTAAGTTTCAAAAATAGCTCTCACCATTTTAGAAGAGTCAACGATGCATTCACCTTCCGTGTGATTCGGAACCTAAATCGGAATATAGAGGAAAGATTTTCTAAATAAGCCATGAATGTCATTTTCCAATGGGGAACATGGTTTATTCAATTTTCATCCTTTTCCTACATTCTACGTGTGTTGGTTATTTGGTGTGTACTCAATGTTTGATTTGTAGTTACGTCAGGGAGTTAAAATCGGCATTAGTGGAGCTTTCAGATTGACACTACTTATTATAAATGTTGACCCCCTATCATGTCTTATCACTGAATTTTTTTTAAGCACTGTTCAACAATTCATGATTAGCAATCCAAATGAGGGATTTATTAATCTCCATAATTTGAGTTTCAATGTCTCCAAGTTATGGAAAAAGTTTTCGCCCTCATCACAATTCTGATTTCAAACATTTGTTTTCATAGAGATCCCAGTTTAATATTAATGGATTTCATTTTAAGCTTATAATATTTTTGGAGCCTTAAGTAGGTGTTTACATAACCCATACTCAGTGGAAGATTAAAGTGCTGAGGGTTTATACGAACATGAAGTAAGAAGACAAGTGTTTTCTCGCCTAACACTTGCTTTGATTAAGGCCTTTCGCATCAATATCTCTTGAACCCTCCATGATTCATTCGTAAAGTTTGATGAAGATGTTGATTGATCCCTGGCATATGTTGCAATTGATTTTACCCCGTGTACCTCGAATTGGAAATGTTGACCAGTTTGCAGATGACTGTTTCTCTTGATAGCAAAACATTTTCCAAAAGATTCTTGAATAGGATCAACATCATTTTGGTACAACACTCAATTATGCCATTTAAGTCACTGATTTGAATTGAAGATCATGTTTCAAGACTTCTCAAAAGTATTGTCAGCATTAGAAGGTCTTCGTTCAACCATAATGAGGATTTTGGTATGGAGATGCCTCCGTGTCATCCATTCATGATTACAACAAGAAAGAACTGGAGTGGTCACATGACTTTTAAGATCCACTTCACTCGAATTAACTGTCAGCACGTGGAGAAAAATATAAAGACCCTAGCCCCGGCGAAGGAAGAGAGCGTGTATCAAGATTTTCTACTTCAAGTAGAGATTCTTCTACTCACATTGTTAATAGTTCTCAGAAGCTCGTGACAAACGATCCTCAGCCATGCCTTACACAAGCGTCCACTCAGGTGTAGGTAGTCCAAATATCAAATACTTTGGAGCATGCAGTTCATGAAGAAATTTTCCAAAATCTCCCGAATGATCAGGAGGTGGATATTGAGGTTATAACTTCGTCAAATCGAGGTCGTGGATAGGATTCTTGCAAAATCTCATGATGTTGAGAACAATGAGAATATTGCTTCGGGCTCTAGGATACTACTATGCGGAATTAACGAATGATACTCCTTCCTAGAATGATTCCGAGGTTCAAACTTGGAAGAACGAAGACAGTATGTCAATGTGCAGTTGACATTTAGTTTGTATTCAAGTTTTCATTAGTTTCGAATATTCACGTCCAACTCCTCCATCCATAAGTAACACCTAAGGTACTTTCTCGACATTAATTTTAGGTGGATCCATCATCCAATAACATAATGTGTCTAGATTTTGCCATACTATCAAGTTGATCAAGGAACGTAGCTGCCATGACACCTGACTCTTTTCTAACAATGATTTCCAGACAAATAGACTTAGGAGGTCCACATTAGAAAGTGACATGGCTGCTGTGGCTCGTTATTCAATTGATTTCGTGCTAAAGAGACTTGAGAAATACAAGTCTCATAAATCTTAGCTCATATTTTTCCGTATTTAATCAGTTCCTGGAACTCAATTTCTCAGCAATTGATCAATCCCATATCATCCACTCTGCCAGTACAACTGATGTTAGTCAGGCATACCCCTGATGACAGAAACTGCAGGCACAGGTACGGTATGTCACCAAGAAATGGAGAACACCAATGGGCCATGTCACCGGAGATACTTGGCATAAAGAGATTCATCAGTATGTAGGCCTGGGTTACATCCTGCCATACCCCGGTCCAAACTCCATGAAGCATACCTGTGCCCCAAATAATGCCTTGATCCAATTTTTTTATTTTTAAGGAAACTTATGTTTCATAATATGTCAAAAAAATCAAAAAGATACTTTAACAAATATGCAAGAGATGACGAGTATGGAATCCTCATTTTTAGCCATTGAAGGAATTCTTGAATTTGAATATCGAGGGACACGTTTTCTTTGGTGTCTGCATCTCAAATCAAGGAAGACGCTTCTCAAGGATTCGATGATCCATTATGAGAGCATAGGCAATGAAGCCTTCACTTTACTCGCCTTGATTCAAGAATTCATAGCTGAGATTCCTTACAACCTCGTAAATGAGCATAATGCAAAGGTGATTTGTCTTGATTTTTGTGTATACATTGTAACATTTGCACAATATGCCTGTTAAGGATATGTTCGACTCACTGAACATCATGACATTTGGCATTGAATTATCCATATGGTTGTGGTGCATCAAATTAAAGAACTTATTCTGATTTACGATCTATGCAAAGATTATGGCTAATTTAAATGCTATAGGCAAGTATTTTTCTAATGAATTTTAGGTATTTTATGAGGCTATTTTTTGTATGCCCATATCCAAAAGCTGTACTCGGAAGCCCCAAAACAAAGATCATTGCACCTTTGGCATGCCAGGTTCCCACACCCGTTCAACTGGCTACCTAGGCCAGCAAATATCATCATATGACCTCCCGTATTTCATTGTTCCTCAACATCCTTATTGTTGGTATCTAGCGAAGTGGGATCATCTCACATGTTCTTTCAATACGCTTGTTGATAGACAGACCCCATTTCAATGGATAAGGCTCTGGTTATTATTGTAAATTCCTACTAGGTGGCCATTCATGATGTCAACGGGTTTCCCTGTCTGCAACTTAAGTGATCTCTGTTTTCTGCAGGTGTTTTTCTTCCACATAAATTTGGCTAGACAAAGTATAAGGTCACTTAAGCTTGCCTCATTGTGCCTGCCAACACTTTGCTATCCTCAATTTGTTTATTTATACCAACTGTTCTCCACGGTGTTATAAAAGGCAAGTGAGGGGCTCATTGCCAAAGGTCCCTTAAACCACAGTGGACTCACAGCAACATTGCATTTTTCTGTCCAACAGTTTTGTTCCCAGGACAGAAACTTTCTAGTTCTTTTGTGAAAACATGTTGGAGTTACATGAAATACAGATACTTTGTGTCTTATTCAGGGATCTCTTGTAACACTTGATACGGGAATCTTATGTTCATTAGATGTTAGATGTTTGGAGGGGGCATGCGGGTACGGCCATTGATCTTATTGTCAACGTTATTAATCTGTTGTTCCAGTTCATAATGATCATAGCTATGATATATCTATTTGCTCGCATGTGTGTTCCCTTTTGCATGTTCTTGTTTGGCTAACTCAAACTCCGTTTTATTTGTGTTGGTTATTCAACTTTCCTCTTCATGCAATATTAGGCTTTGTTTTTACCTAACTCTTGCATGTTCTTTCAGTTCATTCCATTCCACTCCTTTCCTTCTTTCTATTCCATTTCCTTCATTCACTTTTCTTCCCATTGATGTTCCAAAACACCCCCCACATACAATTTTGAATGTACAGATGTAAATACAGTTTTCCTTTTCAATAAAGGCAACCTCACCTTCAATGAGGAGGGACTTCGTTCCCACATTGTTGCATGTCATTTGCATGCGTGCAAATCCATATGCTAACAGTCTCCCACAGACTTCGGTGCGAGACTGATCACTACATCGACCGGGATGAAAGATTTTGTAGGCTTTGTAGCCTTCAGGAGGTGGAGATCGAGACTCATTTCATCTTCTACTGCCACATATACTATGAGATCAGAGGACGTTTTCATTGCCTCTTCAGAGAGGTACAGACCCTCCCGGTTTTCTTTAGATATATTGACTAGCAGTGTCTTGCCCTCTACATCCGTGAGTCTCTGTTGCTCCAGGACGAGATTCTTCATCCCCCTCTAAGTGTCATTCCCATGAGACAAATTACAACCTTCTTTCTGGTTCTACCCACAGTTAGAGGAACTAAACGGTAGTGTCATTCTGATCCAGTTACAGTGCATAAATCAGTTTGTCCCTAGATGGACCTTCACATCTCCCCTGGTCACCTCCAGCAGGCTCGGCCGCACACTCGTACGAGAGGGCAGCCCAACTCCACCCGTTTCCCTGACCTTCGTTTTCGTCTCAGGTCTCAGTAGGGGAGGGGTCCCTCACCCCCCTCTTCGGATTGCCATTTCATCACGAGTTTCTTTTCGTCGGCCTCGAATGTTAGGAGGGATGTGGCTACCATCTCTGAGTAGTCTATTAGTCCTTGTTTGCCGCCTCCTTCATTCCCTTCTCTGCTTCTTCCTTCTTTCTCCCCCGTTTGTTTCATTGCCCCCACCTGTGGGGGTTTGGCTTTGGGGTTCTTGTTTGTTTTGGTCCTTTTCCTTTCTTCTGTTTTTGGGAACTCGTTTTGAGCTTTCCCTACTCGCACTTTGTATATTGTTTGGGTTGCAGTCCCATTGACCTACTTTTGTGGCCATTCGTTGGACATTAATATATCTTATCTTATCTTATCTAGATAGCAAATGGTGCCTCTAATCTTCTTTTATATCCTCCTTTTGGCGCCAAAGTACCAAAAGGAAAGGCCGATCTGTATAAACAAGGAAAAAACTAAAGAAAATATAAAATATTAGATAAAGACATCATAAAGGTGCTCAAGGTTCTCCTTCATTTTTCTTCTTTGCCACGGAGAAGGATGGGCAAGAAGACCAAATATCATCTCTTAGGTGGGAAAAAGGGACATTACAGTCTTCCCTCCCCGAAATTGCTTGTCCTCAAGCAATTGCTAATGCCTGGATCCCAAACAAGTTTTAGTTGCTCCCTTTTTGTAAAATCACCATCCAAACATTGGTGATCCATCATCTCTTTCTCGTTGTCCCAATCACCAATATAATCTTGCTCTTCGTCTTCAGTATTCAGGATGAGGGAAACTGGAATCCCACCTTTGATTGTACAAAATAGTACAAGTATGTCATTGTATATAAAATATAATCTCCAGCTATCAAAATTTCTTTTTATGAACCAAGACTTCAAGAGGAACAAACTGAAAATGAATAAATCGGCAGACCCCTTTGGTGGAACCATCTTCAATTTGACCCTTGGGTCAAAGTATTTGCCATCCCATCTTTCTTCCATGTTTAGAACATTGATTCCTTGGGAGAAATAGCACCATAGTGATTGAATGAGGGCTTCAAAGTGACTACAACAGCCATGAAGTGTTTGGTACCTCATCAACCATGTGCTTAGGAGATCCTTCTTTGGTACCTTACAAGTAAACAAATGGCTGGAAAATTTGGTATCAGAAGTAGAAAGGAGAGTCCAATAAATGTAATCATGACATACCTTCAAAGTTCCCTCTATTGCTTCTCCCTTATTGCTCAAGCTTCTATATACCATGAAGGAAGTTTGGAAAACACGTCTAGCACATTTGTAGAACTGATCTAAAAACAAACCTTCATGATTACCTGGGTGTAGCAGCACCTTAGTCCCCTTAGCATGAGTGATTTGGAGTTGCATTTGGGTGGTTTTGGGCTGCCTCCACAAAACCAATTCTAGCAGAGTTTTTCCCCTTTCAAGAGTCCCTCTTTTGGCTCTAATTTCCAACATGAACGCACAAGTTCCTTCATGCCAAAAATATTTTTTTGAGTACCAATTACTGCTGTCATTAGAATCATGGTAAGTATGCATAGGATTGTAAGACATCTCAAAATTGTGAGTTGGAACCCTTCCCATAACATCTCCAACTTGCATAGATTTGAACACGAAAGGGGAAAACAAATATGGGAAGTAGTAGTGCTTCTATCATACTCAACAACATGTAGATCATTCTTTGGATGATACTGCTGATCAAAACCAGCAAGTATAGGGACCTTCCTTACACACTTTGACCAAGGTAAGAGAGGAATTCTTCCCCAATATGACTGCTGTTCAAAAATGGAATGAAGGGGCTTGTTTTCATAACATATCATCCACGGAAAGAATGGAATTACTTCAAGATAGGACTGCTGCAATAAATCTGAGTGTAAAGGATGACTCACATCATATCCAAACACTGTAAATGACGGATTTACCTCCTGAAGCAACTGCTGTAGCAATATATGGTGCAAAGAATCCTTCTCATCATGGATTATCCATGAAAGGAACTGAATTACTGTGTAATGTGATGGCTGTTCCGAAACAACAACATTAAAACTCGCAATGGCAAGCTTAAGACACCATAAATCGACCCTTTTTTTGCTCTCAATCATACCTTTCAAACTCAGCTGAGTTACAATGCCCAAATCAAAGGAATAACACTCATTCCACTTCAATTAAAACACCAACTTTATGCATACAACCTTTATTACAATTGGAGGAATCTTTTTATGAATATGTGCATTGACTAGGAACTGAAAATCCAAATCAAAAGACTGCTGAATAACAAATGGAAATGTGGAGCTTACCATGTGCCTTCCCAAAGCTAACTTGAATGATTGGTGCTCCTAGGTGATGAAGATACTTTGCATCATCTCATTCTTCACCAAGTGGTGTGAATGCATAACATCCTCCATAAATCTTCCTTCTAACCATATGCATGGAAACAAACACTCATTAGCCACAACCCTATTCAATACTTCCTTTTTAGAGTGTTCTCCATAATGGCCACCATGAAGCATCAAACTTGCCATGTGTTTCTCCCTTTCAACAAGCTGCCCATGATGAATCAAGTATGGTAGAGACATAGGAGGAGACAAAGAATATAAAATATGACTATTTCTACCATACCTTGCGTTGTCCATGCATGGAACCTCTTCATGGTTCTTACCACGGTCATGTATATCATTACTTTTCCTCCAATGAGCTGCTGTTATGGAAATTCCAGCAATCTCATTACCTTCATTCTCACCTAGAAATTGGACCCCCATTGCCAATTTTACTTCACCCATAAGCAAATCTGATTTTTCTTCTTCTTTTGGTTCATACTCCATGGTTTTCTCCTCAAAAAAATGATCCTTTGTACTATTGTTTTGAATATCAGTTAATGAATCATATTTGGCAATAGTGACAGAAGTCTCTATTGCTTCCAAGCACTGCTCCCTAACCATACCCAATAATTTTAGGTTTTCTTCAACATTTGGCTGCATACAATCATTAGAAATCAAAGAAATATCATCAAACACCAATGAAATTTTACCTTGGGACTCATCCTTGCGATTTTGCACATCGAACCTTCTTATGATCTTTTGACTGAAATCATCAAAGAAGAAAACTGATTCTTCTCCTTGAGTTTCTATCACATGGTAGCACCAATCTCTAGTTATCCGTTCCAAATGACAAGAGATGAAGTCGAGGACATCCTCCATACACATAGGGTTTGTTTGCAAGTATGCCTCCAATTTTGACAACAATGATCTCACTGAAGGTTTGTTAGTGCCATCAAAAATAGAGATCTTACCCTCCCGTGCACAGTTGTTTCCTCGGACCTGTGGGTTATGGTTCAATCATGCCATCAATTCTTCCAACTTGAATTCTTCCATTGAAACCCTGGACCTTTGATGATCCGAGCTCTGATACCACTGTAATGACCCTTTCAAGGGTTTTAGCCAAACACAAAATGCAGATCTGATTTTTAAATTGTAGTAGACCAAAAGTATAAAATCAACGACTTTATCTATCACCAAATATGCCAAAAAACACCACAAAACACCATAGATCAACTTGCCACAATTTTATATATATTTTATAGAATATTAAGAGCCAAATTCACAAAGAAATGTTGAAGAATTCACTGCTGGAAAGTAATTATGAACTAGAAATTGCAGCCACAAGAAAATTATGAAATATGGGTCTAGAAACCCTCTAAATTCACCAAACTTCAAATTCCAGCCTTATAAAATATTACAAATCAGATTATCAAACCAAATTTCTCAAATAGGTTACCAATAGCTCCAAACCCTACCCAAGGTAGGTCACTCCACCCTTAATAAATGAAATACCAGCTAGAAATTACAAATATCTCTTCAAATCAGCCCCTAGAATCTATCCCAAGTGAAGGAGAAGGGTTTTCTTCATTCCCTTAACCTCTAGAATGGTTTTTGTCCTTCTAGGCAAGTCTCATTAGGAGATTTTCGTCCCCAAATGCAAGAACAAGCAGCTCCAAGCTTACTTTGCTCCAATACGATAAAATGTGCCAACTCTAGATAGCAAATGGTGCCTCTAATCTTCTTTTATATCCTCCTTTTGGTGCCAAAGTACCATGTAATATATCCCCTTTAGGGACAAATAGAAATCTGCAACACTCTCAACACCAAATTGAACTAAGAAGGATGAGATCCTCTTAATCCAACCTCAAATAACCCAATGCCAGCTTAATTACAACCCAAATGGGATTGGAATCAGCCAAGGTACGAGATTAGATGGGAGAACTAATTGGAAACTCAATCTTTTCCAATTCAGATTTTATCGCAGTAGATATTAAATTAAAATGGCACTCAGACAGCTAAAACTTCAAAAATTAATATCTTATTTAATACTCAATGTTTTTTGTATGAAATCAAGTGCATAATAAACTGGAAATTAAGGGATTTCCAATGCACTATTGAACATATTTTTCTGAGCATTAAAACTTCACCAAAATAGACCTAGAAATCTCACTTCAAGTCGCTAGGGTTAGAGAAAATTAAATGAATAATTTTCAGCACTTGTCTAGCCACCAAACACTCCAAAATAACTGCCCCTCGCTCAAAAATAATCACTAACACACATAAGATTTTAGATCTAGCTCTTATGGCATCAAAATATGATAAAACAAGCTCCAATCCAAGTTGTTATGGCAAAAATAATTGCCGCAGTAACAAAAACACCATAAACTCTTCAATAACATGTAGATTTAGACCCCAAATAAATGCATCAATCCTCTAAACCAAGTTGTCAATGCTTATAATAGATAAACAATGCATAGATTCACTCAACAATGATTGCAAGAAGGGTCACTCTCCAAAATAAGGTGGTGTTGAAGAAACACCTTTGTTATGAGATCTCATGGGCATACATCCCTCTTCAAGCATGAAAATATTTTGATAAAAACTGCAAGATGCCCCCAAGGGGTCGCCATCATCCTCTTATATAGCTTTTGCATTTCAAATCTTTAAGTTTCCATCCTCTTTTGGTGCAATTCTCTAAGTAGGAGAGTTACTTTTAAAATGGTCCTCTTTCCTGGAAAGTCACACTCCAATTAAAACATTAATTTTCCTCTTTTTAATATTTTAAATAAAAACATAAGAGGAGGATTAATTATTTAATTGAAAAATAAAAGGAGTAATGACATTTTCCCAATTTTTATCCTTTAATCCATGGGAAGGGTGGATTAAAGGTCTCCAATATTTTTATTTAATTAATGTCCCAAAAAGGGGACATTACATTCCTCCCTTCCCAAGGTTGTTTGCCTTCAAGCAATTGCAAATTTGGATACTTCAAAATTGAATCACTTTCCCATGTGGCATCCTTGAATGGCAAGTCCTTCCATTTCACCAAATACTCCTTGATACTATGTCTCCTTAAGTTCCTTTCACATGTATCAATAATAGATTATGGAATTAAGACCAATCTACCTTCTTCATCTAAAGAAGGCAACTCTAAATAAGGAACAACATGCTGCCCAAGAACCTTTTTAATACAAGAAACATGAAATACATTATGGATCTTACCATTTTCCGGAAGGTCTAATTCATAAGCCATCTTACCCACTTTCCTTGTGATCTTGTAAGGCCTATAGAAGCATGGTTTCAACTTTTCTTTACCACTTTGTTTGAGAGAAGATTTCCTATAGGGTTGCAATCTAAGGGATACCCAATCACCTACCTCAAAAGATCTCTCACTTCTATGTTGATCCACATACAATTTCTGCTTATTTTGGGCTTGATGCAAATTCTCCTTTAGTGCTTTCATGATATCAACACTCTGTTGCACTAAATCTTGAGCACTAGGCACTCTACTATTTGTCATAACCACATCCATGAAAAAATTAGCATCATAACCATAAAGTGCCTTAAAAGGAGTCATACCTATAGACATATGATGCGTGGTATTGTAACAAAACTCAGCTGTGTAGCCATTTGGTCCATGCAAACTATTGTCCTGAAACATAGAACCTCAAGTATCCTTCATCCCACTTAGTCACAATTTTAGTTTGCCCATCAGTTTGTGGGTGATAGCTAGTACCGGGTGTGAGTTCCATCCCGGTGATAGCTAGTACAAGGTACCGTAGAGGAGTATGTGGCTGATTTTCAAAGGCTTTCCGTCATGATTACTGATGTGTCCGAAAGAGGACTCACTGTGCTTTTTGTAGAGGATTTGATTGTACCCTAAGGGGGTTAGTTCATGGATTTGATCCTTTGACCCTATAAGAGGCAACAGAGAAGGATCTTGATCTTGAAGTTGCTGCCCCAAAATCAGCAGCAATCAGCAATGTTTCTAAGGTCAATTGGAGAAGGGGAATAAGGCCCCAAGCAGCCTAGAAGCATCCCTTTGGACCAGCCGAAGAGACCTCTTCAAAAAGTGCCACATTTTCACATGGATCTGCAGAAAACCAGCCATGAGAAGGAAGCAAAAAATGAATTAATAAGGAAGAATTTGTGTTTTTCATGCAAGGATCCATGGACTCCGGGACACTGTTGTTTGGGAAAAGGTAAGGTTCGTTATATTGAAGTGATTTCAGATTGTGATGATGATGACATTGTTAATGAAGGTAGGCAAAATGATGTTGTGGAAGAAGAGGACATAAAGAAACTCGAAGGCACTCTTGCTACATTATCCGGGGCACCAAGATATCACCCATTTCGTGTGAAAGGCCAGGTAACGGTTTTGATTGATAGTGGAGCCACACATAATTTTATTGATGAGAGTTTGATGAAGAGATTAAATTTGAAGGCTGAAAATTTCAAAGGTTTCAATGTTACGGTTACGGATGGCTTCATACTTCCTTGCACAAGGAAGATATCTCAGCTCACACTCACCTTGGGAGGGCACATGTTAAGGGACGATTTCTATATTATTAGCATTGGTGAATCTGATTTGGTTTTGGGTGTACAATGGCTTCATTCTTTAGGAGAATTTTCCCAAAAATTTCAAAGCATGGAGCTGAAATTCAAGGTGGACAACAAAGAGGTAGTGTTGCATGACATGAAAGGTGGAATTCCACAAGTTGTGACAGCAAAAAGCATGGAAAGAACCTTCAAAAAGGGGAAGGTTGCTTGGGAAGACCATTGTTTGGTAAGAGCTAACTCTTCTATTTCCATTCAATCTACTTTTCATGATGATATTCAGCCCATATTTGATAAGCATGCTAAAGTTTTCAATGAGTTACTGCATGGGCTGTCACTGGATAGGGGATTCCAACATGTCATTGAGTTGGAACCAGTTACCAAACCGGTCATAACAACCCCCTACCGCCACCCACACATTTACAAGGAAGAAATTAAGAAGAAAATCAAAACATTGTTGGATATGGGGTTGATAAGGCCTAGTTCTAGCCCTTATGCTTCTTCTGTAGTGCTGGTCAAAAAGAAAGATGGTACTCTTAAGGATGTGTGTTGATTACTGTGTGCTCAACAAGAAGACAATTAAGAACAAGTACCCCATTCCAAGGATTGATGAGCGCATAGATGAATTGCGTGGAGCAATCTATTTCCCCAAAATAGATTTGAGGTTTGGATACTATCAAATAAGAGTTAGAGAAGAGGATGTGCACAAGACCGCTTTTAGATGTCACTTTGGTCATTTCGAATTCCTTGTCATGCCATTTGGATTGACCAATGCCCTGGCTACATTCCAATCATGCATGAATCACATCTTTGGTAAACAATTAAGAAAATTTGTGCTTGTGTTCTTTGATGATATTTTGATTTATAGTAAGTCATGGGAAGAGCACCTACAACACTTGGATATAGTGCTGGAAATTTTGGAGCAGCAGTCTTTATATGCAAAAAATTCTAAATTTGAGTTTGGTATGAATGAGATTTTGTACTTGGGACATGTTATCAATGCTCATGGGGTTCATGTAGATCAAAGTAAGATCCAAGAAATCTTGAATTGGTCTACACCAACCAGCATTACTCATTTGAAAGAATTCTTGGGATTATGCTCATACTACAGGAAGTTTGTGAAGGGATTCTCACAAATTGCAGCCCCTTTGACTTCTCAAATAAAGAAGGATGCTTTTAGTTGGTCCAAATCAGCCCATGTAGCCTTTGAGGAGCTGAAAAAAGGTGATGTGTTCTTGTCCAATTCTCACTGTTCCAGATTTTTCCAAACCATTTGAGCTTGCATGTGATGTTTTTGGTGAGGGTATAGGTGCAATTCTGATGCAAAAGCAGCACCCCATTGCTTTTGAAAGTCGGAAATTGAAAGATCATGAGAAGAAAATTTCCATTTGTGATTAAAAAATGCTTTCCATCATGCATGCCTTAACTAACTTTAGGCAATATTTGATTTGTGGAAGGTTTGTAGTCAAAACCGATCACAATAGTTTGAGATTCTTCCTTCATCAAAAGGAATTGAATGATCGACAACAAAAATGGGTGAGTAGACTCCAAGCATTTGATTTTGACATTGAGTATGTGAAAGGGAAGCAAAATGTGGTTGTGGATGCTTTGTTAGGATGCCACCTTCACCATTAGAGGATGAAGACCCTCAAAAGAAATAAGAAGAAGTTGGGGAAGCGAATGTAATGAGTTTGTGTTGGCTAGATTTTCTGCACATCTGAAAACCTAGGCAGTCATGAGATAAATCTCCCTCATTTACCGGTGAGGCTCCCATGTAAGATTTTGTCAATTATGCCCTAATATCTATTTGTTGTTATTACTTTAACTATATAGCTCATGAACCATAGCTAGACAGTTCTGCAGCAAGTACGCAGCTATAAAGAAAAAGGAAAAATCTGTAGAAGAGGAAAATAATAGGAAACAGGAGACAGTAGAGAGGATGTGCAACCCAAGCAATAGTTTACAGAGTTGATTGCATGCACATAGATTAAAAAAAATAAATCATTAAACACAGAATTCAAAGCAAAGGAAACTTTCAAATCTAGATCTATAATAACACAAAGTTTATGAATAGATCTAGAAAGAAATAAGAAGCAAAATGCATCATTGACACAAAGTTCTCCGGAAATCTCTTCTCTATTCCTTTGCTTGCAGAAATCAGGGGTTTCAGCTCAAAGTTTGGAACACAAGAATGCTGATTACAAATTCCGATCATTTAACCCATAGGTTCTTCCTCTATTTATAGTGCTTAAAAGGCAATTACAAATAGGAAGCTTTAAATGAATACCCGCATGCAGAAGCTATGAAAAGGGTAACAACTAACAATCTTCCTCCTGGAATTCCTCTTTGCATGACATGCATGATTTATAACTGAAAAATAGAACCTTTTATTTTGCATGTCTACCACATATTTCCAAGTAATTGACTTCTTCAAGTAACGGCTTTTAAACCAATCACTTAAGTTTTATAATTTAATTGATTGCTCAATTACTTTGTCGGAGAAAATAAAAGAAGAGGAAAAGAAATAAGAAGAAAGTTGCAATCCTCCTAGTCTTGTTCTTCTTCCATATTCTGCATGCGGTTGATTCTTTTTCCTTTGATCTGTCTTCCCTTTTATCCTTGAAGCTTTTGTATTTTTCTTCAGTACATGCACCAATGCAATGTTTGTCGTAAATAATTCAAACAAAACTCATCATCTTTTATTTAAAATTGCATGTGAGCAATTTTAAATTCTGGAAAGCACTCTGGGTGAGTGCAAACACAAGTAAATTCAATGAAGGCTTCAACTGGAAGATTAGGAGCACATGCACAAGCTTCTGAAAGGAATTCTCCATGCACTGACTTCTACACGGGTTGCGTTAGAAACAAGAGGATGAATTTTTGCCAGAAGCCTTTGCAATTATGAGATCTGGATCTGTCAATTAAATCGGTGATAGGTTCGGGGCCTATGTTTATATCATTGACTTCAGCAAATCTGGAAGCTATGCACGATTCTACTGATCTTACTCTTTCATCATGCTCCAACATGACTAGAACAATCTTTGTCTGAGCTCTTTTTCTTTTAATTCTATCGGAATCCCTTGCAATTGGATCAATTTGTGCAGATCTGACAACTTCTTCAGATTCAGAAGATATATTTAATGTACGTGACATTGATTTGAGCACTATGATGAATACCTGAGTCCATGGCATGAATACTTGATTTTTATCACCAAAATCTGCATATAAAGTCTGCTGCCCTAAAATTTGAGGCTTTGCTTGCATGCAAAGCAAGCAAAAATATTATTTAATTCACCCGGGCACTTATACCAATATGCAGATAATTATCATAGCAAGAATTAAGCCATTCCAACCCTAGGCGCCAAAACTGGAAGCTCCCCGACAGTGGAAAATAAACTTTAATGTAAAATCCTCCTTTTGGCGCCAAAACCTGTCTGGGCTGCAATTCTCATCAAAAAGAATTAATTGCTTCTTTATTATGGCAGTCCCTGCTTATATAATTCTCAACATACTATTTTTAATAATTGCCCTTCCTATTTTTGGCAATTTAATTAATAAACAATCATGTTTATTCACTCAAATTGGGCACCCAATTATGCATGCTGCTGGTTGCTTTTAAATAAATTTATTTTATTTATTTTTAGCATGCATCCTTGACTTCTCTTTAGCTCTTCCACTTGCATTTACTTTCCTTTTATTTCTGGCGCCAAAATTGGGTGAATAAACCATTAATAAATATTATTAAATACATTGTTATTCACCCAAGGTGGGTCGCATTTTTTAGCAAGGGTAATTTCCAAAAATAGGAAGTAAACTTTGATGGGAATTTTCACCCTACACTGCAGCTCCAAAAATCCCCTCTTCCACATAAGTGATTTGATTTTCATCATGGGAATTTTCACCCTGCAAGGCAGGTAAGAAATACCCGCCGGTGCTTTAAGTGATTTTTGTTTTATAATAGGAATTGTTACCCTACAAGGCAAATAAGAAATTCCCGCCTTCCTGCCACCTCTAATATTCCCATTGTAGCTTAAGTGCCTTTGACTTCATGGGAAAAATTACCCTGCAAGGCAGGTAATAAATTCCCGCCTACCTGCCACTGCCAAAATTCCCACTGACAGCTTAAATTCTTCCTTCCAAAAAGTGCGACTTGCATTAAAATTGGCCTCCTTTGATAAAGTGCGACTTGCATGGGTGAATAAATCTCTTTGGTGGGAAAAGTTAGCCTGTCAGGCAAGCAGAAAATTCCCATCGGTGCTTTAAGTGATTTTTCTTTATTTTATAATGGGAATTTTTACCCTGCAAGGCAGAAAAGAAATTCCCGCCTGCCTGCCACCTCTAATTTTCCCATCACAGCTTAAGTGACTTTGACTTCATGGGAAAAAGTACCCTGCAAGGCAGTTAAGAAATTTCCACCTTCCTGCCACTACCAAAAATCTCATTACAGCTTACACTCATTAATTCCAAAAAATGTGACTTACCTGGGAGAGGCTTTTTGTGCATGACTTCATCTTTTTTGGTCAGAAGTTTGCATTTTGAGGCTGATTCCTTCTGGTGTTGCGTCAGTAGATAATCTCTAGATGCTTTAGGCAATTAAACAGACTATACTGGACAAAGAACAGACCTAGGGGAATTTCACAGAAAAACTGTGAAGAAAACCGGAGAAAAATGAAAAAAAAAATAAATAAAAGCGAAAAACGTTGCCAAAAGTTGCAGACAATGCCCTGAATTCATTCCTAGTGAAACCCCTTTTGAGATGAATGAATACTAACATGCAAAACTTCAACAGGATTCAACCAGAGCACAATTCACTTCAAACGGGGCATTATTTATTCAATAAATAATTAAATAAAATTTCCCGCAGACAAACTTGGCGGAGGGATAAAATGAGTTTGGGCATCTGGGTATTTGTCAAAATTAACTCATATGATTCACTGGGAATATCCTACCATAATACAGACATCTTCTGGCAATAAAAACACAAAAAAGACCCGTTATTTTAAAAAAGAACAAAAAAAATTCAAGTGGATAGTCTCAGATTTCAGGGTGAAATCTGGGGACACCGGTTTGCAATTTCTTGAGGACAAACAATTTTGGGGAGGGAGGACTGTAATGTCCCTTTTTTCCACCTAAGAGCTGGAAATTGGTCTTCTTGTCATCCCTTCTCCATGGCAAAGAAGCAAAAATGAAGGAGAAGACCCTTGAGCATCTTTATAATATATTTTATCTAATATTTTTATATTTCCTTTAGTGTTTTCTTGCATTATACAGGTCAGCCTTTTCTAATTAAGCATTGGTGCCAAAAAAGAGGATAGAGAAGGAGATTAGAGGCATCATTTGTATATAGAGTTGGCGCATTTTATTCTACTTGGGCATTGTGAGCTTGTTTCTCCTTGTTCATCCACTTGAGGACGAAAACCCTCTTGTGAGGCTTCTTGGAAGGACAAAAACCCTTCTAGTGGCTTGGGTGAAGGACGAAAACCCTTCATCATTGTTTGGTCTTGAAGTGAAGAGCTGATTTGAAGATCTATTTGTAATTTCTAGCTGGTTATTGAATTATTTAGGATGGAGAGACCTACCTTGGGTAGGGCTTGGCACATTTGGTGAAGTATTTGAGAAATTTGATTTCTAATATTTGTAAAGGCTGGAATCTGAAGTTTCGTGAATTTAGAGTGTTTCTAGACCCATATTTCATATTTTCCTTGTGGCTGCAATTTCCAGTTCATATTTAATTTCCAACAGTGTATTCTTCAACATTTCTTTGTGATTTTGGCTCCTAATATTCCATAAAATATATATAAAATAGTGGCGAGTTGGTTTGTGGTGATTTTTGACATTTTTGGTGATAGTTCAAGTCACTAATTTTATACTTTCAGTCTGCTGCAAATTAAATTTCGGATCTGCATTTGGCGTGTTTGGTTAAAACCCTTGAAAGGGTTATTGCAAGACCACAAGATTTGAGAGATATCGCTATGTTGTCCTCTATACCATAGTCACCCTATCCTTGCTTTGTTTCCTCTCTTGTTCACATGTTTCCATCATTATGTTCACTTGTTCTCACTAATTTTTGGTCTTCACATCACTTTCAGTCGTCCTAGACCTTTGCCATGCCTCCCTTATTTCTTTTCCTTCCATTCCTCATTGTTTTGCAGCCTTGACTTTAGGTTTTCCCTTGTGTCAGGATTTTTTTTTCCCATGGTTGATGGGATCAACCATAATACATCATATCTTACTATCTGGTATATATAAATGTCTCCTTTTGTCATTTTAGTATCAATCAATCATTACTCAAAGCACTTCACTTTACTAACACATTGGACATTGGCAAACATATTCACATCTAGTTCTTATATTTGAGGTTTTGGAGCTTACCCTTTTCCATTGGAGGTCTTCTTCATGAGCTTTACCTTCTCCACCCATAGCAACTCTCTCTCGGTGTTGTTTTTGGGGAGGATCAATGTATCAGTAGTCACACTGCAGATAAGTATCTCTAAACATTTTTTGTTCCTTTGTTTCATGTTTATTGTTGCGTGGATGGTTGAAAATTCACTGCTATAGATTAAGGTAGATGTATGTTTGCTTTAGTCTATTGCTTTGTCTTATTATGTTATGCTCCTTGACTATAGCCATTTTGTCCTACCTCTATTTTGAAACGTAGTAGGCTACCTCTCTTTACTTTAGGTATAGGCCTTGGAAACCTATAGCTATCTTAGGGTTAGGACTACTATCCTCTAGAATTGTGACACTTGTGATTCTTGGGAAACTTTGGTATCTACATCTTGTGTTTAGGCATAGATTTGATCCCCAATATTTGAGAATACAAGATGGGATCTATCTTAGCTCGTCATACACATGTTGCTTCCTCTTGCCTCACCTTTATAGCAAGTGTGGGGGTTTGCCCCACTTCACCTCATGTTTGCACCTTGCATGCTTGTGTTCTGTCCTAAGCTTATCACTTTAATGCTGAATTTTCCATGCATGTGTGCGCTGATCGCAGTGGGCTTCATCTCAACACTCCATGTGCTTCCCTAGGCAGCCTTCCTACGCGCACACGCACACTAAGTATATCACCTTCTCACTTGGCTTTGCTTTGTCTTTTGCATGCGCTTTACTTTCATTGCACATTGATTTCTCTCCATGCGTGCATGTACCATTTGTCTATACCGATCTCTTCACTCATGTGCGCATGCACTTTACTTTGGAAAGAGAAATATGCATTGCAGACGTGCACATGCACTGAAACCCTATAGGGTGGTGCGATCATCAATTTGGGGGCCCAAAAATCAGGATTTTGACATGGAGTAATAGGAAAAACATGACCTCGTGACAATGCAACAAAGTGGACTCAAAATATTGACAAATCAATGGCCAAAATTTTGGGGTATGACAGTGATGGATAGTATATTGCTGATCCATATCCCTTTGTTAATGATTTTGTGCACGATTCTGCTGCTGCATCTCCTCATGTGTTGGAGCCACATTGTTATTTTGATAATGCCGCTGATGAATTTTATACATATGATGGGTTTGCTGATTTAACAGGTGAGCCTGCATTTAATTCTCCTTTTCGTTGTGATGCAGTTTGTGAAGATTTTGGTGACTATGATTGTGCATTTTCTCATTAAAGTGAAAGTGATCTCTTTAGTGATGAATTTAATGATTTTACTCAAGTTTGTGATGTTGAGGAGGAACGTGTCTGCACATTGCCTTCTTCTGCAAGTTCTTTTTCGATTTTTGGTTCAGAATGTTCAATGATTGATGACTCTGCTGAGACTGAGTTGATAATGTGCATACTGTTCAAAGCAGCAATTGTGTTGAGAAAGAAGAAATTTGGTCCTTGGATTACCCGATTGCATAAGCTTTGGTGCTATGTGCCTTTTAGCAGGTTCCCAACATGCTGAAGTTTTATAAAATGACGTGCTCAATTGCTTGCTTCAGCTCTTCACTAGTTACGCTAATGAGAATGAAGTTGCACGGTTCTCTGTTTGTGACTATTTACAGGTAGATGATGATGCTGATTTGGTCCTCGCCAAGACATTTGAAAGTGAATGTTCATTTCTGGCGACGGTTGAAGAGAATGAAGAGGAGGTAAGTGAAGAATTTTCTGATCCAGATTATGAATTTATTGCTGAGGTAGAGGAAGAAATATTACAAGTTAAAGGACTTGTTGCACGTGCATTGTCTTTCTGTAATGAGATCAATGAATTCTGTAAAATAAAAGAGGAGAAACTTGTGCACACATTGTGTCAGGGTGAAATATCTCCTCCATTTGCTGAATGTAATTCCTCTCTTTATCCTGCTACTTTATTGAATGATGTTGAATGAGAAAGGATCTGCTGTGACAGTGAAGCAATCTCTTCTTACTTTTTGAACCATCACTTGATTGAGCTTTCTCTAAATTTTGATGACTCTCTGTTTTAGCAGGAATTTAAGCTTTTCCTCTTACGTGAGAATGAGTACATTGCGGAACCTAAATTTGAATCCACAATCTTTAAAAGTGAACTTTTGAAGCAGCCTGATAGTGATTTGGGATTTGAGTCAAATAAAGATTTGCTGAAGCAATCAAGTAAGGTGAATAATTCTGACTCCACTTGTGACAGCAGGTGTGGGAAGCCATGTTTCAAAATTTATTGGCCCACTAGTTTAATCTCTAATTTGATTTTCCGGTCTATTGAGCACTCAGATTTGCAATTAGATGGTGATTACTTGCTTGAAGTTGATTCAGATGCTTGGGATTCATTGTTTGAATGGAAGTCTGGGGATTATTTTCATGATTTACATTTCTCCCACATGATTGGCACTTTAACAGATTTCCAGAATGTTATACTTTGGTGTGCAAAGTTGATTGCTTTCTTCTTCGGTTTGCTTGGAAGACACTTTGCATTGATACAGAAGGGTTCATACTTCTCCTTGCCAGTGAATGGGTTTATTAGATGGGTATAGGAGCAAGGCAGCATTTTAATTTATATATTTCTTTCTGCATGTTCATTTTGTTCTGAATTAGTGATGATATGGCATCATAATGATGTTTTGGAATACTGGCATGGTTTTGGATCAGCTGGGTATAAGTTTGCAGGATTTCGGGACAGGTTGTGTGTGTTGGTGTATCAAATGCCTCCTTGGTCGTATCTCTAGTCATGAAGTGGTTTATAATGTTGAGTTAACATATTAGATACTGGTCTGCATTTTTTAGAGTTCTGGGATCTCTGGGTACCCGCATAGGGCACCAGTCCTGCAGTAGGAGCCAATGTCAGTGCCCAAAATGTTCCATGACATTTAGGGGCCTCATGTTCGAATTCAATTTTCTTGAGAGGGTTGAAGGTACTTGGTGTTTGTGATTATAAGGGACTGCTAGTTTAATCAGGGCAGAGTGACACCACATCCTCACATGGGTAACTCTACTGGAGATGGATTTGTTGATCTGCTTTTGCAGCTGGTTACAGTTTTAGTGAGAAAGCCTTGTGGCCTCATTGAGTTGTATTATCAGGCGGGAGCAATTATTTTCGTGCCTGCAATTATTCTAGACTTTGTGGACGTTATTAAAAATTAAAATAGTTCATATATAAGCTCTGCATTGAGATTGATTCTCGTATGTTGGGTTTGGTTTACCGATCGATCACTATTTAATGGCTTAGTAAGGATTTTCATCTGGACAGATTCTTTTTGCGGCTCTTGGTCCCATAGACTGTTTGGTCTCGAGGACATTATTAAAATCCTTAATTCATTCATTCAATCCCACATTGATATGAGAGGGTAGTTGATTCAATATATCAAATGGAAAGTTAAAAATATCCCCACATAAGTGAATATAATGTTTGTCTATAAGAGGAATGACATGATGTTAAAAAGGGGAGGGGATGGCGGTGGGGGCACATCAGGTGAAAAGTCATTTTGATTTACCCATGGTGGAGAAATTGGTATACAGTATGCTAATTACGCATGAGGATGAAATAATTAGGCGCAAGATAACAAGAGGGATCATTAATGCTACATTTACCATGTTGTTTAAGAGAACATGTTTTTAACTAAGGAAGAAGTAATTGAGAATGTTAAGGGGCTTAAATGCCTTGGGACGGCTCGTGATCTGAAGAGCCCATATTTTTTATTGAAGTGGTGGGGGGAATGTGTGGAGCACTTTGTCTTTAAATTTTTTTGTGGAAATTAATCCCACATTCACTCTGCAATAAGCAAGTGGAATGTATATATGGAAAAAGACTTGGAAGGTAATATGAAGATGAGTGTGTGATGGGAAATAAAGGAGATTTGGAGACTTATAAAGGAGAGTTGGAGGCACATTGAGTGTATATATGGAAAAAGACTTGGAAGGTAATATGAAGATGAGTGTGCGATGGAAAATAAAGGAGATTTGGAGGCACATTGAGTATATATATGGAAAAAGACTTGGAAGGTAATATGAAGATGAGTGTGTGATGGAAAATAAAGGAGATTTGGAGGCACTAATGTACCTAATGCTATAATGAAAGTAATTGTTAAGTTGAAGTGCTAATGCAGTAAAAAGCGAGCTACGTGAGCAAGTTAGAGTGTTGAGGAGCTCTGGGATCCTGCCACATGGCATGATCTCGGAAGCTCGGGCCCTAAAGAGGTCTCAGGAAAGAAAGAAAAAGTTTGAAGTGACCTCGTGACCCAGGACTCTAGGATGGAAACATGTGTCACAATCTTGGAGACCCCAAGTGACCCGGATGATCTGAGAGCACATCAAGTGGCACACCTTGTGACCAATCAAAGGATGACAAGTGGCTGAATAGGAAAATTTAAATTTCAGTATAGTGCATGTGTAAAAAAAATTGCAAATTTTTTAATTGCATTTGTGTGCACAAGGGAACCTGTAGAAGGTCATATTTTTTGATTGGGAGCTCCAATTGAAGAGCTATTAGATGTGCTGGTAAACTTTTTCAGAGGGCTTCACATTGGAAATAATTTTGGGGAATTGCTGAATCTGTTGTGAGCAGTTTATAACTGATATTCAGAACTCCTTGGCCTGTTGTAGTGAAATAAAATTACATGGAGCCCCTCAATCAGTTGCAATTGTTCTTGGGGTGTCTTCCCTCATTTCTGAGATCTTTCTACAATTTTCATTCTCTTCAAATTGCTGCCAACTCTCATTTGTGAAGTTGAGTAATCCACTTTGGGGAAAAGAAGGTATCCATTTGGTTCCTCGTGTGAAATCATGATCACCTGACAAGTGGCAGCTCTATTCTCTTCTACTCTCCTGATTGCATGCTGCTACACATGCTCCTCTCCTGAAGTTATTCACTAGTGTTTTCTCGGGGCTTAAATTTGCACCATAATTTGCATTTTCTCAAGCTCATTTTGTGTTTCCTTCCAAATTGAGTGAGCACAATGAGTTAATTGTTCTTCTTGAGCCTCCATTCTACTACCACTTGTAATTGGGTGCCCTCAATCGCTCCTTGAGTAATCCTTGTATGCTCGATTCTGCTCTCATTGGTTCACTGCCATGATCCTCTCTGCTGCAAGTGTCAGCTGATCATCACTCCCTCCTTGTGCCAATTCTAGAGAGCTCTGCAGCAGTGCTTATAAATTTATTAAGTTTTACTTCATACGGGCCTTCTTCTGCACATTGGCATGCTGCTAGTCTCATTTTGGTGTTCCAAGAGTCCATACTTTGTCCAAACATTTTGTAGATAATTATGTGCAGTGGCTTTGTCTCTAAATAGTAAAGAGTAGTTTGTCTCATGCTGAATCAATCAGAGATTTGTAAGTTGGATATGGAGTTAAACAAATTTGAGATGAAGTACCTAGAAAAATCCAATGAGGTATGATGATAATCCCGTAAATTTCAGATGAAATGTGATAAATTATAAATTTAAAATACATTTCATAGTAAAAAGTATTCTTTCTTGCTTTTGCATCTAAATTATCTTACGGGACCGTAAATGCACTTTATTGCATCATGGCCTTAAAGTTAGGTGTGCTGGGGCTGTGACACCCTTGTATATTTGCAATCTCTATAACAACAATGTTCTTATATTTCAATTGCAACAGAAATAGTAGGCATGATTTTGTCTAGTCTGCAGGCACTTGGAAAAGTTTTGTTTCTCCTGGGCCAACCACAATCAACAGTTGCTTTCTTTTGCTTGTGCAATCCCCATTTCAGCACCGGGTACAAGTTTTCTCTGTTCAATGTCACGATCATGTAAATACATCTCTTCATAATTCGCCATATTTGGTATCATACTGTGTTATACCTCCTATGGCTGCATTGACTGGATGTTGGGCACAAAGTTCAGTTGGATTTTTTTATTTTATTTTTACACACTGCATAAGAATTTAAGTGAGGTGTAACTGCTTGTTATCTCATCCCATTTATGGGAGTTTGCGCTACAAAATAAAAGTTCTGGGTTGACTTTATGTAGTAATGTAATGTATTCTAGCACCATAGAAGACAGAAGTCCTCGCTTTCTCCCTTACAAATGCATATTATATGCGTCTTAACTATTGTAAAGGAAAACACACTTTAGATGTAAGTTGCCTACTATCAGTATGTTTGAAGTTTGCATTTATAGTTGTATTGTGAGCAGCATTTTCATGTATCCAGTAGTTTTTGTAGAATTGTTTTTTTAGTATGCATGACGTTTATGAATGAATACAAATCAATCAAAAAAGGCATGTACAATTATAAAATATGGTGTTTGTAATTGAATAATACAATTTTTAGTACATCCATTTATGGTGATTGTCTTTGTTTTGTCTCTCCCTCTTATTCAAAATCTTCTCAAAGTTTTATAACATGGTATCAGAGCTGCTAGGTTTGTAAACATTATTGTGAAGTCAGGAATTTTGGGGTTGACACCATGTCTATTGGTTCTGAGAGTTTAGTGTGACCATCTTTAGTGCAATGCCTATTGTAGTAACTAAGGCCCATATCATTAAGGTAGGAGGTGTCCATTTATGGCAATATAGGATGGATATCATGATTTGTGAAAAGGATATTTGAAAATTCATTGATGGATCAGATTTAAGTCTTCTGTTGAATCTGATCTTACAGATTGGGAATCTTAGGATTCTGAGGTGCATGCTCTCTGTGGACTTAATTTGAATATTTCTTGATTTGTAGTTCTTTTTTTTTCTTTTTTTAAATAATACAATTGAAGGATAAACATCTTTTTCCTTCAGAGTCTTTTAGCATCTGTTTATATCGGGTGCATGAATAATCAACCTTCTTCAGCTTAGTGCAAAGGACTGAGGCGTATCCATTTTGCCAAATTAGTGTGGGATTCAAACCCATCATCCCTCTTTGGTATCTCTTGGGATTTGTTCCTTGGTGGGTGGCATGAAAAAACACTTTACTATTATCTGCACCAATTGTACCACAACCATTTCGATCTTGATAAGTAGATTTGAGTAGCATTAAGGATTAAATAATGGCATCGGACAAATCATAGTAACAAGGTTCAACTGAATTGAATTTTTTGCTGAACATTGATTTTTTCAAGAGGGCTGAACCTGCCAATTTCAGATCAACACATTGACCATGACATCCAGCCTAATTTTCTTCACGTACACTGGTTTCCATCCTGCATACCATGAGTTGAGTAAGGATGGAATGAACATATTCAATGGTCTTGAACCTCTCTTCAAACTTCTTCTTAATAACAACCCAATTGGAGATCGAGCATGATGAAAAGTAGTGAAACCAATCCAGTGTTACATCCTATAATGTTTCCATGAACAACCGCACAACAAAATCCTCGTGTTGCACTCCAAGGATGTTATGGGACGTGATAAAATCTGCAATATGATCATCAGGACATCATTTTCCATCTCCACAAAACTTTGGGAAATTATTTCTCGATCATTATGGAAGCTCATGAAGTGATTGTGGCACTGCAAGTGGTCCGTTATTTCTACTCCATGGAACAATGAGTTGGGGTCTTCCTCTTTCTTCATCTTCCATGGTTTCTTCCGCTTCAACTTCTTCTTCTTTAACTATTGAAATGTGCAGATTTCTCAATCAAGATTGCAAAAAGGATTTTGATCATTTAAGTACTTTTTTTTTTTTTTTGGGTAGAGATCCTTTTTTGGGTGCACTTGGGAAAATCTCTCCCGAATAGAGTTTCCAAAAATTGTTGGTGAGAAAATTTATCAGGTGGAAAAATTAGGTGTCTCCACAAACGATCACGTGGCTACGCCCCTCTACATTGAATGCTACAACTCCCATTATTGAAAGTAAACTAATCCTAATCCTATATAATTGTTGTGGGTGGCTAAATTGGTCAGGGATCACATAGGGACACTCCACTGAACCTATGGTGAAGTGCTTATACGGGGTACAAGGGAGGAAAATCACAATGATGAGGGGGAAGGAGAGAAATTAGGCAAGGAATATTATTGTTGTGAGTAGATTGCAGAGCTCACACCTAGTAACCAGAGTAGTTTCACATTCAATATATAAGAAAGCAACAATGAAGATAGCAAGATTGATGAACAAAGTCTTAAGATTCATCTACTGAAGATATAAAGTTATTGCATCACTATACTTGCAAAGTGCATAAATGAGAGAAGTGAAAGAAACAAAAGATGACCGTACTAACTATGCTTATTATGTCAATGATGAAAGGAAACCATGCATACAAGGTTGCACACATTCATACATCTTGGAAACCAAAAACTCCATTCCTTGATTAACTTTTACACAAGCTATACAAAACAAGGGAAAAGAAGAATTGGAAGAAATTATAGCTTTTATTTCATGTACATTGGTGACACAAAATTCAACAACATATCACAATCCCTTACTGTTACAGAGTGATAGTTCTTCAAAATCTAGAATCTCTTGGAATGGAGAATCCATCCACATTTATATAATTTGAATTGATCTCTCATCTCCCTCACATGACTCTTTGTATTCCTATTCCACTTGTGACCTTTCAATTTTCATTAAATTAATTATTTCTCTCATAATTTTGAGAAAATACTTTTATAATATTAAAATAGATCAATTAAGTGAATAAGGAAAAATAAAATGATGAGGCTCAACGAAGAATTAGATTGGGGAGAGAAATAAGAGGGAGAAAGGAAAGGATAGAAAAGAAGATGCTCTAAAGTGTGGATGATGAACATTCCGCCTCTAGTATAGATCAACCTCATTTGTGAATCAGTGAAATGCCCCAATGTAGTGAACTTTGAATCCTTGAACTATTCACACCCTAAGAAATATCCTTCAAATGATGCACAGACCTTGAATTAAGTGTTTATAAATACTTTTGAATTATCACCTTGGTGGGCGTAGATGTTTCTCGTCGAGTTCCACTCCAAAAAAGTTTGAGGATTAAGAACTATCTCTGATTACTTTTACTACATAGCCCCATTATTGTACTTATCATAAAAATTTGATGAAATGCATTTTTAATGCTTTTTCCCTACTACTTATGATCACAATTCCTCCTTTTGCATGATTCTCAAACATCTCAAGTCATGAAATGAGTGTTGAGAAACATTGTGTCAAGACTTCACAATGTATGCTTGAGATGGACACAAGCACTGCTCATGATGATCCTCCTCAAAACCTAATTGATGAGCCACTATAATTCATTGAAATCTCAAAAAAACTCATTTTCAATCACCTAAATCTTTGAGTGATGAAGCTGAATTCATCTGTTACGCCTTGTAATCCCTTGCATTACTTCTTAACACATTTGAATTCAAGACGTTGCTTCCAAAACCAATATGAAGTTATCAATGCTCTGTTTGAGCCTTAGAATCATCTTGTAATCCCATAAAGATGAAAAAAATCAGCAATATAAGTTATGATGGAGATGGTAGAAACTTTTTAAAATTAGAATTGAAAACTGTTATTTTTAGAAAGTTGATTCCAGGAGCTACTATTTTGGGCAGTGTGTTTTTTTGGTCATGTTTCTTTGACTAAAATGTTTCCTTCACATTCCGAGTTTTTCATCGATGGCTTAGGGTAAATTTGAAGAACTTTCTATTTTTGGAATGTTTTGTTTTGATTTTTGATTTTTTTCTTTTTTTGACCCACTCGCCCTAGTTTTTGATATGTTTGATTTTCAGTATCTGTTCTTTTGGAGGAGTTTACCATTTTTGGAAACTTACTAAAAATGGAAAGTGTGAACCTGTGACACTTGCTATTTTTATAATTTTATCTTCTAAGTGTCATGTCGATGAAAAATCAATGGATTCTTTTTGGGTTTTTTCTTCAAATGCTCTATTCAAATTTTTGGCTCAATCCACCTCACGGTTTAACAACAAACGAAGAAAAAACATTCAAAGGTAGAAATTTTTAAATGGTTGCTATAAAAAATATGGACCATATCAGATATTTATGTTTTTTTATTCCCAAATGTGTTTGGATAAGGGATATTTTCTCAAACTTTCATTGGAATTTGATGCACAATTTGAGAGATATGAGGAATTTGTGGCTTTTGTGCCCTAGGCTTTCTAACAACTCTTGATCATAGAGTTTGCTTTAAAATATTTGTTCCTCACGTTGCAGAAGCATGGAATAGTTGAAAATTTATGTTGGAGGTGGTGGAAATGTCGTGGAAGTAGCAAAAATGGAGAAGAGGAAGATATTCCCACAATTGGAGAAGACTTGTGCGTGCGTGCATGAAGAATGGAAGTAGCTAGTGACAGCCCGACAATTAGAAATTTTGAAATATTTTAATGAATTGGGGAGAGGAACACTTTTGTGCACCATTTGCACCAAATTTTTGGTGTACTTGGTACAAAAATTTACACCCCATCCTCATTGGTTTACATGTCGCAATGCAATTTGTCGTTGGGTTTTAGTGAGGAGCTTAGAAATAGCACATTTTTGGTCTATCGGGGTCGCATGATGAACTGAGGGCTTAACTAAGAGGTCTAGGGAGTTTTTTGTCCTAACTTACCAAAATATTTAGTTCACATGGAACACAAAAATGTGCTCTCACCCTGGCTTTACAAGTTTTGGAGTTTGATTGCATAGAGCGAGGGCTGGGAAATGAAACCTGGGGGCTTAACCTTATGAAAAGAGCTGAACTGTGGTCATGTGGAGGGTCCACGGGCCCAAATGGGTTAGGGGAACATTTTCTTACACCTGTTACACCAATTATTTTCTGCATTTGGTGCATAAAAATGTGCCACTCTCCCATTGGTTGGATTTCAACCCCAAAAAATTACTAATTACTGAAGCTTATGCCTTTGAGAGCTACGTAGTAAGACCATAACTTTAGTTCCTGGAGGGTTTTTTTTATGAAATTTTATAGAATTCCTCATAGAAATTACCTTCTGAATCCAATGGAGGTAGTATCATCTTCTTATTCTTCCTGCATCCCCTTGAAAAATAGGATTTTTTCTGGTTTGAAGGTTGTATCTACTAAAAGATGGTTATAGATAGGATGCTCCCTAGTGTTGTGAAAAATATTATTACACTATCTTGTAGGTATCTGAATTACCTTTCTGAATATATATTGTTTGACACTTAACTCCTTACAAAACTCCCAGAATCACTTCTTAAAGCTCAAGGGATTTTTTAGCACTATGCACTACCTAGGCCTCCAAGACCCACTTTTGTTGGAGCTTCTCCAAAACTTGTGAAACCTTAAAAAATTATTTGCACAATTTCTTCTGCTCTCTAATTCACCTCCATGATGATTTTAGGCCCTTCATTCACTTCTGGGGGCTGCGCATGAACCGTAGAAAAGCTAGAAATTGACCTTTCCCAAGCTTTCCAAAAAGACTGCCTTGATGAATCTTGCATTGAAAGAACTTGGAATGACTATATATCCATAAATCACCTAAGGTAACATTGACACAACATATTAAATTTTCTAGATAATTAGGACATGATGAACCTTAGGGATTAGGGTGATATGATGGAGGACTCAAGACGACCTTTGAGTGAAAGTTTTGGGTAGGGTATGGTTGTCATGCTTGAAAATTGGGAATTTTCTTCTGACACATTTACATGACAATAAAGCACCACTACAGATCATGCGGCCTAATTTTTTCCTGTTGTTCCTTTATTCCTGATTGTTCTGAATTAGTTCTGAATTGTTCTGATTGTACCGATTGAAGGAGATAGAATTTATTCTATGACTAAAGGTTTATGCATGTAGCTGTATAACTTTTTTGAAGGCTTTTTAAAGCTTTCCTAATCTAATAAGATGATTATATCTTCCCCCAGTACATTAGTGCCCATGAGAAGTCGGGAGTCCCTAAACGCTAGTGTCTAAGTCTGGGCACTGGTGTTTATACTATGTGTTGGACCCAAGTTAGATTTTGGGTCATTTTGTGACTATGTTCCTATGTTATTTATTTAACCATGTAGACTATGTACTATAGCTTTGAGCTACTGTAGTGGATGATTGTTTCACCCAATGTATGCGCCACTTAATTTTGGTTGCATGCGATGATGGTAAGAGGATGCAACCCAAAGGAGAGGAGCTTGATGTTAGAGCTGGGATGGTATAATTGTAGGGGGTAGGGGATGTGCATGGTAGAAACCTAATGTACATGAAAATAAAGTAGGGTAGAAATATGTGTCAGTGCAAAAGTAACAAGCATGTAATAGAAGATAATGTAACAAGTAAATGTGCATACAAGATAGACTATGAAAAGTGGTTTTCAAACATAGGACATCACTCGTAATGTCACAAGACAATTAGAGCCAAACCGAAACCAAAATAATACAATGGGCATATAATACATATGGCATAGCATTGCACAAACAATAACATAAAACGGAAAGCATAAGATCAAGGAAAATGTATCAGATAACCATTGTGGTATATATTCCTATAATGGAAATGTTACACATGAAGCACTCATTAGCATGTTAGTAAGATAGAAGGTATGTCAAAGTGTGTATAAATAAATGAAAGGTAATGTAATTATGATGAGAGGTAGTGAAAAAATTAGCAATATAACATGTTTATTATGTGATAGTAAAGAAAGTAGATGCCCCTACGAGCCTCGGTGGGACTGGTAAAAGGTACATGGCCAAACATCATTGCAATGTGTAAGAACCTATAAGATATCTACATTCACTATAAAAGACCAAGTGAATGTGCATGTGTGTGTGTGTGTGTGTGTGTGTGTGTGTGTGTGTGTGTAAATATGATGACATACTAAGAATCTATCTAACATGGAAAATAAAGTGTAACATGTAAATATGATAAGCTTGTAAGAGTATATGCAACCAAGATATGTAAATGTAATGTATGAGTGTGATGGTATGTTATGAAATAGTGTGAAGATGGATAGGATCCGTGTTTCTCCCCCAGTGGATATGCATTTGATGAGGTTCATTTATAAGGATTCCCCATTAGTAGTCAAGAATGAACCATAGAAGAAGAGTGTGTCATTAGGATAATGAGGTGTGTCACATACGAGTAGATGATAGAAATGTATATGTCATGAAGCACATGAAGAATGTGAAGTTCTGTAATGATGTGAGGTTCATTTCATGTATTGTGACCTTCAACAGTCAAGTGTGAACCATGGGAACACGAGATTGCATCATAGGGTAATGATGATACAAGTGCGTGTATTAAAACATGTAAGAGTGCATAGTAAATAGTTATGACGTGAAACATGGAGCATGAAGCACAAGTAGTGGAAGTAGTCATTGAGAGATAATTTATAGATGACGAGTGAAGGGGAGGAGAAGATCACGATGTTTCCCAAAGTGTGTAAGTGAGATAAAAGGATATATGATGGATAGTGAAGGGTGAGGACCCTCCACCTGATTTTTGAGAAGAAAAAGGCATGTGATGATGTTCTAAGATTGGTAGTGTAGGAGAGTATATTTATGTGCATATGAAGGAGACATATGTTGTGAAGGAGGTGGTGAAAAACTTTGTTAATGGGCTTCCTGAAGTATGGGTAATTAGGAAAAATATGTGGGCTAATGAGACCGATAAGGAAGAAAATGTCCTGGTGTAAGGTCGATGTACAAATAGGAGAGCTAGGTGTAGAGTTTGGCTCTATATTTGAGAGGCATGGGAATCCTAAATGTAGTGACTAGTGTATACATATAAACAAGAGTGGGATAATGGAAGTGATGCCTATATAGGTGGAACACCTTTTATAGTTAATAAATTGTTTATTGGGGATTAAATTGAGACACAAATGATTTAGGAAAGGGATGACTCGGGAAGTACAGGAGCCAATAAATACCTAATATCATGTCACAGCCATTGATTGAATATGTAAACAAAAAATGACATGTTATCATGGTAAGGTATCCCAACTGTGATGGGAGGCTTGACATAGCCAAAAGACTTAGCGGAGTGGAAATGTGACACTAGACATAGTGGATAATTGCATATCTAGGAGGAGTGCAATAGAGCATACATTGTTAGGATCTAATACAGAAATATCATAATGTTATTGATGGTTTAGGAACTCAATAAAAAAATTGATAAGTAAGGAATCAGAAGTATAATTTAGCATGATAATCATGAGCTTAGAATGTAATGAATAGTGATGGTGCATCTATAGAAGTAGAAACAAGGAAATTGAGAGGTCACGATGAAAGAGGAGGTAAATCTGTGATATGTATGGTTAGCATAAGAATCAAGTAACTTTCTTGTCATTCTTGGGAAAAGGGTCATTAAATATTTTGATCTTTTTTATTGTCATTAACAAGACTTAGAAGTGGATGGCTCAAGGAGCTTAATTGACATTGTTATAAATGAGATCTTGAATAAGATGTTTGAGTTTAAAGAAAAGATCAGTAGAATGAAAAATGCATTGGTGATAGTCACATCTTGTAATTTTAATCATAGTTGCGGTCATGTGGGTGAGAGGGGTTGAGTTTTAGCAGTGGTGGTGGAAGAGAAATGAGATTACTTTCGATAAGTTGTGGCAACAGAAACTGAGGTGGGTAGGGTAATTTAGTAAAAGGATGACACGAGTCTTACAGGTTGTAATTGAATTCTTATCAAGATGTAGAAAAAAAAATTAGATAGTGGCCTTCGCTTAAGTGGGATTAGGATATGGTTTGAATTCAGTAGATTTAACTTGGAAACCGACTAAAGGATGAGGATGATGTATTGTCATGTAGTAATTCAATTTTCCCATAGATAAGAGTTTTTCTTCGTGTATTTCGAGTGTATGGACACAATTTATCATAAGGATGGATACGTATTGAAAGACAACACTCTCTTATAGTGGGGGTAGGAGACTTTGAATAAAAATATCTTGCAATTCTGAATCAACTAGTACATTAGTCATCTTTTAGTGAGGTTATTATTGTAACGTAAAACATAGTCATCAAAACGCTCATTAGATACCTTGTTTGATTTGAACAAGTTTTGTATAAGAGATCTTGGTGATGATATTAATAGAAAAGTGTGCAAAGAAAGCATCAACGAGAGTATGTAAAATAAGTTACCAAATGAACAGGTAGTAGATCATATAACCATC
This sequence comes from Taxus chinensis, assembly GCA_019776745.2. Lineage (NCBI taxonomy): Eukaryota > Viridiplantae > Streptophyta > Pinopsida > Cupressales > Taxaceae > Taxus > Taxus chinensis. Next base: position 400,672,092 of record CM034152.1, on the reverse strand, counting down.
CCATGACATAATCTTACAAACTTAGAGGAAATAGCTTAGCTAGTAAGGTATGGTCATCTACATATTCAATAGATGCCAAATGGAAATATTGGAGATGCTCTTGAGGGTCACCATGGACCACTGAATGTGGGAATATGAGGTGTAATGACAGTTAGGAGGAAGGGGATAATAAAAGAATGGTAGATGAGCAAAAGGGGTATGAAAGAGTAATGAGGAATCAAGAGATGGAAAAGATCGTGAAGTGGCTTATTGTAACTGATGAACTTGAATTTGTAGATCTTGGTATAAAGAAACTAGGTATTGAGTGCTTGAAGAGGAGATTTGCCATGTTTGAGAAGTAAGAGGTGAGGTGAAATGATTGGTAGGAGTAGGAATAAAAACAGGAACAATGGAAGTAGGTGGAAGGGTAGAATTAAGAGGTCGTGTTGCAATAGGAATGTAAGCATTATTAAAGATAAGAGGGTTAAGCTCACCTAGGTTAGTGGATTCTTCATGAGAAATGAATACCAGGAGATCTAATTCTTAAGCATGCTCAAAAATATGGGCCTAGAGATCATGAACGTCGTCATCAGTAAAGGGTTTATAAGTTTCAGCCATGGTAAAAAGATGACAAGATGCGTAGAAACAAGGTTGGGTTTGAGCGATAGGTTCACCAAATGATTTAATTAATTCTAAATTAAATCTAATTACAAAAAAACTATTGAAATAAATAATATATAAATGCCAAAATACAATATGAAACAAGAAAAATAACATGTAAAGTATGAAACCCTAAGCAATGAAGACAGATAGAAGTACTTAGATAATTTCTAAGTGAACAGAAGTGATATGGGCCAGTTGATTTAACAAAAATGGAATTTATAAAAACCCTAATTGCATATTCACGTATGATAGATAAATGTTAAAGTGCATATTTGAAAAAATTAATAAGCTAAAGAAATTTGAAACCTTAAGTGCAAGAGAGAGGGTAGAAGACTTAGCTAATTTCACAATTGATCCTGAAGTATTTTGGACTAGAGGACTAATGAACAAGAGGAGTAGACTATCGTAATTGAACTCAAAAATCCTAGAATTGTCAAATGAGCCTGGACTAGGGCACCTAGAACAGGATTGGGGAGCCTAGGCGTCAGGGACCTCTGTTGGGCACTTGTGAATACGCAGGAGCTCAAAAACTCATTTTTGTTGTGTCGTACCAATATTGCTAACCTTCATTTTTGGTCACATATATGTCACTAGATGATCATAGAATTCGTATGTAGCCTGCAAAACCCCAAACTACATCAAATCCTTAAAAAATAAAGATGCAAATGGGGATTCAAAATGACCTCGATGGTCACTCAACTGAGTGAAATTACGACAAAGTGTTGCACTACATCTTAGAATTCATGTAGTTCTTGCGCGTGTGTGATAGAATCATGCCTTAGGAAGTCCTTATGCAAGTGCACTTGATAGTGGGAAATAGCTAGATATACCAATATAAATAGATGTGTGGATGGAAAAATGAACTTCCCCTCCTATGAAGTTGATTAACAAAAATAAGGGTTTTTGTATGCACCCAAAATTACATGTGCTACATTGTCAGAAAATGGTTACAAAAGTCCCCAATGATGATTCAAGTCCTTTCAAGAAGGTGTTCGAGCTCCAAAACCCATTTGCATTGTATATTTATTGCCTAGACATCTTTACTTAGCCTTCCCATGCTTTCTCCAGCTTTCTACCTCTTTCTGTGCATGTTTTGGCTTTTAGTGCTAAGACCGTCGCCCTGCCTAGGTGGTGGTTCTGAAACCGCTGCCCAAAACAGGGCAGTGTTCTTGAATGACTTTTCCATATTCCATCATGCGTATTTTGACATGCGACGATTCACTTAACTTCACTTTTAGCATACATCCATGGGCCAAATTGTCTAAAAATAGTTTTTATTAGTTGGTTCTCCTTCCCTCTTCTATTTTTACATGTGCTTTAGTTATTTGGAATTGCCTCTTCTTGCCTTGTGCATGAAGGCACATCCCAGCCCTAATTCTTATATTTTCCATGCTTGTATTCAAGCAAAAGGCCTGAGAATTTTTTTGTATGTTACATTGTATTGCTGCCACAATCTTGTTATGAATTGCATAGCCAAGCTCAGATCTCTTGTGCTATCTCTCTTCTACTTACATTGCATCCAGACTGCCTTCAAGTTATCATTGTTCAAGAGGTATCCTCCTGGTGTTGTTCTTATATTCCCAATCCCTTGGACTCATATGTACACTCAGAGAAAGAAAGGAACATATTGAGGGGATAGAAACATATACAACCAGATTTGCCAAAGCTCTTGCTTATCCAGGTTGGAATTGTATTTTGTTTGCTTTATTTATTAAATTATCAATTTCAATTACATATAAAATATAGTAGAAAAAAATTCATTTCAATAGGTTAGGCAATCACAAGTAGATCAAATCATTATAAATTTTTCTCTTTAACATTACCAGGGAAGTTGTGGGGAATGATAACCCTTTCAGGGTCATGATTTTTTATTCACCTCTGAGGTAGGGTTTGAAGGGTTTTTTATTGCATTAGGTTATTTGTTTTAGGTTAGATTCACATATTCACACAAGTAACCAACCACATCTGGTTGATTACTTGTCTTTAGTTTATTTATTAGATTAGAATTCATTGCTTAAAATTAGAAAAGATCAAAAAGATTTCCTTTGATAGATTAGTTTGTTTTTGTTGCTTTGGTCCGATATATTGTGAAAAATCTGAAAACATAGATTAGATTTCCTTCAGTAATTAGTTTGCTTATCAAAATCACTTTATTTCATTCTATATGACCATCAACAGTCCACAATAAGAAAAGATGCACAGTTGTGATCCTTTGGTCTCACAACCCAATGGGCTAGAATTGATAACTAACATTGATACCATTTTATGTTTGACAGTTTTATGCACACCTACAACTTTTGCTGAGAAAATAAAACAACTAAATACACTAAGAATCATTGTTAATCAATCCTACGATTATTGGACTGCTCTTGGAAATAGGGTTTGATTATGCGCATGACCATATAAGGGCCACAACCTCCATGAGTCTTTGGTTGTGATCCTCGGGTCCCACAACCCAACGGGATTGCTAACCAGTTAGACATTAACACTAGTTTACGTACATTAGTATTCAGATCTTCATCATTTCTACCAGACATTATTACACAACTTTCCTTACTGAACATAGCAGCCGATCAGGCTGACTTTCTGGACTAGACCAGAAAATCACCCATAAACCCTATGGCTCCACCACACCTCTCGTTCTTACTTCCATGACCTTATCTGGAAATCCATACAATGTACCCGTAGGTCATTTTCTGCATGTTCAATAACTAACAAATAGAATCTCGGTAGAGCTTGATATTGATTGGAGTCTCCGAGCAGCTATTATATCAAAACGAGCCATCACACCACTTCAGGTTAGGAGAGAATTCTTTTCCTTAGACTCGCAGATCCTAATATTGTGTGTCGAAGATATAAGATTGCCCAATTAGCTGGATCCATGTCACTACACTCACATTCAAATTCATTCTACACCAGTTGTCTTGGCACAACCTCGAGAGGTCAGGTGTGAAGAATGTCACATGTTGATTTTCTGTCATACAATTTCCTAGATGGCCTAAGGGGATATCTAGGGTATTAATGCTAATCTAATTAGAAGGAAAAAAATGTTGTAAATAAACTAAAGTAGTATGAAATAAATGTAAATAAACTATTCTAGATGAAATGAAACCCTAATGTGTAAGAGAAGACTAAGGAAAAGACTTAGCTAATAACATAAGATTGTCGCATAGTGTCGCAGATCTGGAAATAGAATCAAGAAGTGTGGATGAACCCTTGAGGACCCCATAAAGAGTAGATATGGACTATTTGAGATGACACAGACTCCTGGGAGTTGACTAGGGTACCCCAGAACACCCTGGTCTACAATCTGGGTGGTCGAAACAACATAAATGCTCAAAACCTAAATCAAGTATGGTCGCTAAATGCTTCTAAGTACTTCATGTCTATCGGATGAACTGGAGAATGACCCGTAATGCAAGGAAAATTATTAAACACTAGAAAAATGAAAGATGCATATGAATGGGTCAAACTGACCTCAGCTACCAAGCTAGTGGACTTATCACTAAGTGTTACACTACATTACAGACCCTAATGTAGTTATGTTGTGTGTGTGCATGTTGTGCCCTAGGTGCTCTCGTGTCAGACACACTTTGTGAAGTAGCGAGCAATAGTAGCTATATAAATGTAAGTAGCATGTGTGCATGGAAAATAATGGAATCCCTCCCCTTATGAAGTGTGTGTGATGAAGATCTTCTAGCTTGAATGCATGACACTATGTGGATGTGAGTGATGCAATGGATGCAACCCTAGATGGAGTGATAGTAGTGATAAGATACAATGACCTAGGACCCTTATTATGGTCTTATAGCTTTATATTTATAGGGCTATCAAGCTTAATTTTCTAATTAATCCCAACAAGGATGGTTGAGAAGAAGATAAGGATGACCAATAGCTAGAACTGACCCAAAAAGAAACGGAAGAGGTTGTGCATAGAGCGGGGCACCCGAAATGGGACCAGGGCGCCCTGATTTTAGGCTAGAATGTCGAAACAATCATGACATGGGATGATAGGTATCGGGAAATATGCGGAAAATATAAAATATAAGATAAGAAAAAGGTGGCCAAAAGGTGGGATTAATTAGTACTTTGTACACTTGAGAACCATCTAAATAGCAGTATAAGATCGAGCTAAATATTGTCTAATGTGTAATATTTGTGTCTACATTTGTCCCCACTTTATGTTGGTGAGCAGAAAGCTTGGTAACATAAAGTAGATAGAGATGTGTACCTGATAACCATGTAAAGTGTAAAAGAAAAAGTACTGATGGACTAGACTCAAGCGTGGAATGAAAAAAAGAAAAATGTGGAGGAGTGTGGATTCTAAACATGAAAAATGTGTATAAAACCTAATGAGAGTGAACCTAGGGTGGAATGCATGTGTAGTTTTTATTGTGTGTAGTGTACATGCATGGTTAGTATGGCAAGTGCCGCCACGGTGTGTTTTCATTGTCATTGTTGTTGTCGCCCCCAATTTAACTGCTTGTTTCTCATACGGTGAACCTACAAGGAGAAAACGGTCAAGTAGTCAAATGTGTATGTTTGTAAAAATGTTGTGTAAAAATACGCAAATGTAAAATATAGTATAATATAAAGTGTAAATGGAAAAATGGAATATGTGCGCCTGATCCATGTCGAGAAAAAGGGATATCCTGTAGTGTCGCGAGTTTTTTGGCCGATCTCACGCAACCCTGGATGAAGAAGTATATGGAGGAACCATGTTGCATCCTCCAACCTTTAACAACTTTTGCATAAATTTTGGAAGAAATCTTTGTATTTTCATGGTTTTTTGGGTGATCTGACGCCACTAGACAGAGAAATGTAGAGAGGCATACCTATTGTAACCCCCAAGCCTATAACCGCTCCACAAAATTGTCAAAAGACACCATGTCCTATTAAGGTTGTTGTGTATGGAGATTGTAGACTATTCTGAACTCACTCATTATGTGTGAACCGATGTAGATACATTGTGTTAGTAGAAAACCCTCAATGATGCCCCCCTCTTTGAAGGTGAATACAATGACCCTAAAAGGAGAATGTGGCCCCAAAAAAGGACCAACTGCACTTTAACCTGTAGAACTCTTCCCTACATGGGGAAAGTGAAATGCTTGGTAGATACCAAGGCACGCAAAAAAGGGGATGCCTAGCCAATATAAGTGTTAGTCTGAACACATGCATGCAAAATAAGACAAGTGTAAAATACGCATATAATGTAAAACTACTAAGCAAAGTAGTGTAAACACGCAAGAAAACAAGCAGACCACACAAAGTGGATTTCAAACATGGGACATCACTCATGATGTCACAAGACATGTAAGGTCGTCATGGCCATAAACAACAGTCAAGTGTGCACACAAGCAAAGGGAAAAGCCCACAAACAATGGCAAACAATGCAGACAAGTAAAAACAAACATGTAGTCATGGAAACATGTAGTCCTGCAAAACAAGTGTTGCACATGGAACACCTGTTAGCATGTTAGAGTGATAAACAATATGTCAAAGCATGTATGAACAATTAGTATAAGATGCTAAGTACAAATTGAAATAATAACACTTGTATGAGACGAATGTGGATGCCCACAACAATTAGTATAGTAAGGGTAGAAGGTGAGCATCTATGTCGCGTGTAAGCGTCTTATATCTGTGATCACACTAGACAAATGTGTGAACATGCATGTGTGTATGATAATGACATATAAGAAAGTAATCTAGCATGTGTAGTAGAATGAGCATGCAAAACAATAGTAAGCAAGAGTAAATGCTACCAAGACAATGCAGTGTGTTGTGGATGGATGCAATGATAGGAGCAACGTACCCCTCGAGTATATGGAAGAGTATATAGTGAGGTTCATTTTGTTTTCCCCCTCAGCAGCCAAGAATGAACTGTAAATGAGAGTGCATCAGTAGGAAATGGTTGAGTAGTGTTGGTTGTGTCTAGTGTGCTACGATGGGTGTGTATGGGGAGTGGTGATGTAATGCGATATGGGGAGAAGATGTGCGTGAACCCTATAGTCGAAGCGTGTATCATGAATTTTTTGAGTGGAGTAATGATTTATCCCTAAGTGTATATCACTATAGAAGGAGTGTATGGGAATAAGATATAGAAAAAGATGTGCGTGGACCCTATGGCCGAAGCGTATACCACGACTTGTTGAATGTGTGAGTGATGATTTATCCCTAAGCATATAATCTACAAGTACCTCTTCCTCGTACCCGACCTCCCGAGGTCATGTCGAGACAACCGGTGAATGTTGAATGCGTATAGATACAGACAAGCTAATCGGGTAATCTTATATCCTCAATATGCAATAATGGAATCTGTGAATCTAAGGTGAAGAAGGTCCTCCTACCCTAAATTGGTGTAATGGTTCATTCAGATATAATGGTTGTTTAGAGCCTCCAATCAATTTCGAGCTCTGCCGAGATCCTATTTCTTGGCTGTTGGATTCTCCTACATGGGAAGTGACATGTGGGAGCTTCATATATATCTCCACACAAGGTCATAAAAATGGTGATAGGTGGTTTAATGGATTTGTAGTGAACTATGGGTGATTTTCTGGTCTAGCCCAGAAAATATTAGATTGATTGGCTTCTATGTTTAATACGGATAACTGTACTATAATATCTGGTGAGAGTGGTGACGATCTAAATACCAACGTTCGCAAGCCGGTGTCAATACTTGACTAATTTGTAGGCCCATTAGGTTGTGGGACTTAGGGATCACAACCATGAGTTCGTGGTTGTTGTGGACCTATTATGGTCATGTGAAGAATCAATCCCTTCTCCCAACTATCCAGTAATCGTATGCCTTTTCAGCCTCTATGTTTAGAACTAGAAGTTGTATAATTTTCTCAGAGTACCTAACAGGTGTTCTGGCAACTTGAATGCGTAAACTAGTATCTATGTCAACAAGGAGGTCTCATGTGTCAGGTTATGGAACCAAAGAATCACAACCAAATGTTTTCTCTCTTTTTAATCCTTGCACAGTCATTCAGATGTTTTATCAATGCATTCTATAGTTAGGATGGTTTGACCAAAATGTGTAAGCTTTGTCATCTTCGATGTTTAATCCTCTTAGTTGCTCACTAATTACTTATGGGTTAGTTGTTGCTCGGAAGACCTGTATCCTAAGGTCTTGATCTATATCAGCTAATGTCATGGGTAGATTTGGCTGAGGCACTATGGGTTCAAATATATACTCTCTAGGCTCTCTAGGTCATGTGATTGTCATACAAAATGCTTTAACTTTAATCTAACTTTAATAAATTGATTATGAAATAAGTATTTACATTATGCAAGAATTCTTCTATTTTTTGTATTTTCAATGATGTATTTTAATGAAATTGAAGAGCAGCTACTCTAGTATATTTATAAAATGAACAACTAATCTAGCAATAGAATTTAAAACAAGCAAAGTAGCCTGGTGTGGCTATTTGCCTGTGTAGATGTGATTTTATCCTAAGTATCTAAGCAACTATATATTTTGAATTGAAAAGACTCTCGATCCTACCTCAGAAGTGAGGAATGAATCACATTTTCTCAGAAACTATCAATCCCCACAGCTTCCTTGGCGATATCGAGAGTAAACTTTCGACTGAAATAAAATAATTCACTACTCTATTTGATATGTTGTAACTAGAACTTTGATAGCTCAAACCTGGCATTTACAGAACAGTGGTAAATCCAGTTGTGTGTGATTTCATCCCCTCAGTGTGATCTCCTCATTTCTTTGTGTCCTTATGAATCCAGAAAGTGTGTATATGATAGTATCAACAGAAGATGGTATTCGAACAATGACAGCTTTGGATATAGACTGAATACAATGCGAGTAGGAGAGAGATAGCGCAAGTGAACACAACTTGACTATGCAATTCCTAGCGGGATTTATTGCAGGAATACAACACAAGTGTACCAAGAGTTTCAGAAACTATCCTTTTGACAAAACAAAACCTATAACTTTAATGGATTATAGTCTAGAAATGAAGCTGTTATATGTTAAGTTGATTATATGGAATAGCAATGGAACAAGACTGAAACAAGAAGATTATATGACCTCTAAACAACAAAATAAAACTAATAACTAATGCAAAACATGAAGCTAGTAGAATTCTAAGCAAGAAATTGAAAGGCTAAATAAGAGAATTGAGAAGATGAGGGGCCATTTTCTTGAAAACAAGCTGGCTATTTATAACCAATGCATTTACCAAAGGGTAACTCCCATTTGAACTTTTTTACTATAAACAAAGGAAAAAAAACTATTACCAGGGAACCAAAACATTAATGCAAGCCAAAGTGGTTGAAGAAAGTGTGTAAATTTGAAGATTTATGTTTGACGTGATCGTTGGAAGAATCTGGAAAATGCGAACAAAACCGCCGCCCTATGCAGGGCGGGCAGTTACGGGACCACTGCTCTGTCCTGAGCAGCGGTCACGAGACCGCCACCTAGGTAGGGCAGTGGTTTCATCACTAAAGCCTAAAAAGAAAGAAAACAGTGGGGGAAAAGGGAAAAACAAAACATGGGGAGGCTGAGCAGGGCATTCGGGATACAAGCATATACACGGCGATCCTTTCTAGATTCCGAACACCTTGCAAAGAGACATGTATCATCATTAGGGCATGTGTAACATCATTCCGGTGGTTCAGTACCCTACAATTTTGGGTACGTACAATATCCCTTGGTGGGATGGGAGGAGAGATTCCATAAGATGGTTTAGGGTCTGTTGACCAATACCTACGGAGAAGGAAATCACGGATGGGATTATCGTGAGGAATATCGATAAGAGATGTGGGTATGATAATGGGATGTGACATAGGAAGGGCATGAGGTAATGGGGATAAAGATGGTAAAGGAGAAACGAGTGAGGATAAGAGTGATGGGGATAAAGGTCATGAGATATGAGGTAATGGAGTGTAAGGTGATGGAGATAAAGAGGGTGGCACATAAGGCAATGAGGATGAGGCATGAAATGTTCGAGAGACAAGCGGTGCTATGGAAAAAGATAGTTATAGATAGAACTAGAGGAAACCATAGAAGAAATTGATGGTCTAGATGGGGTCACTGAAGACTGCTAAGAATTATTTGAGGAAGAATTTGGCTCCATTTTTAAAAATAAAGAAAGTGAACAATTCATTTTTATGTTTTGATTAATAAAGTGTGAAGAGGATGGATATGAACGTACCTATAAGATGGAAAACTATGTTTGGTTTCAGGTAATATGTGGTTGGGAAATGTCTGAAACGGTCTTCTGTTGGGTGATCATATCCCAATCGGTGAATCAGGTGAAAGGAATGTTTTGATGTGTGAATCGATTTGTGAAGTTTTAGGATGTGTGTGATAAGATGTCTGATGATAAATATTGAACCTCTTATTTATACTATGTGAGCAAGCATGATGTAAAAGGAAAGGTTCTTTTTAAGCCCAAAACTAGATGTGACATTCGATGAGTACATAGAAAAGAAGGGAAGGTATGATGTAAAAATATAAAATAAGGAAAATAATAATACCTGGGTAACGCTTTTCCTATTTGTCTTCACTTCTCGAATGATGAATGACCCAAGCCACGAACTGAGAAAGCAAGACTTCATGTTGTAGTGTCAGTAGAAAACAAAATATAGAAAAGAAAGAACCCACCTAAATGGCGGTCCCACCGGGCGTGCTAGGAATTTTGATCCAAATTTCTCATTCTTAATGTAAATGAATTCACTAGCTACTAGAGAAAATAACCAACTCATAAGAATAGATGGTTTATTCTACCTTAGATGCAGATTCTTGATACAGATGATGAATGATGTATTGTTGTTGCTAAACCTACAAAACTGAAGTGGATTAGATTAAATGGATGTATGTGGGGGCTTCCCATACAATGTTGGATCCAAGAAGTGGTTAGCTTCCTTGGCGTATGTCAAACCCCATGTTTAGAAAGATAGAAATAGACCAAGAACATTAAATAACATGTAGAAACAAAAAATTATTGAATCTAGAAGGATTAAGATTGATTTGGGATTGATCTAATTGATCAAAATGTAGATGAGATGTTATCTAGATTGGGTAGTTGGTGATCTAGACTCTGTACATGTAGGTTGAAGGAAACCTAAGAGGATGAATCTAGAATAAGATCAAATATGCATGTCATACAAGTTTTGGAGGTTATATGAGAGCCACAGAAGCCTGAGGATGCTGGAATCTACCTGTAAAAAGAGCATGGAGGGATAAAGACCAGAAATATTGATAAAAAATGGAAAAAGGGGTTCTACATCTGATAGAATGCTCAGGAGGATGAAAAAAGAGAGTAGATGAGCTAAGAGTGATTGTAAGATAGCAAGAGGGATTGCGGAATGCTCTAAAATAGGGAAGATAATACTGGCATGGAAGATCGATGGTGACTAGACAGGGTCGGTGGCAATTCAACCAAAAGTTATATGAGGTTGAGAAGAACATGATAAATATGGAAACCTATAGACCAGAGGACTGGAGTGGACACAGGTTGTTGAGAGATGGGTAGGTGTTTTAGATGCATCTCTATACCTACAAGATATTAGAAACAAGCATACATAAAATAAAAGTGATAAAAGATTATTAAAGCAATGGAAGCTCACAAAGAAAGCTTGTGAGTGATGCAAAGGGCGCTTGATGATCGATGAGATGACTGTGAGTATTGCAGGAGGATCTAAAAGTGATGAAGAAGATTTTACTGATGTCTGATAGATTGATTTCCCATGTGATTGATTACATCTGATTGATGTCCAAAATTGAAGGAAAACACTTGTTTTAAAGTAGGTCAAATGTGACCAGGCTAGGTCGGCGCCGATCAGGGGGAAAGTTTCCCTCTTGGGATTGATTTTTGATATAAATTAGGATTTTATGATTTTAAAGGATTGGTCGAATGTTTTAAAGCATATTGACATGATTAGGTGACTTGGGGATAAATCCAAGGTAGTTAGGGCATAAAAGTAGATGAGATGAAAGCTAGAAAAGAAAAGTGATTTGTGTGTATGATAAAGCATCCTAAATAATAGGTTGGTTGGGGCAATGAGGATTTAAATGATTAATTAATTAATATGAATTCATTAAGTAATAAATATTAATGTGGATGTTGGGCATGTAATATATTAAATGATTAATTAACTAATGCTACTTAATTAGTTAATAAGGATTAGATGGGCATTTGATTGGATAAGGGGGGTGATTGAATTAAAATATGCGCACACGGGAAAATGAGGGAATAGATACCGATTTTAGGTGCGTATGGGTTAATTTTGATGTTGGATGAATTGGATGATGTTTGTATACCATTGATTTGATTTAATTTGAATTAAATGTAAGTATTACAGAGTACCTGATGTATAAATTCTGAAATATAATAATGACACAAACAAACTAAAATTTAAAATATGAAACCCTAAGGGAGAGGAAGAGACAAAAGAACTTAGATGATTTCTGCGTAATGTGGAACTAATTTGGGAAGGGAGAAGTGATGAACATGATGAAAACAATGTCATAATTAATCTCTGTAAATTTTGTAACTTGCGAACAAGGCTGGGCAGGGTCACCCACAACAAGACAAGCACCTGCTCTATGGTGACTGGATCTAGGCACCCGTGACCATGCAAAAAATTTGGATCTAGTTTTTGTTGTGTCATAAGGTCTTCATTTTTGTTCTATGTTGATCTCCTGTTGTTCACATTATGATCACATAAGGTACCTGTAACCTAAAAAATAAGATTTCACCTACATAAGCCCTCAAACCACATCAAACCTAAAAATGAAAATGCATAATGGGGAGTCAAAATTTCCTCAAAAATCAACCCCAACATGAAATTATGACCAATCGTTGCACTACATCTAAGAATCCATGTAGTTCTTGTCAGTGTGTGTAGAAATTGTGCCCTAGAATGCCCTTTTACAAGTTGCACTTAATAACGAGTTGTAGCTAGAATGTAGAAATGTATAGCATGTGTGAATAGACTATAATGAAATTCCCCTTCCTATGTTTTGTATGCAGAGTTGATGTAGCCCTTGTACCTTTAATGAATGTTAGATGGATGCCTTATTGTGCTTTAGGTTCCTTTGAATGCAAGCTTAGGTGATGATAGTAATGTTTAGTGCTTGGTCCTTCATTTTGAACACATAAATATGTATTGATATGATTCCCTTATTTTAATTTCATAATTAACAACTAAAACGCTGACCCATAAGAAAATGAGATTCCCAAAAGATAAAAGAGGCCCAAAATAGGCGAGTAAGATAGATTGAGGTCGAGGGCGCCCAGAGGGGATGACGGCACTGGCATCCTGGATGGGCGCTGGTGTTCAGAGTCATGAAAGATAAAGCAATAAAGTATTGACTAGGCTGTAGGGTGTAAAAAACTAGAAATAAGACCAAAGACAAAGCAAAGAGACCAAAGATAATTGTATTTTATTAGTTTTTTCACTTGGGAATCATATTAATAGTAGTATGTGATTAGGACCTAGAAATGTACCCAAGTGTGAAATTTTGTGTCTACATTTTCCCCCAATTTATGTTGTTGAGTGAATACTCGATAACATAAACTAGATAAGAGATGCATACATGATAACCATGTAGATGTGATGGCGATAGTGTGCCGAAGAGACAAATGAAAGCGTGGAGTGATAAAAATGAAGCGTGCAAGCTAAGAAAGAGGAAGTGACCTTAGAGGTGAAGCGTATGAGTTATACCTGTTGTTATTGTAGCTTGATGGAGGGTTGCTTCTTGTTGCATATTAAGGATAGACCTGCAAAAGAAATCAAAAAGAGTATTCAAATTCATGTGTTATGAAAACTCTGTAAAAGTATGCAAAAGTATGTAAAAATGTGAAAAACTAGTAAAAAGAATGTGTGCACGTGATCTGTAACAAAAGAAAAGGATAGGAAATGTCTTAAAAATGTTGTAGAAGAGTGAGTTTTTTGGGTGATCTCATGTGATGAATGAGTTTCTTGGGCGATATCATGCCAAGAATTTTTTTTTTGGGCGATCTCACGCGAAGTCCAAATTTTTTGGATGATCTCATGCCACGACAAAAGATTGTTGAGGAAAAAGGTCTAGTGTTATTCTCCTTCCATGACTACTTCCCAAATTTATACACCACTACAGATGGTGTGATCTTGTTTTGTCCCATGTTGTTCGAGTTCGATCCAAGTAGAAAAAGAAGATAGAATGCATTATGATTGCTGGAGTATTGTGCTTGTACTATGAAAATTGTTATGTGAAGTGCTGAAAACTATGTTGGTTTGAGAAAGTAACTATAAATTCCCCTTGGTCATAAGCACCCAGGAAATTTCAGGAGTACTAAGGTGCTAGTATCTGTATCTGGGAGCTGGTGTATGTGTTGAACTAAGGACCCAAGTAAGGTTTTGGGTCATTTATGTGACTTTAATTCTATTTTGTTCCTATATTATGCAGATATGTACCGAATCTTTAAGTTATTGTATGGGATGACTGATTCACCCAATGTATGCCCCCCTCATTTGGGGTGCATGTGACATCGCTAGGAGGATGCGTCCCAAAATGAGAGGACTGAATGCTAATCTAAAATTGATACCTTGCAGGGGAGGGAAATGTGCATGGTAGAAACCAAGGCACATGTAAACAATTTGGCTAGAAACATGTGTTAGTAGAAAAAATGACAAACATGATATAGAAGAAAATATAAAAAAGCAATAGTATAGATAAATAAGACCGTGAAAAGCGGGTTATGAACATGGGACATCACTCAAAATATCACAAGATAATCAGGGTCGAAGCGGCCAAAAGCATACCAGCAATGAACAATCAAGACACAAGCAATAGCCTGCAAACAATGACATACAATATAAAACTAGCATTCGCATGTGAACAATGCAATGTGAACATTGAACAGTATATGTTATTTGATTTAGAGGGATAGTTATTACTTTTGTAGTTAATCTTGATAAGGGGTGTGATTGATTTTGTAAGTATAGGAATATAGATGAACCACTACATTTAGTGAATTCAAAAACTGTTGTATTTCTTTTTACACTGACATACTATTGCCTCGTACTGTTATGTGGATTGAAAGTAATATTAAGAAAATAAATGAATATTACTTTGAATTTTGTTATGTACATAATTGCATCCTTGTAGACTATGTGAATGTACTATATTTTTCCATATAACTAATATTCTTTTCCTTTAGTAACATATGCATTTTTTTTATCCTAAAAATTTTACATCTTATGATGAGGGTCATCAATCCTCGTCATTAATAATGTCAATCCAAAGCTGGTGTCCGATGGCTATATGCATTAAGAGAAGAAGATCTTAGAAAGCAACTCCTTTAAACACAAACCAAACTCTTACAGAAATTGAAATCCAAACTTGCAGAAATAAAGGCACACTTGCCGAAATTTTTTTTGCATAAAATAAATCACTTGCATGAAGGAAATAAAACTTGCAAGAATTTAAACACACTTGCATAAATTGAAATTTCTTGAATTGGAAATAAAGGAAAGAGGAAAAGACACCTACATGTTCACAAAATAAATTACATAACATAAAAAAACAAAAATTTACAACAAAAGGAAAACTACATAAATAAAGAAATAAACATTAACACATTGATCCATCTTCCTTGGAATGAGTGCCTAGCTCATTCCTTGGAAGAGGATTTAATTCATACTTTTAATTCAGAACTTGTAGAAAAATTTTACTTCTAAAGATTGGAAAGAAAGACAGATCTTGATTACTTGGGGAAAAAATTACATATCTACGTGTGGAAGGTTGCATTTATAATTCATGCATCCAACGAACTCCTTATTTTAAGAAATAAAATATAATCTTATCTTTATTCCAATCCTAACAACTAAGATCTCCATATCCACAAAATATGGAGAGAGAGAGAGAGAGATATATTATTGAAGTCAAATCTTATCTTGCTTATTTTAGGAAGATTTGCTCCCAAATCTTCTCCTTGATTTTTGGTAACAAGAATCACAATGATATTATTCTCCTAAATTATTGGAAGGAGGTTTTTCCTCAAAATATTATTTTGACAAAATACCTCTCCCAGATTTTCCATTTGACTTTGTTGTTTTTGATTGTGGAACTTTTGACGCTTGTCTAATACGCTTTTTTCTCGGACTGCAGCTCACTAAAATTTAAATTTCTCTTGATTGGTAAAACTTGTAGTAAATATGAATGAGGTTTTTGTTAAACACATTTATATGAACAAAAACCTCTCTCAAATTTTCCATTTGAATTTTTTGTTTTTGTTTATCAAAATTTTAGTGTTCGTCTGATACACATTTCCTCGGACTGCAGCTCACTAAAAGTTAGATCTCTCTTCATTGGTAAAACCTGTAGCAAATCTAAATGAGGTTTTTGTTAAACACATTTATATAAAAAACCTCTCTCAAATTTTCCATTTGACTTTTCTTTTTCTGTTTATGGAACTTTTAGTGCTCGTATGATACACTTTTCCTCAAACTGCTGCTCACTAAAAGTTATATCTCTCTTCATTGGTAAAACCTATCGAAAATATGAATAAGATTTTTGTTAAACACATTTCTATGAACAAAAACCTCTCTCAAATTTCCTATTGGAATCTCTGAGTTTTCACAATACCTAAAAAACTGTCATTCCATTGATGCCAGTTTTAGAACTAAAGTTGTCATTCCTTTTATGCAAGTTCCAGAAATAAATCTGATTTGTCTACGAATTGAAAGTTCTGAAACTAACTGTCATTCAATTGATACCAGTTTTGGTGTGTGCATGGTTTTGTTCAACTAAGTTAAGGAAATTAAAACTAACACCTAGTAGTCTTAATTAACAAAGCTAAATCAAAATCTAAACACCATCAAGATAAGAGCTAAACAAGGTTAGACAATAACACTATTTGCATTAGAACTTTAAAGCATAAATCAAACTAATCATGCTAATTGTCAAAAACCTCTACTCTTTTGATTGACAACAAAATCAAATGGACCTATGTAGGCTCCATGGCAATCAAATTTGGTGAAGGAAGGAGGCTTAGCTCTTCAATGGTGAATTCTTCAAGAGTGACAAAGAAGCTTATAGTCTATTTGCTATGTGTTTTGCTTTTATCTTCTCAAAGAATTTAGGTGTAAGTGTAAAGGTAGGAGGAGGGATCTTTATATAGCCCAATGGATAAAGGAATCACTACATCCCTTTGCATGTGGGATAATAAGGATGTTGAGTTAGTTGTGGATAAGGGGGGTTTAGATAGGGTTGAGTTAACTTTAGGAGGGTTTGTTTGTCCTTTAGTGACTCATGTGGATAAAGGGGGCCTTTTAATAAATCAAGATGATTTAATTAATAGGTGTACAAGCTTATAAAATATTTTTTAGAGGAATATTAACATGATTTAGACTATAGAAGGGGATTAAATTAAATATTGATTTATTGGTTAAATGAAAGGGGAAGCTAATTAATTAATAATAATTAATTAGTTCTAGATAGCAGAGGGAGATTAATTAATGGAAGGTCGTTAATTAGGATATTTTTTGGATAGATGACTTAATTAATTAGCGTAGTGTAATTAATTAACGACAATAGGAGAGAAGGTGAGCACTTTTGATGGTATGTCACCAATTTGCAGGAAGGGAGATAATTAGCGCAATTTAAGTATTTAAATTGCTCGGGCATAATTATGGGTGTCTACATTTTCCCCTCTTTGGGGTGGCGTAAGTGACGCCACTTCAAAGATAGTAGATGAATGAAATTTTGAAGGGATAGAAGAAAAATTAGTAGGAGGGAGAGGTGCCCCCTCGAGTGTCGATGGGGTGATGAAGGAAGACGATCGACGATCGAAAAAGATGAGAAATGGATAGAAGAATGGGTAGGGGCAGAATGCCCTAGGTGAAGTAGAAGAAAAGTGGTGGGAGGAAAGTGAGGTAGAAGAAATATGGAGAAGTGGAGAGAAAAACTTAGCCTCTAGCCTTTGCATCGGAACAACTTCAGTGTCATCATATTGCCAAAAGATCTAAGTCATCTGTCCTTATGAAAAATATAAGCATATGAAAAAAGTATAATGACATGAAAAGCCATACTACGAACAATTGTTCATTGCTGAAGATACCAACTCCATGCAACATACACAATGCAATGCAATATGAGAACAAAACAAGCTCATTGAACAGAGAAAACAAGTACGAACACACATATCCAACCCAACAATGGTTAAGACAGTTGTACAAATGTTTTGTTATCAAGAGGAAGAGGTCCACCTATTTGTTATTGTCGACAAGGGTTAAAAATGATGCCCCGAGAAAGGATATATGCAAGGGGAAATGATGATGGACATTGGGTCCAAGTAGAAAGCTTTGTGCACAACGAAACAACACCAAGCAACAAGACGTGCCCTAGAGTATAGACAAAGCAAGCAACTAGCTTTGTGAATGGTTGTGAATCTGGAATCCATGAGTCGTATAGATTGGTGAAGACGTGAAACAAACCAGTAGGATATGGAGAGAATACCATGCACAAGACACAAGTTTCAGCTGTAATAAGCAGGTTACCTATTTTTGTAGGTTTTTTACTTTTTAGGATTTTGTGAAAAATTTTGCCCTGTTTATTTTTGGATTTTTGAAGTGATATATATATATTATTTGTTTCTGTTTTCTGAAATGCGGTGGACAGTAGAAGAAAATAGAAGAAATAGAATGAAGGGCCTAGGTGCAACAAAACATGCCCCAGGTGGAAGAAAGAAGAAACAAGTGACAAATAATGTCCTTGTTCAGTGGAAAAATTAATAAAATAATTATTTTGAAAATAATTATATTACGAGAGTGTGGATAAGAAGAAAAATCACCTAGGAGCAATAAAAATTGTCCTAGGGAGAAGAAAGGGGTATTGGACAGAAAAAACAAATGCCCCAACACAGTGAAAGAAAAATAATTATTTAATTAAAATAATTATTCAACGGTGAATAGAAGAGAAAACAGTGATTGAAATGAGCCTCCAGGCATTCATGGTGGTGAAAAATAGGTTGATATACCCCACCAGGGGGGGTAAATCACCATGACCAATTCATTTCTTACCAACCACCACTGAGTTTTTACCACGAGGCTTTGACAACAATGAGGATGATGGTGATAGCATGAGACCGATTGAGACAGGAAGACACAGTCCGAGGGTATCAGTGGCATGCCGACGATGGCATATTTGTGAGTACTCAAACCCTCCTTGTCAATTTTTACAATTAATGCCCTAGAATTAGGAATTAGGGTTAGGGGTCATGTAGGGCACGCGTATGCATAGGCACGTGTAGGCACAGACACGCTAAATGTGGCGCAAACGTCTAATTAGGGGCGCAAAGGTGACACCTTAGGGTGGATGCACACATGCGCATAGGTACACTCAAACACACACATGCATAGCATGCATGCACAGACACATGTGTCATGCACACATGTATAGCGCACACATTCAAAGAGGAGCACACACACATGTGTGTAAGGACACAATTGATGGTGCAAGTGCCCTTAGACAGTTGCGCGCCCCGAAAGGGTTGCATGTGCCTAAAAGGGTGGCATGTGCACAAAAGGGTAGCATGCACCAAAGGGTGGCACACGCATGCGCCACATACGAAAGGGTGGCACACACGCCCAAAAGGGTGTGCAGGTGCACTAGCCTAACAGACGATAGACAAGAAAATGCCAAAAATGATGGTATGTAGAAGAAAACTTAGGATTTTTGGGTTAACCCTAAAAAACATAGATAAAATTTTAGAAGAAATGTTAGTAATTGATGAATGGATAGATTTTACAGAGATGCCTGCCAGTGCTTCAGACGCGGGAGCGTCAATCACGTATCGTCAAGCTAAAGGGGAGCATGCATCAGTGAGACTGGCATGTGATAGCTATACTTCGAGAGGCAATGAGCCTAGGCCTTGTGTCGTGAATGCCTTCTATCACACTGGATCATGGTCTTCTTACTACACTAGCTGAGTGGTGGCATAGTGAGAGTCAATGCTTCTGACTCCCTACTGGGGAGATGACTGTTACTTTAGAGGATGTGTGGTGGATTCTCCATGTGCCCATCCTAGGTTCACTGATTGAGTACACTTCTGATTCTGGGAAGATCAGGGCAGTTGTCAGGGATTTGTTTGATCGAGATGACATACCACTGACGGTATGACCGTGGCATTCCATGAGTGTATCGCCGATCCATCATTACACTGTGGGCCCCTATACGTTATGGCACTTATCAGTGGGTTTTTACTCACTGATAAGACTGGGACATATTTTCTGAGAGGGCTGATGACACTGGTACAGGGGATTTTTAGTGGTGAGCACTATTGTTGGGGACAGTGTATACTAGCACACCTTTACTGGGACTTACATCTGATCACCTACCACCGTCAGAAGATGGTGGGGCCTGCCTCATTACTACAGATTTGGTCATGGGACCACATTGCTATTGGGCACCCCGTGGGCACTCTACATGTTCGAGATCCAGAGGATCCATCTTACATGGCGTGGGTTTCAGGAGGTGGTGACGTATGAGGTCACCTGGGCAGCTTATACAAGTATCACCGAGAGTTTGATGAGCTACCAGATAGGGACATTATATGGAGACCCTATAGGCATATACAGTGGCCGCAGGATGCCGTAGACCTCAGTGTGTGTATAGTGGAGCACTTCCTTATAGGCAGTCAGAGTTACATTATCAAGCTATACAGGGTCGACAGATGCCAATAACAGCTAGGCATGGTATAAGGGGTTCCACATCCAGACATATGGTATGCCCGTCAAGACTCTGAGAGGCAGACCATGGGGCCGCGTATACAGGTGACCTGAACAAGGGCCAGTTTCTTACAGCTGGCCCCATAGGTATGGGATCCAAGCGCAAATTAGAGATCCGGGCACTACTGCGGATTATTGGACTTGGTATGTGACTATTTTACCCTGACGTTTGACTATCCCAGAGGAGGCCTTAACAGCATGTGCCAGACCACCGAGAGAGATTTGGCATGGTGGTGACCAGAGAGAGGGTGCAGCAGGATGTGACCCAGAGGATCCATTTGATGGATTACCCCATGATGAGTAGGGTACCACACAGGTACAGGGACCGAGGCCGCAAGTTCTAGTACAGGCACTTGCACAGCCTTCTAGGCCCAAGTTTTAGAGCAGGGTCAGTCGTCCAGGCCAGTACATGGATAGGTACCGATGGCATAGACAGCCACCCTACAGCAGTAGTTACAGTAGGCTCTTGCAGAGTGAGATCAGGTCACAGTAGAGAGAGACCATGCCCGAGCTCAGATTTTAGTAGTGATAGCCGAGTGGGATTAGGCTCGGCCTAGGCTGGCCAGGGAGGTGATAGTGTTGTACACTTTCAGTAGATATGATAGATGGCCACGCAGATGGCCTAGGTGACAGGTCTATATCAGTAGACATAGGCCCAGCTACAGCCCATGATACTTGAGCAAGATAGGCTGAGGGCTGAGCATGTAGTGGGCCAGGCTGAGCTTGCCCAAGCCTCAGTGGAGATAGCATCCTTCTGATGCACATATGGTACAACGGTGACTGCTTGGACACACAGAGATCTGGCTACAGTCAGAGGGAAGAGCCTCTTATTACAGGTCTTTATACTTTGAGGCAGTTTCAGCTGAGCAGTGAGTGCCTTCCTATAGCCAGTAGTCGAGCAGAGGTACTAGATCTGAGAGGCCTCAGGCCTCAGTGGAGTAGCCACAGCCAGGGAGAGCTAGCGATGCTCATGTCATGCCACCACCACAAGATAGACCAGCTACCCCATCGGAGGGCTCGAGTCATCCCTGAGGATTGTATTTGACACATGTGCCTCTTGATGAAGGCCTTTTTGATACATAGCAGTTTTGATACATGCCTCTGATGAAGGTAGTTATTCTTTAATATATGTATCATCTTTTGTGTGCCTCAGATGAAGGATTTTTTGATGTACTGTAGTTATGTATATCTATCATTTTTTAGACAGATATATCACACATGTATTATATGGACATTTTTGACATGACATATGTGTTTATGAGATGGACATTGTTTGTTATTTCCTAATTGAGTATATGGATATATAGATGTGTTTATGATGTTAGATGATTTGATTTCACATGTATATGTATCATGATTTGTTTGATGTATCGCATGTGTTTTGATTTCTAGATGATAGATCTTGTAGAGTATATCAAATGTATTTTCCTCATGTGATGCACCATACTTAGTGGATGGGATGATATGATGATATGGGTGTGGGGGGATAGATTTTGATATTTTTGATCCCTCTTGCCCCCATTTGATGATATGATATGTGATGATTAGCTTAACATTCATGTATGATGTATACTTAGCCTTTTATTGATATATGATGTATAGATGATGTTAGATGTGATGATAGTGATGGAAATATGATGATGTGATAAAAAAATGATGCACATGCAACAAGCAAACACAATCAAATGCTAACAAAGAACACAATGAATCAATATAACAATGTACTATGATCCACTAGCATGCAAAAACACACTTCAATATGCACAAGTAAGAATAAATCTAATCTAATCAAGAAAAGATGAATCCTAACAAAGTATGCCCAAGCAACAAACAACACAAATGTATAAGCATGAAGCAATTAACACAAGCAAACAAGCAAAGCAAGAAACAAGATAATGCAAGTAAACTAAAGTAAATATTTTTGTAAGATTCATTGTTATGAAACAATTATCTATTGTTTAGGGTGTTTGTGAAACAATTTTCTATTGTTTTTGTGTTTTTGTGATTTTCGAGAAACAATTTTCTATTGTTTTTGTGATTTTTGAGAAACAATTTTCTATTGTTTTTGTGTTTTTCTAATAGTTTTCCAGAGCTATGCATAGGTAACCAAGAAATCTTGGATGCCCCCAACGTTAGATGGGGAATATACAAGGGCAAATGCCACGTGCTTATGAACAGGAAGGTAAAGTCACAGAAATGCCCCCAGCGTAAGATGGGGAATAGGATAAAGACCATGCCCCTCACAAATGAATAAAAAGAGACAAAACCAGATCAAGGCTTGACATGATTGGGCTCACCGGGAATCTCAGAGGTAGGCATGGAACTAGCCCTAGGCTGAGTGAAAGTACCCCCTAGATGTAAGATGCTTGTGAACAATGAATCCTCCCAAGGCGCTGGAAACTAGTTTTCACCCAAGGACCTATCCAAAGCACCACAATTGCGTGG
This sequence comes from Taxus chinensis, assembly GCA_019776745.2. Lineage (NCBI taxonomy): Eukaryota > Viridiplantae > Streptophyta > Pinopsida > Cupressales > Taxaceae > Taxus > Taxus chinensis. Next base: position 400,649,262 of record CM034152.1, on the reverse strand, counting down.
TTTTCACTTATGGATGACCTATTTTCTCTTTTTCTTTTTCTCTCTCTTTTTTTTTTAATATTTTGATCATTTTACCATGTTTTTGATTTTTTTGCTTTTCCGACCTTGTGCCATATTTAAGCATAGAACCGCTTAAGGTACATGGCATTCATGGGCTCACAGATCTCATCACCATTGGGGTGAGCGAGTTTGTATGCTCCTGTGCTATACTTGGCCACTATAACATAAGGTCCTAACCAATGCGGTTCAAACTTTCCTTTCTTTTCTCATTCTGCCCTTGTGTTGAATTGACTCTCCTTCATGACCAAATCACCAACCTCAAACTGACGAGGTATGATTATTTTTTTGTAGTTTCTATAGATTATGTTCTGATACACTTTGAGGTGATTAAGGGCGCAGATGCACTTCTCATCTAGGAGCTCTAACTCAGCTAGTCTAGCTACCCGGTAATCTTCATCCTTATCCAGATAATCCCTAAGAGAGATTCTTAGGGAAGGAAGTTCAATTTCTAGTGGGATGATAGATTCTATCCCAAATACCAAAGAATATGGCGTCACACCCGTAGGAGTACGAATAGAGGTCCTGTAAGCCCAAAGAGCTGGGTGGATTTGCAAGTGCCAATTATGACCTATTTTACTTACCATTTTCTCCTTTATTTGCACCAAAGTTTTATTTGTGGCCTCGGCCTATCCATTACCTTCGGGATAATATGGTGTAGACCATTTTAACCTGATTTGGAACCACTGACAGAGACCCTTTACAATTTTATTCTTGAATGACTTTCCATTATCAGTAACAATGGCTGCAGGAATGCCATACTGGAAAATGATATGATTCATGATAAATTTGGAAATATGAGCTCCTGTTACATAGTTTAAAGGAACGGCCTCCACCCATTTGGTAAAGTATTTATTAGCCATGATGATGTGGGTATGACCATCATATGAGGTAGGGGTAAGCTTCCCTATCAAGTCAAGTCCCCACTTAGAAAATGGCCATGGGGTGGTGATGGGTTGCAACAGTCTGTGATGGAGCATGAATGAAATTTCCATACTTCTAACAAAGTACATGTTTTCTGGCATAGTTGCAACAATCAGTTTCCATGGTAGGCCAATAGTAGCCTACTCTTAACAATTTCTTGGCCAAAACCATTCCATTAGTATGTGCTCCACACACCCCTTCATGTACTTCTTTGATCACTTGGATCAACTCCATCATATCGAGACAATGTAACAGATTCCCATCGTAGCCATGATGATAAAGTGTACCTCCTAAAAGGGTATAACAGGCTATTTGGTGAATTAGGATTTGTTTCTCAGAACAGGAGATGTCAGGAGGGAACATGTTGTCTTTGAGATAGGTAAAGATGGGTTCATACCACGGGGAATTGGGACCAACAACATCACAAGCCAGACAGGATTCTGGCATGTCGTACGTGGGATGACGTAAATTTTCCACAAAGAATGGCATGTCATTATTCCCTGGCAGAATACGGAGCATAGAACCCACTATTTCCATAGCTTCTGCCGATTTGTTTTGCACTCTTGGGATTTGTTCAAATGTGATGCACACAAAGTACTCTTTGAGAGTTTCTACTAGCTTCTTATAAGGTATGAGATTTTCATCCTTAACCTTGTATTCATCATTAACTTGCTTGATAATTAACTGAGAATCACCCACAACCTTGACATGATAAATGTTCCACTTTATGGCGAGCTTCATCCCTACGATAAGTGCCTCATATTATGCGATGTTGTTCATGCAAGGAAAACCAAGACAAAAAGCATGTGGTATAGGGTCGCTAGAAGGAGTAATGAGGACCACACCCACTCCTGAACCATGAAAATTAAAAGACCCGTCAAAGTGTATCTGCCATATGACAGATTCTTCAATGTATAGTAATGAGGCATCTGGCAGATCCAGATTCAAAGGTTTAGTGCCTTGCAAAGGTTCTTCTACTAATTGGTCAATGAGTACTTGTCCCTTAACCAACTTCTGATGCACAAACTCTATGTCAAATTCACTTATTAGAATGATCCAATTAGCCATTCTACCTGTGAGGGCGGGTTTAGATAGCAAGTACTTGAGCAGGTCAACTTTGGATATAAGCTTGGTTTTGGTATTCAATAGATAATGGCAAAGTTTTTGAAAAGTAAAAACAACAGCCAAACAAGCTTTTTTAATTTGGGGATAGTTGATCTCATAAGCGATGAGAGTGTGACTGAGGTAGTACACCACTTTTTCTTTGTGACCAAGGTCATATTGGGTGAGCAACGCACCAATAGAAAATTGAGTATCATAGATATAAAGTAGGAGTGGCTCACCCGGAGTTGGCGACATGAGGATAGGTGGATTAGCCAAGTATTGTTTAAGCAAAGCGAAGGCCTGTTGTTGCTCTAGTCCCTAGATGAAGATGACGTCCTTTTTAAGCATGTGGGTGAATGAATGACACTTATCAGAAAGCTGGGAGATGAAGCGGTGAATAGTTTGTATTTTTCCCTGCAAGCTACGTAGTTGCTTAATGTTCTTAGGAGGAGGCATCTCAGTAATAGCAGACACTTTAGTAGGGTCTACCTCAATTCCCCTTCTTGATATAATGAAGCCCAACAATTTTCCTGATAGCACGCCGAACAATCATTTCTTTGGGTTTAGCTGGACTTTATACTTGCACAGGCGCTCAAAGATGCGCCACAAAATAACAGGGTGATCCTATCTTGTCTTATGTTTTCTTAGGATGTCATCCACATAGTCTTCCATGATATCATGGAAAATTACTGTCATTGCCCTCTGATAAGTAGCTTCGGCATTTTTAAGCCCAAACATAATTACTTGATAACAGAAGGTACCCCAAGGAGTTGTAAAAGTCATCTTGTGCTGATCTTCATCAGCTATCTTGATTTGGTTGTATCTTGAAAAGCCATCCATAAGAGATATCATCTCATATCCTGTTGTTGAATCCACAATCATATCAATATTTGACAATGGAAAATCATCCTTAGGGTAAGCTTTATTAATGTCTCTAAAATCCGTGTAGATTTTGATCCCGACAGGATTCTTCTAGACAGGGATGATGTTGGATATCCATTCAGAGTAATCAATAGGCTGAATGAATCCTACCACAAGCAATCTTTCTAATTCCTCTTTAACCGGCAGGGTTACCCTTGGGTACATTTTTCTGAGCTTCTACTTAACAGGTTTAGCGTCTGCATGTACAACTAAGTTATGCACGACCAAAGTTGGATCTAAGCCTAGCATATCTTTATAGGACCATGTGAATACATCTATAAACTCCCGTCGCAGCATGGTGAATGTCTTTTGTTTCCGTGTCGAGAGTGATGCTCCCAATTTGACTATGTTTAGGTCCTCTTCTATACTAATGTTTACATCGATAGTTTCCTCTACTAGCAATTTTGACAAGTCCTCCATACGCATAGGATCAGGAGGAAGGTTGAGATCTTCATCCAAGGATGTCTCCATGATATTTTCATCCTTGGCGTGGTCACTTTTATTGTCCTTTGATTTTTGCACCTGTTTTTCAGCCAACGCCTCAAAGAGGTTTTCATTGTGTGACTTGGACTTTGATTTTTGTGGAGGCTTTATGTTGGAACTTTTGCCCTCTCTTTTTCTTAAGTTTTGCTAACCATGAAGCTCAGCCTCCTCACCGAAGTAGGCATAGGTATCCAAGTCAATATAGAATCCCTTTTTGTGGTCTCCAATGGGAATTGTATCTCGAATGCCCATGAACTCTGTGATAGCTTCATCATTCTCGAATAAATCTAGTGGCATATGACGATGTTGGACCCATTCAATAAGGGAAGGGTAAACAAGGTCAAGGGTGGGTTTCGTAGGGGTTATGGTTAGGATAGTGGTATTCATGAATAGGTTCATTGAGGCAAGATCCTCATATTGGCTACAATGGGAATCTGTATCGTTGTCTAGATAGTCAGAGCTATCCTCACGTTCAGAGCAAGTAGCGTCTTGATCATTGGGGTATGCTCCATAAGGATGAATTCCAATGCCGTATCTTTCTATTTTAAAATGTGGGAGAGGCACTGGTTCTCGTTGTCCTTGCTCATTTCTTCCACATCCTAGGCCCTTGTAGCCCATGGAGTACATCATTTTACTGGATTTCTTGTATTCAGGGGTTTGATAGCAGGTTGGCTAAGTATCCTCTGGGACCTAAGTTGTAAGTGGATCCAACATTTTTTCTTCAGCCAATAAACCTCCGGGTAAAAATGACCCAATATTTTGTTCATTCCTAGGTCTTCTGAAGTGATAGTTGGGTCGACCTCTAGTCTTGGGTGACAATGAAAGGTCTAAAACCAAGAGCGCTTGTTGCACATTATATTCTCCACAACCATATTCTAGAACCTTCATCTCCCATGAATCAAAAGGAGAGGTGGATGTAGAGGCACCATGGGCGCAAGAACTCAAAGAATCTAAATCTACTCGAGATTCCAGGGCTTCACATTAGAGAGGGATAACTATATTGGCGGATGGACATGCATATGTACCCTTACGTGCAAAACTATTGAGAGCTCTGCAGTGAGTGAATGACTCTGAATCTCCTTATATTGTAATGGTGTGTCCCTCATGCTTCAGTTTAATGCATTGATGAAATGTTGATGGCATAGCCTGCATGGCATGAATCCATGGTCACCCTAGAAGCATATTATACAGAAGTTCCAAGTCCAGGACATGGAACTTTGTTTGATGACAAGTGGGACCCACTTCCATAGGCAACATGATTGTACCTGTTGACTCCCTTTCCACGTTATCGTAAGTGGTGATAGTGATGATGTTTGACTCAAGATCTGCTTCAGTATGTCCCAGTTGTTTAATCAACTTTAGCGTGTAGATGTTCAACCCTGATCCGTTGTCCACAAGCACCCATTTAATTTTCCTATGGGTAACAACTACCTCTATATAGAGATGTGTTGGATTTTCAATAGGGATCTCCCTATGATTGAAGGTAATATGTTCAGTTGGTACAATGTTTTCTACAGTGGCTTGAAGATGTGTAAGGTCTACCTCTAGTGGCACTCCTGACCCTTGAAGAGTTTGGTACAAAATGTCTTTGTGAACATTTGAAATCTTAAGAAGATCCAAGATCAAAATCTTGGCAGACATTTTCTCAAGTTGCTCTAAGAGGTTGTAATTACCATTTTGTGGGGTTGATGGAGAAGGTTCAGGAATCACAAGGTGGGCACAACTTGTTATCGTGGCACAATCCTTTCCCTTGATTCAAACGGTGTTGATATGGTCATTATGAGAGTGAATACATCCAATAAGCGAATCATAATGATTATTATCCTTTTTGGTATATAAGTAATTCATTTCTTTATAACTTTGGGATGACTCTCCCTAATCCGGCTTTGACTCTTCTGATTTACCATGTTTAGGGAATGGCTCTTTATATATCCCCATATTCTCGTTGGGTGTTTGAGTTTTCCCTGGGTTGTTCTCCTCTATCTCCCCATTGTTAATGAGGTCTTGGATATAGTGTTGGAGTCATAGACATTTGTCTATTTTATGTCCCTTGACATGATGCATTTTGCAATAGTCATGCTCTTTGTACCATGATGGTTTTGGAGCATTGTCATCAAATGGTTGTGTCGTAGGATATGTCACCATGTGAGCTGCATCCAATTTTTTTAATATAACTGAAAAAGGATCATTAAGAGGGGTGAACATTCTTCATTTTGGTGGGGGTTGAATAGGTCCTTTGGTCAGTTTAAAAGGTTGACCGATTTGGACCGTTTGTACACGTTTGGAATCTGTGATCCCGTCTCCCACCACATTTTTGTTTTTGTTAAATACCTTCGGCTTCTCCGTTGGTTTAGCATTTTGATTATCCTTAGATTGTGACTTAAGAGTTCCTTTAGCAATAAGGGATTTCTTTATTTGAACACCCTTTTCAATGACCTCCTCAAAAGTGCAAACACAATGCATTTGAAGGTGGAAAGCAATGTCTGGATTTAGGTTGGGCACAAAGATACTTACTAGCTATTTTTCAGGAAAAGCGCAAGGGAAGCGACTGGCTATCCCTCTCCACCATTGTAGGAAGCTGGTGAAAGTCTCATTAGGGCGTTGTTTGGTGCCACATAAATCTGCCATGGTGATATCACTTTCTATGTTATATGAGAAGTGACACACAAACCTCTCTGCCAATTCTGGCCAGGTAAAAATGGACCCGCGAGGCAAACAAGTAAACCACTCCAAGGCTTGACCTCCTAGACTCTTGGGAAAGAGTCGTATGAGATAATTATCACTATAGGACACCTCTTGACATGCCATATAGAAATATTTGACATGATCTCATGGATCTCCCTTTCCTCTATATTTTTTGAATTTTGGCATATCGAATTTCTTAGGGAAAGGTTGAAGTGTCATAGCTTTGTCAAAAGGATAGGGACATAGTTCTTCATATTGATACTTTCTAATGCTCCATACTTTTCTCTCTTGAAGGCTTGCGAGTGTTCCTTTCATAGATTGTACTTCTTGTGCAAGCAATTGTTCCTTAGTAGGAGAAGCTAGGATATATACACAATGATAATCCATATTGTCTTCTCCGTGATTTTCTCTATGGAGTTCACTGATTTCGACCTTAGGCCTAGATTTTTGGACATTCTTTCCTGCTTCCTTTTGTACATGAGAGGTTAGCAAGGCTAATTGTCGGCTAAGGCTACTAATTTTTTGTTGAATGGTGATCTCTTCTCCCAAAGGTTCCTCTTCTTCCTCATATTGTGGAGGTTCTTCAACTTTCTCGTGTCCTGACCTGATTTTCCATGTGGCACTTTGATAAAGGGTATTCTATGTCCCACTACATTATATTTTCCTGTGTTAGAGGTAGAAGCATGTTTGTGTGTTAAAATTTCCTCCATGTTAATAAGAGGATGCTCCTTCTCATTAGCATTATTCGTAGGTGGGATTGTTTCATTTGTAGTGGGCATTTTGGCCCCCAATTCTACAACCCGTGCTAGCACCCTATCCTTGTTTCTAAAAAGGAACTCATCTAATAAGGTGGGGTCAAAGTTGAATTCCACATGTGGGGACTCCAATTCATTACCACTATGATCGACCATGTTTTCTATCTCTTTTTCTATGGAAAATAGAGGCCCTAGATCATGTCCAATAAAAGGGTTTAACCCTTGTCTGTTTGAGGCTTCCCAAGCTTGGGCTTGTTGTTCCTCATATGTTTTTTTCTTGAGTCCTAATTATGTTTTGGGAGCCATGATTTGTGATAGTTTCACTAAGGTAAGTTTGTAAATGTGTTCAAAACTTTGTGACCACACATGAGTGAAATGCAAGATGATTTTTTAAGAATATGAATGAGTAACAATGTGAGGATACCAATGTGATAGAGTGATAAATCACCAATGACACAAATGTTTGGTATCCAAGCCTATCAAATGAAGTACTTCCTAGACTATGTTTCAAAAAATAGTTTGGTGTCGCAAGATAATTAACAAGATGTTCTCACTTATGCCAAGTTCAAGAAAATGAACAAGATGTAAGTAAATACAAGTAGTTAATGTGACCTCCTAACAAGGTATACTAGAAGCGACCTATATCCCAAAAAGTGCCAGTTACAATTTGTGAGTGACACAACAATGTCACCAAGATATGTTAACCAAACTTTGTGAGAAAGTAAGGTATTGATATCAAGATGATATTGATATAACACGCATAAGTGGTAACACGTAGCACTCTTCAAAATAGAGGTAATAATAGAGACGAACTAAAAGCTTAAAGTATAACTAGGAATTGTTAAGATGTGTATAGCGTAACCTTACAATATAGATATTTAAGTTGAGTTTGCATGAAACAAGACATAAATACCAAAATTGTAGTGACACGATACAAACAAAGTAACCTTTCTAAGGAATTTCAAGATGATGAGCCATGCCTAACTACAATGACGATTTTGAAATGGGTATCAAGATCACAAAGGCCACCAATGATATGAATACACCTCCACACACTTTAGACATTTAACTTACCCAGCCGCAAACATGGATGGGCATAAACAGACAAAAAAGTGGCAAAAACAATCGATTGGTAACACAGAGGTAGTCACCCTTCTTTTGATCAACAAAGTGTCAAAAGAATGTGAAGGAAGTAGATCAAAATGGGGATGAAAAATTCTGGCTTCACTTCGGCAGAGTTTTGCCTCACCTTAAGGAAAGTGAAAAAAACTAAGCGAAAGTAACACGTCACACATGTTTCATGATGAAAAGATGGCTCACAACTCAACACTATTTTAGAATGGTCAAAGTGGGCTCCTGGCCAAAGAATATCTTCCTAGGTGGTTCTCTCGCCCTAGGTGTTACAAAGTTGTCTTAAGCGAGTGCAATTTACCCAAACAGTCCCGACTATCTTGGGAGTATCTTGGCTTTACTTTACCCCCTTCAAGAATAGTAGGCAACTAGTGCGTCTACATGTACTATCACTGGGGTCGCCATACAGACAACCGGTAACGCTATCTCATAAAGGAATCACTAGTCAAGTAGGTAGTGCAGAGCACTTCCCATTTCTTCCACAAGGTTCCCTCTTGCGTGGACTACTTTGGGGTTCCTGGAACCACCCCCATTGTTGTAGCTTAAGGTGTTATGCCAAAGGGGTTATGTTCCAGTTGAGCGGAGAGGGACGTACCCTTTTCTGAAACCTGTAATACAATGTTTTGAATATGTTGTTATTTTTATCTTGTTTAATTAGGTGTGGTTTGCTTGAACACCTTTTGGCAACCTGTATGACAACTGTATTAGTAGTTTTTGACTTTGTTTCGATTCCACCTTTTCTTTGGCAAATGTGTGTTTTGGTCCTACACAACGAGTTTAATAGTTTTCCATAAAAAGAGTAAACATCATTTCTGATTCTCAAGATCATCTAAGGATGCAAGAGAAGAGCATACGTGATGTTTCCCAAAATTTGAGAAGATATCAAATGGAAAAACACTTTAATTCACACACACCAAGTTAATCCATTCCAATTCAGATATTCCTAACAATTTCAAAGCATCAAAAAGACCTAAGAATCATTTTTGATTCCCAAGATCGCCTCAAGAGATGTGAGGGAAGAGCATACACGATCTTATTCTTATAAGCAATCATGCAAAGTTTATCTAATCAAGTAAAAGCATGTAAAAACACCCTGCAAAAATGAGTATTTAATTAGATAAAACCTACAAGAAAGTTAGCACTTTAACACCTTAACCTCAAGAAAACAGAAAGACACATGTGCCCCTATTTTGGCGTCTGCACGTGGGTTAGGGTGGATGCACTACTCTATGCTTTTTCCAACTTACAGTGCACCTGCACCACCTGAGAGGCGTGTGCACCACCAGAAAGACATGTGCCACCTCAGATAAAAATAGTATTAGATTCGTACATAGCGCTTGCACTACTAGAAAATCGTCTGCGCTACCAGAAAATCATGTGTGCCACCATGGATTAAAATAGTATCAGATTCTGATAGAATGCTTGCGCCACCAGAAATGTGTCTACGCCATAGAAAAGAGATGTGCGCCTGGGTTAGGGTGTATGTGTTGGTTTGACAGGTTTTGCATTGCATTGAAGGTACAATACAAAATAGTGTCTACACTCAGTTTAGTGCGCCTACGCGTTGGTTAGGGCATGTGCGACAGGGTTAGTGTATGTGTGCCAGGCTCGACAAACAGAAATTCAAGCCCTGAAAGTGTGCCTGCGCCACTCGAGAGGTGTCTGTGCCCTGATAAGTGTATCTGTGCCCCTGTCAGTGTGCTTGTGCCACTCTTGCAACCAAAGTATGGTGAAAAACACAAAAATCCTCACAATACTTCAAATTTTAACAAGTTAGATTGAAATTAGCAACAAACCATAAAAAATGATAGCTATAAGTGAGAATCTACACATATAATGTTAGCAAAAAATCCCAAGAAATTGAACATTAATTACTATATGTGCATATCAAAGGGTTAGCCAAAAAACAATAGAATTCAAGCTAAAAATGCTAAGGGACAAAGGGTCCCACCGAGCATGCCAAATGTGTGCATGGTTTTGTTTAAGCTAAGTTAAGGAAATTAGAACTAACACCTAGTAGTTCTATAACAAAGCTAAATCAAAATCTAAGCACCATCAAAGATGAGAGCTAAACAAGATTAACAACTAACACTATTGCATTAGAACTTTGAATTAACATGCTAAAGTCATTTAAACCTCTAATCTTCTCTAGATTGTCAAAAAATAAGTAAATGGACCTATGTAGGCTCCATGGCAATCAAATTAGTTGATTTTTGATATCCAACAAAGGAATGTGAGCTTATCAAAGTTGGGCTACAAGACCCTTTGACTCTCCATATGAATCAAATTTGGCTGAAGGAAGGAGGATTAGCTCTTCAAGTGGTGGATTCTTCAAGAGTGACAAAGAAGCTTATAGTCTATTTGCTATGTGCTTTGCTTTTATCTTCTCAAAGAATTTAGGTGTAAGTGTAAAGGTAGGAGGAGGGCTCTTTATATAGCCCAATGGATAAAGGAATCACTACATCCCTTTGCATGTGGGATAATAGGGATGTTGAGTTAGTTGTGGATAAGGGAGGGTTTAGATAGGGTTGATTTAACTTTAGGAGGGTTTGTTTGTCTTTTAGTGACTCATGTGGATAAAGGTGACCTTTTAATTAATCAAGATGATTTAATTAATAGATGTGCAAGCTTATAAAAACTTTTTTAGAGGAATATTAGCATGATTTAGACCAAAAAAAGGGATTAAATCAATTAAATATTGATTTATTGGTTAAATGAAAGGGGAAGTTAATTAATTAATAATAATTGATTAGTTCTAGATAGAAGAGGGGATTAACGGAAGGCCATTAATTAACGATTTTTGTTTGAAAGACAACTTAATTAGGCATAGTGTAATTAATTAACGACAATAGGAGAGAAGGTGAGAGCTTTTAACGGTATGTCACCAATTTACAGGAAGGGAGATAATTAGCGCAATTTAAGTATTTAAATTGCTTGGGTGTAATTATGGGTGTCTACATCTGGAACTAAATCTATGAGTTCCGGAACTAAACCTGCAAGTTCCGGAACTAACTCTGTGAGTTTCGGAACTAACTCTGCTAGTTCCGCAACTAACTTAAAACAACTATAACTTTTTCATGTGACCTCGGATTGAGATGATTCTTTTTTTGAACTTGCATAATTTTTCGAGAGAAATCTGAATATCAAATAAGATTTGATTTTAAATTTACTATTCGTGATCAATTCCAATTTTTCCAATACTAGAATTATCTTTCCTTTATGGCCTGCATACATAAGACTTTGCATCTTTTCCCAAATAATCAATAGGATTAGTCAACAAGATAGATACCAAAAGATTTCTAAAGAATGAAAAAGATATATATCCTATACTCTATCTTAGGAAAACTATAAGTTCCTAAATTACATGTAAATCCACTTTCAAAGGTAACTTGGAAGGACAAAATAATGGTAATTTATGGCCAATTTATTGCCTCATCATCTTACGTGTAGTTCTCATTGTAACTCCACATGCATTTCAGTTGTGTAGAATTTATTGATTTTGACTATTTTTGCATTTGTATGTCGTCAAACAATGCATTGTTCCTTGTTGACTCGCAAATGTATTCATGTTTAGTGCCAATAAATGGCCACAAAATCCTACAACTCACAATATAAAATCTATAAAATGTACGAAAGTTGTCATGTATTCATGTTTAGTTTAAATAACTACTCCACAAAACTCAGATGTCTCATGTACCGTACTCATCAGTAGTAGGAAGTTTTATGTTCGCCATGGTGTGCACTAGACTTGACATTTCACAAGTAGTGGGATTAGTCAGTCATTACATTGAAAATCTCCGATATGATCATTGGATGATTGTGAAGTGGATTCTTAGATATTTGGGAGGCACTTATGATGCTACTATTTTCTTCAGTGGGAGTAGTCTTCAGGTAAATGGTTTTGTGGATGTCGATTTTGGTGGTGATAAAGATAAGAGAAATTCTACTACGAATTTTCTTTTCTCCTTAGCAGGAAGTGCAGTTAGATGGGTCTCTAAGCATCAATTGGTGGTAGCTTTGTCCACTACTGAAGCTAAATAAAATAATGAGAGACCTTTTTCATGGTTTTTTTCCTAGTACACACCGGGTTTTCCACATAATATATATGTATGTATTTTAGACCTGTTAATTTCATATTGCTTTAATTGTGTTTGTTTCTCTCTCAACTGGTTGTTTTTCTAACAATTTTGGATCTCCATTCATAGATGAGGAGAGGCAACCAAGATATAAAACAAATTCTTGCAAAGACATCAACATTTTTGTAATGTATTTGAAGAAAGGCATTGTCCAACCAAAACAGATCTTTGCTTATCTGAAGCCACCCATCACAAAATATAATTTTCAATTGAGGCACTGAAATAAAAATAAAATACTCAACAAACAAGGTAAAATTAAACTTATTGAAGACCTAACATATTTGAAGAAGGAAATTGTTCAACCAAAAGAGATCCATGCTTATCTGAAACCACTTGTTAGAGAATAGAATTGGGGAACTGAAATAAAAAGAAACTACTAAAAAAACCAGATAAAACTAATCTTATTGAAGATATTAACAGACTCCAAAATGTAGAATTTGAGGAAAATAGAGAAAAGCAATGGATGTCAGGAAACAAGGAACAACTATTTTTATCTGCAATGGCATGCCCTAGATTTGAGATACACATCAGTTGCATTGGACTAAACTTTGTCCCAAAGCCACCTCTTTTGACTTGATGCCAACAATAGAGTTTCAATTTACTGTAATTCCCAACACTTTGAAACTGTGGTGTACTGCTCATTTTCTCTCTAAGATCCTCAAATGATGAATTTAAAAGAAGGGATATCACCTTATTTGGAAACATGACACAACAAAGATAACACACAAGCTACTTAAGGACTATAGCACATGGTAAGAATTAACTCTTAACAATTTCATAGCTAGACATTGAATGTCCTTTCTTGATACATATGCCCCTTGGCATTATCCCACGACCCTAATTTATCCATGTTAGCATCATGAGCTTTGAAATCGATTTCACTTAATCCATCCCTCGGTATACCATTAGAAATCTGGAAATTATTCTCAAGTGAGGCACTGAAATAAAAATAAACTACTCAAAAAACAAGGTAAAACTAAACTTATTGAAGACCTAACATATTTAAAGAAAGGCATTGTTCAACCAAAACAGATCCATGCTTATCTGAAACCACTTGTCACATAATAGAATTGGGGCACTAAAATAAAAAGAAACTACTCAACAAACCAGATAAAACTAATCTTATTGAAGATCTTAAAAAACTCCAAAATGAGGAATTTAAGGAAAACAGAAAAAAGCAGTGGATGCCAGGAATCAAAGAAAAATTGTTGTTATCTGCAATGACAGACCCTAGATTTGAGATACACATCAGTTGCATTGGACTAAACTTTGTCCCAATGCTGCCTCTTTCGAGTTGATGCCAACATTAGAGTTTCAATTTACCATAGTTCCTAACACTTCGAAATTGTGGTGTACTACTCATTTTCTCTCTAATATCCTCAAATGATGAATTTAAAAGAAGGGATATCACCTTATTTGGAAACATGACACAACAAAGATAACACACAAGCTACTTCGGGACTACAACACATGGTAAGAATTAGCTCTTAACAATTTCACAGCTAGACATTGGATGTCCTTTCTCGATACATATGCCCCTTGGCATTATCCCACAACCCTAATTGATCCATGTCAACATCATGAGCTTTGAAATCGATTTTAGTTAATCCATCCCTCGGTATACCATTAGAAATCTGGAAATTATTTTCAATTGAGGCACTGAAATAAAAAGAAACTACTCAAAAAACAAGGTAAAACTAAACTTATTGAAGACCTAACATATTTAAAGAAAGGCATTGTTCAACCAAAACAGATCCATGCTTATCTGAAACCACTTGTCACATAATAGAATTGGGGCACTAAAATAAAAAGAAACTACTCAACAAACCAGATAAAACTAATCTTATTGAAGATCTTAAAAAACTCCAAAATGAGGAATTTAAGGAAAACAGAGAAAAGCAGTGGATGCCAGGAATCAAAGAAAAATTGTTGTTATCTGCAATGACAGACCCTAGATTTGAGATACACATCAGTTGCATTGGACTAAACTTTGTCCCAATGCTGCCTCTTTCGAGTTGATGCCAACATTAGAGTTTCAATTTACCATAGTTCCTAACACTTCGAAATTGTGGTGTACTACTCATTTTCTCTCTAATATCCTCAAATGATGAATTTAAAAGAAGGGATATCACCTTATTTGGAAACATGACACAACAAAGATAACACACAAGCTACTTCGGGACTACAACATACGGTAAGAATTAGCTCTTAACAATTTCATAGCTAGACATTGGATGTCCTTTCTCGATACATATGCCCCTTGGCATTATCCCACAACCCTAATTGATCCATGTCAACATCATGAGCTTTGAAATCGATTTTAGTTAATCCATCCCTCGGTATACCATTAGAAATATTGAAATTACATTCCATATTCATTATACAGTAAAACATATTGAGGGATCCTTGTTTCACATCATAAACAACCATTTCCATGCCCCAATTGTAACATATTTTGATGGTATTTGCAAGTTGATGCGAGGCCATTTTAGGTTGTAAAACCATTGAGCTACAAACTTAAACAATGTCTCTTAATGACTAGTCCAAATAGGTGAGGAAATTTCCTTTAACGTAGTATGTTCACTTATATATCACCTTCCCCGTGTACAAAAGATTCAAACACGAATGCCACAATACTTTTCATTGCAATAGACACAAATAAGAAACCCTGAAAAAGAAAAAGAAAAAACCAAAAAACACTTCAATTATAGGTTTGTAAAGGCCTGATATGATCAGCAGTAGCAACATCATGAAAATATCTTAGCGAAATAATAGTCTCGAAGGCACCAACCAACAATTTCACCTTGTTCTCTTCGCTGAGAAAGTTTCATCACAACCTCTTCCATAACATGATCGATCAAATAATCCTTCCTTTCTTGCATGCCCTGATGCCTCAAATGAACACACAGAGGTCTAGGGTTCGAGTCCCTGGACTAACAAACGCTTCTGTTTCATCTTCTGAACTTCATCTTTACATCTCCCGCATTAATATTTTTTGCTTCTAGGCTTCTCAGAGTACTGATCTCACTAAATTGATCACCAAAAAATGCTTCAAAATAAATTTCACTCACCCCGCTGCTATTTATGACAGAATTTGATGTATTTTCTAGCTCAAAAGGAGATTAATATAGGTAAAAAAGAAAATTTCCCCTGAGCTATAGATCGGGTAACGCGTTAAACGAAAAACAATAAAAACAAAAAAGCTTATAATCCCTCTCGAATTTTGTAATTAGAAGATATTTGAAGTGATCATACCACACAACGTTGATCTCACTCAGCCTATCTTGCGTAACCTGAGAATAAATGTTTTCTTGTCATGCATAATCTATAGTAGGAGCTCTCCACCTTCAAGAAAATACTTGAGCGACTCGAAGCTCCGTGCACAAACTTTCAAGTGCCCCCAATCCTCTAGCTATTAGTGTGCCACCATGCACAATCATGACATGTAATGCTAAAACAGTAACAGACAAGAACTTCGTTAAGTCCATGTCATTCACCGCAGACTTAGAAATGGAGATAAATCTGTAACCCTAATAAAGTACAATTCATTTTTCCCAAAAGTGTCTGCCCAAAGCATGCAACTCAACTGCTCGCAAAAGCTAAAAAACTAAAATTTAAAAATAGCAAACCCAAAGCAGCGTGTAAAATTAGAAAAGTAAAATTATTAAAAATAACAAAAGTAAAATTGTTAAAAATAATAAAACTATCATTTCAGCCGTCAAATTTGTCACAGTCCCATGAATGTCCGTAAAGCCCTTTCCCATAGGGAAACACCTTTAGCGTAATAAGTTCAA
Source organism: Taxus chinensis (assembly GCA_019776745.2). NCBI lineage: Eukaryota > Viridiplantae > Streptophyta > Pinopsida > Cupressales > Taxaceae > Taxus > Taxus chinensis. Next base: position 400,633,272 of record CM034152.1, on the reverse strand, counting down.
GCAAAGTATAACATATAACCATGGTGGCAAATAGTTCATGCACGGAAAATGCTACACATGAAGCACCTGTTAGCATGTTAGAATGATAAAAAGTATGTAAAAGTGTGTATGTTCTGATATAAAGTAGTTTGCTAGTAAGAATATGAAATAGTAAATAATGAAATAATAACAGCTGTAATGTGAAATGTAGATGCCCCCAATAGCCTCGATGGGACCGGTAAGAGGTAAAATGCCAAAGATCATTGTTGTGTGTAAGGATATGTAGAGAGTCTGCATTCACAACTAGTTAACAAGTGAACATGCATGTGTATATGATAAAAATAATGACATACTGGATATCTATTTAACATAGTAAGCAAAGTGTACATGTAAGTAAAAACAAGCAAGAGTATGTGCAACCAAGATATGCAATATGATGTGAATGAGTGAGGTGGAATGATATGTAATGTGAATGTGAAAGGAGCAGTGTGCCCCCCGAGCGTATGTGAATGAATATGTATGAGATGAGGTTCATTTATAAAAGATCCCTCAACATTCAAGAATGAACCATATAACAAGAGTGTGTCATCGGGAAATGGTTTGATAAATGTGCTAGATAGATAAATCAATGAAGCATAGAGCATAGAGAGTGTGAGTGAGTCATGTTCAATTCAAATTTATACCCTTAGCAGTCGAGTATAAACCGTGGAACTAGAGTGCATCATAGGGTAATGACGATACAAGTTGAGTGTATTAAGTTTTGTAAGATTGCCTAAAAATAATAAGTATGAAACACGAAGCACAAGAGTTTAGAAGGTATCCAAGCGATGTTAGGAAGGGGGGAAGTAAGCGTGATGCCCCCCAAGTGTATGAGAGATGGAGATCTAATCGATGTGGTTAAAGGGATCAATGTAAGGCGTAGTTTCCTTGACAAAAATGATTGGTTGTTGAAGTGGAAGTTGTGAAGGGATCTTGAACGACAAAATTTGAAAGAGGCCTGCTAGAGTATGTTGGTCTTTCTTAGTGAGTGGTTGCTTATTTGGGATTGGTAACGCTGTAAAAGACTTGGTAGGAGGAGGTGATGGAGGACCGACCTTGAGAGGTGATTTCTTAGTTGGAGTGGGTTGCATAGGTGATGCTTGACTGATCGAAGAAGGGAGATTATAAATGATAGCCCGATGCTCATTGGTCATAGAAGGAGCATATTTAAGAGCCCATTTGGATGTAGCATTTGGAGATGGGCATGTAACAAAATGTTATGCAACAAATGAAATAAGACCATAATTCTTAAGGTGGTCAATTTGTTTTTTTAGAGCATAGCAATCATTGTCATTATGTCCATTAATTTGATGATAATTGCAATATAGATGACCTTGATATTTTGCAAGCTAATAAAGAGAATGACAATGAGTAGATGGAAAGTTGATCAATTGATTTATAAGGAGATGAGGACGAATATCATGTTGATTAGTATTGAGATCGAACTTGAGAGTTGCTGATAATGGTAAGAATTGAGGTTCATTGATATGAGCACATGTAGAAGACATAGAATTAGGATGAGGAGAATGAGATGTAGAAGGAGAACTAACATGAGCTAAAGAAACATCCTTGAGATGTTGAATTTCATATTTGAGTGATGTAAACATGGATTCCATACCCTGAAAGGAATAATTTAAAGTTTGAATTGACTTGTAAACAGACATACTGAGATTAAGACAAGGAGAGTCATCAGAAAGACGATCAAATATAGCAATGACTTGAGTAGGTGGTATATCACTACGAAGATACATAAAGTCTAGGAATTTTAATAGAGCATCTTTACAAGGTGGGTGCATTTGAAACAATTGATGCTAGGAGACTTATGAGCCATGAAATAAATAAAAATGTGCAAATGAAGGATCCAAAAGATCTATCACAAGTTACAATGTTGAAAGTAATAAAAACAAAGTCGTTGACAAACGGTCAAATAAGCGGAAACAAGTTGACAAAAAAAATAAATAAAACTATTGACGTGGAAGATTGTAATTTTAATTACAACTTACGATCTTCAAATATAATTTAACAATCATTGTATGGCGGACTTTTTTTTGCAAATTAAAAATAAATGTCCAGCGAAACTAGTTGGGCAGCCTTTGGATAAGCGGTTTGTTTTAAGTGGGACCATTCTTATTTTAGTTATACAGCAGTGCAGTAAGTATGCTCCGTTTATTGGCATGGCTTTAGCGTGTGAAGTGGAATGAAACAAGAGGTGGAGAATGGAAACAAGATGCTATATTAATGCCCATGGTGTGCAACGAGGGATGTGCATGGCAAGCGTAAGTGGCGCACCGCTTCCCTTTGCACGTGTAGGCTCCTATACTGCAAATGCCAAGGCACAGGTGAGGAGGAGCGCGGGCATGTGCAATGTTAAGAAGAAGAGTGCAAAGGCAAGCAGAGGCGGAGATAACTTCTACTTGAATGTCACGGGGTTTCCATTTCCTCTAGCTCCATTTCTTAACCGTCCCACTCTCAGCACGGAGGTACCAATCATCCTTATTGTTTTTCCTGCAACTATATGCTCCTCAAAACGCATTATCTGCATTGAAATCAATTCCAGGGGTTTGTTTGTTACCTGATGTTTTTTATGGGCTTCAAATATAATAAATAATTTGCGACTTCATACCCTTCCACGCCACCTCCTTGTTTTTGATGATTTGTTTTCTGATTCTTAAAAAATATTCTTACAACCTGGCATTAGCTCAAATGATAAAATAGCATGGTAAATACGCCGTCGCGTGGCTCACCCTACATAGGCTAGAGTAGACTATTTACAGATTAGTTGCCCAAATAGATATGTAAGGGTGGGCCTATCTAAGTTTTTTTATTGTCATTTTGTACCTTCATTAACAAGGTTAACCATCCTTTTGAAACAGGAGCCTCTCAATATGTTCCCCGACGCTAAACCTCTCACCCACAAGAAAATATTGGTTCAACTTACACATCTTCTAAAATATATATTCTAAAAATGTATTTAAGAGGGTGAGCACTCCATACATCAAAAAGTGAGTCACATCCTTATACCTTGCAGATATGTGATTCTTAGGTAGGCTTGAGATTGAGACGTGGGCAGCTCAACCAAACCCCAAGTACCTATTGTTGTGATCTCCAAAGGCTATTGAGGTATGTATAATCACAACATTAGTTTAAAGTTTAAACACAATTATCCACTAGGACGATGAGAGAGGAAGATAATGACAACAAAAAGTGCTACAACAATCAAGCATGAAGTAATAAACAACCATTCTTGAATCTTAACACGAGTATAATGAAAAAAGTCCTTAAAATGGGAGAGTTGAATACTCTCATTCAACAAGATCTCTCCAACAAAACTCCATTTCCACGGTTGAACATGCAAAGCCATTATTCACTCACACACGAAAATCAGATTATCGCACTCAAATACAATAATACACAAAGCCATTATTTCTAAATTTTGGGGACAACGGGGGGATGGCTAATTAAAAATACATAAATATTTAAAATATAAAGATATAGTGACTAAACTATATAAATAAGTTGAAATAAAACCATTTGAGATTTAAATAAGGTGAAACTTGAACTCATAAACATCAAATACATTCTTTAATACCATAATATCAATATGTTAATGTCTTAAGTTACATATGTCATTTTTGAATTTTGAATTTTGAATTTTGAATTTGAGACAAGCTGAAATAAATTACAAAACCATTCTAAATTATGATTGATCAAGTGACAATAGCTGATATTCATATCATTAATCTCATATCCAAATACATCAACAATTGTCTATTGTCAATATTACAAAAAAAGAGGACAACTACAAGTATCAACCTAAAAATCAGAATCAACATTTGAAGCAATATCCATGAACTCCTCACTGGAATTAACATCCTCGTCCTCAAAGGTAAGCCCAATCAATCTTCGTTGTACAGTATTGTCCTCTTCAACCTGCTTCGGCTCCTCGGGATCTACATCCCACCGTAATGTTGGGGTTTGTTTGTACTCAGGTGTCTTGCGATCCATAAGACGCAAAGCACACCGTACAATTACAAGCTTCTCCGCTCTTGCAGAGGTAAGCTTATTTCTCTGAATAGAGTGGATCCAACCATACGTAGACCAATTCCTCTCAAAAGCAGAGGAGCTAGAAACCTGGGAAAGGAGGCAAATGACAAGTGGTCGCAGCAGTCCTAGAAGTCCATACAGTCGCCACCAACTCACTGGCCTCTCTTGCGCCACTGTTACCCTGTCTGCCTTTGGTGATGTTTTGTACCCATCAAGTTCAGTGAAGTCAAGCCACTCCAACCTGATCTGTGAAGCCCCCTGTGGACTGTACATTTTTTTAAGGCCTTCATAAGGCCCTTCTTCACCTCATCATCATCCAAAGGGTAACTCTACCTGGCCTCTCCACATACCATTTGAGATTTAATGCATACGCAACCATATGAAAAGGGGTGTTCAACTTCTCCCATTTCTGCTGAATAATGGGTTGTATATGTTCATCATAGAACTCCAAAGTGGGGTCCCTCACCCGAATAGCTACCTTCATTTGCCCAAGCATGCTATTAATGCACTCATAGATCTCACCTAGATTAGGGCTGTTAGAATCCCCATATTTGATGACACTAAAAATTGGAGCTATGATTGATATGATGTATTTCATATCAACCCAAAATGTTTCCCTCAACACCACTTCCTTCACTCTTTTCCCTTGCTCTGTCTTAGACTCATGCCACCTAGTCCAATCATGTGTCATAATCATAATTTGTAGGGGCTCCGACAACTCAGACATCCTCTCCAACAAAATAAAATAGGATGCAAAGCGGGTGTCAACTAGTTTCAGAAATTCCTTCTTCGAAAAATTTCGAAAAAGTCCCAATGATGTGTGGTGATTGCATATGAACTTCAGCACGTCCTTGGCCTCAGTCACTATCTGGTTGAGCCACTGAATCTTCCCTATGTCTTTCAGTGAATTGTTCATGGCATGCACTCAACATGGAGTCTAATAAATATGCCTAAATTTCCGCTCCACTAGCTTGCCTACTGCTTTGCACACATAAGCTGCATCCGTGACAACCTGTACAACGTTTGAAGGTCCAACCTCCTTAATGGCATCCTTCAAAATCTGATACCGGAACTTAGCATCTTTCCGCTTCCTAGAACAATCAATTGCTCTAAAGAAGTACGGTCCATGTTTGTTAGAGACAATGATATTGATGAGAGGACGATGTCTATTATCCGTCCACCCATCCATGATAATGTTACATCCATGTGACACCCATGTGACCTTCATCTCCTCCATCAACAAATTAACCTTGGAATAGTTTCTATTCAAGATTGTTGTCAGTTTTGTGTCTCCAAGAAGACATAACTTGTACCTATTTTTGCAACCTTAGCCATAGCCTCCTTGTAACAAGGACAGCGAGCGACATTAAATGGAATTCCAGCAGTATAGAAAAATTTTCCAATAACATCATCTGCTTCTTCCCTGATGCCAGTTTATGAATCAAACATTGTATCTATCCAGTACTGCATTGGGAGCTGCCCCTTAATAGATAATTTGACTCTATCCCTCTGCTTTAGATGAATGTCATTTGACAGTCCAAAACTAGAACCAACCAAACTATTGCTATGCTTGTCAGTCCTATGAGAGCTCAAATGAGTATTAGCCGTAGAACCACGAACTTCTGGCACATTGTTCGTGAAAGATTCTCACCATCTTAGCTCTCTGATTTAGTGAAAGGCCCTTATAAACGCCAACCCCCTTCTTGTAAGGTGCAACAAGTGTGCATTGGTCCTAGTGATGCTGCTATGCCAAGTCAGTTGTTCTTATGAGTCATATGTTGTACTTCCATACTTTGCTCCCCCTGCAGACTTGGGGTTCTCAATTATCTGGGCAAATTGTTGCAATGGCTTCTTCTTATCAAACGGTCCAATGACAAATTTGGACTGTCAGAGTAGGTATTTACCTTAGCTCATGTTCACCTAGGTACTTTATTTGCCTTTATTGTATTTATCCTCACCCCATTTATGTGTGTAGATATTTCTTTTATTTTATTTAGATATTATGAGATATTATCTAGTTGTTAGGTATGATTATTTCCTTGATCTATGGTATTGGCTAGTTCTTTCTTTGATCTATGGTATTGACTAGATCCTTGATGTCTAGTTCTCTCCTAAATCTATGGTCTTCACTAGTTCTTTGATGAATAGTTATTTCCTTGATTTATGGCTTGATCTATGACCTTGACTGGTTCTTAGATTATTATTCCTTGCCTATTTAAGCAAGACCCATTCTCAATGTATTGCATTGAGTTCCATAATAATATATGATATTGTTTTTCATTTGTTTGCAAGGTTTATGTAAAGTTATTCTGGCGAATTGTTTTCATCTTATTGATTGTGGTGTTTGATTAGCATGTGTTCTTGGCTTGGTACGATCTGGTTATCGTTCCTTTCATGGTATCAGAGCTGGAGATTGCTGTTGACATTCGTTTGTAAGTTTTATTTTGCAAATAAATTCATTGTATATTCATATATTTGGGATTTGGTCGTATGTTGTTGCTGCATGCATTTTTATGGAAAACAGAGGCTTCCATTGGATCCGGAAGGCGTGAAAACCTTAAGATCGACTATAAACTCGGCCGTTTCTACAAACAGTCATTTTTGTGGTTTTTTTGTTGTAGAGAAGTACACTGGATTGCCTAAGGATTCGCGCCCACCAGAAAATAAATCGCGGGATTATTTTTTGGGTATGTTGGGTTTTTCGAGATCTACACAGAGTAATTTTTTGTTGCGGCGTATTTGTCTCAGTTTGCGCACAGAAGCGGTGGCTGGATGTGACTTTCTCGAAAACACGCGACACACCTCAAAATAGTAAGTTGTGCAAACACCCATTAAAATCTTTAACTCTTGGTCATATGGTATGGTTATATAAGGGCTTAAAACTTGTGATTCATACTAGTAGATGTTTAAGTTGAGCTCCCTCTAATTTTATTTGTGTGGTGAAGACAACAACAATTTATTTTGTTTTAGTAGCAACTAAAATAAATAACAGAGCAAAATATTAAAAAGTTTGTAACTTTTGATTGGCAACTCGGTTTTGAGTGCCTTTTTTTGCAAAAGTGTTTGTTTTTTCGTGTTTTTTACATTGGAGTTATTTATTTTGAGACTTGCACTATAATTATAAAGTGCCAAATACGGAGGAGTGTTGTAATCAATTATGGATGCAATTTCGGCTGAGCCTGACGTCCTAAATTTTTACGAGTTGCAGTTTGTACCTATCATGGATTCTGAGAATGATATATTTTTCTCTAAAGAGTGTGGACTTCAAGAGGATATTGTAAAATTTGTGGAAGAAAATAGATCGCTCAAGAAACGAAATTCTCTTCTATAATCACTCATTCATGATAAGGATACAATAATGCACTCCCTGCAGAACAAACTTACTAGCCTACAACATCACCATCATATCGTGGACAACCATATCTATGCTCCTACTCCACTTGCAGTTCTTGCTCTTGTGCTCATTGACATTGATTTGCCAGTCTTTGAGCCTGAACCTGCTTTTGATGCTTCCAAATCTGCGAGGCTTGTGACTGCATGTTCTTCCATATCTGTGCCTATTATAGTACCACATGTGTATCCTACTTCTGCTCAGCTGCATGGCTTTTTCGAGAAGCAAACCACTGCATTCCGTTCTCACATGCTCCATTCTATGGGTCTCACTAGCGGAGTCATTAATAAACATTCATAGGGTATTGTTTCCTCTATTCCACATGTTAAGTGGAATTCTCGTCATGACATTGGTTTTCGAGCAGATACTTCATTGGGATCACACATTGATAGAGCTCCTTTTTTTGTTCGCTCGACTCTTTCTGAGGATCATGAGCAACACATGAGTTCTGCACCTTCACTCGGGCTTGAGAAACTTGAGATTTCAGCTGTCAGACATGATCAACCTAACACACATTCTGATGTTTTTTTGCATGCACCCATTGTGCATTTTACACCAAGTCATATGTAGGCATCTTCTTCATCCATCCGTGTTGATTTGGGGTGGATATCTGATCACTTATGGAGGCGACATAGGCATTTGTTGAGAGGATTCTACAGGCGTGGCTCCTCCACCATTCGGCCTCTTGCTCCACTTTCTATACTTTCTGCATTGTGATGCTTCTTGTTTTGAGCATTTTTCTTTAGCAGGTGTAGTGTATCTCTTTTGTTTGTTGAAAGATTTTGTATCCGTATTTTTGAAACTTTTGACATGTTGACAGTCTCTTTTGTGGGGGAGTTATTTTGGTGGAGCCCAGTGTTAGTTTGTCAGTGTTCGAGTAGTTGTTTTGACAACTCATACAGATTTGTAGTGCCACTCCACCCATTCAACAGTATGGGAGGGTGTGGTGTTGATCCTGCTTCTTCGGGTTTTTTGTCCTTGCCTTGTTACCTTGACTTTTCTTGGATCGTGACACTTTGGATTTTGTGTCCTTGCCTTGTTTTGGTTATTGTTCTTGGATCATGGCACACCTATTTGCAGCACTTGATCGAATTATGTTTGGCCTTTCTTTTGCACTTTTGACATCACTCCGTTGATAGTCTCTTTGTATGGAGCTATTCTGGTGGAGCCCAGTGTCAGTTGTTTTTGAGTTTTGTGATCGAGTAGTGGATTCAAACCATAATGCACACCAAACTTCTTCAGCATTGTATGAGTTTTTTGAGCCGAGCTTCTTGGGATGCCTTAGAGTGGGTCTTTACTCTCTTTACTTTGTTATTACTGGTTTTGGGTACCTTGTGGTAACCCTTTTTTACCAGTTATTGTACATGAGTACCTCATCAGGCTTAGTTGTCGGGACTCATACTGTGGACATGCCACATCTATTTTGGCCCCTAGCTTCACTTGAGGGGGGTGTTAGAGTAGGTATTTACCTTAGCTCATGTTCACCTAGGTATTTTATTTACCTTTATTGTATTTATCCTCAACCACTTATGTGTGTGGATATTTTTTTTTATCTTATTTAGATATTAGGAGATATTATCTAGTTGTTAGGTATAGTTCTTTCCTTGATCTATGGTATTGACTAGATCCTTAGTGTCTAGTTCTCTCTTAAATGTATGGTCTTGACTAGTTCTTTGATGAATAGTTATTTCTTTGATTTATGGCTTGATCTACGACCTTGACTGGTTCTTAGATTGTTATTTCTTGCCTATTTAAGTAAGACCCATTCTCAATGTATTGCATTGAGTTCCATAATAATATATGATATTGCTTCTCATTTGTTTGCAAGGTTTATGTAAAGTTATTCTGGTGAATTGTTTTTATCTTATTAATCGTGGTGTTTGATTAACATTTGTGTTCTTGGCTTGGTACGATCTGGTTATTGTTCCTTTCATGGACAACATTGGAGAGGGGCAATTGGTAGTACTACCAGTTGAATTACCAGTTGCCGTTGCCATTACATCTTGTCTCCCTTCTCCACTTTCCCCCATTGTGGCATCACCAACAATGAATTAATTTAAAAAAAAAGTATAAGCAATGATCATAATTTTAATTTTAATTTATAACCAATGAAAACAACCACAAGTTACAACCAAACCCTATGCAGTTACCACTATGGAATAAGTTTTTTTTTTAATTTTTAAAATGTAATTAGAAAAAAACATAACCAGTATGCATTTCGTAAAAGCCTACAAAGCCTACAAACTATAAACATGATTACATTGTGAATGTAGATACAAAATCTTAAAACAACCCCTAAAAAATGCAAATATATTCTAAATTTAAATAGGAATTAAAAATGTAATTAAAAAAAACGTAACTAGTTTCACCAAACCCTATGCAATATGCATTTTTAAAAATCCTACAAACTATAAACATGATTACATTGTGAATGTAGATGCAAATGCTAAAAAACGACTCCTAAAAAATGCAAATAAAATCTAAATTTTTAAAAAATAGAGACTTTAACAAGTATTGTAAGCAAATAAAATTATAAATACCTCTTGCTTGCTCTTGCTTTCACTCTTGCTCATCCTCTTCCTCTTGCTCTCACTCTTGCTCATCCTCTTCCTCTTGCTCTGCTCTCACTCTTGCACTTGCTTGGTGTGAATAAAAAATGAGCCCACAATGTAAATTTATAACATAGAATTGCACTTTTAGGGTTAGAGTCAGGTTAGGAATGTTTCTTTTATGTTATAATTGCTTTGCAATAAAAAAATAGTTTAAAGTCATTAAAGCATGCTTTTTTAATTTAAAAAGACGTAGATGTCGCAGGGGACGTCTGAACGTCTTCGAGAAGTTCCCGGGGATGTCCAGACGTCCCCAATGTCCCCAACGCTTCTGAAGCATTCTCCCCCTTGTGCAAACGGCCCTAGGACGTTTCTATCGACGTATGCACAATAGGAAACGTGGGGAAATGTTTTCCCCACGTCCCCACGTCCCCACATCCCTAGGACGTCCCAAACTTGTAAAATATGGGGGGGGGGACACGTTCCCGCATGACACTGGTCTCTATTCATGTATGCGTGTTAATAATACAATGGGAGTCCCCGAATTTATAGCTCGGAAAGGTTTGGTTCATGCAACAAGAATTTGTTGCATGAACAATCACAAGATATAAGAACAACCTAAAGTAGTGCACCATTCAAATTTTATGTGCACACACCAAGTTGGTACTCCAACAAATAATTAACCACTCCTTAATTCAAACATACCTCCCGTGTGAGTGTGAACTTATAACTAACACCAAGCTGGTTCAGAAATAACTTGAACTGCTATCTAGTGTGTAAACACCCTGCCTTAAGCACAAAATGAGGAGTGAGAAAAGAGGAAGCAAATAGACTAATGGGACCTGACAACTAGGCCTGATGAGGTAGCCATGTACAAATACACCATGAAATCCAAGTGTCCCTATGGTAACTAGTTTGTAATGTCCCCTTTTCCAAGCTAGTTCGCTATGGAAGACCTTATGCCCATTCCTCTTTTCACGGGCATCAAGAAAGAAGCAAGGGAGGGAAATTCGCCATGGTTGTAAGTGTTGTACTTTTGTAATTAATTATTTTATTTACTAATCATGGCATTGAAGTGGTTCGACTAGGTGGTGGAAGACTTGTCAAACAATGCAAGGAGGCTTTATATTCCTTCATTTTGGAGTTTAGTCTTGTTGGAAATATTGTCATTGATGTCAACAAAGAATGCACAATGATCAAAAGAAAAATAACAATGATCAGATTGATGTGTTACAATGATAAGCTTTAATAACACTGAATGTAATTATTGTATACCAAAATGTGCAACATTTATTCATGAAGGGATAACATTTATTTAATGGGCCATTCGACCTCCATTAAGATTAAATGATTTGTTTTTATGTGGTTAAACTCCCTTGAAGAATGCCAACTCTATTGGGTGAAGAGTCTTGGGTGAAGAGTCATGACCATTTGAAAGGGCATTTTTGGGCTACAAAAGGAAGATTTGTTGGATGGAGGAAGAGCAAATTTTGAGCGAATATCATTCAGAAGAAGAGAAATTTTTTATAAGTGTGAAATAAGAGTTATATCCTGAGAAGACAAGTAGATTTGTGAAGAGGAAATAAATCTCCATCATTCGTTGAAACAACAACTTTATGAAGGTGGTATTGTCATCGGTTTGGAGGTTTGTGCCACATAAAACGAAGAGATTGGTGTCTCTTGCTGAGTTGGTGCTCTGCAGAAAAGATTGGTGTCTGAATTGCTAAGTTGGTGCTTGGCAGTGGGGATCGGTGTCTTTAGTAGGTTGGTGCCTACACGAATTGTAAAAGAGTTTTATATATATAAGCAAATATTTTGCCGTGGTTTTTCCCCCGAAAGGGTTTCCACGTAAATATTGTGTTCCTCTTGTGTTGCATAATTTTTAAATCTTGTGAGATTGTCGTTAAAGTTTATCTTATACTGATTCACCCCCTATCAGTATAAGCGCGTGTTTAACAATTGGTATCAGATTTGGTTCCTTAAGGAACAATCTAATTGACGGAAGGTAGATCTTTGCGGCACACATGGCCAGTAATTAAAAACCAGAGGGTTTCTCCACAAACAGGGCTTCATTATTCAACAGAATAAATTATGCTTTTTGGAGCAAATAAATGAAAACGTATATAATGGCTCTAGGGTTCGATATTTGGCAATTAGTAGTAACGGGATATATAACTCCTCAAACTCCACCGATGGATCAAACCGGAAAGAGGGCCAGAGAAAACAATGCCGAAGTGTTGAACGCAATATTATGTGGCTTGTCTGAATCCGAATTTGTCAAAGTTATGCATTGTGACACGACAAAGGAGACATGAGACAAACTGCAAAATATCTATGAAGGAGACATTAAAGTAAAGCAGGCTAAGCTACTGTAGTTTCTTCCTCTTTTTTGTTCTATCAATGATCTCTTTCGTCAAAAGGTAGAAAATTATTTCTGCTGTAACTGCCTCCTGCTTCGATGGCGGATCTGATTGGTCTGGCACCTGACCCCCCTCCTGACTCTACTGACGTCTTTGCCAGCTCCGGAAGGACGTAGCTGCTGGCTCTTCGAAACCTGCGGAACTTGGAAAAATCCAACCTTAGAGCATTGATGGGACTTTATCTCTTCAAATACCTGCTTTGATCACTGTAGCGATGCAAGCTTCCAGGGAACTGTCGCCGATAGGAAAGCTGATGGGTTCCAGACCGCCTTTGGAGGAGATACGCAAATGGGTACGTATTAAATGGCCCCCCTGTGGTCTGGTAGATATTGTTGCTCTTTCCAATGGGTTCATGTTGTTCACTTTCTCTCACAAAGAAGACTTTGCTCGGGCTCTTCTGGGTGGACCTTGGTTTTTTGGAAGGAGGGGCTTCTATATCCGTCGCTGGACACCCAGGTTCAATGCTAAGATTGAAACAATGACTCAGGCTCCGGTCTGGGTTTGTCTTCCCAACCTCCCCTTAGAGATTTGGCACTCTGCAGTCATTGAAGGCATCACCAGATCCATTGGTACCCTAATAGGTGTTGATCAAGCTACCAAGGCAGGCTCCAGATTCATTCATGCTAGATTTTGTATCAATGCTGACATAAGCTTGCCCCTGCCGTCCTCTATTGATCTACAATCTGAGTTGGGAACTTGGGTTTAGCCCATTGAATACAAATATATTCCTCAAGCTTGCTCCAACTGCAAAAGTATTGGACATCGGCGATGGCTTGCCTAACCAAGCCAGCCCAATCTTCCAAAGAAAGAGCTCATTCCCCGTTGAACAAAGGCAAGTACATTCCCAAAAACTCAAATGTTGTTAGTACTTCTAATCCTTTTGATGTTCTTTTGGAGGATATTGTTCTCCCTTCTGCTTCGGCCTTGCTTCCCCTTCGGTGGCTCTGGCTGTCTCCGCCCCGCCCCCTCCTGCTTCCTCTTCCCCGTTGGTGGTTTCCTCCTTGCTACCTATTTGCTCTGCTTCGCTCCCGTCTGCCTCCTCCCCTTCTCGTTCTGCTCCTTCCCTCCCTTCTGCTCTGCCTTCTCCCTCTGCTCCTCTTCCGGCTTCCTCCCCATCCTTAGATCTTCCTCTCACCTTTCCTCTTTTTGGTTCCTCCCCATTTGCCTCCTCTCCTCCTTCCTCACCTTCTCTTTGCGATTTTTTGGAGCCTGTCATTCGCCTTCTTCCTTCTGCTCAATCTGCTGGAATTGCCGCTGCTCGCTCCCCTCTGCGTGAGAACACCGTCATCTCTCCTTCTGCTTCGTTGTTTGCTGATAGTAGTCCTGCTAAGAATACCAGAAACAACACTAAGACAAAGATTGATGTGGGCACTAAGAAAACCAAAGGGAGACTCACAAATCAAGCAAAGCTTCAGGAGGAAGCATTTCTCAATATAGCTCAAGGAACACAGGGACTCCTTGCCATCCCAAGTGGAGGTAAGCCAAAAACAAAGAAATGAAGATTTTCTCTTGGAATGTTCGGGGACTGAACGCTCCTCGGAAAAAAAGGAGCCTTAAAGATTTTAGACTCAAGCACTTTCTAGATATTTTTATGCTTCAAGAAACCAAATTGAAAGAGGAGAATATGCTTAATAAGCTTTGGCCCAATGCCTCTGTGGTTTCCGAGGAGTTGGCTGGTAATGCTGGTGGTTTATGCACTTTTTGGAATCTGAAGATTCTCTTTGGGGAATGTATCGTCAAATCCCCACATTTCTTAGGAATGTTTTTCCAAGAAATTGGGTCCAATTTGGGTTGGATTGCTGATAATATATATGCGCCTAACATTGAGTCTCAGAGAGAAAAACTTTGGGCCGACTTGCTGGATTTTTGTTACACCTGCAAGCATCTTCCTTGGCTGATAGCTGGAGATTTTAATACTCCTTTATACCTCTCTGAGAAGCAAGGTGGAACCAACATCAATGCTTCTAGCACGGAAGCTCTTGCTGACTTTATCAGAATGGGGGAATATTTTGATGTTGATCTGCATGGAGCCAATTATACTTGGTCTAACAAAAGGCTGGAAAACAATCACATTCAATGTAAATTGGACAGATTACTTGTTTCTATGGATTGGATGGCTCACTATAATGATTTCTATTTGCTGGCTTTGCCTAAGATAGCCTCTGATCATTGCCCTTTGCTTCTTACTGCCTCACAAGCTCAAAACTCAAAACATCCTCCGTTTCATTTTGAACTGGCTTGGTTACAAAATCATCAATTAGAAGCTCTTATCAAGGAGTGGTGGTAGATGGATATTCAGGTCACGGCTATGTATAGATTCACAAAGAAGCTTAGCTATGTCAAGAATAAGCTGAAAATTTGGAAAAGTCAGGTTTTTGGGGTTATCTGTAGAAGAAAGGAGATGCTATCTCTAAAGCTTGCTGCTATTTTTGAGGAGATTGATTCGAAAGGGAGATCCCCTCAACTTCATCATAAGAAACTTTCCCTGCTTAGTGATTATCACAACCCTTTGGTTGAGGAAGAAATCTATCGGTGTCAAAGATCATGAGCCACCTGGCTTCATTAGGGAGATCGAAACACAAAATTCTTCCATATGACTGCTACGAAACACAAGAGTAGGGACAAAATAAAAGAGTTAGTCACAAAGGATGGTGCCTACATTAACAAAGATGATATAGCTGTTGCTGAACTTATCAATTACTATGCTAATCTTTTACATGAGGGCCCCCCACCGAATGAAGAGGATTGTCAGGAAATACTCAGTCATATTCTTAATTTAATCAATGATGATATGAATGTCAGACTCACCCAACCCTTCTCTATTGATGAAATAAGGAAAGTTGTCTTCTATATGAAGGGCAATAAATTGCCTGGCCCTGATGGATTCCCTGCAGCTTTTTTTCAATCTTTCTAGCACATCATTGAATCTGACCTTCATGCAACTATTCTTGAGTTTCAGCAAAAAGACCTTCTATTAAAGGAATGGAATAACACCTTTATTGCCCTCGCGCCTAAGTCAATGGGATCTAAATTGATCACTAATTATAGGCCCATTAGCCTTTGCAACACTTCTTATAATATTATTACAAAAATGCTTGCCTCTAGGCTCAAACCAGTTATGACAAGTTTAATTTCGGAACAACAAAATGGGTTCATTGGAGGTAGATTGATCCAAGGAGGCATCATTACTGTTCATGAGGCGATGCACTCGGCTTCACTCAAAAATTCGGCTAGAATGATCCTTAAACTTGACATGCAAAAGGTGGTTGATAGAGTTAGCTGGCCTTTCTTACTTCGGGTCCTTCAGAAATCCGGTTTTGGGGAAAAATGGAGATCCTGGATTTATAACTGTATCTCAACGCCTAATTTCTCCATTCTCATTAACGGTATCCCTCAAGGATACTAACTCAAGTAGGGGAATCAGGCAAGGGGATCCTTTATCCCCCTTGTTTATTCTTATGGCTGATACTCTTAGCAGAGCTTTGGAAGCAGCTGAAGGTGAAGGCAACATCAAAGGTATCACTATCACTTCTAAGGCCTCAACTTCCACTCACAACCAATTCGCTAATGACACCCTTCTGTTGGGTTTAGCTTTAGTCTAGGAGGCAAAAGTGTTGAAATGTATTTTGGATTGTTATCAATCGGCGTCGGGTCAAAAGATAAACTTTGGGAATAGTAGCATTGCTTTCATTAACACCCCAACTAGAAGACAAAAAGATTACTGGCATCTTTGGATGCAGGATTATGGATCTCCCCTCTTCTTACCTTGGTCTTCCGCTCTTTTTGGGAAGACAAACTAAGTGCCTTTGGAATTTTGTTATAGACAGATTCAAAAAGAAACTAGCGGGATGGAAAGGTTCCCTTCTCAGTTAGGCAGGTAAGCTGCAACTAGTTAAGGTGGTGTCACTCAGATTTCACCCTGAAATCTGCGACTACCCAATTCGAAAAAATTTCGTACTTTTAAAATAATGGGTCATTTGTTGTTTTTATTGCCTGAAAGTTCTTGTATTGCGTCAAGATAATCCCAAAGAGCCATATTAGCCCTTTTCGCCAAATACCCAGGTGCCCAAAATTGTTTTATTCTGTCGTCGGGATTTGTCTGCGGCAAATTTGTATTTAATTATTTTGAGCCCCGTATGAGGCTATTTGCGCTCCGTTTCAACTCTGTTATGAGCGGATATGTTATTATTCCTATGTACCAGAAAGATTTTAACTTATTTTAAGTTTTGGGCTTTATTTGTAACTTTTGGCAATTTTTCGTGTTTTTGTGGTGTCCCGTTCTGTTTTTTGTAAAATTTCTCTAGAACAACTCCTTCGCCGGGTAAGCCCGATTTTTGGCCTGAAGCAGCTAGAAAACATACACGCACATTTTGCCCGGAGGAAGTCGTCATCGAAGGTCTGGATCACTAGGAAAAAGCGAAGTGGTGCACAGAAAAGCCCCTGCGGGGATGGGCGCATTTTTGGAAAACAAAGGATTTAAGCTGCGATGGGAAAAATATAAGCCGCAGGCAGGGTGGGAATTGTATACCTACCTGGCAGGGTACTTTTTCCCGTGTTATAAAAGTCACTTAAGCTACAGTGGGAAAAATAGAGGCTGCAGGCAGGTGGGAATTTATTGCCTGCCTTGCAGGGTAAAAATTCCCATGATATAATAAAAGGAAAGTGACTTAAGTGAAATCATGGGATTTTAGTGCCTGCCTTGTAGGGTAAAGAATCCCATTGTCAAAGTCAAATCACTTAAGTGGATCACGGGATTTTGGTGCCTGCCTGGCAGGGTAAAGAATCCCATTATGGAAAAAATTCTTAAAAATAGAATTACATGTGCAAAAAAGTGCGCCCCCTTTGGTGATTGATTAAAAAGATTAAATTGATTATTTTTAATAATCTTTCTTCTTAAAAAAGTGCACCCAAGCTTGAGGAGGTCAAAAAGTCAAAGAAGGAATAAAAGAAAGGAATTAAATTAATTAAATTTAATTTATTTAGTGGCTGCCCCCTTCCTCTCAAAAAGTGCGCCTCATTTGGGCATTATTTAATGTTTTTTGAAGCATTAAAACATTAAATTAATTTCTATTTTCAGTGGCTATGGTCAAAGCACACGGTGGGGCTTGAGTGAAGTGCTGTGTGAAGGATTAAATTGGATTAATTTAATTTATTGGATGGCTGTCCTTAAACATGCTATTTTTAAAAGAGAAAAACATGATTTTTAATTAATTAATTGCCTTTAATTGTTAGGGCAATTATTAATTATAGAATTGTGAAGGTTATATAAGCATGGGCAGCCATATGGATGAATTATTTAATTCACAGGTTAAGAATTGCAGCAAGAAGGAAAAGTGCGCCCCCATTAGAGGAAGGATTTTGCTTAGACAAAGTGCTAACAAAGGCTAAAAGCTTCCAGATTTGGCGCATGCTTTGAAGAAGGTTGATCTTCGTCTGCATAGTTGTTTTCACAGGTGTTACAGGAGCTCAGGTGTTGATTGAAAGGATTCATGCTCTCTTTATGTGCAAATTAAACACCAATTTTTGGGGCAACAGGCTTGAAAAGTGCAGATTTTTATAATTTAAATTCACTATTCATGCTCCGGTGGCCATTTTTGTCTGAATAAATTGCATGAACTCATTACAGGTGTTTTATAAAAGAAAAGGAGTATTTATCAATGTCCATTACATTGCAAATATCCTCCGAATCTGAAGAATTGTCCAGATCTGCACCAGTATTGAAGAAATCTGGCCAAGTTAGAAGAAAAAGAATTATTCGGACAAACATTGATAAAGCCATGGCGAAAAGGAGATGAAAAAGAGAGCACGATGGATTCATGCATTGCTTCCAAACTTTCAGACATAGGAGACACAGATCTAGGCCCAGAACCTCTTTCTGATTTGATTGATAGATCCAGAGCTGGAAAGACTTCACTCATGCGTGCGGTCAAAAGTAGTGGAATTATTCGAGCTTCAGCTTTCCCGTGTACAGCCCAATTGCCAGAGTTTGCGATGGAGTGTGCTAGATCTTATCATCCTTCATCCAAATCAGTGCGTGATGTTGCGGGAAAGACAATAATTCGTTTGGATGTAGAATTCTTCAATTATTGTCTGAAGATTCCAGTGCGAAAGGTGGTGACTACTATTAGCATTCAGGATGCTGACAGTAGGTGGGAAAAGCATAGAGCTGGCTGTGTGAGCATCATGAATAGCCGGTTCATGAAGAAGCCTAGATCCCCTTCCAAGTTCCCGAGAACTCTTCCACGATCCAATTTGGTGCAGGAGGCGGATTATATCGTCAAATTGCTATGCAGGTTGAATGGTGAAGCGAATGCTTACACTTTCCGGACATGGATGTATGCTTTCATCATGACCATTGAAATCAACAAGGTTGATTCTATAATCAATTGGTCAGAAATTATTAGCAGCAACATCGGTGAGCAACTGCGGAACGTGAAGCGTACCTTCAGCTTCAAGATGACTTCATACTTGGTGTATGTTGCAGCTTCACAGGGTGTCTTTTCCAAGCTAGATAGATGTGGTATTCTTTCCAAGGATCCCATTTTCGAGTGCTACCCACAGCTTACTGTACCTGCGTGCGAGAAGGACTTTAGAGTGATCAACGATGACTTCTACGATTTCATCTGCAGGTTAGACAAAGACTTGAAGACTCACAGGATAAGCAAGGAAGCAGTGTCCAAAATTGGCAGTGTATTCATCCAGTTTGCAGATTTCACATACCTCAGGGTTACGAGCTTTTCAGGTGAACCAATAAAGATGCCAAGGTACCCGAGTGACAGATTGATCACCATGGAGCTGAGCAGGCAACTTGTGGAGTTACACGACCTTCAGTCGAAGCGGCACAAGTCTACGAGCTTCTTCCCACTCACTGTGGGATATTACAGTTGCATCAGCATTCACAGAGCTCGAGGGATGGAAGCACAAATGTTGTCCGAGTATGAGCAAGAGTTCTTCTCTACGCGGCTTAATTTCGATCCATTTGGAATAGCCAGGAAGACAATCTCCCAGGAGTACGCACATGTGCCTTCGTTAGAAGATTTCTGGATTAAGTGCAGAAATGAGTACGAGGTTAGAAAGAAAGATTTCAGCAGGCTATCGGCAAAGCAAGTATTTGACTTTGGACTAGCGCGGATACCTGCAGATCTTAAAGATGATGGGAACGTGGTACTTGACACTTACCATCAAATGGGAGGAGATAAAGCTATACTGCAGGATAGCAATGGCGGCTGCAACACAATAGAAGAAAGATCCGGAGCTGTGTTGGTGAGTACTTCGAGCTGGCTGCTAACGAAGGGATACTGCCTTGATGAAGTATTGATGAATCAAATCACGGGCAACTTCGGCGCAGGAGATTCTCTCAAATGAAAGCATGAAGGAGAAAGCAGCAGAAGGTCCGAGAAGTTGAAAGTACACAGAAGATCTCAAGAGAAAGAGAAGACCACTTCTACGACCATAACTTTGACTCCGACTTCTCCAGTACCTAGAGGATCACCAACTATTGCACCACAGCAGCAGGATGTTTCCATGCCTTCATTAAAACCAGCGACGTTCGTCTTCTCTCCGCAGCCACTTCGTTCAGCACCCGTTCCAGAGGAGGATGTTAAAGCTGCAGATGACGGAGTTCGAAAGAGCTTTGTCCTTGGATGTTTCAGAAGATGGCAGCCATGATACTGTGGCACTTTCTGATGGAGAGGATGCAGAGCGGGAGATGGTAGTGCACTCAGCGACTTCTCACTCTCCGAGAAGTAATTTCTCGGAATGGTTAGCTATACAGTTGGTTCCGGAAGCAAGAGTAGAGATGAACTTAGAGGAACATGACTTGCAGCTACTTCAGGATCTGACCAGAAGAGACAGAAGGCCTAAAGTTGCTAAAGCAACTTCTAGGTTGATCATCACGGATTCGGAAGAGAAGTTTGCTGAGATATCAATTCCGGCGGAAGGAAAGGTAGAAGAGGAGCTCACGACAGAAGATGTGACGGTGACCAAAATACCACTCGGTCAAGCTACCACTGAAGGATTGAAGCAGGACACGCAAACGTTGTTGGATGCTTTGTTCCTTAGGCTTGACAGTGAAAAGGCGGAGAAAGAAGAGCTGCAGAAGCAAGTATCTCAATTATGTGAGATCATAGCCAAGGTTGCTAAATCTTCCGTTCAGCCCATTTCAGTGCAGGTGAGTGATCATCTTATGCAGGAAATGGAAGATGCAAGCAATCAAGTAAAGGCTATTGACGAATGGAAGGATCTGATTATTCATCAAGCTTCTGTGCAACTTGGGGAAGTGCCAGCCCGCCTAAAGGTTATGAACGATGCAGCAAATCAACTAAAGCAACTGATAGAAAGCATAGAAGGAATGAATACAGTTGCAGAGAGTAACCTGAGTATTTTGGCCGAGATCAACAAGCTGCCGGGAGATGTATTGGTTGCAGAACAAATTGTGCCGGATGGATCAGTCGAGAAGGGGAAGTAGCTAGAATTTGCAGTATCTTTCCGTTTGGAGATCTGCAGAGTTTTGTTGAAAAGGATGCAGGCGCTTGAGAGTAGAACATCAGATTTGCCGGACAGTATCATTTCTTTCACTGAGGAAAGAATGGATGGAGGTGTTACTTCATACGTGCGGATTGTTTCTAACGAGGTGCATGATTCCCTGGAAAGTTCTCTTCTGATGGTACAAAAGAGAATTGATAAAGCTACCAAGCCTTTCACGATGAACTCTATCAATAGGCTGGTGACACTGCAGGCGGACATTGCGAGATTTGGGTCAAGTTTGGAAGAAGTGGAAGCATGCAGCAAAGTGTTGAATGAAGGGTTAATGCAAATCAGGACAGAAAAGGAAGCAGTGGCTAAAACAAATGGAAGGATGCTGAATTATATGTTCGACAAATATATCAGATATCAGAACAAGAAGAAGATGTAGATGTTACAGTTGGCATAACTTCTTCTATTCTTTTTTCTTCTACTTTCTATGTTCTCGGATGAAATTGTAAACTTCTAAGTTATTGGTTTTGCAACCATTACTTGAAGTCATGTGGAACCTTTCTATTAGTTAAGTGATACATGTGTCACTTAAGAAGAAGTTAGTTGAGGATGATTGCCAAATGTCATCTTTACTTGTTGTTCATGCTTTAGTTCAGTTTGAGTCTTCTATTTGTACTTTCCCTCCTACATTCTATAAGTAGGAGAAGAACCTACGGGTTAATCATCGATCAAAATTTGTAAGAAGCAATCTTGTGTTCTAGACTTTGTGTTGAACCCCTGAGAGCCACTTGTTGCAGAGGAATACAAAGAAGTAGGTTTCCAGAGAACTTTGTGTCACGGCGTACTGTGTTTCTTACTTTTAAATCTTAGATCTTTAAAGTAAACTTTGTGTTATTTTAGATCTGGATCTAGAACTGCCTTTGCTTTATGATTCTGTGTGTTCAAATCTATTAAGTTTCTTCTATGTGCATGCAAATAGCTCTGCTATCTACTAATTGGGATGCACATCTTCCTTACTTCTTCTCTGTAATACCTTGACTTTCTTCTTCTATCATTTTTCCTTTCTTAAACAGTTGCTTACTTGCTGCAGAACTTCTTAGTTATGGTTCATGAACTAAGTAGTTAAAGTAAAACCCCTGATAGATAAAAACACATTTATATTGACAAATCTGACACGGGAGCCTCACTGGTTAAATGAGGGAGATTTATCTCATGACTGCCTAGGTTTGATGCTATGCAGAAAATCTAGCCAACATAAGGCCACATTGCAAAATTTTCCGATCTATTTTATGTCCTTGTGGAAAATGCCTGCCTCTGTAGCTACCACTATTGAACAAATCTAGAAAAAGTTCCTTTGGCCGGGATTTGAAGAAAGAATTAGAATTCACTTAATTTCTTGGAAGGTGGTTTGTAAACCTACAACTTTAGGGGGATTGGGTTTGCATAGAATTGCTGATATGAATGCTGCCATACTTGCCAAATTAGGTTGGGAAATTGCTAACAATGGAAGAGCCTCTTGGACTCAGACGAGGATCTCTAAATATATTTCTTCGGTTGAGGACTTCTACAATGAAAATACCCCAAATGACTCGGCTATTTGGAATTCCATTAAGAGTACCGGAATCTCGATTTAGGCAGGCACTAGATAGAAAATTGGCAATGGCCACACGGTTGCCTTCTGGAACGACAAATGGATGGGAGATAAAGTGTTATCTGATGACCCCTTATGGGATCCTATAAGATCTAGACTTATTAGAACCTGCGGTCCTTATGTCGCAAATTATGTCAATAGATCATCATTGCACCCATATTGGTCTATAACTGTTTGGGAAGGTGCTAGCTGTCTTCAGATGCAATTGATAGAAAAATTGAAGCTTTTACTCGTGCAACAATTTTTACCCGCTTCTTATGTGGAGGATGCCAGAATATGGCCTCTTTCGGTTTCAGGCTCCTTTTCTGTCAAGGTTGCCTACCTCTCCCTTCCACACAGCTTGAAGGGCCTTGCATTACAACAGATCTGGATGCCTCAGGGGATCCCTAAACTAGGCTTTTTCACTTGGATCACTTCTAGAGACGCATTCTTATTGGGAGAAAACCTAAAAATGAGGGGATACTCATTACCAACCAGGTGCGTGCTTTGTCTTAACACTATTGAATGTTCGGCCCATTTACTCTTTCATTGTAATTACTCCTTTGTTTGGAGTCTTCTGTTTAATATTTTTGGAGTGTCTTGGGTTTTCCCTAAAACAATTCTGGAAGTTATTGATCAATGGATTACATTCTTCCGTCATCAAGTTGTCAATCTTTCCTTGAAATTACTTGTCCCTCACACCCTATGGAACATATGGAAAGAGCGAAACAAGAGAATCTTTAAGGATCAAGAAAGTACCCCCTAACAAGTCTTCACTTTGATCTCTGTTGGTCTTCAAGAAAATCTGAATTGCTGCATTTGGAAACAACACAAGTGTAAAATTATTCTTAGCATGGAAAGATAATGGTTACAAGTTACAACTCATGGTTCCCCTCAAGCCTCCCAACTCTGCTGCTCTTAAGGCTACTACTATCCGGACCCCTCCTCCTGCTGGATGGCTTAAAGTTAAAGTTAATACAGATGGGGCTGATAAAGGTAATCTGGGCCTCTGTGGTGGGGGCACTGCTATCAGGAATGATTTGGGACAACTGATGGCAGCTTCTGCCTCCTTCTTTGATTTGGGCACTAACTATAGAGCTGAAACTTTGGCTATTTTAAAGGGTCTTGAACTAGCTACTAATTTTGGCAAGATTAACATAAATGTGGAAAGTGACTCACTAAACTTGATTAATCTTCTTAACAACAAGGGTGTAGCCAACTGGACTATCAGCAACATCATATTGGACATAAGACTCCTTCAATCTCAATTTAACAACGTTAAATATCATCATGTTTTCAGGGAAGGAAACAAAGTGGTCGATCTGCTTGCTAATCTTGAAGTCTTACAGCGGAATCAACAACAATGGATAGGGAATCTTCCTGAAATAATTCTAAAAGTAGTTAAGGATGACTATCATAAACATTGCTAAGTTTTGCACGGATAAGGTTGGCACCTCTTATGATGATTACTTGGGATTTCGTTTCCTTTGGCCATATGCTTCCCTCACTGTTGGCGATTATCACATTTATGATGATTAGAAAGTTTATTTTTTTGATTACCTTCGTTGCGTGTGGGAAACCGAGCATGCGAAATTTGAATCATTAATGCAGATTTTCAAAAATAATTGCAAGCAGTCTTTTCTCTCGTGGGCACATGTCAATAGAGATTTGGGTCTATTTATTTATACCCATGTTAAAACTTCATTTCATACCATTTGTGCTAGTTGTTATCTCTGTTTCTCGATTCTGGAAAACATGGGGGGTGCCCTGGTTCAACTTGAGCCTGCTAATTGCGACGATCTTAAACAAGATGAAGCCTTCTAGAAGATTCTGGTGAAAAAAGGGGTGGCGACTTTCATATAAAGAATCTTAAGGCAGTCCGTGGTGGTTTTTAGCAGTGTTCTGTCCTCTTAGAAGCAGGGCAATGTTCGTGTGGGCAAAACGAAGTTTGTAATTTTGGTGGAGAGCATTGCCGAAGCGACTGGGCTTCCCAACAAAGGAGATATCTATTTTAAGAGGTCTTTAAAAGTTGAAATGGCTGCTTTTTTGGCAAAAAGGAAAGAGAGTTTACATTTATAAGTCAGACTATGAAAGAACCTCTCTGAAGGAGCCTTAGGATCGCGTAGCTGAACAGATTATGAGGTACATTACTTTTGGGGGGGCATATACAAACTAGTTTATGGGCCCCTACTCTTTATCCTGGCTCACTTTGATAATGGGGGTAAGGTAAATCTTGCTACTTTCATTTAGTAATCTCTAGTTTTATCCATACAAAAGGCAAGAGCAGGTGAAGGTAATTTACTTCACCAAGGTCTTATTTATCTTCTCTTTAAGTATGCTGTGGATGCCTGTTCCCTAAATCACTTTCCCACTGTCATTGGCTCGGCTCGCTGCCGCCCCCCTCCTCCGCCTCTTCCCTGCCCTGTCACTCACCGCCTCCACCACCACCTGAATCCCTCACCTTCCTATGATCCGGAAGTGGAAATTACCGCTCATCGTGATGCTGCCTCTTCTCCCCCTGCTCGCTCTTCGTCCCAGCTCTTGAATTCTGCCACTTCGGTGGCTGATTCCCATTCCTCTCCTGTCTATCCCTCTCTTGTTTTTGGAAGTGCTGTTCCTCCTGATTTGGATGCTTCGGATACTGTTAAAGTTGACCCAATTCTTGAGATTTCGCTTGGACTGACTACTTCCTACCCTGATTCCCCAATTATTTCTGGTTCTGGAGGAAAATTGGATGTTTCTGAGGAGATGGAAGAGGATTCTGGTTTTGAAGCAAAGGAAGCTATTGAAGAAGAAGAAGGCTATGCAAAGGAGGATGTCGTTGAGGATGTCACTGAGGAAATTGCCCACAAGGTTGCCGAGAAAGAAGCCACTGAGGAATGTGCTGAGGAAGTTGTTGAGGACGTGCCAACCCAAGAAGCGGATTTGGAACCCAGTGTTGATGCTAACAAGTGTGCGGAAGCTGCTGTGGAACTCATTTATGGCATCCTTGGTAACATTAGCACTGTTCTTAATGTCATTAGGAGCTGGAAAATCACTACGGACGCCACCTGGCTCCATCTTCATAATAGTTGTAAGGATCTGTTAAATGTTGCTGAAACTTTTATTAGCAAAACTGAGGACTCTATTGTGAAGGAGGTTATTAATGAACTTAAAAATAATATACCTATATAGCTCGGGGTGTGGCCTTTTTGCAAACTTTTTGGATTATGGTTTACTTTTTGTCTATAGACTAGCTACTATTATGTCATATCAAAGTATATTTGGCCAGTAAGGGCCTTTTATAACAAGGATGTGGGTCCTACCAAAACCCTCACTTTTACCATAATCCGAAAAAAACAGGCTAAGCTCCAAACCCACAGAAGGTAGTTTGAGAGTCTAAAAATGAAAGAAGAATAGAATGTTGCAGCCCATCTTCTTCATGTGGACGAAATTGTGAATACCATCAGAGGGCTCAGTGAAAAGATAGAAGAACCAATAATAGTACAAAAGGTGCTAAGGTCTCTTCCCTTAAGATTTGATTCTAACGTTTTCACAATTGAGGAAATAAAAGATCTAAACAAGCTAAAAGTGGATGAGTTGCATGGAATCCTCACAACATATGAAATGAGGACAGAAACAGAAAAACCGTCAAAGCGAGAAGCTGCCTTCAAAACTTCAAAAAGGGTCAAAAATGCAAAACCTGAATCAAGTGATGAATCTGAAGCTCTTTTTGTGAGAAATCTAAAAAAGGGATATGACAAGTATAAAGGTAAGCTTCCTTTCAAATATTTCAATTGTGGTGAGATAGGACATTTCGTTGCTAAGTGTTCTCATGCAAAAGATCATAGTAGTGATGAAGAAGAACATACTAAGGTAGGAAAGAGCAAACATCCATACAAAAAGAACTATAAGACGGACAAATGTGAAAAGAAGAAAAACCTCTACACCAAGAAGGAGAGTAGCTCAGAAGAGGAGAGCGATAGAGAAGCAACTCTTTTCATGGCAATAGAAACAAATAGCGATGAAGACCAAATGTTTCTGAAAGAGGAAGAAAATTTTGAGGATGAAGGAGAAGTGGATCTGGAAGAAGAACTTGTCTATGCTTTGGGTGAAATAAAGAGGCTTAAGAAAAAGAACTTGAAGCAAAAATTACAACTTCAGAAATATGAAGAAGGTGGAAATTCACAATCGAACATATCTCAAAGCTTTGAAGAGTCTGAAAAGATTATTATTAGTTTGAAAACTCAATTCGAAGAGGCTAAAATAATTGAGGAGATAGTAAGAGGTGAGCTGAAATCAAAAGAAGAAAATTGTGCTAAGCTTGAATATGAAATTGTTGATTTAAGAAAGGAATTGGAGAAGTCTAGGGGTAAGCTAAAAAATAGCTTAAAATTTGAAAAGAACACCGATGTCTTGGATAACATTCTTAATAACCAAAGGTCACCATGCATCAAGATGGGTCTTGGCTATGAAGAAAAACAAGAGGTTACTAAGAAGGATTTGAATTCAAAAATTGCTGACCTCAGAAGAAAGAAGATAAGACTCCTCATAAGAACAAAATTCCTCAAAAGGATAACAAAGATGAGAACAAGTGGCATAAGGTTCCTGCAAGAAACTTCAGAAGATCCTTATATCTAAGGCATCCTTACATGATTAGGTATCAAAACTCCTTTTATGGCTATTGTTTCTCGTGCAACAATTTTGGTCATAAGGCAATAGATTGTAAAGTTCAAGCAAGGAACAATAGTTGGAATAAAAGTGCTTATGGTTATTCAAGTAGAAATCATAACTCATTTGTTGCACCATTGGATTACAACGAATACGATATTGTGTGTTATAAGTGCAACAAAGTTGGTCATACAGCATGATATTATAGAAGTGTTTCTGTAGAGAATCCAAAACAAACCGGGAAAGTGGATACCGTGGCTAAGCATAAAACAAAATCTACAAAATCTTGGAAGAAGAAACAAAAGGAAGAGAAAGAGAAAGCTATGCTTGTTCAAACTGCTTTTCATGTGCAAAATGAAGAGCAACATTGGTACATTGATAATGGATGCTTGAGCCATATGATAGGAGATAAGAGCAAGTTCCATTCCTTGAAGAAAGTAAGCGAAGGAACAATAAAATTTGGAGGCCACGCTACAACAAGGATAACAAGAAAAAGTAATCTCAGTCTCAATGATGGAAAGAAAAAAATTGAGAATGTGTTGTACGTTGAAGGGCTGAAGCATAATGTGTGATCAAGGACACATCCTCACTTTCCATCCTCAACTTTATGAAGTAAGGAAAGCTGATTCAGGAAGATTAGTTGTAGATGCAAACAAAACCATGAATAACTTGTATGTGCTCAGTGATGTTAAGAAAGAAAGATGTTATATGACACAATAAGATGAGAGTTGGTTATGGCACAAAAGAATGGGCCATATGAATCTTGACAATTTGGTGAAAATCAACAATAAGCAGTGTGTGAGAGACATGCCAAAAATCACGAAGCCTTCAAACACCATTTGCAAGCAATGTCAACATGGAAAACAAACTAGAGGCAGATTCAAATCAAATGCATATTCAACAACGAAGCCTTTGGAATTGATTCATATAGACTTGTGTGGGCCCACAAGAACTCAAACTTTAAAAGGTGAGAGTTACTTTATGTTAATTGATGACTATTCTAGAATGACATGGGTTGCTCTTCTAAAGGATAAATTTGAGGCATTTGAGAACTTTAAATTTTTTAAAGCATTAGTAGAAAATGAAATTGGGTTGAAATTAAGTGCTTGAGATTAGAAAGAGGAGGAGAATTTCTTTTAGACCAATTCGAAGAATTTTGTGAGGAACATGGAATAAGAAGACAAATCACAGCTGCACGAACTCCGCAACAAAATGAAATTACTGAAAGAAAAAACGGAATAGTTCAGGAGATGGCAAGGACTATGTTGAATGAGTCCAAATTGTGAGATAGGTATTGGGTAGAAGCAGTTAAGACGGCGGTTTACATCCTTAATAGAGAATAAATCAAAGTAAACAATACCAAAAGACCTTACGAACTATGGAAGGGTAGACCAGCTATTGTTAAATACTTTAGGATGTTTGAATGCAAATGTTATATATAAAAAAATGATTAAGATTTGGGAAAGTTTGACTCTAGATCTGATGAAGGTATTTTTCTTGGATACTCCCCAAGGAGTAAAACTTATAGATGCTATGATAGAAGACTTCAAAAGATTGTGGAAAGTGCTGATGTAAGAGTGGACGAGTTCAGAAAACATAAGGTGACTACACAAATAAGTGACCACTCAGAAGAATTAGACCAAAATAAAGTCGAAGAAGAAATTGAAGAAGAGGAATGGGAAGATACTAAGTCACCATCCAGATTTGTTCAGAAGAATCATGGAGAAAATTTGATTCTCGGTGATAAAGATGCTGGGGTGCAAACTCGACGGAGGATAGTAAGTACATATGAGTGAGTAAATTTCTCTTTGTTATAAAAAAGAGAGCTTAAAAATGTTGTAGAAGCTAGTAAAGATGAACATTGGGTCAATGCCATGGAGGAAGAATTGAATCAATTAGAAAAGAATGAAACTTGGGATTGTTCCAAGACCGAAGGAAAAAAATGTGATTGACACCAAATGGGTCTTTAGAAATAAGCTGAATGAAGAAGGGGATGTAACCAGAAACAAGGCAAGGTTAGTATGCAAAGGGTATGCTTAAGTAGAAGGTATTGATTTTGAAGAAACCTTTGCTCCTGTTGCTTGATTAGAAGCCATTAGAATGTTTTTGGCATATGCTAGTTGTAATAATTTTAAGGTTTTTCAAATGGATGTCAAAATTGTGTTTCTAAATGGAAAATTAGAGGAAGAAGTTTACATTGAGCAGCCGGAAGGTTTTTGTAGCGACCTCCCAATTAGATACCGAAAAATCAAACATTTTTTTTGATTCTAAGATAACATGATTGGGAAATCGACTTACCGTCGATTCCTCATCCCCAACTCTAACTAATAATTTAAAACCAAATGTTACAATAATTGTAATGCACCAATAGTAAACACTATTTATTTAAATTGCATTGCAAAGAGTAAAATAATAATTCAATGTTCATTTTACTCCAATTTCTTATTCTATTAAAACATACTCATTTGAAATTCTATACTCAGTTCATAATTGCAATTCACTTAAAGATTAAATTTACTCATAGTTACTTTCAAAACATTATTTCATAATTATCACTTTCTCATCTGTTGATGCTAGTAATTCATTCATAAAAGTCGTTGACTCGTTTCTAGTTGTAAATCAATTTGTAACTATGTTTTGCAATTGGGTTTACAATAAAAATATGATTCATTCCAAATGTATACAACAACCAACCCTTAGGTTAGAATACAATATAAAATACATAATGATTATTACAATCTTCTACCAACTTGTAGATAAGATAAATATATTAATGTCCAACGAATGACCACAAAAGTAAGTCAATGGGATTGCAGCCCAAACAATTTACAAAGTGTGAGCCCATAAGCAGAAGAAAGGAAAAGAACCAAAACAAACAAGAATCCTAAAGCCAAACCCCCAAAGGCGGGGGCAATGAAACAAACGGGGGAGAAAGAAGGGAGAAGCAGAGAAGGAAATGGAGGGGGCGAACAAGGACCAGTAGTCTACTCAGAAATGGTAGCCACATCCCTCCTACCATTCGAGGTCGACGAAAAGAAGCTCCTAATGGAATGGCAATCCAAAGAGGGGGGCGAGGGCCCTCTCCCCTGCTGAGATTTGAGACTAAAACGACAGTCAGGGAGACGGGTGGAGCTGGGCTGCCCTCTGGTACGAGTGTGTGGCCAAGCATACTGATGGTGACCGAGGGAGATGTGAAGGTCCAACTGGGGATGAACTGATCTATGCACTGTAACTGGGTCAGAATGGCTTTGCCGTTTAGTTCCTCCAACTGCGGGTAGAATCGGAAAGAAGGCAGTAATCCTTATCGTGGAAATGACTCTTTGAGGGGGATGAAGAATTTGGTCTCGGAGCAGCAGAGACTCACGGATGTAGAGGGCAAGACACCGCTGGTCAATATAGCTGAAGAAAACCGGGAGGGTCTTGTTGGCTAGATTTTTTGCACAACTGAAAACTTAGGCAATCATGAGATAAATCTCCCTCATTTACTGGTGAGGCTCTCGTGTAAGATTTTATTAGTTGTATTTCTTAGTATTTATTTGTTGGTATTATTTTAATTACGTAGCTCATGAACCATAGCTAGACAATTTTGCAGCAAGTAAGCAACTGTAAAGGAAAGACAAAATCTACAGAAGAGGAAAATAATAGGAAACGAGAAGAAAAGAGAGAAGATTTGCAATACAATCAATAGTTCACAGAGTTGATCGCATGCACATAGATTAAAACAAATAAATCATGAAATATAGAATTCAAAGCAAAGGAAACTTTTAGATCTAGATCTAGAATAACACAATCTATGAATAGATCTAGAAATAAATACGAGACGAATGCACCGTTGACACAAAGTTTTCCAGAAATCTCCTCTCTATTCCTTTGCTTGCAGAAAGCTATCAAGGGTCTCAGCTCAAAGTCTGGAACACCAGAATGTTGATTAGAAATTCCGATCCTTTAACCTGTAGGTTCTTCCTCTATTTATAGTGTATAGAGGACAATTACAAATAGGAAACTTTAAATGAATTCCCGCATGTGGAAGCTATGAAAAGGGAAACAACTGACAATCTTCCTCCTGGAATTCCTCTTTGCATGACATGCATGATTTATAACAAAAAAATAGAACTTTCTATTTTTCATGTCTGCCACGAATTTCCAAGCAATTGACTTCTTCAAGTAACGACTTTTAAACCAATCACTTAAGTTTTATAATTTAATTGATTACTCAATTACTTTGTCGAAGAAAATAAGAGAAAGAATAAGAAAGAGGAAAAGAAATTAGAAGAAAGCTGCAACACTTCCAGTCTTGTTCTTTTTCCATATTCTGCATGCAGTTGACTCTTTTGCCTTTGATTCTCACCAAACTGGATTTGGAAGCAGGTGACTGTGATTTGCTTGCAGGTATTGTCTTTGCCTTGTCTTCCCTCTTATCCTTGAAGCTTTTGCAATTCTTCTTCAGTACATGCAAAGTAAATTCAATGAAGGCTTCAACTGGAAGATTGGGAGCACATGCACAAGATCCTGGAAGGAATTTTCCATGCATTTACTTCTACACGGGCTGTGTTGGAAACAAGAGGATGAATTGTTTGCCGGAAGCCTTTGCAATTATGAGATCTGGATCTGTCAATTAAATCGGTGATAGGTTCAGGGCCTATGTTTGTATCATCGACTTCAGCAAATTTGGAAGCTATGTATGATTCTGTTGATCCTTTTCTTTCATCATGCTTCATCATGGCTGGAACAATCTTTGTCTGAGCTCTTTTTCTTTTAATTCTGCCGGAATCCCTTGCAATTGGATCGATTTGTGCAGATCTGGCAACTTCTTCAGATTCGAAAGATATATTCAATATATCTGACATTGATTTGAACTACTTTTCACTAATATGAGCACCTGTGATGAATACCTGCAATTAATTCAAACAAAAATGAATTCCAGAGCATGAATACTTGATTTCTGTCACCAAAAATCTGCATATGAAGCCTGCTGCCCTAAAATTTGAGGTTTTGCTTGCATGCAAAGCAAGCAAAAATATTATTTAATTCACCAGGGCATTTATACCAACATGCAGATAATTACCATAGCAAGAATCAAGCCATTCCAACCCTAGGCGCCAAACCTTGAAGCTCCCTGGCAATGAAAAACATTCTTTAATGCAAAAACCTCCTTCCTTTGGTGCCAAAACCTGTCCGGGCTGCAATCCTTTGCAAAAAGAATGAATTGCTTCTTTATTATGGCAGCCATGCTTATATAACCCTCAACATACTATTTTTAATAATTTCCCTTCCTATTTCTGACAATTTAATTAATAAACAATCATGTTTATTCACCCAAATTGGGTGCCCAATTATGCATGCTGCTGGTTGTTTTTTTAAATAATTTATTTTATTTATTTTTAGCATGCATCCTTAACTTATCTTTAGCTCTTCCACTTGCATTGACTTTCCTTCTATTATGGCGCCAAAATTGGGTGAATAAACCATTAATAAATATTATTAATTGCATTGTTATTCACCCAAGGTGGGTCGCACTTTTTGGCAAAAGGAATTGTTAAAAATAAGAAGTCAACTTGATGGAAATTTTCACCCTGCACTGCAGCTCCAAAAATCCCCTCTTCCACTTAAATGATTTGACTTTCATAATGAGAATTTTTACCCTGCAAGGTAGGTAAGAAATTCTCGCCGGTGCTTTAAGTGATTTTTCTTTTATAATGAGAATTTTTACTTTGCAAGGCAGGTAAGAAATTCCCGCCTGCCTTTCACCTCTAATTTTCCCATCGCAGCTTAAGTGACTTTGACTTCATGGGAAAAAGTACCTTGTAAGGCAGAAAGAAATTCCCACCTGCTTGCCACTACTAAAAATCCCATCACAACTTACACTCATTAATTCCAAAAAATGCGACTTGCCTGGGAGAGGTTTTTTGTGCATGACTTCATCTTTTTAGGTCAAAAGCTTGCATTTTGAGGCTGATTCCTTCTGGTGTTGTGTCGGTAGATGATCTCTAGATGCTTCAGGCAGTTCAACAGACTATATTGGCGAAGGAATTGACCTAGGGGAGTTTCACAGAGAAATTGCGGAGAAAACCGGAGAAAAACGCAAAAGAAATAAATAAAAGTGAAAAACGTTGCTAGAAGTCACAGACAAAGATCTGAATTCATTCCTGGTGCAAACCCTATTGAGATGTGTGAATACTGACATGCAAAACTTCAACACGATTCAACCAGAGCACAATTTACTTCAAACGAGGCTTTATTTATTTAATAAATAATTAAATAAAAATTTCCCACAGACAAAACTTGGTGGAGGGATAAAATGAGTTTCAACATCTGGGTATTTGTTGAAATTGGCTCATATGATTCACTAGGAATATCTTAATGTAATACAAACATCTTTTGGCAATAAAAACATGAAAAGACCCATTATTTTAAAAAGAACGAAATTTTTTCAAATCGGTAGTCCCATATTTCAGGGTGAAATATGGGGACACCAGGTCTGAACCCCTCTAAAGAGGTAATGAAACCGCCCTTTGATCTCATAGTATATGGGGCAGCGGAAGATGAAATGAGTCTCGGTCTGCACCTCTTGAAGGTTACAAAGCCTACAAAGTCTGTCATCCCGGTTAATGTGGTGATCAATTTCACAGCGAAGTCTGTGGGAGCCAACCCAAAATTGACCCAAAGGTATGCAGAGGGCATGCATCTAGTAATGAAAGGTGTACTGAGGGCGGATGACGAGTCCATCTTTGATCTCAAGAAAATACTCTGTATAAAAGGACATCTTAGGGTGCAAACCCCTAGGAGGATTCACCCAAGTAGTTTGAATAAAGCATGTGTAGATATCCTCCCGGATGGACTTGTTCAACACTTGCTTGGTGGGCAAGAGATGATTGGGAGCATTCAGGGAATACTAAAAAGGGGGGAGACGATCAATTTAGATACCGACCGAATCCAATAAAGCAAAAGTCTCGGAAAAGCAGCTATGGCCCATAGCATGAGTAATACTCACAAAGGAACAATAAACGAGATATAGGTACTTGTCACGCTCATCAGAGAAATCACCAAACCTCTTGATATGGTGAAGAAAGGCCAATATGTCAAATATGGTCCCCAAACGAAAAGGTCGGGCCCTGAACTCTGCCAAAATAATATGCTGGGGAACCGTCTGCTTGCATCTGATGAAGTGGCAAAGGAGGAGAGTCTGAATCCCTCTCGGCAAAAGCCCAATTTGTATCTAAGAGGTAGGGTCCCCAGACAACTGACCCATAGAGAACAGTGAGCTGGATGAGGGAGTTCATAAGAGACAACTTGGAGGAGATGTCTTGAAAGTGGTGCCGAAAACATTGTCTCTCGAGAATAGCTAGAGACCCATACCCTTTATTCACCCTCGACTGAAGAGCATGCCTCATACTAAATCTAGGCCTTGAGAACTGGACTCCCAGATAGGTGTATGTATTAGTGATTTCAACCTCTTGCCCCTTGAAAATGAAATGGAGGTGTGATGTCTTCAACCCGTTGAAGACCATGACCTTGGTCTTACCCCGATTAACAATCAAATGCCAAAGATCACAAAATAAAGTAAGCGCATCAAGCTGTCTCTGAAGCCCCTTAGGAGAAGAGGTGAGTAAAACAATATCATCGGCAAATAGGAGAATAGAAATCAAGACGTGGTGAAGAAGGCACCCATCCCCTTCTTGAATGTGATCCCGAAGAAAAGATTCCAACTCATCAATGTAAATGCCAAAGAGAGTAGGAGACAGGGGCAGCCCTGTTTGACCCCAATGGTGCTTCTGATGAGATCAGACATTCCGTGTGCAATACGAAGACGACTAAGGACAAACTCATAGAGACGCATGATGGCAATAATAAGAATCTCAGAAATACCGATGTCTCTGAGTCTTTGAAAGAGGGCCATGCGAGGTACGGAGTCAAAAGATTTTCGAAAGTCTACAAAACAACAATATGAGTATACTTGAATATGAGTACAAGAACAAACATTTGATACATGGTACCGAAAATCAACTGGAGATCATCTGATGTTGCATAACCAATACAAGAGGAGAGAGCATCATTGGAACCATAGTTCGAAAAATCGTTATTGGTGATTAATCGGTAGGCCAAATTTTGAATCGGAAATTGGGAATCGACGATTTATCGGCATTAATCGACAACTTTATCGCTACTTTTAAAAACATTTAAATTCATAAAATATACTTAAATTAAATGTAAAAACAATGTTAAATGATGCGAGAAGTGACTTTATAGAATGCCATAGGCCCATATGCATATTTTCGATTAAGTTTTGACAAAAAAAGTTAGTATATTATGAGAAAACTATATTGAAGACGTTTGTATATTATGATAACTTCATAGTTAATATTTTTAAAATCGTTATACAATATTGAATATACTATTATAATTATATAGTGTATACTGTATAGTTATTAAGTGTTAACTATAAGTATAAATTTATAATAATGTACATTGTACAGAATATACAAAACGTTTAAAATAAAATAAAATAAAATAAAATAAAATACAATATGACTGTTATTTTATATAAATATATACATTATATAGTATAATATATAATATATAAGTTGTATAACAATTAACGATTAATAAAGACCATAATATATTAAATATATATAAAAGAATCAAAACGAATTAATACATTAAAATTTTAAATAAATACTATTAGTATTAAGTATTAATATTAATAAGTTACAAGCACTAAGTATTTTCATTGTTAAATATTTATTTGCAAAGTCGTGTATTCATTGTATTGTAAATTTGTAATATAAATTTTAATATTTACACTTAAGTATTGAAAAATCAGTGTATTCACTGTATTGAAAAAAAAGAAAAAAAATACAGTATTCTTTACCTGCTAGGGCACAAACTGGCCATGAAATGGCCATGAACTGAAATTGCGTGCCCTCCTACCCAAGTCGAATGCCCACGAATGGAGTAAATGTAGGTCGCAGTAGCAAAAACGAGTCGGGCAAAGAGAAAACAGGAGAAAAACAAATCGATTTGGTCTATTTTCGTATTTAATCCTAAGCCATGATTTTCCCCACGATTTTTGACGAGTTTTGCCACGATTTTCAATGATTTTGGAGGGTATTTTATCGCCAATAATTGCTGATTTATCGGCATAACAAAAATCGCGATTTTCAAAAGATTAATTGTTTTCATACTTGTAAACGATTTATCGGGATTTATTTATCGCGATTTATTGCCGATAAATCGCGATTTTTGAAACTATGATTGGAACGCTTTGCCTCTAACCTCAAACTTGACAATCCCCCGCACATCCCCCGAATACAAGAGGAGTGGCCCTACCCTTCAACAAAGTGGGTAGATATGGAACTGATGTGGAAAGAGAGTGAGTCATCTGTGTAATATTAAGTTGTCACCTACCCTCTAGTATCTATGTGAAAAAAGTGAACTAGAAAAGGATGTATATAATACTCCTAAACAACAAATACTAATGTTGTGCTTGTGGCCACAAGACTAAAGGAAGGTAGGTACCTCCTACACATTCCCACCCTAAGCATTGGGGTTGTCTTAAGAACATCAAAGTCTATAGACCAAGGAATTTACTCTCATCCCATACGCACTGAGCAAATATGAGCACTGCCACTTGGTGTGTCATGTTCTCGTGTTCACAAACCCTCATCAAAGCTAATGTCAACTCACAATGCTGACTTAGCTTGCAACACCATTGATCTTCAACATATATATATATATATTCATACATATATATGCAACACATGTGTTGCATGGTGGTGGAGTTATGTCATACCCCACAAGCTTCCTATACTGGCTATGGAGAAATTCATGACCCCTTTTCCCTCTAGTATGACATTCAATGAAAAGGAAAACTAATAATGTCTAATTACTTAACGATTAGGGTTTACACGAAATTAGATGAAGACTTGTGTTTATTTATCTTGTTAAGATTACGGAGATAATATAATAAGTAGTCAACCACTTTTAGAAACGAGCTTAGGTTACATATATTGTTTAGTCACAATATAATATAAGGTGTATGATGAGAAATCAACAAAACGAGTTCCAAATAGTGGAAAGAATGAAAGTGTTTTGAGTTGATATAATAAGAAAAAGAGTAATAAGAAGATTAGATTGATAGCAGAGTATTCAAACATACTCATTGTGCGATAGTCAATCATTATGTTGGTAGGAGGACCACCTTCAATGTGGTGTTGTACCTTTGTTGACTTAGTTATTACAATTTTCTGATTACCTTCTTTATAGGAGCAAACCATCTTAAATGACCGTTAGATAGTAAGCAAATTTAAAATTGAAAATTAACATGATCATAATTAATCACCACACCCTAATCCTTAATAATTTTAAACAAATTGCCTTGTATAATGACCTGCTTAAATTTTTTTAAGTTAATAATTACAATTAAATTAGCTAGTAAAAATTATATTTTATACCACCATTAAAATTCTCTACTTACGGATTTTGGGTTTTTAATAGAAATAGTAATTCTCCTGTTATATATTCTTACCATCAATAAATCCTCGAAGTCAAATGCTAAGACTATTGGTTAGAAGAGCTATTCATATGAAGGGGATGGACATTAGCCATCAAATACCTACTTAAGCCATGAAATACCTACTTATTTGATTTCTTTATTAAATTTATGCTTGGAAGATTCCTTTATTAAATTTGTGGCCGAAAACAATAAATAGATAGGTTAAACCATATATTTTCCTATTCTTTTTACCTTTACAAAAGGCTTTTCATATTTGGGCATTGCCTAAAATGCACATAAAATATTTTAGCCGCAACAAATCCATAAGAAAAATGGCGTTGGAAAAGATTAATAAATATATATATATATTTAATATAACATAGATACCAATAATCTTTAGATGCTCATTTTTAATTATTTAAAAATAAAATAAAAAAATAAATCACTTATCCATTTCTATTTTTGACTTTGAGTTAATTTAATATTTAAAATTAAATTAGAAAAATCAATTTATTGTGAGTGCTAGAAAATTATATTATAGATTCAAACATGGTAGAATAAGTTCCCAAATAGAAATAAAAGAAACTACAAAAGATTCTAAGTTCCCAAACAAAGAGAAAAATTATACCGTATATACTGACAGGGAAGAAACACTGGGATAAATAAAATTCTTTAAGTTCTAAAAAAATGATATAGAGATAGAGGAGGAAAAGGAATCCATCATTATATAAATTTTCTATTAGAGGCAGTTGCAGATAAAAGGAATCCATGGCTGCCCGTACCTTAATTATTTTTGATGCTTAAACAAAGCTCACACCCTTCTCTCTATCCTCCTGTAACACTCTACTCTTTAGGCAATATCAATTCTTCAACACAATTTTTTTTTGAGGTTCCTTTCCTTTACTTTGCAATCTCTATTTAAATTCAACCGGTCCATCCTCCAAAACAAGGATGTGGTTGAATGTATTATAAGAATTAGTTGAATATTTTCAATGCTAGTGTCATATATTCAATGTTATGGAAAGACTTTTTTTTTTTTTTTATATATGATATTAAATGCCACTGTTGCCCATTCCTTATTCTGGTTGTACTAAATTTATTACAATTGAATGTGTTGACTAGTATGAGGGTCCTAGAATAGTTTTTTTTTTAATTTTTATTTTTTTTAATAGATTGTGACAAAGTCACAATGTTAATTTGATTAATGTAATTAACTATTTTATTTTATTTAAAAGAAATTATTTTCTTAAATATAATAATAGTTTAATTCTTTAGATCTCGGATTCTTTTGCTTTGATGTTGATATATGGAGTATCGTGGTGATTCGATTCACCTACCTTCTGGGATGAAACTTAAACGTGGTTTGGACAAGTCACTATGATTAACGCAAGGGACGCTAGCTCCACGGGTCAACACATAGTGTTTACATATCCATATAAGATTATGCCAACAAATTAAACCAACTTACCCTTGATTTCTCATTGTTTTCCCTAAAGGTTTAGACACTGTTAATCCTAAGGGTAATAGGATAAATTCACTTTTGTACAATCTCTCATACCATTTCAGGTTCTATATCGATTCACTGTCTTCCCAATGATACCCTCCCTTTGTCACAAGGGTGAATGTCCTGTGTACACTCAACACGACGCTCAAACAAGAGATGTGCTAGGATTAGAACAATAAATCACATAATACATAATCAAACACTTGTCCATATTCATGTTCCTTCTAGATAATTTCAAAAATAAAAGTAACGTAATATATTCATCCATATTCACTTAAAATCTACTAGAAAATTATATTCCAAATTCTAATTAGAATGACAACATATTCATAGTTATAAATTTATAATCACTCGCATGAGAAACATCCACATGGCAAAAGTACACCAATTATTATAATTAAATAATAAGACATCTACTTGAGGATTCGGGATGTGACATTTTTCTATTGTCAGAAAACAAGAATTTTGTGTGGAAATTGAAAAAGGCACTAAATGGGCTAAAACAAGCTCCCCGAGCATGGTACTCAAGACTTGACACATATCTTCTTCAATAAGGGTTCAAAAGAGGAGTAACAGATAATAATCTCTACATTAAGACAAAAGGTAATCATCAATTGATTGTTGTTGTGTATGTAGATGATATTATTTTTGTAGGAGATAGAAAAATGTACCAAGAGTTTTGCAAAAGAAAAATGTACCAAGAGTTTGCTAAAGATTTGCAAAATGAGTTTGAGATGTCAATGTTAGGAGAATTGTCATTTTTTCTTGGTTTACAAATTTCTCAAATTGAAAAGGGAATATTTATCTCTCAAACTAAGTATGTAAAGGAGATGTTAAACAAGTTTAAAATGGAAGATTGCAAACTGGTCATCACACCTATGGTTACAAGATGCAAGTTGAGTAAGGATGATGAGTCTCTCGAAGCAAATCAGATCTATACAGGTCAATGATTGGCAATTTATTGTGCACAACAACCTCTAGGCTAGATATCATGAGAGCAGTTTGTTTAGTTGCACATTTCCAAGCAGCCCCAAAAGAAACACATGTGCAAGCAGTTAAGAGAATATTCAAATATCTAAAAGGCACTTTAGATTATGGTTTGTGGTACCCAAGAGGTGCATATTTCATATTAACAACATATATAAATGCAGATTGGGCAGGTGACATGGATGATAGAAAAACCACAAGTCGAGGAGCATTTTTCTTTGGTGGAAATTTAGTGTCTTGGTTGAGCAAAAAAAAAAGCTTCTGTTTCCTTGTCCACAGCGGAGGTAGAATACATAGCAACAGTATCGTGTTGCACACAAGTTCTATGGATGAAATAGACTCTACAAGATATTAAAGTGGAAAATAATGATCCCATTTTTATATTTTGTGATAATACTAGTGCAATTAATATTTCGAAGAATCCGGTTATGCACTCCAGAACTAAGCATATTCTGATCAAATATCATTACTTGAGAGAGCAAGTAGCTAAAAAGAATGTTAAGTTGGAATACGTTGCCATAGAGGACTAGATAACAGACAATTTCACAAATTCCTCTCGAAAGGGATTTTTGAGTACCTTAAACACATGTTGGGTGTGATACCCTTCTCATCAAGTCACTAAAGTCTCAAGGAGAAACATTGGTTCAAGGGGAGCACCGTGGACAACCGTTTTCCATTGATGTCAAAGGGGGAGAATAAAAGAAAGGGGGAGTAGTACAACAAGAGGAAGTACAAAAAGTGAGAGTATTATGTTTTGAAGATGATTATTTCTTTGTAGGGTTGCTATCAATGACAAAGAGGGAGATTGTTGGAAATATTATCATTGATGTCAAAGGGGTCATTGATGCCAACAGAGAATGCACAACGATCAAAAGAAAAATAACAGTGATCAGATTGACATGTTACAGTGATCAAATTTAATAACAGTGAATATATAATTGTATACCAAAAATTGCAACATTTATGCATGAAGGGATAACATTTATTTAATGGGCCAACTGACCTCCATTAAGATTAAATGATTTGTTTTTATGTGGTCAACCTCCCTTGAAGAAGGCCGACCTTATCGGGTGAAGAGTCATGACCATTTGAAAGGGCATTTTTGGGCTATAAAAGGAAGATTTGTTGGATGGAGGAAGAGCAGATTTTGAGCGAATATCATTCAGAAGAAGAGAAGAATTTTATAAGTGTGAAATAAGAGTTATATCTTGAGAAGACAAGCAAATTTGTGAAGAGGAAATAAAAGTTTCCATCATTCGTTGAAACAACTATACTATGAAGGTGGTATCGTCATCGGTTTGGAGGTTGGTGCCTCATAAAACGAAGAGATTGGTGTCTCTTGTTGAGCTGGTGCTCGGCACAAAAGATTGGTCTCTGAATTGCTAAGTTGGTGCTTGGCATTGGGGATCGATGTCTCCAGTAGGTTGGTGCTTACATGAATTGTAAAAGAGTTATATATATAAGCAAATAATTTTGCCATGGTTTTTTTCCAAAAGAGTTTTCATGTAAATATTGTGTTCCTCTTGTGTTGCATAATTTTTAAATCTTGTGAGATTGTTGTGGTTTTGACTATTAAAGTTTTGAATTATTAAAAGTTTATTTTATACTGATTCACACCCCCTCTCAGTAGAAACGTGTGTTTAACAGGTCTTGTGAAGACCTACATGGTGACTTTAATGTTCTCTTATATATATAAGCAAATAATTTTGTCATGGTTTTTTTCCAAAAAGGTTTCCACGTAAATATTGTGTTCCTCTTGTGTTGCATAATTTTTAAATCTTGCGAGATTGCTGTGGTTTTGACTATTAAAGTTTTGAATTATTAAAAGTTTATCTTATACTGATTCACCCCCCTCTCAGTATAAACGTGTGTTTAACAGGTCTTGTGGAGACCTATATGGTGACTTTAATGTTCTTTTCCTTCATTAAGGGGGGATCGACCTCTCTAGAGGATTTTATTTGCCAATTGGCATCTTCAAGGCCTATATAAGGTGGTTTGACTTGCTAAAGGAGGGTTATGTTGATTTTGATATTGATTTCTCTTGGAGGTAGAGCAAGTAGCTTCTCTTCTTGCCATTGGAGGATGAAAACCCTTCCTTGGTCACCTATTGAGGATGAAACCCTTCAATAGGAACACACTTGGGGACGGAAACCCTCTTGTGTGCATTTGTGGCTTCACCCGGAAGTCACAAGTGAGCTTTAAGGAGGATTTCATGCTTGTTTCTTCCCTTCTAACCCTAGGCTACTTACTTGGGTGAAGGGTTTGATATCATTTAAGACACTTTTGGATATTTTGAGCTGATATTCTTGTTCTTCATATTTTATAAGGCTGAAATCTACATTGTGGTGGTTTTTGGAGTGGTTTATGAGCTGTATCCAACCCTTTGTTTTGGTTGTACTGCTGCTGTCATAAAATTAATTACAGATTGGTGTAATCACTCATTTTATCTATTATTTTGATATAATTTGGATTGATAAATATTGCCATGGTTGAATTGATTATTCGGAAGTATTTTCAGCTGTATTTGTATGGTTATATGTTGATGTGAAGTCCCTATATAGTTTGCTGCCCTAGAGGACTGATCATTGATTGTTGGAATAGGGTTAAAGTATATTTTTAGTCATTTTCATATTGATGTTTGTGTGTGAAGGTGCAATTTCAGATCTGATCCATTTGGGTTGTGGAGAAATCCTTTTTCCCCATTCGTTGCCTTAGAAGGGACATTACAATGTTATTAGAGCTTCGATCCTCCCAAC
Organism: Taxus chinensis; assembly: GCA_019776745.2. Classification (NCBI taxonomy): domain Eukaryota; kingdom Viridiplantae; phylum Streptophyta; class Pinopsida; order Cupressales; family Taxaceae; genus Taxus; species Taxus chinensis. The sequence goes on along the minus strand of CM034152.1, from coordinate 400,590,356 downwards.
TTGAGGCGTTTCATTGTGAAATAAGAATCCAGCTCAGCCGGTTGAAGAACTTAGCATGGCCCACCAAGATTCATAGGAAGTCAAAATCGATAAGCTCATTGAAGGGAAGTTAGATTGGTAGATGCCATGGACTTGTTGGTCGTAACCCTACAAAAATTCCATGAACCGAGAGCAGCTCATACGGAGTTAACACTTCACAGTAGCCCTAAGGATTAACTTATAGATTAATCACTAGACCTACTTTTCTTTTAAGGGAAGTAGCCATTTTGGAGGTGGGAACAAGACATTTAGTAGGGCAGAGTATTGCTACCATCTACGAGGAGTTTAGGGATCTTTTGAATGAGATTCATGATGTCATGTCACTCACTAAGTTTTTAGGGTCGAAGAAAGGTGAAATGGGAATTGGACCAAGTTCTAAACTCTGAGCTATGCCCAAGAAAAATGCGAAAGATGTTCCGTTCCTTGAGGGAAAGAGTCCCTCCATCACGATCAAGGAAGAAGAACAACCAAAGTTGTTGGGCAGTGAGAGGGAGCAACCCATTGAAGCCCTAGAAATACCCATCACTCTTTCCAAGGATGAGCCATTGATTGATTTTCAGAATAGCAGAAGGGTTTGATGAAATCTTGAGGCACGAGCCTAGGAAAGAGGGAAATCATGAAGCACGAGCTGGAAGGTAAAAATCCTTTGATATTCAATAATCATTCATTGATTCCTAATGATGGCATGTGGTAGAAAAATGGAGAAGAAAAATCAGATTTGCATGAAATATATTAGGATGACATTATGGAAGGGTATGTCCATGAAGGAAGGGCACTTCTGGTTCATGATTATATTCAATTCATTGGAATTTTCCAAACAACAGTCAATGATGGGCAGATTGAGGGAGTCCATAACCTTGAAGAGAATTCAGAAGATGTTCCAAACAAGTACCGACAAAATAAGGGTAAGCCCCTTGTTGGCAGCCCAAGGTATGATAAAAATAATACATTTTGTTTCCTCCTATATCGCTGCCATATTTTTGTCATCATGGGAAATACACTAAGAAACATGTTAGAGATAACCATGGGCATGTTGTTTCTCCTATTCAAGGCCAAGATTACTTTGGCATGGGTAGTCTTTGGAAGATCAAGGTAATTATCATTTCTTGCACTTGGATTAAAAGGAAACTTACGAGCAATCATAGAAGGTTTGTTGTGGATTCTAATCACATGGTGAAGGATCATTGTTCTCGGTTAATAGAACACTCTTGGGGACTAAGTAACACACATGAAGACAAGATTGTAGGGAATGGACAATAGAAGATAATTCTAGCTGAATACCTAAGGTGTAAAGATGGTAAGCAAACTAGATGTTATTTTCAAGATTGTATGAAACATCTTGCTATGGTTTTGTGGGACTCAAGTTACTTTCAAGATTGCCACTTTTGGATGTATGTGAAGGTGATGGATAATTCATCCACCGAAAATATAAATTTAGCTTTCTACAAGGTATGCAATAATTCAATTTTCATGAACCAAGGTGGAGTTATGTATTGTGCTATTGTTTGGGATTGCCTTTCTAAAACACACCTAACAAGAAGGCCTAATGGGACTATGGATTCCATGGGAGCTTTGGGGTGTAAGTCATCTTTCTAACATGAATGAGATGAGTTTGGAAAATGTGGATCATGAACCCCGAGTAATTATGAGAGCTTATTTTAGATCTTGTGAATGTTATTTCCAGTTGGCTCCACATTCTATTTGCAGCCACCAAGTGGATTTTGATCACAAGGAAGTGGTGCTCTTCTTCTAGTGACATTGACAAGGTAAGGGTAACTCTCACAAGATGTTTGTTGGCCGCTACAATTCTGAATCTTGAGTAATGAAATGCAATACTACAACCATGATGAGATGTTTTCCCAATTTCATGTGTTGGAGTTGTGCATATCTTCTTGGGACAACAATAGAGGGGCAGGTTTGAAGACATTCTTTTCATTTGAAATTGTGTGTAAGAGGGTTCACTCATTGAGAACAATTAAGGCCAATGTTCCAACATATTTGGTATTGTTTGGGATGAAATTCCAAGCAAAGTATGGCTGTTATACTTACATACCAGCACTCATAAGTTCTGATTTGAGCCAAAGTTAGAAGCAATTAGTTTGGGGCAGTTTGGAAGCATCTTTTGGAGGCCAAGGTAATCATTATGACAACTGTTGTACTTTAGTTTCATTCGGTGTCCACAACAATTTCAGCTCCCTATCCATTCTTTTGACAACTAGAGATGAGTATCTAGCCATGAGGTTAAAGGGTTTGCAATCTACTATCATTGTTGATGTGCTTTCAGCTGTTATAAGGATCCCAACCACTATCCTTCTGATATTAGGGAACAAAATGCATGCTTACAGCTGTGTTTGGGACAATAGGAGGGAAATTGGGAACGACCAATGTTTGGACAGTATTTATGAGGCCTTGGCAGGCAAAGAAGAAGAACCAGTCATCATATCCACAAAGCAAGAGTGGATGCAAGAATAGGACACTTTTTTTCTTTGACATAGTTTGCTTCATGTGCAGGTATATCAAAGGAGGAGGAGCTGAGATTTAATTGGGATCCGAGTACTTGTAATTGTTTGGGGACAAGCAATCTCGGGAAGGGATTGCACTGTCATGTCCCTTTTTGCAAGGTTGATTTTTGAAGAGTTTAACCCATTATTCTCCCCATAGGTCTAAGGAAGGAAGCAAGGGGAAGATCTGGATTACATTTTTATTGTTGTTTAGGTCAGTTATTTTTATTAGTTATCATGTAATCCTATTGGGAAGCCTAGCGCTCCAATAGGACTTAAGCAATTAGGCAATAAAACACTATTTTGGGCATGTAGGCTCCAAATAATCTAATTAGATATTTAAAAGCATTTTATCTAAAGGGGTCAAACAGCACTTTTGTATTGTAAAGCACTCCTTATGGTTATAAAAGGAGGTCGTTTGGCCATTATTGAATCATGCTTTTGATGAATTTTCATATCTTGGTGAAAGATTGCTAGTGAAACACCTTTTCCATCTCTCTCAAGGACGTAAACCATGGATTGAGACCCTCCCAAGACAGAAAACCCTTGTGGATTTAGTTGGTGTGGAAAAAACCCCGCACTACACTTCGTTTCATACACTTCATTGCTGGTTACACCTGATTTATGCCCTAAGCAACTTACTTAGGAGAGTGTTTTGGGTGAAGTGGTTGGTTTTTTATGTGAACAAATTGCATGATTGGATTCTCTAGCAATTTCTGGGAAGGGAGGATTGAAATCTTCCATTTTCTAAGCAAGTTATTTGGAAGTACATATCAGTGTTATTCCTCAGTTTTGGAAATTATTATTTAAATCTGCAGTGAAAGGGTTCATGATTAATTTAAAAATAGCACTTGTGGGCTTCTAAAAATCAGTTTCTTTGCATTTAATGATTGCTGGTTATTTATTATAAATTTTGAACATTTTTCTTAAAGGTTTGAGCAAGATTTGTGCCCAGGAAAGCGTGTTTGACTTCTCCTAATGAGGTCCCCACCCTAGGAGTAGAGTGTTGGCAGCGTTTAAGGGTTTCAAAGTGAATTTTTGGTCATCTACAGTCTGCCCTAGTTTTGATTGCATTGACATTCACAACCTAGATTTGGGTCATGGTTCGGAAATCTCCCAAAAAGGGACATTACAAGCTCGCTTCCCAAATCTTGCATGCCACTCGAGGTGGAGCAAGTACTTCTCTTCTTGGCATTGAAGAACAAATGACAGCAATCAACATCCTGTAGTCAATATTTCGGATCTAACTCTTTGTAATATGATCCCGTTTGGGATATTATCCAAATAAGTAATTTAATTTATTGAATCGACTCTAGAAGGACTAAACCCTCCTAGTTCAACCTCAAATAATCCAATGTTAGCTTCTGTACAACTCAGATGGGGTTGGCGTGAACCAAGGTGGTGGATTAGATGGGAGAACCAGTTAGGAAATTAATCTCTTCAAATCTGAAATTAATTACAACAGTATTTAATTAATAAATGCACTGGACCGCTGAAAACTTCAAAAATTAATAACTTCTTCACCACACAATATTTTCCTATCAAACCAATGCCAAAATATTCTTCATATTTTTAGCTTTCCAACAAGCTATAAAACACAATTTTTGGACAAGTAGAAGCCAAGCGTATCAACCCACGAAATCTGAAACTGTGTAGATAAAACCCTGGCACATAATTAGTAAATATTGCTCACAGACAGCTGAGACTTTGAAAATTCATAACTTGCTCAATACTCCATATTTTTCCCTCAAATAAATTGATAGAATTTTCTATAAATTAAGAGTTTTCCATAAAGGAGCTACCATTCTGAATTTGATGCCTAAGGGACATTGCAACCCTTCTTAAACAGTAAATGGATGTTGAAATCCCAAACCCAGTCACTAGGGTTAGCATAAAATATGTAAAATATTTCCATGCTCTTAGAACTCTTCCTGAAACATCCCAAAAATGGCTGCCCACACTCAGAAAGATAAGCCAACTCAGATCAGATTACAAGTATAGTTGGTTCACCTTTAAAACTATGCCAAAAAGATACTCAAATCAAGCTCGCAATAGGTTTAGAATAAAACCAGCAGTAACCAGTAGGTTATAGGTGCACTATGAAATCCCTCCAAATTCCCTTATCAAACATCTACCCAATGCAGCTGGAATGGATTATTTAATTGTCAGCAGTATGTCGATCTAACCCAAACACTCAAAAATGCCCAAAACGATCACCCTTGCAAGTTGCTATAGCTGCCAATAATTTGCAGCATTAATAACAGATGCATAAAGCACTCAATCACCATTAATCATGCAAATATCATCATCAAATAAATGTGCCACACATCCAAATAAGTCGCCAAAGCTAACATATGCATCACAAAAGACAATTGAACACAATGATTAGAACAAAAGAGTCTTCAATGTCTTCAACACATGGCTTCTAATGAAGCTTACAATGCAAGAGAGAGCTAGGGCATACATCTCATGGACATACATCCCATTACTCCAAGCATGGAGTGAAATGAAAATGATCAATTCAATCATAACCCTCGCAAAGATGATCCCAAAATCTCCTTTTATCAAATAAATGTGCCACACTTCCAAACACAGTCGCCAAAGCTAACAAGCATAAACCATGCACAAAAGACCCCAATTGAACACAATGATTAGAACAAGAGAGTCTTCAATGTCTTCAACAATGGCTTCGAATGAAGTTTACAATTTCAAGAGAGAGCTAGGGCTATACATCCCATGGACATGCATCCCATTACTCCAAGCATGGAGTGAAATGAAAATCATCAATCAAAATAACCCTCACAATGATCCCAAAATCTGGCCTTGGTATAAACAATGGAGCACAAAGTTCGATGTCTCTAAAAGGAGGGAAATCATAATTTAAAATAGTTTATTCTCCCTAGGTGTGGCGTCCCCTTTCTAAGGGTGATAGACTTAATATTAAAAGCCACCCATAAAGTTATTTAATTAATTCCCTTTTTAATTTTGCATTGTGGGAATTAACGTAAATAAAGGACGCCATAATTAAATAATTATTGTTTCTATAATGTCAAATGATAAAAACACTCTCCTAGCAATAATATTGGCTAGATTATTCTGCATATAATTTTCCCCTTGGCAGTCATCCCATAAGGCTCACTCAGGAAACCGATGAGGCTAAGGGTCAGATTTGTCAATAAAAATGGGGACATTACACTCTATCCCCCCACTGAAGGTCGGGCCACTGATGGGCCACTTAGTTCATGAACACATAATCGATAGAACTTCTACACCCTACTACAGTGCCGGTCTTTAAGAAAGGAAATTTTATAGTTTGGCTTAGTGCAGGAAATGACAGGCACAAGAAATCACTAAGATGTGCATCCCAATTAGTAGAGAGCAGAGCTAATTGACACCTGCACATAGAAGAAACTTAATGGATATCACATATGAGCCTCAAATGATGAGTAATCAATGCCAGCTCTAGATCTAGGTCTAAAATGAGAGAGTTTATGCATTGACATCTAAGTTTCAGGGCAAGATGGTTGAGAGATCGTGGGAGAAAGTTGCATGACGGAAACTTTCCTTGGGCATTCCTTTGGCTCGCAAGTAATCAGATCAAATGATCCATACAATCATTCTCATATGCTTTTAGGATTGACATGCTTACAAATTATGGAGATGTCTTTAAGCTAGATATTCCACTCGTGGCCCCACTTTTAGAACGTAGAATGGAAGAATTAAACAAGTTGTAGAAACTCAATATTGAGTTGTTACCATGGTCCCGTAGCAAAGATGACATTTGTCAATTAGACAAATGGCAACTTAATCTTCTCCTCAAGTGACACTTGTATCTCATAGGTAATAGCAATGGTGCTTTCCACATGAGATTAATTAATGGTTGCAAAACAAGAATATATTCTTATTGTTTTACAAATCAAGGCATTGGGAACCATTGATAAATATCAGATAAACTTAAGAACTTATGCAAGTTTTTGCCAGATAAGTTATGATTCATGGTGGTGTGTCGTCATTTTGCTAGCTGTTGGCTAGATTTTCTGATATAGCATGTCAAACCTAGGCAGTCATGAGATATATCTCCCTCTGTTTAAGCCGGTGAGGCTCCCGTGTCAAATTTGTCAATAAAAATGTGTTACCCTATCTATTCAGGGGTTTTACTGCAACCACTTAGTTCATCAACCATAACTAAGAAGTTCTGCAGCAACCTAAGCAATGTCTGTTTAAGAAAGCGCCACCAGTCTACTAGAAAAAGGAAGTAAAGGAAATACAGAGAAGAAATGGGGAAGATGTATCAATCCTCTTTTAGTACCATCAGACAGAGCTAATTGCATGCACATTAGAAGAAACTTAATAGATATGAACCGCACAAAATGATAAAACAAAGGCAGCTCTAGATCCAGATCTCCTCAATGAACACAAATGTTTACTGAGATCTAAGATTTAAAAGCAAGAAACACAGTACACCTTGACACAAAATTCTCCGGAAACCTGCTCCTTTGTACTCCTCTTACTCCAAGTTACTCTGCAGGGGTTCCAGCGACAAAGATACTAGAAACACAAGATTGTTACTTACAAATTCTGATTGATCCGTCCGGTACAATCTGTTCCGCAATCAATACATCTTCCGACAGCTTGTTGATCTCGGCCAAAATACTCAGGTTACTCTCTGCAACTGTATTCATGCCTTCTATGTTTGCCATCAGTTGCTTCAGTTGATTTGCTGCATCATCCATAACCTTTAGGCGGGCTGGCACTTCCCCAAGTTGTACAGAAGCTTGACGAATAATCAAATCCTTCCATTCCTCAATAGCCTTTACTTGATTGCTTGAGTCCTCCATTTCTTGCATAAAATGATCACTGACCTGCTCTGAAATGGGTTGAATGGAAGGTTTAGCAACCTTGGCTATGATCTCACATAATTGAAATACTTGCTTCTGCAGCTCTTCTTTCTCCGCCTTTTCACTGTCAAGCCTAAGAAATAAAGCATCAATCAATATTTGCGTGTCCTGCTTCAATCCTTCAGTGGTGGCTCGACCGAGGGGTTCTTTGGTCACTGTCACATCTTCCGCCGTGAGCTCCTCCTCTATCTTTCCTTCTGCCGGAATTGATATCTCAACAAACTTCTCTCCTGAATCCTTCGATGATCAACCTAGAAGTTGCTTTGGCAACTTTAGGCCTTCTGTCTCTTCCGCCCAGATTCTGGAGTAGCTGCAAGTCGTGCTCCTCTAAGTTCATCTCCATTCTCGCTTCTGGAACCAACTGCGAAGCCAACCATTCCGAGAAGTTACTTCTCGGAGAATGAGAAGTCGCTGAGTGTACTACCATCTTCCGCTCTACATCCTCTCCGTCAGAAAGTGCCACAGTGTTATGCCTGCCATCTTCTGAGTCATCCAAGGACAAAGCCCTTTCGAATTCCGCCATCTGTAGCTTCAACGTATCCTCTGGAACAGGCGCAGAAAAGAGGTGGCTGAGGGGAGAAGATGAATGTCGCTGGATTCAGTGGAGGCATGGAAGCATCCTGCTGCTGCGGTTCAATAGTTGGTGAAGTACTGGGTACTGGAGAAACCAGAGTTAAATTCATGGTCGTAGAAGTGATCCTCTCCTTGGATTGAGATCTTCTATGCACTTTCAACTTCTCAAACTTTCCTGCTGCTTTCTCCTCCGTGCTTTCGCTTGAGGGAATCTCCTACGCCGAAGTTGCCCGTGACTTGATTCATCAATGTTTCATCAAGGCAATATCCCTTCCTCAGTAACCAGTTTAAAGTATTCACCAACACAGCGCCTGACCTTTCTTCATTTTTGTTACAGCCTCCTATGTTATTCTGCAGTATGGCTTTATCTCCTCCCATTTGATGGTAAGTGTCAAGTACCACATTCCTATCATCTTTAAGATCCGCAGGTATCCGCGCTAGTCCAAAGTCGAACACTTGCTTTGCTGATAGCCTACTGAAATCTCTCTTTCTAACCTCGTACTCACTTTTGCACTTCATCCAGAAATCTTCTAATGAAGGCACATGTGCGTACTCCTGGGAGATTGTCTTCCTGGCTACTCCAAATGGATCGAAGTTCAGCCGTGCAGGGAAGAACTCTTGCTCATACTCGGATAACATTTGTGCCTCCATTTCTCGAGCTCTACGAATGCTAATGCAGCTGTAATATCCCATAGTGATTGTGAAGAAGCCCGTAGACTTGTGCCGCTTTGACTGAAGGTCGTGTAACTCCACAAGCTGCCTACTCAGCTCCATGGCGATCAATCTATCATTCGGATACCTGGGCATCTTTATTGGTTCTCCAGAAAAGCCCGTAACCCTGAGGTATGTGAAATCTGCAAATTGAATGAATAGACTGCCAATCTTGGACACAGCTTCCCACGCTTCCTTGCTTACCTTGTTGGCCTTCAAGTCTTTGTCTAGCCTGCAGATGAAATCGTAGAAGAAGTCATCGTTGATCACTTTGAAGTCTTTCTTGCACGTAGGTACAGTAAGTTGTGGGTAGCACTCGAAAATGGGGTCCTTAGAAAGAACACCACATCTATCCAGCTTGGAAAAGAAGCCTTGTGAAGCTGCAACATACACCAAGTATGAAGTCATCTTGAAGTTGAAAGTACGCTTCACGTTCCAGAGTTGCTCATTGATGTTGTTGCTAATAATTTCCGACCAATTGATCATAGAATCAACCTTGTTGATTTCAATGGTCCTGATGAAAGCATACATCCATGTACGGAAAGTGTAGGCATTCGCTTCGCCATTCATCCTGCATAGCAATTTGACGACATCATCTACCTCCTGCACCAAATTGGACCGCGGAAGAGTTCTCGGGAACTTTGAAGGAGATCTAGGCTTCTTCATGTATCGGCTATTCATTATGCTCACGCAATCAGCTCTATGCTTCTCCCATCTACTGTCAGCATCTTGAATGCTAATAGAAGTCACCACCTTTCGCACTGGAATCTTCAAACAATAATTGATGAACTCTGCGTCCAAACGAATTATTGTCTTTCCCGAAGCATCACGCACTGATCTGGATGAAGGATGATAAGATCTAGCACACTCCATCATAAACTCTGGCAATTGGGCTGTACATGGAAAAGTTGCAGCTCGGATAATTCCACTACTTTTGACCGCACGCATGAGTGAAGTCTTTCCCGCTTTGGATCTATTAATCAAATTGGCAAGAGGTTCCGGGCCTAGATCTATGTCTCGTATGTCTGCAAGTTTGGAAGCAATGCATGACTCCATTGTGCTATCTTTTTCATCTCCCTTCAACATGGCTTTGTCTATCTTTGTCTGAATGATTCTTTTTCTTCTTACTTGGCCGGATTTCTTCAAAATTGGTGCAGATCTGGACAATTCTTCAGATTCGGAGGATATATGCAATGTATTGGACATTGATAAAAGCTCCTTTTCCTTTGTAAAACACCTGTAATGAATTCTTGCAATTTATTCAGAAAAAATGGCCACCGGAGCATGAATAGTGAATTTTAATTGTAAAAATTTGCACTTTTCAAGCCTGCTGCCCCAAAATATGGTGTTTAATTTGCACATAAAGAGAGCATGAATCCTTTTAACAACACCTGAGCTCCTGTAACACCTGTGCAAACAATTATGCAGACAAAAATCAACCTTCTTCAAAGCATGTGCCAAATCTGGAAGCTTTTAGCCTTGTTGCCACCTTGTCTGAGCAAAATCCTTCTTCAAATGGGGGCGCACTTTTCCTCTTGGCTGCAATTCTTTACCTGTGAATCAAATAATTCACCCATATGGCTGCCCATGCTTATATAACCTTCACAATTCTATAATTAATAATTGCCCCAACAATTAAAGGCAATTAATTAATTAAAAATCAAGCTCTTCTCTTTTAAAAATAGCATGTTTAAGGACAGCCATCCAATAAATTAAATTAATCCAATTTAATCCTTCACACATCACTTCACTGAAGCTTCACAGTGTGCCTTGACTATAGCCACTGAAAATAGAAATTAATTTAATGTTTTAATGCCTTTAAAAACATTAAATAACTCCCAAATGGGGCGCACTTTTTGAGAGTAAGGGGGCAGCCACTAAATAAATTAAATTTAATGCATTTAATCCATTTCTTTTATTCCAATTTTGACTTGTTGACTTCCTCCAAGCTTGGGTGCACTTTTTTGAAGAATAGATTAATTAAAATAATCACTTAAGGCTGCCATCATCTCACCAAAGGGGGCACACTTTTTTGCACATATAATTCTATTTTTAAGAATTTTCCACGATGGGATTCTTTATTCTGCAAGGCAGGCACCAAAATCCCATGATCCACTTAAGTGATTTGACTTTGACAATGGGATTATTTATCCTGCAAGGCAGGCACGAAAATCCCATGATTTTACTTAAGTCACTTTCTTTTTATTTTATCATGGGAATTTTTACCCTACAAGGCAGGGAATAAATTCCCTCTTGCCTGCGGCCTCTAACTTTCCCACTGCAGCTTAAGTGAATTTTATAACACGGGAAAAAGTACCCTGCTAGGCAGGTATAAAATTCCCACCCTGCCTGCGGCTTCTATTTTTCCCATTGCAGCTTAAATCCTTTGTTTTCCAAAAATGTGCCCATCCCCGCAGGGGCTTTTCCGTGCACAACTTTGCTTTTTCTTAGTGATCCAGACCTCTGATGGCGACTTCCTCCAGGCATAATGTGCGTATATGTTTTCCAACTGCTCCAAACCAAAAATCGGGCTTACCTGGCAAATGAATTGTTTTAGAGAAATTTCACAGAAAACGAAACGGGACAACACAAAAACATGAAAAATTGCCAAAAGTTACAAATAAAGCCCAAAACTTATTCCAAGTTAAAAACCCCTCTGGTACGTAAGAGTAATGACATATTCGATCATAACAGAGTTAAAACGGGGCGCAAATAGCTTCATACGGGGCTCAAAATAATTAAATACAAATTTCCCGCAGACAAATCCCGACGACAGAATATAACAACTTGGGGCATCTGAGTATTTGGCGAAAAATGCTAATATGGCTCTTTGGGATTATCTTGACGCAATACAAGAACTTTCAGGCAATAAAAACACAAAACGATCCATTATTTTAAAAGTACGATTTTTTTTTGGATAGGGTAGTTGCAGATTTCAGGGTGAAATTTGGGTGACACCAACTATAATGTAGGACCGATGAGCGGATGAAGAAGCTGAATGGTGGAGTGGCGCCTGAAGTGCCCTCTCCATGAACAATTACATTTCCGCCACAAGTGATCAAAGATCCATCCCAAATGAACATGGATGGCTGAGGAGGATGCCTGCATATGATTTGGTGCAAAGTGCACAACTAGAGCATGCAAGAAAACATCAGAATATCTGCCAGTATTGATCATGTCAAATAACTGAAATCTCTGGTTTCCTCAAGCCTGAGTGAAGGTGTCGCATAACTCATGTGCAGTCTCATGGTCCTCATGAAGAGTCGAGCAAACAAAAAAGGAGCTTTGTCAACAAGTGGTCCCAGAGAAGATGTATTACCTGCTTTGTAACCAATGCCATGGCGTGAAGTCCACTTAATAGGTTGAATATGGGAAGCAATACCCTGTGAATGTCTTGTCAATACCTCCACCAAAAAATCTCATAAAACGGAGCATCCAAAAACTAAAAAGTAGTGGTATGCTTCTCAAAGGAGCCATGCAACATAAGCAGGCGAAGTAAAATTGCGAGATATGCAAAATGTGCAACTGACAATAGGCACACACTTAAAAACAAAAGGTGCAACAACAAGAGCAACAAGCACAGTGGTAGAAACTACAATAGGAGCATCATGCAGCAGAAGCAGGCTCAAGTACTAACAAATCAAGGTCAAGTAGGTGCAGGAACAATAGTTGCAATTGGACTACGGTAGCAAGGTTTAGAAGGTCCCTAATATGAGGTTGATGTTGCAAATTAGCAAGTTTCTACTAGAGGGAGTGTATGAGGACATCTTTTCTTAGATTGAGTGAGCGTAAAAAAGCATTTTGCTTCAACAATTTCATGTTTTCTTCCTACAAGGTCATAAAGGAAGCCATAATATAATGTGAAAAACTAGAATTAATAGCAAGTTTGTATCTACAAGGTTAGAAATAATCTAACCTCCTTACCATACCGGGCCTCACCCTCCAGTCTTCGACACTCAAAAAAAATGTATGCCACCAAAATAAAGTGCACTCCCGGAAATACTGCACAATAGACCTGGGGAGCGAGGGTCTGGGGGCGGAAGCCCCCAACGGGATCAAGGGGCAGTACCCCTCGCAGGATCCGTGGGCAATGTTCCTCGGGCATGCTCCTGATGCCAAACATGATTTGCAGGGTCTGCGTCTTAGAGGTAATGCCCCCGATCGCCAAACAATTTTTAATGAAAAAATGACCCCGCTATTTACAAATTCCCGCCTTTACAAGATAATCACCCTCGCGAGGCCATATAAAATCCCCCCTTTTAATGTCTCCCAACAAAATAATAAGCCTTCTTTTTTACAATATTTTTTCCCTTTCTTGACAATTCACTATTTGCCTTCGTAAAGCCTTATAATATTGCTGGCTAAAAAAAATAGCCCCCCAATTATATGTGGATTGCACATCTTTTAAAAAATATTTTCTAAAACCATATTTCCTTATAATGCCCCTTTACACACTTCAAAACATTTGATTTCCAAAAGACTCGAAACCGCAATTCCTTTTAAAAAAATAAATCTCATTGCTTTAAGGAAATTTCAAGCAAAATGAGTAGACTAGAGTTCTCGACATACTGGACCTCACCAGTACTTCTAATGTTTTATCTGAAATTTACATTACTAAACCACTCGGGCTTTGTGAGACTGCTAAACATAACCAATTCAGTTTGATTGCTAGTTATGTTGGTAGTTCGAAAAACTGGATGAGTTAGAGACTTGTTAAAAAGGGCTAAAAAAGTGTTACCCAGATGACTTTCACGGTTAGGGTTTACCACCATTTCACCCTAGTTCCTTCAGCAAGAGTTGCTTTGGAATCGGATTTGTTCATTGATGGCCGCCGCTGAGGTAACAGATCCAGACAGGATAATGCCGGATGAGTGTAATGTCTTCAACCATTCCAAGTTCAATGTGCCAAAGGGAAGCTGTGCTAAGGCTTTGCAGATCTGAGGCCAAGTTGGATATTGTTGCCTGTGCCAAGGAGAAAGGCATAGAACTTTCGTTTGCAAGACACAAGCCGATTTGAGTTACAAATGCAAAGGCCGACATAGAGACGTCGAGTCGTTTGAACTGAGATAATAGATCACTGTAAGTCAAATAGTAGCCACAGTGATAATAGATTCATTAACAGCGCACTTTTTTACCATTAGCAAATGGCCAAAGCAACATTTCCCAACACTTCAATGGAGATACATATGTCTATGTCACACAAGAGCTAAACCGACACATAGAGCAAAATGTTAATGCCAGTATATTTCCAACACCACGTTGAGAGGCTGTAACATAGGTGTTTGAGTCAATCCAGATGCAACGCCCAGGTGGTTTTATCTCACCAAGTAACTTGGGAGGATGAGTTGGAAAGAGAGAGCTCGTGATGAGATAAAAAAGCTCCACACCTTGCCAAAATGTCTGCTAGCCTCAAGAAAATTAACTTGCAAATAAAACAGCTTTACTGAAGAGATCTGACAATTTTTTCGACAATGCTTGCCTGGAACTCTTTCAGAGGTGAGAGAGGCTGCAAAAACCAAATCAAAGACTTTTAGCAAAGCAATGCTGGTAAGGTCGCTCTAATACCATATCAGGAGAAGCTCAATACTTCTCATGCAGTCGGGATCTCTCACAGCACAATTCCATTACCACAACAGAACTTGCACAGCTGTTGCTCATACATACATCGAAGATTTGATTAATGCAGCACAGGATAAAATAATGCACATGAGTCTCTATTCATGTGTATGTGTTAATCTTACAATAGGGAGTGTCCCCAGATATATAGCTGGGAAAGATTTGTTATCATGCAACAATAAATTGGTTGCATAAAACAAATATTGTTGGACACACCAATATTGTTACTAACATGCAAATATTCATAACTTCCAAATAAACAATCTCCCAAATCAAGCTTAACACCTTTGTGGGTGTGAACACAGCTCAACACCAAGCTGGTTCAAAAGTAACCGGAACTGCCATCCAGTGTGAACACACACGCACTCTAACACCTAAATTCATCTATGTAATCCCAAGGAGACTTATGCTGTGTCCCCATGGAGGGGCTTCTGCTTCTTTTTTGTTGCAACGGAAGGCCCCATGAAATGTTTTGAAGCTAGCTATAGGAAAGGAAAAAATCTTGTCCTAGAAAATAGGAGCTCTACTTTTTTTGCCTGCTGAACTTAAGAGGGGGTTGGAAGTTTCCCATATAGTTTAGGGATTATTTTGTCCACCTAGCATGTATTTTGCGTTCCTGCCATCATTTTTTTGTGATTTTGGAGGGATTTTTTTTCTTGTGTTCCCATATAGGGGGGCTCCTAAATTATCTCAACCTGTGGTGTTGAGCAAATTTTAAAAAATAACATGGGCCACACTGCTGCGTAAATGCCCCTAAATTTTCTTAGCAGCATCCGTTGAGATAATTTAGGAGCCCCTCCTCCATGGGAACACAATCTTAGTGAAAGAGGGCACCCCTGTTTGATTCTAATCCTATGTTAGAAACATGATAGGAGAGCCCTATTTCCCAGTGAAACAGTAGAAATGCTACTTGCAATGCAAACAGCTGTTCCAGAACTTGCTGTGTAGTTTCTTTTCCATTTTGGCCATAGCTGTTGAGAAGTGCTTGTTTCCGTAGAGTTGTAGGCTGTTTTGAGAGGAGTTTAGGGTTTGAATGGTCACCATAAAAACATTTGTAAGCAAAAACATGAGGACCAAAGCAATAATTAAAAATGTAGGGTTTGTGCCATCATGTTTCGGGCTGATTTTTTGTGCAGCTCAATGTATTCCTGGGCTTGTATTTTGTTTTTGGCAGGATCAAACTTTCAATTTGTTTTATGGGTAGTTAAAAAGCCGTTTTGAAGTTGCAGACCTGCAAAAATGGCCCTGCAGGCCCAAAAATACACCCAAATTGGTGCTCACTAAGTAAAACCATAATAGTAGATATCTTAAAAAGTAAACATTGAAATAATAAAGCCAAAAAGTATAAAAAAATAAATATTAATTTAATTTAAAAATCCAAAACTTTTGGGAAAGAAAATTAATTTAATTTGATTAATTTTCCTTGTTTTTATTGGATAACAAAAATAACACACTTTCATTATTATATTTATCTATTTTTTTATGTTATTTTTATACCATTAGCGATATAAAAAGTTATTAACATACAGTCATTTTCTTACTTACGACCTCTACTGATGGAGTCATAGTTAGGGTGTTGAATTAACGACCTTAGACAGTGCAACCTAGACATGCACATACAATAGAGCTCTACACACAACTGGACACCAACAAATTTCTCTTTTAGCGATTCCTAACAAATTACGATGCTTGTAGACCCAGTCACTTCTAATCCTGTTATACCCTCCAAACTACATAGAGATTACAATATCCGTCTTCAATGGGATGTGACACACTCCTACAGACTTGTACACAAATGCGCACACACTCCTGACAAGTTACTCCTTGTGAGCTACTCAAATTATCCATCAGGAAGAATAATTTCCGACTTCTTGCTATGAGATGATAGTCCTCTCTAGCTTTCTCTCTTAGCGTAGATAAATTTCTCAATTGTAAGTTAGTTCCTCAAGTTGACTTTGGCTGACCTAGTTTTGCCAACCTCCTCCGAAAGGAGATCATTACTATTTTTTGCATGCCCACTTAGGAAAGTACCGTGGATGAGACGTGGTAAATCCCTTTTAGTAACCTTCATCTAATCGTTACCTTCCGGCCTTCAGGGGATGAATGGTATGTCTTTGAACGCTTCTTAGTGTTAAGAATGATTGTTAAGATGTTGTGTAGGATTCTACCGACCTTGACATAAGTACGCAGGATCTTGCAGATGTGCAACCCTAAAGATGTTAGTTGTGTGTAAGTACACAAGGATTCATAGGCACAAACGTATTGCAGATGTTTGCAGACAAGTGGTGTGTTGTGCAACTTGATAATCCCAGTTGGACATTGGTAATTTAGTGTGATGTTGCAGACGCGGTGAAATCACCAGATTTCGCAATGTTTTAGCCATTACACACTACTTTGCAAGACTCACAAGATATCACAGGAAACAAAAGTTGTAAACACTTATTAGTTCTACTCCTGATTGTTTTTGGCTGATGTGGATTTCTTGTGATCTCGGATGCTCCTACATCATACACCTGGGGTAAGTGAAATGAACCATGAGCTCTTACTCATGAACACTCCTATTCATGAACATTTCGTGAACTCGTCAATGGATTTCCCATGTTTTACAACTTTGGATGCACTCATCATTGTTGTGTTCTCCATTTTCTCTATCATTCCATTTCACTGGATACTCCTAATATTCCTTCTCTCATGTCCTCTTGATGATGTGGGAGTCATTTATCTTCTCAAATTCCTCCCTTGCCTTAGGCAACTGTTGTCTTCAATCCAATTTAGCAGAATCGAAGTCTATGTTCTCATCCTTGTTTGCCCCTCACGATAAGAGTACAAATTGGCCACGTTGAAAAAAGGCAAAATGTCAATCCCCATTGATAACTCTCTTGCATATGCATTCGTTGCAAACTTTATAAAAACCTTTCATGGTTTGATCTTACATTTTCACTTGACGTATGTTTCTCTAGGGAAATGTTCTTTCCTCGGGCAATTTAGAACCGTGTCACCTACTTCAAATTCTTGCTCCCTTCTTTTGTAATTTGCATATTGTTTGTCACATTGCAAAGTGCTCTTCTCTAATTGTTATCGCACTTGCTGGTGTATGTCTCACATATAGTCGGCAAAGCCTTCTATCTTCTACCTTTGCACTTCTACCCATGTTGCCAATACCTCACAATTCCATGTAACCCTCTTGTGCATTACTCCCATATACATTTTGGAATGGTGTTCTTCTACTACTCCTATTCACCGAATTGTTATATGGGTATTCAGCTTGCATGTACAAGATTGAATCCCATAATCCTGGCTTCTCTCTGAATTAGACATCGCAACAAATTTCCTACGCTTCTGTTGACTACCTCACTTTTTGCTCATCTGTATGAGGATGCGATACGATGAACTGAACTCCAACTACTTCAATTTCTTCCATAATGCTCTCCAAAAATGCCCAACAAACTTCATATCTAGATCAAACACTATGCTCTACAATAACCCATGCAATTTCACAACTTCCCTTGAAAAATACGAATTGGCTACAGTGTGTAGCATCATTATTCCTTCTTGCATGCAATTAAGTACACCATTTTGGAGAATCTAGCCACCACAACAAAAATAGAATCATGGTCCTTTTGTGTCCTAGGTAGTCCTAAAACAAAGTCCATGTTGATGATGTTCCCACGGTCACTCTAGAATAGGTTGTGGTTGATACAACCAGATGTTTCATTCTGTACCCTTTCCAACTAGCAAATTCTACATCCTCGTACAAATTTCCCCACATTCGTGCTCATTTATTGGCCAAAAATAGCTTTCACTACCCTATGTTAATATCTTACCAAGACCGAAATGACCAATTAATACTCCACTTCATGTGTTTCCTTGGTAAAGTTTTCTTTATCTTATCTTATCTTGCATAAAAACTTAGGGTATACATAATTGTTTTCCTTTGAATAACAATTCCTTCTTGTAGATAAGTACTCTTAACCATGGTGTTCGGTCCACAGCTCGCAAGATTCTTGACAAGTTTTCCATTGCATCTTTGAAATCCTGATCTCCTTCATATACAATTCCTTAATGGAATCAAATCCTATTACTTTTTCTATGCAACTCGTTTAATAAGAGATCTCCTACATCAACGTGTCATTTGCAACTTTGTTTGTACTTGCCACTTCTATGCTTCAACAAAAGTGAATAACTCTACACAAACTTCAACCCACTTCTTATGTTTTTTGATTCGACTTACTTTGACTATTGATGAAGTTGTCAGTGCTTGATAGTCTATGTACATCACAAAGCTCTTTGGGTAATAAATAATGCCTCCCCTATTTGAGAGCTTGCACTATGGCATAAAACTCTTGGTCAAAAATTGAACATCTATCCTTGACCTCATTCAACTTCTCACTAAAGTGAGCAACAAGCTTACCTTCTTAGCTCAGCGCAACTGTAATGTTCCCATTTCTGAAGATCCTTAGCCTATACTTCCCCGTAGGCTTTGGTACGTTGCAAGGGGAACATTTTTATTAATTAAATATTATTGCCTGAAGCAATAATTATTTAATTATTTAATTATGAAGATTATTTAATTTAATTCCCAAAATATAAAAATTAAATGGGGAATTAATTAAATAAATATTTAGGTGGCTTTTATTGATGAAATCACCCTTTGAAAAGGGGACGCCACACTAGGGAAAACAAACTGCTTTCATTTAATAACTTTCCTCTCCTAGGGATTTCGTATTTTGTGTCTCCTTGCTTATAAAAGGAGTGCTAGGATCATTATTATTATTATGTTATGATGATATTTATTTTATGCTCCATGCTTGGAGCTGGGATGCATGCCCATTAATGTTCTCTCTCTCTTGCGTGGGAGTTATTGTGTTGGTTTGATATCCAGTTGAAGTATTTTCATGAGATTAGCAAATCTACGTGTTGATGAATTATTGATTTCACTCCATGCTTGGAGAATTGGGATGTATGCTTATGGGATGTATGCCCTAGTTCTTGCATTGATCTCTCTCTTATTTGGATCCATTGTTGAAGATTATTGAAGACTCCATTGTTCTTTCCATTTTACTCTCTTGTTTTGAAGGTGTTTGTGCATGATACTCTAGCTTTGGCGATTTGTCTAGGGTATTGGCGCATTTTATTGAGGGTAAAATCTGCATGTTATTGAGTATTTTGAAGGGTTCTAAGTGCTGGAATTTATTTATGCAATTTACCCTAACCCTAGCGAGGGTTTGGGATTTCGGGGGCTGATTTGAGTGGTTTCTAGTGCATGCAAATATCTGATATTTATTTTGATGAGAAGCTCATAATTTTCCCTTTCTACTACATTTGGTTTCAAGTTAAAAGAGTTAGCATTTTGGGAGTTATTAATTTCCAAAGTTTCAACTAATTTTCAGAGTTATTATTTATTATTTTTACTTCTGCAAATTGTATTGGATAAAGGAGTGTAAATACCAATTGGATTGCCCATTAAACCCTTACCTTGGCTCACTCCAACCCTATTTGGGTTGTATTGAAGCTGACACTAGGGTTCGTTGAGGTAAACCTAGGAGGGTTTATCTTCTAAGTGTTTATTTTTGCAAGTATTTAATAATAATCAGTTAATATCCTACAAGGGGATATTACAACAACTCTAATTGCAAGTCCACTAGCATTGGAGTCAACCAAAAACACCTTGTTAAAGTCGGGAAATGCTAAGAATGTCCATATGAATTCTTTTCGGTCACCTCTCATTGTCTCAGTGACAGGTGCTCGTATTTTGTTGGAGTTCCCAATGAACTTCCTATAAAAACTTGCCGAGACATTGAAGCTTCGAGCCTCAAATAGGCTTTTGGGTGATGGTCACTCTAGGATGCTTCTCACCTTCTGAGGATCCATTTGGAATCCTTCTTGGGAAATAACAAGTCCCAATTTCACCAACTTTGTCTTCATGAAGTTGCATTTCTTAAGATTCATTGACAACTTCTCCTCTTGCAGTTCATGCAACACTTGTCTAATATGTACTCAGTATTGCTCTTTTGTTTTACTAAATATCAAAATATTATCGAGATACATAATGCAAAACTTCCCTAGGAATGACTACAATACTTCATACATGATCCTCATGAATGTGCTCGGCGTGTTTGTCAGGCCAAATGGCATGATAAACTAGTCATATAGACTATCCTTCATTGTGAACGTAGTCATCCACTCATCACCTTCCTTGACTATGATTTGGTGATAACAACTCTTTAGATCAATCTTGGCGAAGTACTCAACTCCACTCAAACAATCCATCAAGTCATCCATCCTTAACAGTGTAAATTTGTACTTGATAGTAATCTTATTGATGGCTCTAGAATCAATGCACGTCCACCATTCTCCACCCTTCTTAGTTGCTAACACCAACATCATAGGTGTTGTGTAGGGGCTCAAACCCTCTTGATTAGCCCTCTCTCTACCAATTCTTGTACTTGATTCCTCACTTCGGCATTCTCTATAGTCGTCATCCTATGGGTCGCCTTGTTTTGTAAACCGGATCTCGGAACTAGATCCATATGATGACTAATACTCCTCACAGTGGGTAATCCATTGGGTATATCATTGGAAATGATATTGAGGATATCACTCAAAAAATATTTTACCTCTTTAAGCAGATCATTTTCTTCTTTTGCTTCGATCCCATGTCGAAATGGTTTACAAATAAAATCATAACATGATTTCTCCTTCTTTGCTTCCTTTAGGAGTTGCTTTACTGAAATCAACATAACCTTTGGATCTCTGTTTTCCTGTTCTCCTTTGTCCTTCAATTGACATTATATATTTCTTACCATGCTTCCCAAGGGTGTAGGTGTTTTCTCTTCCATCATGTAGAGCTTTGCAATCAAATTGCTAGGGTTCTCTCAAGAGCACATGACAAACGTCCATAGGCATAACATCACACAACTCCATCCTTGTATGCACCAATTTGAACACTGACCATTCATTGCTCATTTACCAAGACATCTTGTATGTGTTTGGGTGTCAGATCCTTTTCAAACTCAATTTATCAACCATCTCATTTGACACAAGGTTGTCTGTACTACCACTATATATGATGGCCTTGCAACAGTTACCTTCGGACTTGCATATGGCCCCGGACAAATTTTTCCTTTGCATTGACTCATTCCCTTCCTTCACAGGTTTCAACAACTCTCTTTATCATGAGAGCTCTTCTATTTAATTGTTCCTCTTTACAATCTGACAATGCAACACGTTCCTTATCAGCTTGTGTAATATGATTGCTAGCCTGATTTTTGCATCCGTGGTCTTGTTGTGCTTGTGGGTATTCAAATGTCCCATGCCCTGTACCTCCACATTTAAAGCAAGTGCCGATGAATCCTTGTCCTCATCCATAGTTCCATCTTCCTTGGGAGTGCGATCCTCTACCCCTCGAAGATCGTTTCTAAGAAGTATTGGCTTCGCCATTGTGCGAATGTTTTGTTCTACCACCATTTTCTCTTCCTCTGTCTCTTCTAAAGTTTCCTTTTCCTCTGGTATTGTTTTGTTGCCTTCTAGATAACTTCTCAATTTTCAATGTGTATTGATGAGCTTATTAAGGCCATCAACGGACTCTGAAAATGAAATTGAAGTGGAAGAGTGAAACCTAATTCTCATTCACTTGAAAAGTGACACAAAGTACATATTTATTGATATTAAAATACCGTTTAATTCATCTTCAAGACGACTATTCAGCTTCTAATGTATCTCGGTAATAATAATATTTTATATTATTATTACATCTATTGCCTACACCTAGCATTATGTACAATATTGTTACACCCCCCTTAATCCATAGGGGTAGAAGTGAAATCGATGTTTGTGTTACCCTTTTTGACAACTTTTCTATGTATTTTGTGCCTCAATTTCTTGATATGGATCTCCTTCTTGCTAGGTCATGATTATCTTTCAAATTGTTGTTCTAAAACACATTTATCTTCAGAGTGTTTTGAAATATAGTCCTCTGCAAAATGTATTCTTGAGTGATAACTTGTTCCCTTATGTAGTTTTAGAGCTATCGCCAACCAAGGTGACTTGATGAAGACTTGAGTTTGCAGAATGACAATTGAATAAGGGTTTCAAATAAATGGTATTGAAGGGTTAAAATATACAGCAAATAAATTTTCACTTTGAATTTATTTGTTTTGAATGGATATTTGACCTGGCGCTCTAATACCAATGTCAGGCCAAGAATTTGGATATGTAAAATTAATTGGAAATTTAATAGATGCAAACCCAAAATTGTATCAACCAAAATGAAATGCAATGTACATATTTAATAATGATAAATGACCATTTAGTTCATCTCTAGGATGATTGCTCAGTTCATCTTTAAGATGATTATTGATGTTCTACAAGAAGACAGATATTAAACCTTAGAGTATGTACATAATGTTATACTCCCCCTTAATCTGGAGCGATTAAATGAGACCAAGGATGGCTCTGAATTTTTCAAATTTCTCTTTTCCAAGTGATTTGTTAGGATATCACCTGGTCGCTTTGTAGTTGGACAATGTATTGATTTGACATTTCCATCTTTCACATAATGCTGAATCAAATGGAATTTGGTGTTGATTTGCTTAGTTTGGTCGTTAAATACTAGATTTCTGCCATTTGGATTGTAGAAGTGTTATCAACCATGAGTGGTGTTGGTGAACTTGTTTTTCTTGCAAATCCTCGAGAATTCTTTTGAGCCATTATATTTCCCTGGTTGCCTTTGAAGCTATCGTATAGTCTACTTGTGCTGAAGAAATCGCTGGCACTGCCTGCTTCTTTGACTTCCAAGTGATGATCGCAATAGATTTCCCATCTTCAACATTACTTCCATAGTCTAAATTTGAATATCCAACTAGTTCAAAATCTGCTTCCTTGGAGTTATTTAGCCCAAATTTTGAATTCCCTTTAGATATTGTTACCCAATGACTTTTTCTTGGTTGCATGAATCTGGATACAACACCAACAACAAAAGAAATGTTGAAATTGGTACAAAGTTTTTCACAATCAAAACTCTCATAGATCATTGTGTAAACAATGGCCCTAATGCATAGGCATGCACATCTCCTTAAGAGAAGGAGTCAAGTGCTATAAATGAGGAACCAACACTATTGTTATGTGAGGTGTTATAACTTACATAACAATACTTAAACTTAATAAAACAACCATTAACAATAAAATACTCACCCATGTGAGTAATAATAACCATATTTGTAAATAAATTTAAAAAAAAATCATATTTGTAAATAAATTTAAAAAAAATCCATATTTGTAACATTCCCCCTCCCTCCCAAGTACGAACATGGGAGAGAGTACCATCTTCAACTAAGCAGCATTGCCACTTCGTAGCTTGCACATGGTCTTGAACATCACCTTGACTGTAGGAACTACATTATCCATGAATAGGGATCCATCAACCTATCTTGAGGAATACATGAATTGGGACCTGCCGACCAATTCACATCAATCGAACAATTGAGATATCAAGAACACTTCACGCTTCAGTATTTGTGGTCAAGATCTCCGCATCATCATCATCACAACAGGAGAAATATAGAAGCTATACTGCATAGATGAATAGGGATGCTCTCTTATGTTCTTATTCTTAATCACAAACAAAAAACAAACCAAAAGATGTCACTAAAGCAAAACACGGCCTCTGAGGTAGTGATGAACTTGACGATGCTGATCGCCCTCCTACCTCTGTCGCCTCCATCCTCCGATGAATTTACTTAATACAAATAATCTTCATCACTAGGATAGCTGATAGGTTCATTTTCACTTGCATTAGGAGAGAAATCTTCCCAATCATTTTCAGCAGCCAAAGCCTGTTGATCTATCTTATCATCTAAAGAGATCTTGGGCTCTTTTTTTACAGTTGGCAAATAAATGTCCTGACTTCTTACAATAATGACATAGAAGATGTTTCCTTGAAGACATGGACTTCTGTTTACCTTTCGAGAAAGATGACTTACTTTTTGCCATCATTACGATTTCCTCTTTTGGCGCAAATTTTTGATTCTATTTTCTTTGTAAAGTAGGGAGGAGATTAGATCTTCTAAATTGGGATTGATTTTGCTCAGAGTAAACACGATGTTTGAGTAACTATTCAACATGCTATTTAGCAGCACAACTTTAGTATCTTCTTTATTAACATCAAATTTTATTCCAGCTAATTGATTCAATATGTAGTGAAACTTACTGAGATGCTTCACCATATTGTCATTTTCTCTCATTTTTAGCCCAAACAGTTTCTGTTTTAGTGTCATTGTTGCACTACTAGCTTGAGCCTCGAACAACTTGTTTAGTGTTTCTCATATGTTGTTCGATGTCTTAGTAACGACAATATAATACATGTAGGCATCTGATAGACCCAAAACGATGATTTTTATTGCTTTTCTATCCCTACTTTACCATTTTTTTGCTTCACCCGCATCTCTTGGCTTTTTCACTTTCCCTTTGACAATCTTCCATAGGTCTTTGTCAATCAGCTGTAATTGAGTTCGTACTTGCCATGGAAGTCTTTGCCGTCAAATCTTTCAATTAGATTAAATTTATCCATTTTTACCCTACTCACAGACCTGACACAAAGGACGTTGGATACTCCAATAATGTGTCCGGTTATAAATATACTTCGACTCTTTGAACAATTTTGGGATGAATAACATGACACATTGACACTTTTACAATGGAATGTTCTGATGACAATACTTGAACCATAAATTTTAAAAAATGACAATTTCTCTTATGAAATGGAATGACGCACTCACAATTAAACGACAAAGACAATAAATAGTAGACTATACATTAGACTCACCTAGACATACAAATGCAGTAGACAAAAGATTGCCACCTATTCCAAAAGACTCAAAAGACAAAAAAACTAATTACACACAACTTGCAAATAATGTTACAAGACTATTGATTTATAATAATATAAATAAACCTAACCGTTATAGAATTTGCACCAGGTTTCATGTGGAGGCCGTGTCTTGACTATTGATGAAGAGATATACAGATCTGCTCTTGAATGCCACCACTCAGCACGCCAATGCACACGTTGTCTGTCGAGCCTCAGAAATATTAACTCACAACTGGCAGATTTATGGCTGCATTTTTCCAGTCTCCTTCAATCCGTACGTAACACCAGAGTGCACACCCGCCGCAAGGTCCCACTGTATGGACTCTTTTCCTATCACTGGCCGTGCAGCTCTCAATTGAAAAGACAATTGAGGGAAAATGCTGGTAATATCTGGCCACGCAGAAAAGAATAATAGCCGTTCAGTAGGTAAGAGATATCACATGCGCAATGAGGATGATTATTGGCAGAATAGTGTCGTGGCTTCGAGGCGAAACAAAATAAAAACGTCTGAAGGGATAGAGTGACGTTTTGTTGATGCTGCTTAGTTTCTCTTACATAGGATTGATGCCCCCCTTTCAATTGACGCTACTAGCAACAATCTTTCTCACTATATATATATATATATATATATATATATCTGTAATAACAAACTTAATTAATGATAGCAATCTCATGGCTGCGTCCACTCATATGCAACTGATGAAAAGTAGATTCTGAAATGCATAGAGATATGCCTGTCACTTCTCACAAGTTTATCGACAATCAGAACTATTACATTACATAGAAATTTAGAATGATGCAGCGAATAAAATCTACCACACTAGGTGATGCAATTTGATCAGAGATGAAGTTTGGATCGCTCAAGCATCCACATAGAGCCTTTCACTAACAATTTAAATCATAACTCAAATAATTCTCACAGAGATCCTCCATACTGTGATACCAAATGAAATTGGTACAGAGTTCTAGGCAGTCAAAAATCTCATAGATCATTGTATAAACAATGGTCCTGATAAATAGCCACACACAACTCCTTAAGATAAGGAGTCGTGCTATAAATGATGAACCGACATTATTGTTATGTAAGTTGTTATAACTCACACAACAATACTTAAACGTAATAAAAAACCAATAACAATAAAATACTCACCCATATGAGTAATAATAATTGTATTTCTAACAAATTTCTGGTCTAATTGTGGTTACATAGATCAAACTTCAATAAGTTGTCTATACTTACGTGTATCCTCAAACTCTGCAATATCTCTTAATGTCAACATCATATTTTGTTCTATAGGCGTGCTGAGTGGTTTACAATTTTCCATTCCGAATTCGCTCTTGATTTCACCATTATAGTTCTGTTGTGTGATGAAAATAGACTTGGATTTTTGAATCACTTCAACACCTAAATAGTAATAAAGATGACCCAAATCTATCATTTCAAAACCTTTCATCAGTTCTATTTTGACTTTTGTAGTGAACCTTCCATTATTTCCTATTAGGAGCAGATCATCCACATATACAACTAGATATATGTTGTTTTGTCAATTGTCTTGACAAAAAGAGTTGTACCTTCAAATTCAAAACGCCTGAACTTCATGCTCAAGAGGTGCTCAATGAGTTTTTCATGTAATGATTTTACCAACTTGCACACTTTTTGTTCCTTTTGACTAAAAAAATTTCAGGCCAAGTCATGTAAACCGTTTCTTTGAGATCATCGTTCAGAAAAATAGTTTTCATGTCCATTTGATGGACTTTCCATCCATTTTGTGCTTCTAGAGCGAACAAAACCCAAATGGTCGTCCATTTCATTGTCAGTGCAAAGGTCTTCTTATAGTTTATCTCTTCTTTTTGAGCATCTGATTTATATTTGTTTTGAAATACCCACTTGCAACCAATGGGTTTACAATTGAGTGGAGGATTAACCAATTCCCAAGTATCGTTCTTCACCAAGGCATGATATTCAATATATCCATTGCTTTTCTCCACATATCAAGCTTGTTAGCTTGTTTAACAGGAAGTTGGTTTTGAATCAACAACATATTTCTTCTTCTGGATGGCCTTCGAAAGTAATCTTTTTCGGCTTATCTTGAATCTCTTTTAGGAACTTGTCTAATTGTTGTCCGGCTTTGTATGTGCTTCTGGTGCATGCTTTTCCAACTTCATTAGGTCAAACATTTGTCAATGTCTGTGTGGCCCATGTTGGCATTTCTCTGTGTTTCTTGCAGAAAAATCGGTGCCTCATTTTCTTGATTTGAAGCTTCTCCATCTTCTAGTTGTTCCCTAGGAAACATGACTTCATCTTCTGAAAAAGTTTTAATTTCTTTCTCGAGAAGGGGGGTTTCTTTTTCAATTACTAGAGGCAAGACTGATTAAATAGATACTGAATATGTCCTCCCATAATGTTTGGAATCTCCTTCAAAACATCAATTTTTGCAAATTTCTCAACTCGACTCAATTCTCGATCAATCTTGGTTGTCCTTTGTGATAGATGGTGATGCAAGTGGCTATGGAGAATGTCATCCAAGTTTTGATAGATAATGTTGTGGCACAAAGATTTCTTGAGGAGAGACACTCTACACTTTTTTGAACCCTTTGTGCAATCCATTGCATTAATCTCCTAGTTGAGGATGTAAGAAAGATGACATGGGGGAAAAATGTGGTCGAAGAGAAAAAATATTACCACGTTCATCTACAATAACTCTTGGATGCTAAACTTGATAAGAACACGCACCAATGGAAATGAGTTTATATGAGTGGTGTCACATGATACGCCACAAACTTCATCACATTGTAGAGCATTCTAGCCTCGCATCTCTTAAGCAGATGTTTGTGAGTACATGGTGGTTGGAGTCTCCCTATGTTTGGAAGGTTGAAAGGGAAAGGGTTGTGAAGACCATTTTTGATGATGTGTTTACGAAGCACACAAATGAAATCCTTAAGGTCTACTTTGGTGCATCATGTTACAAGGAGCTTATAATTTGAGGTCTACTTTGGAGCACTAGGTTACTAGGAGCAACAAAAATAGTTGTACAAAAAAATTCTATTGTCTTTGGAGTCAACAACTTTGGTCTAATTACGTCTTCTACCTATCCCTCTTGTGATTTGTATACACCTCATTTTCGACACTTGCTAATCTTTTCTCTTGTGTTGGGGTTGCTAATGCATTTTCCTCCTAAGGGGGTGCCTCAATGGGCCCATCGGGTGTTATTAGACCTGGTCACAAGGGTTAGACCACAATATTTGAGAGATGTCGCTAGTAGGCCATAATTACCTTATCCTCGCTTTATTTCTTCTCTTGTTCACGCATTGTGCCCATTATGACCACTTGTATCATTATGTGCACTTATCTACATTCATTCCCACTCTTATCATTGCTTTTGCTCAACTTGGAACTTTGTCATTGTCCTCATTTATTGTTTGGCTTCCACCTTCCTTTGTTTTCCAAATTCTGACCTTGGATTTCCCCCAAGGCTGACACAATCGCTTATGGGCGATTGTGTCAGGTTTGTTTTTTCCTATGGCCGGCACCATCACCCACAGGCGATCGCATTGGGTATATATGCTTGGTCATTTTTGTTTTATCATCACTCATTCACTATTCAAAGCACTTCACTACTATTGGCACATTGGACATTTGTGCATATTTTCGCATCTAGTTATTGGACTTGAGGTTTTGGAGCCTATCCCTTTGCATTTGGGTCATCATAGTGAGTTAGGACTGGTGCTTTTCTTCTTGAGCTTTCCCCTTGTTCACCCATAGCGATTCTCTCTCGGTGTTGTTGTCTCTGGAGAGGATTATGCATTAGCGGTCACACTATAGGTATCTTCAACCTTTCTTTGTCCTTTGTATCTTGTTTATTGTTGTGTGGATGGTTGATCATTCATTGCTATAGATTAGGGTAGATATATGTTCGCTTTGATTTATTGCTTTGTCTTACTATGGTATACCCCTTGGTTTTATCTATCTCGTGACTTACCTTTATTCTGAATCCCAATAGAATACCTCATTTTATCTTAGTTATAGGCCTTGGAAAACTATAACTACCTTAGGGTTAGGGCTACCATCCTCTAGAATTATGACACTAGCTCTACTTGAGCACCTTTGGTATCTACATCTTGTGTGCATGGCTAAATTTGATCCCCAAAATTTAAGAACACAGCAAGGATCCATCTTAACTTGTCATACATTCTAGTGAATCCGTTATGAAACTTACTCTGCCCTAGATTAGGTCAGATTTTTGCTTTTAAATTTTTCCTGCTTTCCTTACGCGATTGACCACTGTGTAAATTTTCTTACACGACTGACCTGCCTGCGCATAATCCTCTTATCCTAATGTGATTGTCCCCTATGCATATATTGCACAGTCGACCATGTTCACTTCATAGATTCGTTTTTCTAAATTTCTATCGTGATGCCATCGACCCCTGTGCAAATCTTTCTGCATGGCTGATTCTGTTAGAAAAATTATTCCCAAAACCTCTTTCCTAAAAAAAGTTTACAAATGGAATATTTGACTGGTGGTTGTACTGATTCTTCCAAGCAATATCTTTCAGTGAAAATAATGCCGAAACTAATGCTTTGCCTAAGTACATTCATCATTATGTTGACTGTTTTACCGTAGGAACTGCTAACAATAAAAATCCAAAGCAACCAACTCACAATATTCACACCAAGTCTAGCATTCATAAGCCTAATTTGACTTAGAAGACCAAGGAGAACATGAAGATATTCCTAATTCTGATTATCCTTCTCACATCCAAAAATTCCTTCACCAATTCCTTGAACTTGCAGAACAGTCACATGATATGCTACAAAAGTGTATTGAAGACTATCCTTCTAGCAAATTAGGCTCAGATGTTAACCATACCGAGCCTCCTTCAAGTGTAACAAATAATGATACTGATAACAACACTACCCCTCCTTCAAATAATGATCCTACTCAATTCATCGATTTCTTAAGTCAACAATAAACCACAATGGCCAATTAGTTCCTATAAATGCAAAACAACTTAGCTCAACTCACTCATCGACCACAAACGGTTTCATGGGGCATGACAAACCAAAGCCAACCCTTTCCCCTCCTAGTTGGCATCAATGGAGCACCCATTGCTCAACCTCCCATTCATAACAAGGTCTTTCAAGCCATTCAAAGAGAGCCTCACACTCCATACATCGCTTCCATGGACCTTGGAGGGATCTCACTTTTCACATTGAAGCCTTTGGCAACCTGTACAAGGATTGGGTCGAAATAAATTCTTATGCAGCCACTAATCTCTTGGCTAAAACACTTATGGAAGATGCTGTGGATTGGTATAATACTCTTCCGGGTAGCACTATTAGCAGACCTGAGCTAGGTTGCCGGAGACCCGAGTGAGTATTTACACCCTTTGCTTTCCTTATATTTCCTAGATTAGATGTTAGTGAAATCTTTCTATTTTTATGTTTTCTAACTCGCTATTGTACTTTTGCTTTTTATAGCCACTGCTGATGGCTGGCAGTTTCTTATTCGGTGCACAAACCTAGACCTGTTTATGATTACTACTGGCATGAATTGAAAGGCCTTACTAGCAGAGCCTGGAGCCCTGACACGTGTCGGCCGCCATACTGATGTTTTTGCACCAGCCCGACATGCAACAATAGAGATTACTCAGTTGAAGACTGAGATCGCGATACTACAAGATCGAGAGAGATGACGAGGATCTTCACGCAGTGGAGCTACCGCCACCGGTCACTCACATGGACGCTCTCATCGGTCGATGCATGAAGGCTCCAATGCCACACCTAGCTGATCGCATCGTAGGAGCCGAAGCAGGAGTCCTTGCACTGCCCCTTCACATGGATCTTAGAGAGATGGATAGGCTAGAAGCCTTTATTGCTTTGGGACCATTTTTGTGTATATACCGTTTTTTTGTATTTTTGGCTCATAGTTGAGCATTTTGACCACACTTGTCCTTCGGTGCGATGTCATTGTATCGAGACACTTTGACATATATCTATATATATACAATATCTTTTTGGTTCGACATTCCTTTGCAAGAGTTAATTTGATTAGGGTTCAACTCATTTGTGTACTCTTAGATGGTTAGGAATTTCCGATATTTTTGTGATTTCGAAGACATGTTATGGATAATGATGCAATGTGATAAACAAAATGATATATATGACTATGCATATGGTAACAAACTGTAATTAAGAGATTTTATTTTTCAAAAAATGTTTAACATTTGTATTACATTGGCAAACTGTGTTGAATATGGTATGATTGTAAGATAACCTCACTCCATTCTTGACTCCACGCAACTAGTAAGATGCAAGGGCTCATCACCGAGAGTGAAGAAGGATGTGAGATATGTGATTTGAAGAGTGTGAGCAAGAATGATGACCAAGAGACAAGAACTTTGACAAAGATTTATTCAGAAACTTACAACCCAACCCCAATCAGGATTAACTAACCAGTTTAGGATGAATTCTTTCTTGCAAATTTTGACTAGACTTAGATCCATGGATGGCCTACTGATTGATAAGATCTGGTTTAAGGAATGTTGTCTCTCCTAACATATGCATCTAATTCATTTTCTTGGGAATTTCAAACTTTCAAGCACTTTTATTTATTTGTTTATTCAAAATTTTTGATTTTTGATATGACCTCCTATGTCTTGCCCCATGCTACTAGTAAGAAGCACGAGCTTGTCACCAAGGGCGAAACATAGGTAAGGGAACTTTCTTCCTTGCCCAATCCCATGCTACTAGTAAGAAGCATGGGCTCATCACCAAAGGTTGGGAGGGACGAAAAGTGTAGTTATTTGCAAATAAGAATATTTGTATTTATTGTTTATATATTTTTTTTTTTGTTTTATCTTGTTTGGCTTTGGATTGTTCTTTTTAGGAGGGAACATTTACCCATAATCTCAACCCCACACAACTAGTAGGATGTGCAGGCTCATCATCGAAGGTTGAGATAGGCAAACAAATTTTTTTAGTGAAATGCTTAGAATGTTTTGGTCATGGAGAGAGCTCTTTAGGGGAAAATCTATCATCAAGAAGCTTCTAGAGAAAACTATGAGCAAGAAACACCCGAATTGGAAGAAACCATGAAGAAGATGAAGCATGCAAGTCCTTATAACACACCAATGTCAAAATTTGTCTTATGAATGGAAATGATGATAAGGATTATATAATTTGAATATGTGCAAAGAATGTAGAAGAGGTATGATTGAGCATAGTTGCAATATTCGCCTGAATATGGTCAAAATTCAGTGTAGAGCGAATATTAGGGGAAAACCGAACTTGTTCGGTTAGTTCAACTTGACTTTTGGCTCAAATTTTTTTTGCAATTGTTCTATCTGTTCGCATCATGTGGGTGGTATTCTGCAATTCCGAGCCATTTTATGGAGTATTTCTGCAGATTTCAGGTCATTTTCAAAGGTCGTGGAAAACGCGGAGGTTGCAGATGTCGTGTTGCAGATCGCCAAGTTTTTGTTTGTAATTATTTACTATATGATGTAGTCTATATCATTACCGTACATGGTATTAGTAGTAAGTATAAAAAGTTTTTGAGATTATTTAAATTTTAATTAATAGTATTCAGTTTAATATTTAAGTACTTTATTATTTAGTTTAAATATAAGATTATTTTAGTGTAATAGTTTTGCATTTAGTTTATTTATAATTTTTAAGTTTGTATTTCTTTGGTTTTTAAAATTATAGACTATTATGTGTATTTGTATGTTCATTTTTTAAAATGTGTAATTGTTTTTATAAATAAATATGGAGTACTTATTATTATTTTTATTTATTATCATATATTTTTTAAATTAGTAAAACATTTGAACTAAATCGAATCAAACTGAACTTTATGCAAAATTCCGAACTTCCGAATTTTTTTCGACATCCGAACATACCAAACTTTTTGAACATGGTAACTATGTGATTGAGATATTTGCCAACGTTTGAAAGTTTAAGAATCACTTGAAAAGTAAGTTTCCATTTTACAATTTCAACAAAATGATAATGCAAAGGACAAGACAATGTGAATGCAATAAAGGACAGTGTGGAGATGCAAATGAATATATGTAAAAACGTTTGAGGTGAAGCGAGTTGATGGATTTTCCAAACTCCTCACCCTCTAGAATACACAAAAGTTACACACCATTTTTGAAGTCTTCCATCACTTTGTAGGGCCCTAGCCATTTCGGCCTGAACTTCCTACCTTCACCAACCTTCTTGTCTATTCGGCTATCAAGTCTCAAAACAAGGTCTCCTACCCAAATTTCACGTTCATAGACCTTTTTATTGTACTAGCGACACATTTTGTCTACATAAACCTGATGGTGTTGTTCGGCTCTAAGCTGTCTTTCATTGAGGCTTTCTAAATCAGCTAGACACCTATTTCGATACTCATCCTCATTCAGAATGCCTTGTAGAGACACACAAAGACTAGGTAATTCTACCTCCAGCAGTAAGACCACTTCAGTACTAAAAAATAAAGAAAAAGGGGTTGACCCCATTTGTGTTTGAATTGAAGTCCTGTAAGCCCATACGGAGGGAAATAACTTCAAATGCCAATCTATTTTATTCTTCTTAACTGTCTTAATGAGAATGGACTTCAAAGTTTTATTGGTCACCTCAGCTTGTCCATTGGCCTGAGAATAGTACAAGGAGGCCATGTGATGAGATATTTTGAATTGAGTGCATAGTTCACGCGCCTCGTCATTCTTAAAAGAAGTTCCATTATCTAAAATAACGACTTGTGGAATGCCATACCTGCAGATAATTTGGTTCAAGATAAACTTGGCTATGACAGATCCAGGTACTGTAGTCAGAGGCATGGCCTCAACCCACTTTGTAAAATATTATGTGTCCATGATTATAAAATTGTGGTCATCTGATGATGCAGGAGAGAATTTCCCTATTAAATCCAAACCCCAAGTAGAGAAGGGCCAGGGTGTCACTATAGGTTGTAAAGCTTGGGCCGGGATGTGTATGGTGTGCGAGAATTCTTGACATTTCTGAGAATTTCGCACATACTCTACAACATCATGCTCTAACATGGACCAGAAGTAACCCATCTGATGGATCTTGCAAGCGGTTGAATGCCCTCCAAAGTGACCACCACAGACTCCACTATGAGCTTCAAAGAGAATCTTTTCCACTTCTTCCTCGTCGACGCATCTTAGTAACATGCCATCAAAATCTCTCTGATATAGAACTTCTTCTAAATTACGTACTTGGCAGCTATAACACCTAGTTGTCGCCTTTTTTGCGAATTAGCCTCTTTGGGATACATTTGATCTATGATGTGGTTTATTATATTTGTATACCAGGAGCATAAACCAATGGTGGGATTCTCTATGTAGTAGAAACATTCATTACAAAAATTCAAGTCAACTATCTCGCTGCAATCTATAGGATTGTTGGCAAACCAATCATCAATGATTTGGCCATTGATAGACTTTTGATCGATGAAGGTAAGTTCAAATTCACCCATTAACGTTATGAATCTATCGACCTTCTTGGATAAGGCTTTTTGGGTTAAGAATGTCCGCAACTGATCAAATTTGATGATCACTCTCATTTCTTGGTTAAGCATATAATGCCTTAACCTCTTGGTTGCAAAGACAATAGCCAAGCATTCTTTTTTCACTTGAGCATACCGTGTTTCATAGTCGAGGAGTGTACGACTAATGAAATAGATGGTGCATTCATGACCATGATCATCCCCCTGCGCTAACATGCATGTTATTAAAACATTTGTGGCTTGAGAATACAAGAATAGGGGACAATCGGCCTTGGGTGGCATGAGTGTTGGCGGTGACACGAGAAAACGCTTGATCGACTCAAAAGCATTGTGGCATTCATCTGTCCAAGTTTTGGAACAATCCTTCTTCAACAAGCCATTAATAGGATAAATATCATACGTTAATTTGGGAACAAACCTACGGATTGCCCCAAGCTTTCCTAAGAAATACCTAATACTCGATTCGTCTGTTGGTGGAGTCATTTCCAGGATTGCCCGAATCTTTGTACGATCCACGTCAATCCCTCAAGAGGAAACAATTTAACCCAATATATTACCTCATGTGACTTCGAATACGCTTTTTTGGGTTTAAAGTCACACCATACTCAATTAACCGTGAAAGAATAACTCAAATAACTTTGGGATGGTCACCCCTCTTTTTAGCTTTTGCTAAGAGATCATCAACATACGTCTCCACAATCTTGTGAATGAGATCATGGAATATATATGTCATGGCCCGTTGATATGTGGCACCAACATTCTTCAAACTAAAAGGCATGACGGCATAACAGAAGGTTCCCCAGGGAGTAGTAAAGGTAGTTTTGGTCTGATCCTCATCAAAAAATCCTTATTTGGTTGTATCCAGAAAACTTGTCCATGAGGGACAACAACTCATAACCGGCTATTGCATCGACAATGATATCAATAGAGGGTAACAAGAAATCATCCTTAAGGAAGGATTTGTTTATGTCTCTAAAATTGATGCATATCCTTATTTTCTTTCTTTTTAAGGACCGGGATAATGTTGGACAACCACATGGAGTAGTCCACTATCTTTATAAACCCTACCTGTAGAAGCTTCATCACTTCTTCTTTGACCATTAAAGAAACTTTGGGCTTCATAGGTCTTAACTTTTGTTTTATGAGTTTTGCATTGGGTTTGGTAACTAGATTATGAACCACTATGTCAGGAGCGACTCCTGTCATGTCTTTGTAACTAAATGCGAAAGCTTTGGAATGTTATTTAAGCACTTTAGTATGTTCTTCTATTTCCTCAGCTGATAACGAAGAACCAAGCTTTAGAATTTGGGCTCTTCCTCTGTCCCGATGTTGATGTCAATTGTTCCTTCTATTAAGGAGGCATTCCCTTCTTCAAACTCAGGGGGAGCTGGCAGCAGTTCCAAATATTCCTCCTCGACTTCGCAGATCTCTAAATCTTGTGAAGAGGAGAGATTCATTGTTTTGTCTCCGAAGTATGAAGAAGGGTGAGGGATAAGGGAAAAACCTTTCTTATGATGTGGGATGAAGATCAATGTACGCATGGAGGAATCCTAAGATTGCTTCATCATTCTCAGTGAAGTCTAATGTGATGGTATCATTTTTGGTCTCTACATATGCTAATATTGCATTGTTGGGCATCTTTCGGATTATAGGTTTGGCTCGGATTGAAACCATGAATTATGTTTCTTTCAAATCTTTGCTAGGGCAGAAACGGGAAGAAGACGACGCCATAGAATTAACAAGCTGATTTTGTTGTCTGGAAATTGCTTCTATAGAGATAAAGTCAACGTATTTACACAACTCTTGTGTACAACAGACTTATAAAGCAAGAGATGTTCTGCTTTGGTCGCATAAACCTCTGAGGCCTGGTTCGCTATGAGTTGTGAGTCCCCTAGGACTCTAACACTCTTCACCCTCATTCTCTTGGCTACAATGAGACCAAGAAGTAAAGCTTCATACTTTGCATTGTTATTGGTACACTCAAAGTTCAACTTGAAAGAAAAAGGCATGACGCCACCTTCTAGAGAATTCAAAATCACCCCCGCCCTTGCACCATAATGGAATTTAGCTCCATCACAATGGAGTGTCCAACAGTTGATGGGAAAGATTGACTCCTCATTGCTTTTAGGATTTTCTTCTTGGACCTCAGAAACCTCCACCATACATATCTCTTCAAAACCGTCCACCGGGAGAGAGGATAATCCAAGAGCATTTCCAATACCTAGAGAATCAAATGGGAGAATGATCGGTAAATCATTTTCCAAGAGTTTCACTATTTTTGTTGTTGTCTTGGTAGATACAGTTTCTACCACAACAGTCCTACTCTCACTCCTATCTACCCCTTCAATAGCTTTCATTTTTTCTAATTCAGTTGTTGGAACTAGCTTTCAAGTAGGGACCATTTCCTTAAAGGGACAATGGTTTGTTCAATTGATTGGTTGGGAGTTCAAATTCAGAATGAACCCCAGGTTTCTTCTTAAGATTTTCTAGGTGGATATCAAAAGGTTTGGGGTCACCCTGAGCTACAAAGACCTTACCCAAGTGAAGGAATATCACCTCTTGAAACAATGTGGATGGAATGGCCTTCATCCTATGTGTCCATGACCTACTAAGAATCATATTATAGTTGGTTTCCCTATCTATAATATAGAATTTGGTTAAAATGGTCTTAGGCCCAAGGGTAACTGGAAGAACAATGGTTTTGATTGACATGTGGCTTTCAAGCTATCGTAACCCCTCAACATATTTCAGGGTGGAGGAATTGGTTTCTCCATATCCTAACTTTTACAAGAAGGAGAAAGGGACAATGTTCACAACAGACTGTCATCAATCATTTATCTCTTAACATAGTTATTATAAATCCATACTTTCAAATATAGTGTGGGATCACCCCTTTGTGCCAACTCAACATCTGTAGGCATCTTGTTTATGTCAAACACAAACCTGGTATCTCTTTCATGTTGGCCTGGAGGATAAACATCAAAGTCTATGTGGTTAATTTGGGCCTCCAGAGGGGGTGTGACATGCACTAAATGACCAAGACCTAATGCTTCCAACAAGGCAGATCGGTGAGCCGACGAATTCTTCAACAGATCCAAAAAGGAAAATGTGAGAAAAGGTCTTGGTACGATCTGTGATCAAATCTTAAGATCCTATAGGTTGGGGAATTACCGGTGAATTGTCCTCTATAAGAGGATAAATGGGAAGAGGATGCGACATGTACTCTCGAGTACGAGTTGTGGCATTGACCTTTGGCTCTGTCTTTAATTCGACCAAGCCTACGATTTTCATTTTGTTTCTCTGGTCCAAGTTAAGAGAAACTCGAGGATCATTAGACGTAGAAGCCTCGTGATCATGAGTTGCTACAGGAATCCCTTTGTTGGCATTCTGAGGATTAAGCTTCTTCATCTCAGGACACTCTGGGAAAGGATCTCTATAAATTCCTAGGATAGCATTTTGAGGAGCGACATGTCCCGTATGAGTGTTATTAGAAGTTCCTCCAGGGTTTGCTAAGAACATGTCAATGAAAAGTTGTCTCTGGTCTTCTAGGAGCCGTTGTATGAACTTATTACAATCCCTACAAGACATCATGACCAATTACTCTATGAAACCCGCAATACAAATTGGGATCATAATCCCTCGGCCTCTGATTTTGATTTTTTGTGGCCCATAGTTTCGGTTATTATTTTGATATTGATTGTTATAATTATAATTTGCAGCCCCTTGGTAGGGATTCTGATATTGAGTTGGGCCATTGGGATTGAACTTGCTGAGGAATTGGATGGTTAAAATCAACTGCATTGATAGAGGGAGCAGGATTGTTGATCCTTTGATTATTCATATTCCCGTTATTGTTTACATTGCTAGTATTCACAACATTTGGCTTTTTAGGTTGATCGGTCACACCATTTGTAGTAACACCACGGTTTTGATTCAGGACCTTGGGTCCTTGGTTGTTGTTTGAGTTATTTGGATAGTTAGAATTGTTTGGGTTAGAGGTGACCAACCTCCCATTAGTACCATACGTTTTACGTCCACTATCGATCGCTGCTTGGTCAATGCGGAGCGCACCCTCTAAGACTTCCTCGTAGCTTCGTAGGGGAAATTTCTGGACTTCCTCCTTGGTTTCTCGATTAAGTGAATGGAGGAAAAGGTCGCAGAGTTCCGTTTGGTCTATGTTTGGAGTACTAGTAGAGGACTTGTCGCCACCTCTTAATGAAGTGGGCAACAAACGCATTTTGTTCTTGCTTGATATGTAAGAATTCTCTGATCCTTGTTCTTAACAACTTGTTCATATCAAAGGCTTTAATAAACTCAGACACAAGTTGTTTAAAAGAATGTATGGATGCTTCGGGAATTCGATAGTACCAATCCAAAGCAATTCCTTCAAGGGTTCTAGGGAATATCTTAGCAAAAACTGCATCCCATAGAAGCAATTCTCTGATTGCAATAGCATATACCTTGATGTAGGCATTGGGATCTCCTTCTCTTTTAAATTTAGGGAGGTCAGAGAATGTTTTATGGGAGCATTACACCTCATATTGTAAAGTCAAGAGGTTCTTTTAAATATGCAAAATAAGTTCCCACTGCATATAGGATTCAACCATTGAGGACCCTTGATGAGGAAGAGAAGGTGGAGTAGGAGCCTGATAAGGTGTGGCATAGGTATTAGCCGGAGCATAAGGAACCCCTTGATGTTGTGTGTAAGAACCAGGAAAGGTGTACATGTCCATTTGGGGGGATTTAGAATACATATGGACATAGGGTGGGATAGCACTAGGATATGGGCTAGTGGGTGTATAACCAGGGAATGTTGCATTGTTAGGAGGAACAACAATTGAAAACGCACTTCCGGTCAGCCCTTGTGTAGGATAAGAATAGGAAGGATGAGAAGTCATTCCTAGTGTGTCGGATCCCGTAAGGAGATCACTAGGACTGGGAACACCCAAGTAGACCTGCGGTGGTGGTTGTTGCACTAGATGAACATTAGTGGCAGGGGTATAGTTTTGATAATAGGGAGTATTGCCTTGCCTAGTCATCTGTACATGTTGTGAAGCTTGAGTGACCTCTAATTTCTTGATCCTTCCCACTAATGTCGAAATAACATCATTGGGTGAAGGATGTGAACCTTGTGTAGGCATGTGTTGCACATTACTCGGTTGAGGGAGTGTATGATACCCCCTTATGAATTGATCGTTAATTGACTCTGTAATGTCCCCTTTGCTTGAATTAATCTAGAATAAAGGATTCCGTGCCTTTCCTCTTTCCGAAGGCAAGCAATGGTTGAACAAGGGAAGATCATGGATTATACTTTAGTTTTCTTCATTTATATTCATGCTTTATCATTGTAAAAACCCATTATAAGGGGTAGGTTGGGTTTTATGTGTTTAAATGCCAATTACAGATTATAATGACTTATTAGGGGTTGGCCTTACCTTTATGGGCTTTGGCGCCAAAGAAAGGTATAAAAGAGGATTAGACGAGCTCATTTGCATCATCTAGATTGGCACATTTTCTCTATTTGGACATTGTGGGCTTGTAGCTCCTTGTTCTTCCACTCTTGGATGAAAATCCAAGTGCGTGGCTTCTTCCTAGGACGGAAACCCTTCTAATGGCTGGTTAGAAGACGAAAACCCTCTTTCCTTGATTGAAGTGAAGACTTAATGAAGACCTTTATACAAATTTTAGTGTTGGAGGATCAAAGGCATCATCTACAAACATTTGCATGCATTTTAGAGCCATTCCTAGTTGGAGCGACTAGGGTTTGATGTTGTTTGAGTGCCTTCTAGGGCATAAATTATAAATCTGATTTTATTTTCTGATTCGGCATATTTCATAAAGCCGGAATCTCCACATTGGTGATTTTTGGAATGATTTCTTCAGTACCCACATATTTCAAGATAATTTTGTTGTGGCTGTTCTTCATCGTTGGAAATTAATTAATTGGTCCATTTGTTGTTGGTACTCATGAATTTTCATTCATTTGTTGTGTCTCCTTGGATTCCTAAAGTTATTGACATTTACAAGCTTCAATTTTTTGTGCATAGTAATTCCATTCTGGAGTGTATAAAATCAAGGGCAATCCAAGGAATTTCTACATAATTTTTGAGTGTTACTGCTGATCGGATTTATCTCTCCCCTATTGCTGGGTTTCTTATTTCAGTCCTGCTGGTTTCATAAAAATCAGACTTGCTTATTTTGGGGGTTTGAGCTAATTTCCTTAATTTTCAGTTTTGTCCCCAAAAGGGATATTATAGTGGTATCAGAGCTCGGATCTTCAAAGGCCTAGGGTTTCAGTGGAAGAAGGCAACAAGGGTTTGATATTATCAAAGGAGAACAATATGGACTCTCAAGAAGCCAAAGTTGACAAGTTGATTGCCGGCCAAGGGAGACTTGTGGATATAATGAATTTTCTAGCCCTATCCCAAAAGATAATTGAACCTAGGGTTCAAAATGGTGATGGTAGCTCATTTGGAGCTAACAATACACGGCGACCTATGGGATCAACCCGTGGATCCTTTACAAAGCGCACTTTCCTTCCTTAAGAAGAAGCTATTCCGAAGGATGGAACAAGGCCCTGCACTGGACGGAACATTGCCACAAGCTATGAGGAGTATATGGCTCTTCCAAGGGAAATTCGTGAGGCTATTTCACTTGTTGAATTCATTGGAGTGAATCGAGGAAGACCTAGGCCCAAGCCTAGACATCACATGCCACACAAGCAACATGAAGAAAGCACGAAGTTTGATGAAGAGGGAGTCAAAACCCCAAGTTTGCCATGCAATAATGGAATCATTGAGGAAGAAGGGTTGGTGATCAAGGGACCTAAGGCCATGGCACTTACACCCATTCCAAAGAGTCAACAACATGAGGTAAATATTGCTCATTTTGTGGTTAATACTGAAAATGTTTTGACATGTGGTGAATCCAGAGATGAAACAAGGGGTGTGGAGCAAGAAGGGGAAGAGAAAGGGCTGGTTGGAAACCCTCCTCCAAAGAAACATGATGAAGATAAGATTGCTGGTCTGATTATAGCAGCAGTCACTAAAGAGCAAAGTGGTGATGGATTGGACCTTGGTAAGAGCTATTAAGACATTTCAAAAACACACAAACAAGGCAACTGAAGGTTTGGAGGTAATTCAGATTTATTTCTTTATGCCATGCCATTTCGGATTTATGATCATGGGAATTTTGTTAACCTTGGGGCAAATATGATGCTCCAAAGCAAATCATGGCAAATGGGTAGTCTTCATGATGCTACGTATGATGAAAATTCTGATTTGCATAGGGTCCATGGACCAAGACTTTTGAGTGACCTTGTTGGGGGTCACATGGATGAAGAAGGTGCTTTTCCAGGTGCCTGTGATCATTTTCAGTTTGCTGGAATTTCCAGAACAACAATCAATAGGAGGCAGATTTATGGTGCCCATGATTACGGTAAGAGCTACCTATGTGAACACCATCAAGATATGGTTGAAGCCAAGGAAGAAGAAGCTTCATTTGCTGATTATGAGGAGAAGAAGAAGGCTGATTTCAACTCAGAAATTCTGAGTCACAAGATTGGGAATATGGAGGATGTTTCGATCACTCCTCATCCGACATGGGAAGGTAGATATGTGGTGGACAACTCAAGGTATGATGGAAATCACATTTTATCTCCTTTTAT
The DNA here is from genome assembly GCA_019776745.2 of Taxus chinensis. Taxonomy (NCBI): domain Eukaryota; kingdom Viridiplantae; phylum Streptophyta; class Pinopsida; order Cupressales; family Taxaceae; genus Taxus; species Taxus chinensis. The sequence goes on along the minus strand of CM034152.1, from coordinate 400,547,964 downwards.
ATCGCTGCCATACTTATGTCATTATGGGAAAGTTGTTAAAGATCACATGCCAAGTTTTGGTGATGATATGAAGAACTTGTGGGATGACACATGGCATTTAGATATTTCCTTGCAAGGGTACATGGTTCCGGTTGACCTCTTGCATTGTAGAAAATAAATCTTTGATATTCTTACCCCATGCACATGGTTAGAAGAAATTTTGATGAAGGATTATTTTGAAATCATTATGTATGCTAACAAGGTTATGAAGGATTCTACCCTCCAAGAACAAGGAGTCACGGGTTTGATTAATGGTGAAGTCACTCATGATTCCATTGGTGAGTGCTTGGGATTGATTGGATACACGGTGAAGATAATGGATGGTTACTCTATGCCATGCTCAAAGAAGTATTTCCAACTCCATGTTACATTGGAAAATTATGAGGTATGTGCTGATTTCATTTTATTAACATGGCTGATATGAATATCGTTTTTGGGGCCCAATGGTTGCATTCATTGGGAGAACTCACTTTCAAATATCAAAGCATGGAGATAAGTTTCATGGACCAAGGCAAAAAGATGACTTTACAAGGTATGCTTCCAGAAATATCCCAAGTTAATTATTTGGTTGAAGATACTTTGTTATGGGAGTCACATTTTTGCTCCTTGTCCAAGATTACAGCAGATTGGAAGTCATTAATTATAGCTGAGTATGCCAAGAACAAGTTTGCTAATGATGTTTTTGAAGGGGAAATAAGTGATGAAATGTACAAGGTAATGGACGAGCTTATTCTTTGCAAAGACTGAGTCTATTTGGCTTCAAAATCAAGGGTGAAGAACATGATAGTGTGGGCTGTTCATGATGCCCCTTAGGCTAATCTTATGGGCTATTTCATGAGACATAAAAAGGATGAAGGTAAAGATTTCAATTTTTCTCTTTGCTTATGATGGAATTTGATGAAAAACATAGAATTCTGATTTTTATCTATGCATTGCTAACATGTTTAAGAAGTAAACATAAGCTTGAGAAATCAGAATTCTGATTTTTCTCTCTATGGTCAGTTGCTAACCTATAGTTTTTCATGCAAATCAGAACCAAAAGAAGTACGGAACAAAAAGAAGTATGTTAAAATAGAAGCAATTATGATGAAATCAGAATTCAGAGGGGTGTTAAGAAGGCTGATTTTCTTAAGATTACGGTCAATATGTCTGCTGGTTTCAATTGTAGGCCTGTTGTTCATAGTTTTTCAGCATATGCAAATCAAATTTCAGCCCTTACATTACTCATGGACTTTCCATTCTTCATGAGATTTCAGTTTGCTAGTTGTCATGCCATGATTATAAGACTGAAATTACAAAATCAGGTTTGAGGCTGCCATTTTCAGTCATGAACAACAATATGTTTTCATTTTTTGAGAACATTCCATCATGGAAAAATGAGGAAGGAAGATTCCAGTTGGAAGGAGGAAAGAAATCAGATTGTGGTGTGTTATTTTAAAATTTGAACATTCTGATTTTTGAAGGAAAAATGCATGCTCACAACTATTTTTGGGACAACTTTACTAAAGTTTTGGGAAGCCATCAATTGGATAAAAATTATGAGGTGGTATCAAGCAATGAAAGAGAACTAGCTATCATGTCTCTAAGGCATGACAAGGGGAATTTAAAAGTGTTGTTAAACACTCTTGTTTTCTTTGATATGTTTGCTTCATGTGCAGGTACATCGAAGAAGAAGCAATTGAGATTCAATTGGGATTCGGGTACTTACAATTGCTTGAGGACAAGCAATTTTGGGAAGGGAGGACTGTAATGCCCCCTTTTTCCAAATAAATCTATGAAGAAAGGATTCCTTGCCTTTCCTCTTTTCCAAGGCAACGAAATGGAGAGTTCAACAAGGGAATATCGTGGATTACACTTGCAGATTTTTTCATTTATATGTTTCATGCTTTATCATTGTAAACTCCTATTTTAAGGGGTCGGCTGGGTTTTATGCATTTTAAATGTTACATCAATAAATTAAATATAATGACTTCTTAGGGGTCAGCCTTACATTTAAGGGTTTTGGCGCCAAATGAAAGGTATAAAAGATGATTAGAGGAGCTCATTTGCATCATCTATCTTGGTGCATTTTCTCTATTTGGACATTGTGGGCTTGTTGCTCCTTGTTCTTCCACTCTTGGACGAAAACCCAAGTGTGTGGCTTCTTCCTAGAAGGACGAAAAACCCTTCTAGTGGCTGGTTAGAGGATGAAAACCCTCTTTCCTTGGTTGGAGTAAAGACTTATTGAAGACCTTTATGCAGATATGAGTTCTAGAGGATCAAAGATATCATCTACAAATCTTTGCATGCATTTTAAAGCCATTCCTAGTTGGAGAGACTAGGGTTTGATGGTGTTTGAGTGCCTTCTAGGGAATAAATTACAAATCTGATTTTATATTCTGATTCGGCATATTTATAAAGCCGGAATCTCCATTTTGGTGAATTTTGGCAAAGATTTACCATTTTTCTTAACCCTTAGATGTGGCTAGTTTGTTGTTGTTTTTAAATAATTAATTTCAGCTGTGTAATATGATATTCTGTCTATCTTTTGATGTATTTATGATCTATAAGTATTGTCGTGGATAGAATAATTGTTTTGTGGCATTATTCATTGATTTGCATGGTGAAAGGTGATCTTGAATTCCATAAATAGTTATGCTGCCCTTGAAGATTTGCTGATTTCAGAGTATTTTCAGTTTGTTGATTTAAAAATCAGACTTTTTGATATTTGGGGTTTGAGCTAATTTCCTTGGTTGTGGTTTCATCTCTTTAAAGGGATATAACAGAGTCTCCCTTTTGTGGTGTTTCCTCTATCTTTGGAGAGGGCGAGGCAACATTGTTTTGCAACAAGACGTTGGTGTATGCTTGCATCCTATCCAAGGATCCGTCTAAAGCATTGAGGCGGTCACTGCTTTGGGCGAACCATGCTAAGAGTTCATCGTGTTGTTGCGAATGAAATGGAAAGGACTTGGACTACATACTGATATGGGGTCTCAATAAAACCATTGGATAAAGGTTGTGCTCTCCTGTAAAGGTCATGTTGTTATAGCCAGAGAACTCTTGTTGTGAGCTGCGATTTGATTGGTCTATCTTCTCAATTCTTACTGTTGAATTAGTTGTATGGGGAGATAACAAGCTTTGTGAATAATTATCAGCCCACATTGATAATGAGGGCGACTGTTGAGGACTCACTTGATTGTAATAGGCTTCAAGACCTAAAATAGGCTTGGTATATTCTTGACCCGACATATTCGGGGGGTGTACAAACACCTGCAGAATAATGGGAGAGGAGAAGGATGGATGAAAGAAAAGAAAAAAATGGATATGAGAAGGAACTAGTCCTTCACATCGGGTTCACCAATTTTGTATGCCTGAAAATCAACACGTGATTTCATAACACTCGAATTCTCGAGGTCGTGCGAAGACAGCCGGAATGTGATAAGCAGGATGGGTATGGGATGAATCAATGTAGGTAAGTGGGATAGGTGGGGAGGATGGTAACAACAAGATCGACAATCAAGGCAATCGTAAATGCTCAACTTGCAAATTAGAGATTTGCTCGTCAAGGGTGACAAATGCTCGCCTAACCTATGTAGGGGTGATACTGCGGTCAAGGATGATCGCTGTTCATAGTTGTAGATCTATGTTGGTGGAACCGAATGTAGCTCGACTCATTTGACGGATGCGAGGGAATTGTCCTTCTGCCTCTAAACATTCCTCTCTGAAGAGGGTCATGTAAGTATGAGAGGAGGTGTGTCGAGGACAAACTAAGGGTTACGTGGTCTAACCCTATCGACTTGATTGGCCCAATATTCTACTGTGATTTCTACTTTGTCGTTGAGAGTGTTAAGTTGGCCAATGATTTTTGGTGGAACCAGAGTTGCTCTAAAGACTAGTTAGTGTAAACCTAGGTTAATATCTCCCTGAAGTCTGTCAATGTTGGGTTGGTTTATAATTGGGTCAAAGATTCTTATACAAGGTTGAGATGGACCTAAAATGGTCATGTGGGCATCAATTTGGCAAAAAGTACGGAAATAAAAAAACAACTAGTAAACGAAGGGACTGAGAGCTAATCATAGGTAGCCTTGGCTGCTCGGGAAATAGAGATTGTGTTCATTCCAACTTCTATTCTACTTTTAATTTAACAAAAAAATGAGTTTATATTAAATAAAAGATGCTTGTTTTCCCCTTTTAATCTAATTAAATCCAATTTGCTACTATTTAATCAAAACAAAACAAACAAACAAATTCTTTTTTGTATTTTCAATGAAGCTTTCAAAAAAAAAAAAATAACAAAACAAATTAAATTAGTAAAGAATTTTTTTTTGTGTTTTTTGGTTTTGAAGAATTAAATAAAACAAATGCTACAAACACAGACAAAGAAACGAATCTAAAATAAAATAAACTAAAACAGGGAATAGTCGGATGTTGTTATTCCTCTGTTGCAAGATTGTGGAAAAATAGATCTACTTAAACAAAGGATGTATTTTAAAGTTATTATTCTCAAAACGAAAACTACTTCTAACTACCTCTGCTTCAAGCTCACGGGAAAGAAAGAAAGATTCTCAGAAGCAATTTCTTCTCACCCAGAAACTTTCTCCGACAAAAGTAAAATAAAACTATACGGATGATTAACAATGAAGAAATGATTAAGAAACGTCGACACAAAATCTTCCTCCAACTTCTTTCCCTTGCAGATCCCCAGGGATAGGCAGGGAAGAAGATATCAATGGAAGCTTTGTTCGTACATAGACAATACTGGAAATGAAGAAATAACAAATTCTACCACTTTAAAACAAATGTGTTTCTTCTAATTTAGCGACAATAATAAATTGAAAGGTTCAAAGAAATTAAGACATCCCCAACCTATAACCATTCATCTGCGATAGTATCCAGGTGTGGTGGCTGTATTGTGTCTCCTCGGCTTCCTTTTCCTTTCTAGAGATAAGTTCCAATTGATCCCATGTATGCAATGTTGGCTGGTAGAAAGAAAATCAAGAAGATGGCTGTAGCAAGACTGGTTGCAAGAAAACTGGCTGAAATTCAATACTGGAAAGAACAGAGCAATGTGTTGGTTGTCTGTGTAGTTCCTAGCAAGATTTTGGCAGAATAAATATGCAAAACAAATCTCAAAACTCCAACCCAACATACGAATGAAAACTGGGATTATATAAAAATATGGGGAAGAAAAAGTCTGAAACACATGTCCATCAAGAAGTGACAGCATATCCAGATAAGGGGCAATCGACATACTAAACATAGTAAACTAGGAATAGGAAATCAATATGATTTCATCAAGCCCAAAATCAAGCAAAATGATCAAGAAATGGATGAGAAAATCACTCCCGAATTGGAGATGCATAAGAAAACACATTTTTATCACGTGGGTAAAGGTGACAGAACTACTGCTCTACGCAAAGCGGCGGTTGCACAAACGCCGGTATATGCAGACCGGCAGTTACGTGACTTAAAGTCACATAAAGCATGAAAAGGGCAGAAAGTGGCTTGCAAGGATGCGATAAGCTTCCAAACTTAGAAAAATAGACAAATTGGTCATAACAAGCATATTGAAGATGAAGGGAAAGGATCTAGAACTCATCATTATTCTGGAAAAGAATTCTTTCATCATTGGAGACTTACTGTATCCTTCAATGTAGCACTGTGTAATTTTTGGGTGCATATAGTTACACAAGCTCCATGATCACTCTAACCAAGGGGACAACTCTCACTTTTCACATGGATAGGTATGAACTTTGCATTGAATTTCTTGTTTTTGTTGAGATAGAATTTGTTCTTGAAATGCAATGGATTCAAATTTTGGGGGTCGGGAAAAGGATTGGAATTTTGGATTGAAGATAAAGAAAGGAAAATCCAAGGCATGTTGAAGGAGGGATTCATGGTAGTTGTTGTCCAAAATTACATTCCATATAATTTGGAACAACTCATCAAAGAGACTTAATCACTTTGTGCTTTAGAAAAGTTGCGGGAGACTAGTTTAGTCTACCGCGGAATGCAAGAATGTAGTGTTCCACGGGTTCTCCTAACGTGCAGAACAAAGGAATGAGCGGTGCGGGGACTTAGGCGAAAATTGGTGAAATTTAGTGTTGTGGGGCATTTCTCAAACTTATGCAAGCACTAAGGGAGTAAGTATCTTGCGGGTCAAAGCCAATAGAGTACCGCGGATGTGCTATCCGTGGTAAATGGAAGAAAATGACTAAAGTCAAAAGCCATAGAAGACTAGCTTTGTTTTCCGCGGGTTTGCGAAATGTAATGTCCCACGGGTTTTCTCAAATCTGCGGAATGAAAGAAAATAGCTGCAAGGCTAAAAGCCATGGACTTAAGAGTCAGACCCTTGTGTGTGGAGTGAAGTATTTCTACTCATCAACGTAAGCATGGGAAATTGTATAAATATAAGTGCCCTCGCACATGCAAAGGTTTCTCTCTTGCGGAGTTGTAAGCTTTGCTTTAAGATTCTATATGCTTTTGGACCCTTGTAACTACATCTTTTGGAAAGTTGTCAAGCCTCTGATCCTGTAAAGCAAGTAACATCGTTTAATTAAATGCAATTGTGGTTCTTCCTTCATGCATTGCGTATTGAATGTGAATCCCACACCCTTTTGTCTTTCTTTGAATCCACGTATTCATTCTTTTACAGAGCTCTGAAGTTTGCTTTTATGATCTCCATACATGATAATTTCGAGTCGTGTTCACATAAGCTAGGTTTGAACCCTGTTTTAGTTTGGTGCATCACCATCTTTTAAGTTTGCACCCTCCCTTCTCCCTTCTCTCCCACAACTCTGGATCCTGTGAAAACATAGTTTAGTTTTAGATTTAGTTGCATTCTTAAGTTGTAGGTTAGTTGCGGCAGGCTAAGACAAGAGGAACCAGCATTCTCTAGAGATTGATCTCAATTCGCAAAGTCCCACACTTTTGAGATCATCCCATGTTACCCAAAGTTCTGGATGTTCATCTGTGAACATTCAGAGGGCACAACTTTTAACGTTAACAGTTTTGGCACACCCGGTGGGGCTTCTTGAGATTTTCTTGTTTTTTCTCCAAGTTTTGGTGTGTATCTTGGTGAATTTCAGCCTTTTGAGGTAGTTCTTCAACGCAAAATACATCTGACAACTCGCAAACACTTAAATCAAGTCAAAAGCTGTGCCTATTTCTCATGAGAAGGATCCAAACAAGGTCAAGAACAACAAGAGAAGAGCCCTTTGACTACTTGCAGCTATTGCCAAGAAGGAGAAGATTTAAATTAGTCCAGAGATCCCCATCACCTCCATATCGAGTCCTCTCCTCTCCACTCCTCCTAGTAGGACTTTCTTGTCGTCTTCGAGGGTTTTGAGACCTATTATATTTATGGGTCAACAAAGGAATCAAGCTTTTGTCACGTTTAATGGGGGAAGTCATTTACTTCTAGCCCAATATGATGATATTCCAGTTGCATCGCTGAAGAGAGTTCCTTTCTTCATAGGAGAGAACACTATAACCCTTGTTGAGCACATTAAGGATGTTACTAACATTTGTTTAGTATACCATGTGACACAAGAGAACGCAGTAGTCAAGTCATTGGCGGCTTCTTTCAAAGGAAAAGCTCTGCAATGGTATAAAGGCCTAAGGATAAACTCTATCACCACTTGGGATGAACTAGGGGAAGCTCTTTGAGATCATTTTGAAGATAAATCAGATCATCTATCCTTGGTGGAGCAGCTGACAATAACGAAAAGAGCACCTAACGAGCCAATGTCCAATTTTAACATCAAATTTCAAAGGGCTTGGGATCGGAATCCCACAAGTGGTAAGACCTGCACCTCAATATGCATTCCTTTACTATCTAAAGGCTTTAAATAGTGACATTTCAGTCATGATTCAGTCCACAAGGGGTAGAATATTACCAGATGCTTATGACATTGCCATTAGAGCTGAGAATAGTCTCATTCAGGTTGGGAAGCTTGCCCCTAGACCTCCAATGCCCATATTTCCAGAGCTAGGGACACCGGCTCCTTATCAAGCCCCTGAGCTAGCGCTTATTCAGTCCCCAAGAAGCCAAAGTTCTAATCAAACATCCACCTCTACAAGCTCTTCGAGTGAATTCCAAGAGATAATGAAACAATTGCAAAATTTTGGCAATGAGTTGGTTTCCCTGAAAAGGAAACAAGCTCAAAATTTTAGGCCCTATCATCCCCCATATCAACCCAACAAGCCTCCTTATCCGCCAACCAAGCCGCCATTCCAAGCGGCTCCGCAGAATCAAATCCCTCGTGCAAAACCATTTCAATCCTACAACCCAAATGCGACTAGTTCATCTAAGGATTTGGTTCCAGTACACAATAATCTTGTGCAAAATTATGAATGGTGCTTTCCTTGTAATCTTCCCCATAATCAAACAACTTGCGCCAATGGTATTTTCAGCCAAGCATTAGCAGTGCAAAATGCTTCCCTCCCACAAGACATACCCACGGAAAGAAATCCACAATAGGAAATTGTACGCAAGAAATGCCGCCGAGTGATACATCACTTGTAAATTGGCAAATGGAAGAGTTATGTGGAATCAATCAACTGCAAGAGAGTAATCAAGCGCCTTCATTAAGTGTGGCCACAAACACCAGGGAAAAAAGAAGACAAATGGAAGCAAACATTCCACCTTTTACCCCTCCAAGTCTGCATCCTCAAGTTAGGCAACAAGTGGACTCAAGCAGACTTCAGGCTTCATCGGTGGAACCACGTAATCCAACAAATCTGTAACACACTGTCAACCAGCAAAATATTGTGAATCCGAAAGACAAGGAAAGACTGAGGCATGTTGCAAACCCGTTGATCAAAGGAAATCCGTGGAGTGAATAAACAAAAAAGGAAAATACTGCGCCTCTATTGTAGAAACCCGTGGTTGCCCCTTTCAACATCCTGGATTAGATGAAGAAAACTAGTGTAAACATCTCCATGTGCGAATCCTTGGCCATTCCTGGACAGAGAGATCTTTTATAAGCCGCCATGGCCAATCTTTCCACTTTGCATGAAATACCCAAGGAGAGGGATAAGGTTGTGCTGTCAATGCACTTCAGCAAAAGGATAATCAATCAGGTAAAGTCATAAAGTTGTCGCCCTTCTATGTGTCTCTTATTATAGGAAATCAATTAGTGCACAATTGCATGATAGACTCAGGGGCAAGTAGTTCAGTGATGCCCAAACAGATAGCAGATCAACTTGGTCTTGAATATGAGTCACTCTCTAAGGGAGTGGTGCAATTGGATGGAACCGTGGTTGGGACTATTGGGGTTATAAGAGATCTAAGTCTTACACTACATGCATGCCCCAACTTCTCAATTCCACAAGATGTGTTTATCATTGATTTACCCCCATTTTTTGCTTTGTGCCTCTTGCGAGATTTCACTGCCAAGATTGGAGGATATCTATCCACGGATTGGTCACATGTGATTTTCAGAACTAGGTATGGCACTAAGGTCACTATAAGGTCTAAACCTATTGCTGCATATCATATAGAACCTTACACACCGAGCCCCATCAATGCAAATTGCACTATATGTGATCAAGAAGATCATCCAAGCATTCAAGAGATAGATACTCAACTTGAAGGTATCTCAGATTCATTACTTGATGAATGGGGAAGTGAGTATCGCACTTTTGGTCCATACAAATGAGTTGAAGAAGCTGGCCTTGACATCTATTGTTTGTAGGAAGAAAGTTTGCCTATTCCCGATGTGTGCAGGAAGAATGTTTGCCTATTCCCGACATTGTGAAACCAGAAGATGAATAGGATGGTGGCATGTGGCAAATCTTTTTTGATGGTTCAAGAAGCAGGCAAGGGGCGGGAGGAGGTCTAATTATCGTATCTCCCACTGGTATGAGATATTACTCTTTCAGATTTCGATTTAGTTGCTCTAATAACTCAACAAAGTATGAATCTCTCATACAAGGTCTTTAATGGGCAATAATGGAGAAAATTAAACAGTTGTAGACCCTTGGGGATAGCGAGCTAATTGTAAATCAAGTTAGAAGATTGAATGCAACTAAGATTCATCAACTTAGAGATTACAAGCACAAGGTATGGGACCTCATAAAGGATTTTGAAGCTTTCAATACCCGCGCCATACCGAGGGAAGAAAATAAACAAACAGACAAAGAGGTCGCGATAGGAGTAATGTTGCTGAAGAAGTCAAAAGAGGCAAAGAGCAACCGCATGTCAAGATGGTAGTAAGGCCCGCAGTTCCTGATAATAACGTCAATTAGCAAGTCTTTGAGAATGACCAACAGATAATCAACTTCCTCCAAGAAGAAGCCGCATTATCCTCTAGAAACTAGAACAAGTTAAAGCAACAGTATGGGGACCAAATTGTCCAACTAAGATCAAACAAGCTGCCCAAAGGCCTAGTCACTTTAGAATCCATTTTCAGCCTAGATGACTAAATGAGAAAATAAAAGGCAAACATGACAGTCAAGGAGGAAGATTATTAACCCATTTCAGTTGATAGGGACAAACTACTCAATATTGACAAGGTATGTACTCTAGAAAAACATGCTTTTGTGGAACTTTGTCAAGAATTTGTTGATGTCCTTGTATGGTTTTATGAAGACCTTCTGAGTTTTGATCCTAATTTAGCACAACGCATTATTGAATTGGATCCTGCGGCTAAACATATTAACGAAAAACATAGGCCTCTCAATCCGTGGATTGAGCCACTCATGAAGAGGGAACTGAACAAGTTGATTTAAGAAAATATCATCTTTCCCATCAAACATTCAACGTGGGTTGCAAATTTGGTCCCTGGGCGTAAAAGAAATAGAGATATCAAGGTGTGTGTTGATTTCAGAGACCTAAACAAGGCATCCTTGAAGGATCACTTTCCGTTGCCTTCTATGAAGCAAATTCTTCAAATGTTAGCAGGTTCAAAAAGGTTTTCCCTACTAGATGGATATTCAAGATACAACTAAATCATGGTGAAAGAAGAGGATCAGTTCAAAACCACTTTCACCACGAAATGGGGAACCTATGCCTACAAGAAAATGCTTTTTGGTCTGTCTAATGCAGGAGCAACATTTTAAAGAGCCATGGATATGGCATTTAAAGGACTAATCGACAACATTGTTCTTGTGTATCTTGATGATATCACCGTGTTCTCCAAAAATGCAAAAGACCATCTGCTTCACCTTAGGCAAGTATTTGAAAGATGTAGACAATTTTAGGTCCCTCTCAATCACAAGAAATGCATCTTCCTAGCGCATGAAGGCAAGCTCCTAGGCCATATTGTCTCCAAACAAGGGCTTGTAATAGATCTGGAAAGGGTGAGTGCTATTTTGGCTCTGTCATTGCCATGTCACAAGGTGTTGCAAAGTTTCGTGGGAAGGATTAACTTTGTTAGGCGGCTCATCCCAAATTTTGCAAATCATGTTAGGCTGCTGACATCCATGTTGAGAAAGGATGCACATTTCAAGTGAACTGCAGAAGGGAAGGGTAGCTTTGAAGTCATCAAACAAGCAATCCCATGCTCCTACCCTCATCAATTCATATTTCTACAAGGATTTCACCTTGTATGTCTTTGGAGGCACGGACATAATAACCTCCATGTTGGTGCAAGCAAATGAAGAAGGTTTGGAACAACGAATTGCATTCTTCAGCCAAAATCTAGAAGACTATGAGGTGAGATATTCATTTATTGAGAAACATTCCTTGGTTGTTATAAGAGGTTTAAAGATAAGATAATTTATTAATGTCCAACAAATGACCACAAAAGTAGGTCAATGGGATTGCAGAGTGCAAAGCTAAAGGACCCAACAAGAGGACCCAAACAAGTTTCCTGAAACACAAAGAGAGAATGGAGAAGAAGAGATGGAGGCAACAAGTGTCGAGAAACCAGAAAAGGAGAAGAGGGAGCAACACCCCTAACACCATCACCTAACAATCGAGGCCGACTGGAAGTAGGTCGCAATGTGCCGATGTCCAGTATCTCAAATTGTAGAATGGCTGGAAGTAGCTCGCAATGCACCAATGTCCAATATATTGTTATTAGTGTCTAATAATAAGGTTCATCTCATGCTATCTCATTCTAGGGTAAAAGAATTTCTTTTAAATAAAGACTTGAATGAGAAGAGAGTTGGTTGGATAACCAAGGTCACGGAGTATGATATTGATATTAAGGTGAGTATATTGGTTAGAGGCAGCGGGCTGTGTGAGCAGCTAGCCTCGAATCAATAGATTGATAAAGAGGCTTGTTGGCTAGATTTTCTGCACAACTGAAAACCTAGGCAGTCATGAGATAAATCTCCCTCATTTATCGATGAGGCTCCCGTGTAAGATTTTGTCAGTTATATATCCTAATATCTATTTGTTGGTATTACTTTAACTACGTAGCTCATGAACCATAGCTAGATAGTTTTGCAGCAAGTAAGCAACTGTAAAAGAAAGGAAAAAATCTGCAGAAGAGGAAAATAATAGGAAACAGGGAGAAAGGAGAGAAGATGTGCAACCCAATCAATAGTTTACAGAGTTGATCGCATGCACATAGATTAAAACAAATAGATCATGAAATACATAATTCAAAGCAAAGGAAACGTTCAGATCTAGATCTAGAATAACACAAAGTTTATGAATAGATCTAGAAATAAATATGAGACGAATGCACTGTTGACACAAAGTTCTCTGGAAATCTCTTCTCTATTCCTCTGCTTGCAGAAAGCTATTAAGCTATTAAGGGTCTCAGCTCAAAGTCTGGAACACAAGAATGCTGATTACAAATCCCGATCCTCTAACCCGTAGGTTATTCCTCTACTTATAGTGTGTAGAGGGGAAATTACAAATGAGAAACTGCAATTGAACTGGAATATGAAGAAGAAGTAAAGGGAACATTTGGCAGTCATCTTCCTAAATTTCCTCTCTTGGTGACATGCATCAGGAGTCTAAGTCAAAATTGTGCACATCTGTCACCTATCTTAAAGAATCTTCCCCAATAACTTAAAGTAATGATTTTTAAACCAATAACTTTAATTTTACATTTTCATCTGGGAACATAAGAAACAAGAGAAGGAAGAAAAGAAGAAAGAAGATCTACCAACTGTAACACATACTTTCTTTTTGTTCTGATATTGAATATACTTGTCAAACATGTAACTCAACATATTCCCATCTGTTTTAACAATAACATCTCTCTCGGTTCTGAACTGTAACAACCCTCTGGACAAAGCAGCAATGTTAGCCTTCACTCTCTCTCTAAACCAGACCCATATCCCTCCACATCTGCTTGAAGCTTTATGAGTCTATCAATTGAATCCATCGTGAAAGCTATGGTGGCTTCATCAACTTCTTTCCACACAACCATCATAAATTCCTCATGGGAAGTAGGTAATTCATCTGGGATGCTCACCGGCACTTCTCCCATCTTACTCTCCAGCAACTGCATCCTCTTTAGCATTTGTTCGAGGATCTCTATGCGGAAGGAAACTGAAATCTCTAACTGCTTCCCCTTTTCTACCAATTCGCCAGGCACGATCTGCTCTGCAATCAACACATCCTTCGGCAACGAGTGTATCTTAGCCAAAGTATCGAGATGACTTTCAGCAACTATGTTCTCATCTTCTATCTGTGTCATCAGTTCTTTCAGCTGAGATGCTGCCCTGTGCATGTTCTCCAATTCAACCGGTATCGGTTCGAATTGCATTGAAGCTTGGTGAATGATTTGTTCTTTCCAGTGAGCAATAGCTTTGACTTGGTTCCCTGCATCTTCTACCTCCTACATCAGATGATCACTCACCTGCTCATGTGCTAGAATAGGTTGAGAGGAAGGTCTAGCAACCTTAGCAATGATCTCGCATAGCTGGAACACTTGCTTTTGAAGCTTGGATCTCTCAGCGTTTTCTTTGTAAAGCTTAAGGAATAAAACATTCATTAGTGTTTGCGTATCCTACTTTAATCCTTCTGTGGTAGTTTGACCTATTAACACTTTGGTAACTGCTATATCAGCTGCCGTGAGATCTCCCTTGTGCTTTCCTTCTACTGGAACAGATAACTCAGTGAACTTCTGTACCGATTCCTCAATAATCAACCTAGAAGTCATTTTGGCAACTTTAGGTCTTCTATCTCTTCCACCCAAACTTAGGAGTAGTTGAAAGTCGTGTTCTTCCAGGTTGATCTCCTCTCTAGCTTCTGGGATTGTCTGCAAAACTAACCATGATGAAAAGTTGCTTCTTGGGGAATGAGAAGTCGCCGAGTGCACCATCTCATGCAATGACTTCGCTCTATCGGAATTTGCCATTGTGTTATGACTGCCACCCTCTGAATTGTCCAAAGATAATGCTTTTTCAAACTCCGCCATCTGTGCCTTCAACTTCTCCGCATGGATAGGTGAAGACCTGAGTGGTCGAGGAGAAAATACAAATGACGTTGGATTCAAAGGAGGAACAACAAGATCTCTTTGGGGTTTCGGGGCTGCTGAAGTGCTACAAGTTGATGTTGGAGAAGTTGGAACTAGCACGATAGTTGTAGATTTGGCCTTCTCCTATATGTGAGACTTTTTGTGAACTTTAAGCTTTTCCAGCCTTCTGCTGCTTTCACCTTCGTGCTTCCTCTTGCTGGAAGCTCCTGCGGTAAAGTTGCCTGTGATCTGATTCATCAATGCTTCATCTAGGCAATACCTCTTTGTCAGCAACTAGTTCGAAGTGTTAACCAGAACTACGGAAGATCTTTTGTCAATCGTCTGATAGCCACTAATGTTTTCCTGAAGAGTAGCCCTATCTCCTCCCATCTGATGATACGAGTCAAGTATCACATGCCCATCATCTGCGAGATTCGCAAGAATCCGTGCGAAACCATAATCAGGCACTTGTTGCGCCGATAACCTGCTGAAGTCTTTCTTTCTGACTTCATACTCGTTCCTACACTTCATTCAGAAGTCCTCCAACGAAGGCACATGTGAGTATTCCTGGGAGATTGTCTTCCTCGCTACTCCATATGGGTCAAAGTTCAGCTGTGCTGGGAAGAACTCAGACTCATACTCAGAAAAAATTTCAGCTTCGACTCCTCTAGCTTTGTGGATGCTCTGGCAGCTGTTGTAATCCACTGTGACTGGAAAGAAACTTGTAGATTTGTGCCGTTTTGATTGTAAGTCTTGCATCTCCATGAGCTGTCTGCACAACTCCATGATGACCCACTTGTCGTTTGGATACCTCGGTAACTTTACTAGTTCTCCCGAAAAGCCAGTCACCCTGAGATAGGTGAAGTCTGCAAACTGGATGAAAATGGAGCCATGCTGAGATACAACTTCCCAAGCTTCTTTGCTCACCCTGCTAGTCTTTAGATCACTGTTTAGTTTGCAGATGAATTCATAGAATAACCCATTGTTTACTGCTTTGTAATCTTTGTGGCATTCGTGAACTATCAACTGTGGGTAGCACTCAAAGATAGGATCTTTCGTTAGTACGCCCTGTCTATCCAGGTTGGAAAATATACCCTGCGAGGCTGCTGCATATACAAGGTATGAAGTCATTTTGAAGCTGTAAGTTTGCCTCACACTCCGAAGTTGCCCACCGATGTTGTCACTAATGATCTCTGCCCAATTGATTATTGAATCAACTCTGTTGATCTCTATAGTCCTCACGAAAGCATACATCCATGACCAAAAGTTGTGAGTATTAACTTTCCACTTATCCTGCAAAGCAATTTAGTGATAGCATCCACCTCCTGCAACAAGTTGGATTGCGGAAGAGTTCTCGGGAACTTTGATGGAGATCTGGGCTTCTTCATATATATGTTGTTCATTATGCCCACCCAATCTGCTTTGTATTTCTCCCATCTGTTTCCTGCATCTAACATGCTGATTGCAATCACCACCGTTCGTGTCGGAATCTTCAGACAATAATTGATAAACTATGCGTCCAACCTAATAATTGTCTTTCCTGCAGCATCCCGGGTTGTTCTGGAAAGAGGATGATATGATCTAGCTCACTCTATGACAAATTCGGGCAACTGAGCTGTGACTGGGAATGCTGATGCTTGAATAATTCCACAACTTTTCATTGCCTGCATAAGAAATGTCTTTCCGGCCCTAGATCTGTCAATTATTTTGGAGATGGGTTCTGGGCCTATGTTTGTGTCATTGATATCAGCAAATCTGGAAGTTATGCATGATTCTGCTGATCCCTCTCTATCATCACGCTTCATCATGGCTAGAGCAGTCTTTGTCTGCATTCTTTTTCTTTTAATCCTGCCGGAATTCTTTATAACTGGATCAATTCGTGCAGATCTAGCAATTTCTTCAGATTTAGAAGATATATTCAATGTACCTGACATTGATTTGAACTCCCTTTCACATGTATGAACACCTGTAATGAATACCTGCAATTATTTCAGACAAAGACGAAGTCCAGAGCATGAATACTTGATTTCTGTCACCTAAAATCTGAATATGAAACCCGTTGCCCTAAAATTTAAGGCTTTGCTTGCATGCAAAGCAAGCATAAATATTTTTAAATTCACCTGAGCACTTATAACAACAGGCAGATAATTATCATAGCATAAATCAAGCTATTCCAACCCTACGCGCCAAACCTTGAAGCTTCCCGGCAATGAAAAACACCTCTAGATGCATGAATCCTCCTTTCCTTGCCGCCAAAACTGTCTGGGCTGCAATCCTTAGCAAAAAGAATTAATTGCTTTTTCATTATGGTAGCCCATGCTTATATAACCCTCAACATTCCATTTCTAATAATTGTTCATCCTATTCCTGACAATTAATTAAAAAACAAACATGTTTATTCACCCAAATTGGGCGCCCAATTTTGTATGTTGTTGGCTGCCATTAAATAAATTTATTTTATTTATTTTTAGCATGCTTCTTTCAGTTCTCTTTGGCTTATCTTCATGCATTGACTTTTCCTCCATCCTTGGCGCTAAAATTAGGCAAAGCAGCTATTAATAAATATCATTAAAAACATTGTTTAATGCCTAAATGGGTCGCACTTTTTGGCAAGGGTGAATTCTAAAAATAAGAAGTCAACTTTTGATGGGAATTTTCACTCTGCACCGCAGCTCTAAAAATCCCTTCTTCCACTTAAGTTATTTGACTTTTATAATGGAAATTTTTACCCTGCAAGGCAGGTAATAAATTCCCACCTACCTGCCACCTCTAATTTTCCCACTGCAGCTTAAGTGACTTCCCAAAAAAATGCGACTTATATTGAAAATAGCTTCTTTGGAAAAAGTGCGACTTGTATGGGAAAAGTTAGCTTGCTAGGCAAACAGAAAGTTCCCACTGGTGCTTTAAGTGATTTTTCTTTATTTTATAATGGGAATTTTCACCCTACAAGGCAGATAAGAAATTCCCGCCTGTCCGCTGCCTCTAATTTTCCCATCGTAGCTTAAGTGACTTTGACTCCATGGGAAAAAGTACCCTGCAAGGCAGGTAAGAAATTCCCGCCTACTTGCCACTGCTAAAAATCCCATTGCAGCTTACACTCATTAATTTCAAAAAAATGCGACTTGTCTAAGAGAGGCTTTTTGTGCATGACTTCATCCATTTTGGTTAGAAGCTTGTATTTTGAGGCTGATTCCTTCTGGTGCTATGTCGGTAGATGATCTCCAGATGCTTTAAGCAATTAAACAAACTATACTGATGAAGGAATTGACCTAGGGGAATTTCACAGAGAAGCAAACGGAGAAAACCGGAGAAAAACATAAAAGAAATAAATAAAAGCAAAAAATGTTGCTAGAAGCTGCAGATAATACCCTGAATTCATTCCTGGTGAAAACCCTACTGAGATGAGTGAATACTGGCATGGAAAACCTCAACAGGATTCAACCGGAGCACAATTTACTTCAAACAGGGCATTATTTATTCAATAAATAATTAAATAAAAATTTCCCACAGACAAAACTTGGCAGCGGGATAAAATGAGTTTGGGCATCTGGGTATTTGTCGAAATTGGCTCATAAGATTCACTGGGAATATCCTAACATGATACAGACATCTTCCGGCAATAAAAACACAAAAAAGACCCACTATTTTAAAAGAACAATTTTTTTTTCAAATGGGTTGTCCTAGATTTCATGGTGAAATCTGGGGACACCAAGGCTGTCCTCATGTCCTAGCATGATGAAGAACAATGAGATGTTGCCTTGCTTACTCCTTGTTAGGCTCATGATATAGTTAACTTTCTCCAAACAGGGTGATGTCCTCAAGGCCTGAGTAAAACCAAGAGGAGATACTTTAAACTCCAATCCATCTCTTATGTGCTCGTCAATGGAATTTTGTTGAGAAAGGATGTGAATGGCATCCGTCTAAGATGCGTTAAGTCAATTCAAGTTGAGAAGGTTCTGCATGAGTTTAAAAAAAGGAGAAGCAGGCGGTCATTTTGCTTCGAAGACCACAACAACCAAAATCATGAAGGGCGTCTATTATTGGCCAAATCTCTTCAAGGATTTCCATGCATGGATTAGAACGTGTAAGAAATGTGCCTTTTTCAGAGGGAAGAAAAGACTTGCATCCTTCCCACTTCACCCTATTTTCGTAGATCAGTCGTCCACATAGTGGGGGTTGGATTTCATAGGAGTAATCAATCCACACTCTAGCTTGGGACACAAATGGATTATGACAACCACAGATTATTTCTCCAAGTGGACAAAGGTGATCACGTTGAAGGAAGCAAACGAATCCAACATTCTAGATTTCTATAAATGAAGTGAAAAGAAAACTTTTTAACGTCTGCGAGGCTAAAAATAGCCTATGAGATAGTAAAACCAGTTTCCTTTATTTTCATCATTTTTGATCTTCTGTTAGTCTTGATGATGAAGTCCCCCATTTTATTTATGAACTCTTCATTGAACATGTCCTATAATGACAATGTTGTGAAATTGATTGCATGTCTCAAACGAATGTCATTATAAGCATTGCATTCTAAAATACAGTGTTTTTCCGATTCCACTGCCCCATTTGAGCAAAAGACACAGTCTCTTGTCCCATTTTTCTTTAGGCCTTTTCTATCTACCTATTTCACATCTAAGCTGATGAGAATTAGTCGTTAGTTGAGCTATGAGAATTTTAGCTCTCCAAGGGATGAGGGCCCCTTTTAAGGCCTTTTGTTGATGATCAAAAGTGTAGTTAAATTCTTCGAGGTGGTATCTCTTTTTTCTCCCCATTTTTTCCCACATAGCTTCATGGAACTTATCTATTACAAATGCTTTTATTTCTTTATTGTCCTTGGGTCATGCATTCCATTCAATGTTCGATCTTTTCATCCACTTGATGTTTTGATTCACCCATGACCTTTTTCTCCTGCATAAAGACATTGTAACTAGGTTTGGCGTCCCTTTTACCATAATCTTAGATAATGCTTTGGCATTTCTCGGCACCAAAATCCTTGACTGGGCTGTTAAGAATGGCATCCATCTAAGCACCTCATCAAATTATTACCCCCAAGGAAACGGACAAGCTGAGTCAACCGACAAGAACTTATTGAAAATCATAAGAAGGACCTTGGAAGAAAACTAAAGGACATGGCACACTAAGTTGAAATCGGATCTATGGACGGACATGATCATCCTTAAGCGATCAACAGGAAGTTCACCATACAAGCTGGTTTATAGTAAAGAAGCAAGGCTACCTATATCTCTCAAGTTACCTACATTAGAACTCATCAAATAGTTTGAAATATTTGAATTTGAGGCCATGGAAGTTAGATATGCGAAACTCATGGAGCTTGAAGAATCTAGAAGTCAAACCTTGCAAGCTATGGAGCTGAATCAAGCTCAAATCAAGAAATGCTTTGATAGAAAAGTAGTAGCCAAAAATTTCCAAAAGGGAGACCTTGTGCTTAAGTGGGATCAAGATAGAGCCAATCCAGGTAAACATTCAAAGTTCGACACAATGTTGAGTGGCCCTTATGTGATTTCTAGATGCAAGCCAAGCAATGCTTTCCAATTGTCAAAATTGGATGGAGTAGAACTTATGATCCCAGTCAATGGGGTCTATATGAAACATTTCTTTTGAAAAAGGAATCCTACCTTGTATATAGTAGTTTAGTTTCAATTCCTCCAAGTGCTTTTGAGCACATGTCTTGCTGTTAGAGTAATTTTCTTTGTAATAAGTGCTTTTACATTTTTTGCATGTTTCACTTGGAGCATGTATGATCTTCCATTTTTGTACATAAGTTTTGGAGCCACTTGCCGTTATATGTGGATCATTTTAGAGCAGGTTCATAGCGGAAATTAGATAGTCGGAGTGAGTTTCCGTGTTTATCCTTCAGAACTTGCTAGATCAACTTCAGTCCAATGTTGGGTTCATGCGGATCCAGGAGGCAAGGTTTTTAGGATGAAATCAGTTCTCAAGGATAAGCTCGACTCCATGCTCAATGCATGCTTCAAGGCAGTTGGTCTTCATCATCGAGTAGGCAGATGTCCCCTAGAGGTTGCTAAATTGTTTTTCAAAATTACACCCCATGTAATTTTGAACAACTCATCAAAGAGACATCCATTTTGTGTTCTAGAAATGTTGCGGGAGACTAGTTTAATCTACTGCAAAATGCAAGAATTTAGTGTTTTGTGGGTTCTCCTAATCCGCGGAACAAAGAAATGAGTAGTGCGCAGACTTAGGTGAAAATTGGTGAAATTTAGTGTTGCGCGACATTTCTCAAACTTATGCAAGCACTAAGGGAGTAAGTCTCTTACGGGTCAAAGTCAACAGAGTACGGCAAAATTGTCTATCTGCGGTAAATGGAAGAAATCAGCTAAAGTCAAAAGCCGCAGAACACTAGCTTGGTGTTCCACGAGTTTGCCAATTGTAACGTCCCGCGGGTTTTCTCAAACCCGTGAAACGAAAGAAAATAGCCGCAAGGCTATAGCCGCGGACTTAAGAGTTAGACCCTCACGAGTGGAATGAAGTATTTCTACTCATCAAGGTAAGCGGGGGAAATTGTGAAGGTCCACGGAACAAGGAAATTTGAATATTGCGGTGAAAGCCGCGGAACATAGCAAAAGTTGCACCGGACTCCAAACTAGAGAGCCAACCACCCCTGAATTATGGCGCCATTGTATGCAGTCTGATGGCATGTGATAGACTCAAGGGTCGCGTTGTGGTTCGCTGGAATTGGGGGTGTCCATACCTGTACTATAAGAAAACTCTGAAAGAAATCATGGCACCCACACTCATTCAATGTAATGATCAGAGGCAATCAGTTCCAACTTGGCGGTCCTTTCTCTTCCCTCTTCCCTCTTTTCTCCATTCCAAGAAATCGTATAAATATAAGTGCCCTCACACATGCAAAGGGTTCTTTCTTGCGGAGTTGTAAGCTTTGCTTTAAGTTTCCATGCTTTTGGACCGCTGTAACTACATCTTTTGGAAAGTTGTCAAGCCTCTGTTCCTGTAAATGCAAGTAATATCGTTTAATGAAATGCAACTGTGGTTCTTCCTTCATGCGTTGCATATTGAATGTGAACCCCTGATCCTTTTGTCTCTCTTCAAATCTGCGTATTCATCCTTAACGAAACTTTGAGTTTGCTTTGGATTCCAACGTGATAGTTTTGACCGTGTCAACATAAGCCAAGTTTGAACCCTGTTTTAGTTTGGTGCATCAGCCTCTTTTAGTTTGCAACCTCCCTTTCCCTTCCCTCTCAACTTTGAATCCTATGAAGCGTAGTTTAGTTTTAGTTTAGTTGTATTCTTAGGGTGTAGGTTAGTTGCGGTGGGCTATAAGACAAGAGGAGCCAACCTTCTCTGGAGGTTGATCTTGCTTAGCAAAGTTCCACACTTTCGAGATCATCCCATGTTACCCAAAGCTCTGGATGTTCATTTGTGAACATTCAGAGGGCGCAACTTTTGGCGTTAACAACAACTAATCAAGGGGAATTTCCTTATTGTTCTCTTTTTCATTTATCAGCTCATGGGGAAAACAGTGATGGTAGGATAGTCACCATAACCGGGGTAGTGAGATGCTTGATATGTGAAGTGGGTAAGCCATGTGGTATTTTTATATTTGGTGTCATACAAGTAGATTCAATCATTATTGTTGGTAAATGGTTGTTCTTGGGCATTGTTGAGGTTTATTCCGTCAATGTTGGGGTGTTTTAAGCCCCTATGCCATTAAAAGTGTGGAATATTTTGAAGAGAGGTCATAATTACAACTGATGTACCCTCTTTTCAACTGTTGTTCACAACTTTTCCAGCTACCTTCCTACTTATGAGACACAAAGAAAAGAGCCTCCAATTATAACGTTGTAGAAATTCCAAACTACTACTAACGTTGGCATATTTGTGGCTGATTTAAGGTGGTTTCCAGCCACTAACATTCTGTTTTTTGAGAGGAAAATGCGAGGTTACAGCTGTTTTTGGGACAACATTACCGAAGTTTGGGGAATCCATCATTTGGATGAAAATTAAGAGATGATGGAAAGCAAAAGAAGGGAGGTAGCTAGCATGTCCCTACGACACGATGAGGAGAATGTAAAAGTGTTGTTAAACATTGTTGTTTTCTTTGATATGTTTGCGTCATGTGCAGGTACATCAAAGAAGGAGCCACATAGAATTAGTTGTTAAACATTGTTGTTTTCTTTGATATTTTTACTTTGTGTATTTCCTTTTAAGGCAGGTTGGTTGGGTTATAGTGCTCTGAACATGAAATTAAAAGATAAAATAAGCTCCTTAAGAGGTCGGCAAGGTTGGAGAGTTTCCAACATGGAAATAGATAATAAAGCAAGCTTAAGAGGCCAGTCTACACTCTTATCAGCCAATTTTGACTGCGCAAAATTGTCAAAAAAGACAATTAAATAATTAAAAATGAGAAAATTTTGAAAAGTATTACTTTGCATGGTTCATTGGACTCCTTGCGATCGTCTTATTTTTGTGATCGTTTCGGTCTTCGTTTCGTGATTTTCGGGCAAGAACTCTTCCCGCCAGGCTATAAAACGCATTAAAATACATTAAAATAATTAATTAATATTTAATTAATTAATTGCTCCTTGTTTGATTAAATTAATCACTTAAGGAGTATTTAATTAAATAAATATAAATTAAGATTCATCCGACAAGTTTTGGTGCCGGGGAAGTTAGCTTTTGTTTCCAACTGCCGGGTTGGCATCCCAAACCCGGATTTCCACTTTCCTGGCAATTTCCTTCAAATTCCCCGGACGCGGGTTTTCCTTTGCCAATTGCCAAATCATGGATTGGCAAACGGGCATAAAATTCCCCAATTTCCCACATGGGGAAATTGGACGGGGATTGCCAACCCATTTTGCCATTCCCGTTGGCAATTGCCCGTTACTTTTCCCATTTCCCCTGGCAGTTAAGCCACTACCCGGGATGAGAGGAAGTCGAATTAATCCTCGTAACTTCCTCCATCAAACCCGGTGGAAAAAGTCAGAAGAGAAAATATTTTGTTTGACATTATGTAAGAGAAACCCACGCCATTGTGAGCAAAAGAAATTAGTCACAGCAAAAGAAAGAAGAATTAAGGCAAATATATGCGCATTGTTTTAAAGACAAAGTTTTAAGAGAAAATGTGAACAGTGCGTGAAAGAGACAGCAAGGGCAGGAAGAGCCAAACGTGCACAGTGCGCAGAAGAGACAGCAAAGACAAAGTTTTAAGAGCAAACGTGAACAGTGCGCGCCCAGCCATAAAACCCACGCGCCCAGGGACAGGACGCGCACAGTCTGGGGAATGTTGAATGTTATTCATCTTGTTCAATAACAGTGCGCGCCCAGCAAGAAAAACCCACGCGCCCAGCAATAAAACCCACGCGCCAGAGTCAATGACGCACACAGTCTGGGGAATGTTGAATGTTATTCATCTTGTTCAATAACAGTGCGCGCTGCTTAAGAAACTTGCTCCTGAAAGCTACAGGCCATCCTACAACAATGACCACAGTCAGCTATAGTAGAAGAACGAGATAAAGGTTTAGTTGAGTTGACTCGCCTTTTCATTTTGGAAAGTCACTTCCAACAAGCAGATCGACCAACTATTTTGTTATCTGCTCAGTACTGAATACATCCTCAAATTCGGGATTTTCCTTCAAAACGTTTTTATCAAAATCAATTAAGTGACAGAGTGTTAACAGGAGACCTGATGAAGGTTATTACGGCGCAGAATGAAACGATTCATATTGCTCAGCATTTTATTTTTATTTTTCCCCCTGGAAATGAATTGAATGTGAAGGCCGACTCTGAAAATACCTGCTTGGCCGTTCCGTGTACTACATCCTTGTTACTTGTAAATGATCTCTTTAAGAGACTCTAAAGGGCAATAGGCAATATTTATACCCGTCCATTATGTACATCCAATCAGGCAATAAAAAAAAGTATTCTTTTACCAGGTTCAGAAAAACTTGTTGATTGGAGCCGGGATTGTAGAATCCACTGCCAAAATACCGAGGAGCTCTTTGGCCAAGAATCAGTCTTAAGGGTGTCTATCGACATGTTGAGGGCTTGAACCTGGGTCATCATCATGGCAGCATTAGGTCTTTATTGGTAATAGCATTTTCTCATCGTTTGGGAGGTACAAATGTGCTTATTATGGCAAAGCCAAAACATTCTTACTACAAGTGTTATATAATAAGGAAGAACCGTGAGCATTGTGGTAAAACCATTCTTTTCAAAAATGTCGGGTTAAGCTCGGTATTCAAGTGAGTTGAGCCAGAGAAGAACTCAGGGAGTTCGGTTCTGGAAAGAAGGTAAGACGACACGAAGGGCATGGATCGCCATGGGAGTTCGAATTCAAGTTGAAAATGCATGAGCTCGTAATCAAGCTAGGAGCGATATGATTGAAGGCTCATTAGTGAGTTGAGTCGTCTAAACACCTAAGTGAAGAAGGAGCACATCTCGAGAATTTCTCATTCCACTCATCATTCGTCTTTGCATGATTGCCCTAATTCTTCAGGCCTAATCAACAACACAACACTATAATTCAAAGCATTGGTTCATGCGCAAGCACCTGTAATCTATATCACACAATTTCTAGAGGTGGAACTCGTTGATGAAGTACCTCAAAATATACCAGCCCAACTTGTGGAAGTAGTCACAACTTCTCAACCAAAAGTTGATGATCCGGTTCTTTCACTGCCTGCATTTGAAGAATCATCACAAATGGAGAAAATGGCGACAACATCTTTCTCACAACAAGAAGATCCAATTTCAGCAACACCCAAAGGTGATCCCCTTCAGCGTGATGAAGATCAATTCCCAACGAACACGAGAACCATGTACAATGAGGTACTTGGAGAGGTTCCCACCTGGCTACATGATATCCTGATGAATTGAAAGAGGGTCATCAAGCCAATAGTGATAAACTTGGAAGCGATTGCGTAAATGTTAGAATCCATCATTCCAAAAAAGACCAAATACTACGCTAAGGTGTGTGTCAACGAATTCATAAATCACTTCGATGATTTTTCAACACCACTCGTTCACAATGGGGAAAAGGAGATGGATTTCCAAGACTCTGAAGTCTCACGAATTCTGCTCGGGAGATCAACACTTTGGGATGGTGACAAAGAAAAAGGACATAACTCCAGGCAGTGAATCGCAATTTTGGCTATTGAAGATCTTCCCAATGGCGAAAGACCAGAAGCTGGATTCTGATAAACTAAGGTGGCGTAACGACTACGGTCTCGTGACAAATGAATAATTCACCATGGAAAGGTACTTTGAGCATGTGGAGAATTGTGAATATGAATACGAATGAAGACAAATCTTCTCACACCAGGATATTGCTCAGATAGAGGGGTGGATGAATTGCTCAAGTTTCAAACTCAGCACTCTTTTCATTTGGAGGATTGCAGAGCACAGTCAATGAGTTCATTCCCGTACGATCGGGATAGGCGGACTCTTGGCCCAATGGATAAGGCACTGATCTTAGGTGTCTTGATCTAGGTGGCACATTGCTGACTAGGATGTCTACGTGTGCATACAAGTCATTTAAGTGGGGTCCACATGTACCCATTTCTTTTATTTATGTATTTTTCCTTAAATGACCTTTTAACTTAAGTGGTTTCTATTTTTAGTCACTTTTTAAAAGTTGGTTAGAAAAAGTCAAAGGTCACTTAAGTGCCTTATTTAATGATCATATTAAACCCTAACTACTTTGTAACCAACTTTTGGGTTATAAAAGGAAGTGAGGGGCTCATTTGTAAGGGTGACTTTGAGAGAGGAGAAGAAGATACTTTTGTGCAAGCTTTGTTTCAAGAAGAAACTTTGTGTTCTTTGTGAAAAACATTTCGGAGTTAATAGAATAAGAACTTTGTGTCTCATTTATTGTCTCTTGTAACATTTGGTGTTCTTATGTTCATTAGATGTTAGGTGTTTGAATCTTGCATGCAAATATTATCTTTGATCTTATTGTCAACATTAGCAATCAGTTGTTCTAGTTCACAGTGATCAAGCTCTGACTATCTACTTGCTCATGTGTGTTCCCTTTTGCATGTTCTTGTTTGGCTAACTCAAACTCCGTTTTATTTGTGTTGGTTATTCATCTTTTCTCTTCATGCAATATTAGGCTCTGTTTTTACCTAACTCTTGCATGTTCTTTCAGTCCATTCCATTCCACTCCTTTCTTTCATTTCATTCCATTTCCTTCATTCACTTTTCTTCCATTGATGTTCCAAAACCCCCCCCCACATACAATTTTGAATGTACAGATGTAAATACAGTTTTGGTTTTCAATAAAGGCAGCCTCACCTTCATTGAGGAGGGACTTCGTTCCCACACTGTTGCATGTCATTTGCATGCGTGCAAATCCATATGCTAACAGGTCATACTTGAAAACATAGTTGCATCTAAGTTATCTTTTGGCTTGGTAATGGTTCCATTAATTGTATATAAATTAGAGAAGCATTGTTGGCTAGATTTTCTGCATAGCATCAAACCTAGGCAGTCATGAGATAAATCTCCCTCATTTAACCGGTGAGGCTCCCGTGTCAGATTTGTCAAAAAATGTGTTATTATCTATCAGGGGTTTTACTTTAACAACTTAGTTCATGAACCATAACTAAGAAGTTCTGTAGCAAGTAAGCAGCTGTTTAAGAAAGGAAAATTATAGAAGGAAGTAGAGGAATTCAGAGAAGAAATAAGGAAGATGTGCATCCCAATTAGTAGATAGCAGAGCTAATTGCATGCACATAGAAGAAACTTAATAGATTTGAACACACAGAATTATAAAGCAAAGGTAGTTCTAGATCCAGATCTAAAATAACACAAAGTTTACTTTAAAGATCTAAGATTTAAAAGCAAGAAACACAGTACGTCGTGACACAAAGGTCTCCGGAAACCTGCTTCTTTGTATTCCTCTGCAACAAGTGGCTCTTAGGGGTTCAGCACAAAGTCTAGAACACAAGATTGCTTCTTACAAATTCTGATCGATGATTAACCCGTAGGTTTTTCTCCTACTTATAGAATGTAGGAGGGAAAGTACAAATAGAAGACTCAAACTGAACTAAAGTATGAACAAGTAAAGATGACATTTGGCAATCATCCTCAACTAACTTCTTCTCAAGTGACACATGTATCACTTAACTAATAGAAAGGTTCCACATGACTTCAAGTAATGGTTGCAAAACCAATAACTTAGAAGTTTACAATTTCATCCGGGAACATAGAAAGTAGAAGAAGAAAGAAATAGAAGAAGTCATGCCAGCTGTAACATCTACATCTTCTTCTTGTTCTGAAATCTGATATACTTGTCGAACATATAGTTCAGCATCTTTCCATCTGTTTTAGCTACTGCTTCCTTTTCTGTCCTGAATTGCAGCAATCCTTCATTCAACACTTTGCTGCATGCTTCCACTTCTTCCAAACTTGGCCCAAATCTCGCAATGTCTGCCTGCAGTGTCACCAGCCTACTGATAGAGTTCATCGTGAAAGGCTTGGTGGCTTTGTCAATCCTCTTTTGCACCATCAGAAGAGAACCCTCCAGGGAATCATGCACCTCGTTAGAAACAATCCGCACGTATGAAGTAATACCTCCATCCACTCTTTCCTCAGTGAAAGAAATAATACTGTCCGGCAAATCTGATGTTCTACTCTCAAGCGCCTGCATCCTCTTCAACAAAACTCTGCAGATCTCCAAACGGAAAGATACTGCAAACTCTAGCTGCTTCCCCTTCTCGACTGATCCATCCAACACAATTTGTTCTGCAACCAATACATCTCCCGGCAGCTTGTTGATCTCGG
Organism: Taxus chinensis; assembly: GCA_019776745.2. Lineage (NCBI taxonomy): Eukaryota > Viridiplantae > Streptophyta > Pinopsida > Cupressales > Taxaceae > Taxus > Taxus chinensis. The sequence goes on along the minus strand of CM034152.1, from coordinate 400,519,789 downwards.
CCAAAATACTCAGGTTACTCTCTGCAACTGTATTTATTCCTTCTATGCTTTCTATCAGTTGCTTTAGTTGATTTTTTGCATCGTTCATAACCTTTAGGCGGGCTGGCACTTCCCCAAGTTGCACAGAAGCCTGACGAATAATCAGATCCTTCCATTCGTCAATAGCCTTTACTTGATTGCTTGCATCTTCCATTTCCTGCATAAGATGATCACTCACCTGCGCTGAAATGGGCTGAACGGAAGGTTTAGCAACCTTGGCTATGATCTCACATAATTGAGATATTTGCTTCTGCAACTCTTCTTTCTCCGCCTTTTCACTGTCAAGCCTAAGGAACAAAGCATCCAGCAACGTCTGCGTGTCTTGCTTCAATCCTTCAGTGGTAGCTTGACCGAGTGGTATTTTGGTCACCGTCACATCTTCTGCCGTGAGTTCCTCTTCTACCTTTCCTTCCGCCGGGATTGATATCTCAACAAACTTCTCTCCCGAATCCTCGATGATCAACCTAGAAGTTGCTTTAGCAACTTTAGGCCTTCTGTCTCTTCTGCTCAGATCTTGAAGTAGCTGCAAGTCATGTTCCTCTAAGTTCATCTCTACTCTTGCTTCCGGAACCAACTGCAAAGCTAACCATTCCGAGAAATTACTTCTCGGAGAGTGAGAAGTTGCTGAGTGCACTACCATTTTCCGCTCTGCATCCTCTCCATCAGAAAGTGCCACAGTATCATGGCTGCCATCCTCTGAAACATCCAAGGACAAAGCTCTTTCGAACTCCGTCATCTGCAGCTTCAACATCTCCTCTGGAACGGGTGCTGAACGAAGTGGCTGCGGAGAGAAGATGAACGTTGCTGGTTTTAATGAAGGCATGGAAGCATCCTGCTGCTGTGGTGCGATAGTTGGTGATCCACTAGGTACTGGAGAAGTTGGAGTCAAAGCTATGGTCGTAGAAGTGGTCTTCTCTTTCTCTTGAGATCCTCTGCGTACTTTCAACTTCTCGGACCTTCTGTTGCTTTCTCCTTCATGCTTTCGCTTGAGGGAATCTCCTGTGCCGAAGTTGCTTGTGATTTGGTTCATCAATACTTCATCAAGGCAGTATCCCTTCGTTAACAACCAGCTCGAAGTACTCACCAACACAGCTCCAGATCTTTCTTCTATTGTGCTGCAGCCGCCATTGCTATCCTGCAGTAGAGCTTTATCTCCTCCCATTTGGTGGTAAGTGTCAAGTACCACGTTCCCATCATCTTTAAGATCCGCAGGTATCCGCGCTAGTCCAAAGTCAAATACTTGCTTTGCCGACAGCCTGCTGAAATCTTTCTTTCTGACCTCGTACTCACTTCTGCACTTCATCCAGAAATCTTCTAACGAAGGCACATGTGCGTACTCCTGGGAGATTGTCTTCCTGGCTATTCCAAATGGATCGAAATTAAGCCGTGTAGGGAAGAACTCTTGCTCATACTCGGACAACATCTGTGCTTCCATTCCTCGAGCTCTGTGAATGCTGATGCAACTGTAATATCCCACAGTGAGTGGGAAGAAGCCCGTAGACTTGTGCCGCTTCGACTGAAGGTCGTGTAACTCCACAAGTTGCCTGCTCAGCTCCATGGCAATCAATCTGTCACTCGGGTACCTTGGCATCTTTGTTGGTTCACCTGAAAAGCTCGTAACCCTGATGTATGTGAAATCTGCAAACTGGATGAATACACTGCCAATCTTGGACACTGCTTCCCATGCTTCCTTGCTTACCCTGTGAGTCTTCAAGTCTTTGTCTAACCTGCAGATGAAATCGTAAAAGAAACCATCGTTGATCACTTTGAAGTCCTTCTCGCACGCAGGTGCAGTAAGCTGTGGGTAGCACTCGAAAATGGGATCCTTGGAAAGAATACCACATCTATCCAGCTTGGAAAAGACACCCTGTGAAGCTGCAGCATACACCAAGTATGAAGTCATCTTGAAGCTAAAGGTACGCTTCACGTTCCGCAGTTGCTCACCGATGTTGCTGCTAATAATTTCCGACCAATTGATTATAGAATCAACCTTGTTGATTTCAATGGTCCTGATGAAAGCATACATCCATGTCCGGAAAGTGTAGGCATTCGCTTCACCATTCAACCTGCATAGCAATTTGACAATATGATCAGCCTCCTGCACCAAATTGGATCGTGGAAGAGTTCTCGGGAACTTGGAAGGGGATCTAGGCTTCTTCATGAACTGGCTATTCATGATGCTCACACAGTCAGCTCTATGCTTTTCCCACCTACTGTCAGCATCCTGAATGCTAATAGAAGTCACCACCTTTCGTACTGGAATCTTCAAACAATAATCGAAGAATTCTGCATCCAAACGAATTGTCTTTCCCGCAACATCTCGCACTGATCTGGATGAAGGATGATAAGATCTAGCACACTCCATCACAAACTCTGGCAATTGGGCTGTACACGGGAAAGCTGCAGCTCGAATAATTCCACTACTTTTGACCGCACGCATGAGTGAAGTCTTTCCAGCTCTGGATCTGTCAATCAAATCAGAAAGAGGTTCTGGGCCTAGATCCGTGTCTCCTATGTCTGAAAGTTTAGAAGCAATGCATGAATCCATCGTGCTCTCTTTTTCATCTCCTTTTCCCATGGCTTTATCAATCTTCGTCTGTATAATTCTTTTTCTTCTAATTTGGCCGGATTTCTTCAATACTGGTGCAGATCTGGACAATTCTTCAGATTCGGAGGATATTTGCAATGTATTGGACATTGATAAATACTCCTTTTCTTTTATAAAGCACCTGTAATGAGTTCCTGCAATTTATTCAGACAAAAATGGCCACCGGAGCATGAATAGTGAATTTAAATTATAAAAATCTGCACTTTTCAAGTCTGCTGCCCCAAAAATTGGTGTTTAATTTGCACATAAAGAGAGCATGAATCCTTTCAATCAACACCTGAGCTCCTGTTACACTTGTGAAAACAACTATGCCGACGAAGATCAACCTTCTCCAAAGCATGCGCCAAATCTGGAAGCTTTTAGCCTTTGTTAGCACTTTGTCTGCGCAAAATCCTTCCTCTAATGGGGGCGCACTTTTTCTCCTTGCTGCAATTGTTAACCTGTGAATTAAATAATTCATCCATATGGCTGCCCATGCTTATATAACCTTCATAATTCTATAATTAATAATTGCCCTAACAATTAAAGGCAATTAATTAATTAAAAATCATGCTTTTCTCTTTTAAAAATAGCATGTTTAAGGACAGCCATCCAATAAATTAAATTAATCCAATTTAATCCTTCACACAGCACTTCACTCAAGTCTCACAGTGTGCTTTGACCATAGCCACTGAAAATAGAAATTAATTTAATGATTTAATGCTTCAAAAATCATTAAATAATGCCTAAATGGGGCGCACTTTTTGAGAGAAGGGGGCAGCCACTAAATAAATTAAATTTAATTAATTTAATCTATTTCTTTTATCCCTTCTTTGACTTCTTTGACTTCCTCAAGCTTGGGCGCACTTTTTGAAGGAAGAAAGATTATTTAAAATAATCAATTTAATCACTTTAATCCATCACCAAAGGGGGCGCACTTTTTTGCACATGTAATTCTATTTTTAAGAATTTTTCCATAATGGGATTTTTTACCCTGCCAGGCAGGCACCAAAATCCCATGATCCACTTAAGTGATTTGACTTTGACAATGGGATTCTTTACCCTGCAAGGTAGGCACTAAAATTCCATGATTTCGCTTAAGTCACTTTCCTTTTATTATATCATGGGAATTTTCACCCTGCAAGGTAGGCAATAAATTCCCACCTGCCTGCGGCCTCTATTTTTCCCACTGCAGCTTAAGTGACTTTTATAACACGGGAAAAAGTACCCTGTCAGGCAGGTATACAATTCCCATTCTGCCTGCGGCTTATGTTTTTCCCATCGCAGCTTAAATCCTTTGTTTTCCAAAAATGCGCCCATCCCCGCAGGGGCTTTCCTGTGCACGACTTCGCTTTTTCCCAGTGATCCAGACCTCGGATGATGACTTCCTCCGGGCAAAATGTGTGTGTATGTTTTCCAGTTGCTCCAGGCCAAAAATCAGGTTTACCCGGCGAAGGAGTTATTCCAGAGAAATTTTACAGAAAACAGAAACGGGACACCACAAAAACACGGAAAATTGCCAAAAGTTACATATAAAGCCCAAAACTTAGAATAAGTTAAAATCCTTCTGGTACATAGGAATAATAACATATCTGCTCATAACAGAGTTGAAACGGAGCGCAAATAGCCTCATACGAGGCTCAAAATAATTAAATACAAATTTTCCGTAGACAAATCCCGACGACAGAATAAAACAATTTTGGGCATTTGGGTATTTGGCGAAAAGGGCTAATATGGCTCTTTAGGATTATCTTGGTGCAATACAAGAACTTTCAGGCAATAAAAACAACAAATGACCCATTATTTTAAAAGTACGAAATTTTTTCGGATAGGGTAGTCACAGATTTCAGGGTGAAATCTGAGTGACACCAATAGCCCACACATATGAAAGAGCTTAGCCATCTGGTGACTTTCCGCACAACCTACCACTTCTCCCCTTAGCGCCCAGACTCAAATGCTTTGCCAATATCCTATAGGCACACAAAACATTGGTTTGAATAACTCTAAAAGACTTTCATGCTAATCAAATTGTGAATCTTGAACCTCTGTTACATTTGAACTAATCAAAAATTAGATCAATAAACAACTATGAAAATATGCTGACACACAAATGGGGTTTAATGTAGGTTGCATCTAATTATTGTGGTAAATAAATATATATGTTTGTAGGCAGTGTAATGTTGATTTGAGGTTGCAGACACTTGGCAGTTTCACGCTTAAGAGAGGGATATGCATGAAGGCTCAAATTCTACAAAGAAGAATCTGCTTGCTAATCAGCTGCAAAGAGGTCTCTGGCAGGCTAGTAGGCGAATGCAGATAAGAAAGGAGCTGCTGATTGAAGTGAGTCTTCACGAGCCCTATAAGACTCCTTACATAGTATGCGTTAGGTAAATGTTACACCAACATCGAGTGAGCTGCAAACTTAATTCATACTATTTCAAACTGGTAAGTAATTCGTGGTCCAATATACTAGATCTGTACTGTGAAAGATTGAAACTTGCTTGTAGACAGTTATAAATGGTCCCTTTGTTGATGTGAACATGCTACTACAAGGATGTGTAATGATGGTTATTCAGCACCCAAATGAACCCAATGTGAATAGAGAGATGAGATATTGGTACAGCAACTCTAAATTTGGGTTTTTAAATGGAACTGGTAAATAACCACAGTCAGGGGACATACATATCCCTCCTCTTTAATGGAGTTAGCTTCCCTTATTGAAAGGGATGTTCAGTGCACAACTGTATATGTGGCATGTACACAATGTTCATGCAGGCTGCCGAGATTGATGGAATATCTCCTAGTTTAATGTTCATATCATGGTGCCAGAAGATCATCAATACATTGTGAATGTTGTAGAATCTAAGGATGCGAGGAAAGAAGAACATAACAATTTCCTTGAAGGAAGATACAAACTAGCAGACTCTAAAACATTATACGTATTGGTGCCAAACGTGTCCCCATGTCTTGCAGAACTGCAGAATCATTCACTTTGACGATCACCAATATGAATTCCACAGAAGCTGTGAAGTTCTAGAGCCTGCATATAAACAAGAACACAAAGTCTTCGTACCATAAAAGATGGATGAAAGCCAAATCTGCAGACAATGTAATAGTTGTGAATGATAGCAGATCCACACTAAGGTGAAAAACTTCTACTTTGCTTACATTTCAATCAGATTACCTTTGCAGCGTCTACACAATCCAAGCCTGTTAGAACAGAGATTGTGAGAAGGAAGAAGACACAATAGGGATAATCCAAGAGCAGTTTCATAATCAGTTACAAAAATGATAAAAGCTGCATTCAAGGATATTTATCCACGCTAGGGTGTACACTCTCACAGCATTTTGCCTCAGCCGATTCCATGCCTGTTATGGCAAAACCAGGTGGCATAGATATTGTCTATGCCGCTTCATCCTGCCATGGCAAACTTTCAAAGTCGATTCGTCCACCATGGGAGAGATTCAAAATGAAGCGGGCCTTAGGACGCCTTTCGCATATCAATGCCCTTTGGAGAATGCTAACAACACTGGAGACAATTTGGCTTAGCCCATCCACTTTTGATTATGGCACTTGGACAACGTGGCCTTACTTGGGTGGGGACGGAGTCGCTGTTCTCTTTGCCAATTTTACATCTTTTCAATGTGGGCTCAAAAACTCAAATATGCTCCGCCTTAGCCTGCTTCCCTGCTATGAAAGCTTGATGCAACACTAGAGAATTTGACTTAGAAAATTATGGCAACTTGGACAACCAATCTTCCCATGGCTCGCTCCAACGACCCACTTTCCTGCTTTGACTTTTTATAGTGATTCGCTGCAACCCTACACTCTTCAACAATTTGTCCATGTCTTCCCGCTGACGCTTGAAACATGGTAATTTTGTCCTTTGCAGGCCAGTTCAACGGGGCCTGGGCGTGATGCCTTTCTTTGACTAAGTCCCTTTTGTTGGAGGCCGTATAAGCTGACCCTGTCCCATCACATGAAAACCGCAACGCACATTTGAGACCTTGCCAACACTTCATTTTGAGCTTTGAAGTTGCGATTCAAGCTGTCCAAGTTATGGCCTCTAGAAGGCTTCAAACATGCAAGTCCTTTTCCCTTCAACAATACTTTTGAATTTCAAAAATATCAATGCAGGTCGGCATGCTCCATGTGGCACCTTCTATTTGACTATTGTATTTTCAGGTTATTAGTGATCTGCCGACATGTCACACTTGAGGACCCGCTCATTGATTCTTGCTGTTTGGAGTTAAGGTTAAAGAGAATGATGGAGAGCTCTGTCGGTTATTTTAACTTATCCGATTGGGCCTACTCCCACTTTTGAGCTTCAAGTTGGACCCTGACACGTCAAGAGCTACGAATGTTCATGTGAGTTTCAGCCTATGGACTTGCCTCATGACTTTTCGCAAAGAGACGCTGGCTTTCCACCGGTCTTGGACACTTGCAACAGCAAACTTTGTTTCTATGTAAAGTTGACAACTGAACATGGCTAGTGCATATCTCATACTGAAGACTAAACCTAGTTGCATCTCACTTTCTATAGAAGTTAAACAAAGCCAATCTATCAATGATTTCACATGTAGGCTTTCGAAATGACATTTTCATAGCTAATATGCTAAATAATTAACTTCTATTTCTTATTGACTGCTGAGATTCAACCTGGAAAGTAGACTGTTATGCAATCAAAGACCCTTATGTGCTTCAAATCCCTTAAAGTTTCTAAGAATGGAGATCTTGTCAAGGCACGTGGCTACAAGACCATCTGTTGGATACTTTCCATATACTTAGCCAAACTTGGGTGATTGAAATCATGGAGAAATTATTGGACCTGGGCAAACTCTTCTAATGGAAGAACGTTTCAAAGATGATAATCTGGCCCTTGTGTATGGTCTATGCTCATTTAGGAATGTAGCGCCGTAAATTATGAACTAAGTGGAGGCTTCCGTTATTGAAATTATGGCCACGTCGCATAGAAAAGATCTCTACACCACCCGTGGATTCATGTGGGCATAAATTTAGAGGTTGAGTTAGTTGTGGAAAATTTACGCCCGTCATTCAAACTAGGGAAAAAATAACAATTTGATTAGGAAAGTGTTAGTTTGTCACCTTTAATGACCAATGGGGTTTAAATTGTTCTTGGAATTGAAAAACAAAGAATACCATTCGATTAATAGGTGTGCAAGGTACTCATTTGAAAAATTTTTAGAGGAACTTAGCATGATTTAAAAAGAGAGGGAATTTAATGAAATAAGTGATCAACAGGTATCTGACAATACAAGAAAGAATCAATGCGAAAAGAATAATTAATTGGCGAAAGTTGATTCTGAAAGGGGTATTGAATTACATTGGCTATAAAAGACCGAAGTATAAATCCATGTAGATGGAACATGGGAGCTCAAGATATAACAGAATGTTTCAAGCCGGTAATTGACGTCAAAAACATAGTAAGGGTAAAACCTACATCACACTGTAGCAAAATTGTGATACACATTAGAGGCTAAGTTCTATGCACTGACGATCATGCAACGTCCATTGGGAGTATTGCACCAAAGGTTGCATTAGAACATACGCCATTCAAGGCCTAAACAATCCAAATTGCTTGATTAGCTAAATTATAGGTGAAATCTACATTAGATGCCGCTGCATTGGGGTGGCGTAAATGAATGCGTCACTCTTCAAAATAGTGGAGACATCCAATAATGAAAGTGTAGAAGAACAAATATCTAGAAGAAGAGATGCACATCTATGTCGATGGGGTGATCAGAGAAGGCGATCGACAATTTGAAAAAGCTCTTTCTAGTAAGGAAATAGAAATGGGTTTCCAGGAGCAATGCTAGACCTTGAATAAGAAGAATAGTGCTTCATAGAGAATGATGTAGTACTTGAGGAATGAAGATACCTTTTCATAAACCAAGATCAAGTTTTCATCTACCATTGGTTTGTAAAGCAACTGGACAATGTTATACCTCATTCTCCAAACAAGTGATTGCATCATCAATAATTACCAAAATTGTAACGTGTACGACAAATGAGTAGTTATGACATGATAAAAATCATTGAAACGAACAGTTGTAGGGTTTGAGCCATATGTAAAGCCAAGTTCTTGTGGTATGTACTACAAAAATATCAATGAATTTCAACATGAAAGCGAAACAGACACATTTAATAGGGTTGATTCCTAAAAGTACAAACTACATCATAAAAGATTTCACGACACAACATGTTCAAGATTTCGGTTGCATATCGAAAGGTATTGGGATACTATCATTTTCAGGCCTAAGATCCCCAAATGTTCAAAAACATGAAGGGTAAAAAATGATGCTTACGAGTCACAGGATACATTTCAAGATTAAGATATGAAGGACACTATTCCAATGAAAACTAGACCCCCATTGTCATGCTATTAAACAGTAAGGGCAGTGATTGCAACATATGTGCCCCATTTACTGGAATAAACAATCTATGATGGCCCTAAATGATTGTATTAATCCTGATATAAGCGAGTGTTTGATCCGTATAACGTGAAAATATAACAATCACATGGAATTGAAACATGTAATCAAGTTAAGCATCCAAATGAACAATGGTTCATATATTTTGCAGAATTTTACACTTATTTATAGGATTGCCCCTTGAAATTTTGACGAGCTTTTTGGATTATGAAGGTGATTTCCTTATAATAACATATAGCCTCAAAGATTATTTTAGATTTTTGAGGTTTGGATAACATAGTCTTGAATAATCAGCTTGAAGAACCTTCTAGGAGCACTATAAATGCAGTAGAATTCAAGCAACCATTTATGTAACGCACTCATTAATGCCCCAGCACAACGGAATTATCAAACAAACTAATTATTCAATAAAAACTATAATATATTTGATCAGCCCAGGGGTTGTAAGACAGAACAACAGTCGATAGAAGTTGATGCCAAACATCTATTCCTAGTGAGAAGGGAATGAGTCACAAGGTGGCCTCAAATAAATGCCCCAAACGACTCCTAATAATGGATTAATTTCAAATAATTGGTTGCATAAGAGGTATGAATAAGGTGTATCCGAATCATGTTGAGTATTCTAGATAATGATTACTGCACTGCTGATGTTCTATTGGAGATGATTTCACACTAGTTTATATCAGTCTATGAATAGATGAGATGTTGATGTACCAATGTGTTTGATTTATTAAAATGATAAGGCTAGATGATAGTTAAATTAATATTAGTTAAATATGTGAAAGGTCTTATGGGATGAAACTGTATTGGTGTCCCCAGATTTCATCCCTGAAATCTGAGACTACCCTATCCGAAAAAATTTCGTACTTTTAAAATAATGGGTCGTTTTGTGTTTTTATTGCCAGAAAGTTCCTGTATTGTGTCAAGATATTCCCAAAGAGCCATATTAGCCATTTTCGCCAAATACCCAGATGCCCAAAATTGTTATATTCTGTCATCGGGATTTGCCTGTGGAAAATTTGTATTTAATTATTTTGAGCCCCGTTTGAGACAATTTGTGCTCCGGTTTAACCCTGTTGTGATCGTACATATCGTTATTCCCATATATCAGTAGGGTTTTAACCAGGAATTAATTCTTGGGCTTTATTTGTGACTTCTGGCAATGTTTTGTGTTTTTGTGTGTTTTCCCGTTTCGTTTTCTGTGAAATTTCTCTAGGATCAATTCCTTTGCCGGTTTGGCTCTGATTCTTGGCCTGGAGTATCCGGAGATCACATATGCATGTTGTGCCAGAAGGAATTCGCCATCGGATGTCTAGTTCTCTCTGGGAAAAGACGAAGTCGTGCACTAAAAATCTTCTTCTGGGCTTGGCCGCATTTTTGGAAAAAGAAGGTTTTAAGTGGATCAATGGGATTTTTTGAGGGTAGCAGTAGGCAGGTGGGAATTTTGTCGCCTGCCTTAGCAGGGTACTTTTTCCCATGGAAGCAAAGTCACTTAAGTCATAATGGGAAAATTAGAGGCAACAGAGAGACGAAATTTCTTAGCCTTGTAGGGTAAAAATTCAGTGGAATAAAAGAAAAAGAACTTAAGGAATCATGGGAATTTATTGCCTGCCTTGCAGGGTAAAAATTCCCATTGTGAAATAAAGAAAATCAACTTAAGTGAATCATGGGATTTTATTGCCTGCCTTGCAAGGGTAAATAATCCCATTGTCAAAGTCAAATGACTTAAGTGGATCATGGGATTTTCGGGGCTGCCTTGCAGGGTAAAAATTTCTCATTGCTATGTGTTTTTAAAAATAGAAATTCCTTGTTCCGAAAAGTGCGACCCACCTTGGGTGAATAATAATGCATTAAATAAATATTTGTTAATATTTATTCACCCAATTTTGGTGCCTAGGCTTGTGGAAAAGTCAACAAAGGGAAAGTGGACAAAAATCAATTTAAAAATAGAATTCAAAATTAAATAAATTTAATTTATTTAATGCAGCCCCATTTGGGAGAGGAATAATACTTTTTAAAGTATTAAATGATTAAATTAATTCCTATTTTCAGTGGCTAAGGTCAAAGCACACTGTGAGGCTTGAGTTAACTGAAGCAGAAGTCTAAAATTAAATAAATTTAATTTATTTAATGGCAGCCATGAGCATGCACAAAATAGGCGCCCCATTTGAAGAGTGAAAGCTTGATTAATTAATTTAATTGCCAGGAATAGAAGGGGCAATTAATTAATTATAGAATGGTGAGGGTTATATAAGCATGGGCTGCCATATGGATGAATTAATTAATTCACAGGCAAAGAAGTGCAGCCCAGAGGAAAAGTGCACCCCATTTGAAGAAGATTTTTGCTCAGACAAAAGTGAAATCAAGGCTAAAAGCTTCCAATTTTGGCACATGCATTAAAGGAGGTTGATTTGTGTTTGCATAAGTGATACAGGTGCTCAGGAGAAGTTGGAAAAATTCATTGTCTCTTTGCATGCAAATAAAACATCAATTTTTGGGGCAGCAGGCTCGAAAAGTGTAGATTTTTATAATTAAAATTCACTATTCATGCTCCGGTGGCCATCTTTGTCTGAATTAACTGCAGGAATTCATTACAGGTGCTTTACAAAAGACGAGGAGCTCTAATCAATGTCCAATACATTGAATATATCCTCCAAATTTGAAGAATTATTCAGATTTGCACCAGTTTTGAAGAAATCCGGCCAAATAAGAAGAAAAAGAATTGTCCAGACAAAGATAGACAAAGCCATGGTAAAGAGGGACAAAAAAGAAAGCACAACGGAGTCATGCATCACTTCCAAATTTGCAGACACAGGAGACACAGATCTAGGCCCGGAACCTCTTTCTGAATTGATTGATAGATCCAGAGCGGGAAAGACTTCACTCATGCGTGCGGTTAAAAGCAGTGGAATTATTCGAGCTGCAACCTTTACATACACAGCCCAGTTGCGAGAGTTTGTTATGGAGTGCGCTAGATCTTACCATCCTCTATCCAGAAGCAAATGCAGATGCAGATGCAGATGCAGATGCAGATCCATATGCAGATGCAGATGCAGATGCAGATCCAGCAAAAAGTCATTCTCTTGTTTCTAATGCAACCCGTGTAAAAGTCAGTGCATGGAGAATTCCTTCCAATATCTTGTGCAAGTGCTCCCATCTTCCAGTTGAAGCCTTCATTAAATTTGCATTCACTTGGAGTGCTTTCCAAAAAATTTAATTGCTCATATGCAATTAAAAATAGAGATGATGAGTTATTTACGGCAAACATTGCACCGATGCATGTATTGGAGAAGAACTGTAAAAACTTTAAAGATAAAAGCGAAGACAAGGCGAAGGCAAAATTCCAGCCGCTTCCAAATCCAGCTCGCTTCCAAATCCAGCTTGTTTCCAGATCCAGCTACTCCCAGATCGAGTTCGGTGAGAATCAAAGGCAAAAGAATCAGCTGCATGCAAACATAAAAAAGGACAAGACTGCAGCTTTTCTCTTCCTTCTTCTTTCCTCTGACAAAGTAATTGAGCGATCAATTAAATTATACAACTTAAGCGATTGGTTTAAAAGTCATTACTTGAAGAAGTCAACTACTTGGAGATAAGTGGTAGACGTGCAAAATAGAAGGGTTCTATTTTCAGTTGCAAATCATACATGTCATGCAAAGAGGAATTCCAGGAGGGAGATTGCCAGTTGTTTCTTCTCCGACTTCCACATGTGTCAATTCAACTAAAAGCTTCCGACTTGTAATTGCCCCTCTACATTCTATAAGTAGAGGAAGAACCTCCAGGTTAAGGATCGGAATTTGTAAGCAGCAATCTTGTGTTCTAGACTTTGTGCTGAACCCTTGAGAGCCACTTGGAGCAAAGGAATACAAAGGAGCAGGTTTCTAGAGAACTTTGTGTCACGGTGTACTGCGTTTCTTGCTTTTAATCTTAGATCTCTTAATAAACTTTGTGTTATTTTAGATCTGGATCTAGAGCTGCCTTTGTTTTAGAATTCTATGTTTATATCTATTGGATTCTTCTATGTGCATGCAACTAGCTCTGCCATCTACTGATTGGGATGCACATCTTCCCCATTTCTTCTATGTGTTTATGTGATTACCTTCTTCTATAACTTTTCCTTTCTTTAAAACAGCTACTTACTTGCTGCATAACTGTTCAGTTATGGTTCATGAACTGAGTAGTTAAAGTAAAACCCCATTTAGATATTAGCATACTTTAATTGACAAATCTGATATGGTAGCCTCACCGGTAAAATGAGGGAGATTTATCTCATGACTGCCTAGGTTTTGTGCTATACAAAAAATCTAGCCAACAATTTAGTAGTCCTCCGGTCGTTGGGTGATGAGGCCATTCGAGTATTTTTACGATCAGTAGCTTGGGAAAGACAGACACAAATTGAACCAAGTTTGCCGGTTTGGGGTTCTATCAGCTCCAAGTGTTTCCATGTATATAGGGGAGTAGGTAAGGATTGGTTTCCTTGTGTGTTTGAGTCTCGAAGATGGTTTTTGAACGCTGATTGTTGAGCTACTTGTCTAAATTTGACGCTTTTTGGAAACATGTAACTAAATGGAGAGAATTGTCATATGACCTTATCCAAGAAAAATATCTATCGAGAAACTCTCTAAACACTAAGACATGACTTTAGGAAACCTTCTTAACACTTGTTTGAAAAGTTACTGAATCTAAAAAGAAATGGTGTTTTCTCTCTCTTCTCTCTATCTCTATTTTTAGCTTGAACATGAAATGAAATAGCATTTGTATTTTTTACTCTACCTAAAAGTGTGTTAAGTATTGTTTCATTAATATTGAAAAACTGTAAAATCGTAAATTGTGCTAGATTTTAGGTAGATGCCATGCCAGCAGTTGTGCTAACCATGCGGTGGTTGCAGGTACACGGGGCGGGAAGAAAATTGTAGTGTTACTTGTGCTTTTGTAATAATGGGATTATATTTGAAATACATTTAATATTAAATGAATAAATCGACACTATTGCTATGAACAAGAATGTTATTTATTGATTATTTTGTGATGAGTAAGAAATGGTAGCATGTTGGTATCTTGAGGAAATGAGCATTCTAATTTAGGAGTGATTTTGATTATAGGTATATATCTTTCTAATGGTGTAGATGTACTTTTTAACTAAAAATGAAATGACTATTTTTTAATGTGATCCTATGTGAAAGTAATTATTATGCATTCTTGTGTGCTTTACAAAAATATTGGGAAACTCATATGCAAAGAAACCACCTTATACAGGAATGGTTATTGTTTGACCACTATTACGAGGTTATTTTTAAAAACTTATCCAAATGACCCAAATCTAACAACCCTTGAAAAGCTTACCCTTGAGCATTGTGTTATTCGTGTGTCGTTCACCTTAAAGGGTTTCGTGTGCATGTGGAAGTGTGCATGTTGTTATAGTTAAGGGTACAGTGTCACGTGGTGACACAAATGATGTACTGTTTTAACAACATTTTTAAATGGGTGTCTTATATACTAAGCCTCATTAGAAGGGTAATCAATGTATGTGTATAGGATCATAAGGGTGAATAAGGAAGGTAATTATTATTCCTTCCAATGTGATCAAGAAAAGTTTGGTAAACCGCAAAGTGCAGTGGTTCCCTCATTTGAGTGTTTTGGAGAGTCTAGGGTGACTCAAATAAGAGATGTTTGTTGAGAGATCTCTTAGAAGGTTCAGTTGCGGATGCGATTTGCATTTAACTCCCACTGTCCAAGTTGTGTTCTCAATTGCAACAATAAGAGTCAAATGTGAATGAAATTGTTAATAACCTTTAGAGTTTAAATTGTATTCATGAGGTGCCGGTTTTTGAAAGAAAGTAAAACTTGGAGGTTTGTGAGTTTTACTGGGACAGAGAGTCCTTGAGTGCAAATAGAAGTGAATTGATTTTTACTTGGACGTAGAGTCCCTGAGTGCAAATACAAGTAAATTAAAACTAGGATATTTCTATGTGTTATTGGTGTTCGAAACCTATTGTCAGCTTTGTCTATCAAAAAGGTGTCCCTAAGATGTTGACTTTTTGAGTAAGCAAAATATGGAATCCATTCCTTGTAAACCAATGTTAACTCTTTTCATGTGATTAATGATGGGATGATTTGTTGATTTGCTCCATGTTTAAGCTTTGGGGAGAACATTATTTCTTATTTGGAAGACAAAATTCATGTCGCGTAGATGTTAAATGGACTTTAACCAATTATTGAATTATAACAACTACAAAAAAAGGGAAATCTATCCACCCTTAGACCTAATTTTTCGGCCGTCTTAACTTCTTGTGAAACTTCCTCTGTTGTTATAATAGAAGTGAAATAAAAATGCCAAAAAATATGATTTTAGTTGGAACAGAAACTCTAGTTGAGACTACGAGCTAGGAGACTCTCACATGTGCATTAAAATGTTTCAATCTAATATTGAGATATGGAAATTATAGTAGTAGAGAAAAGAACTCAATTGAGTGTACGTGTTATACGTTAAATTTGAAATGGAATTATGTTGAGCACAAGATAATACTGAGAGGGGGGGTGAATCAGTATTATGAAATTATTTCAAACTTTAATACTTGAACTTAGATCTATAATCATGAGTAATGTGAATATATCAAATCAATCAAAGAACACAAAACTTAATGCAAGTAGACACAGATATACGTGGAAACCCTTTCGGGAGAAAACCACGGAGAAACTTCTTTCTTTATATATATTTCTCAAAAAATTGTAGGGACCAACCTACTGGAGACACCAATCCCCAAATTACAGTTTTGTAGGAGCAGCTAAGGCACCAACCTACAGGAGCACCCACCCCTTTTGCTAAGCACCAACTCAACAAGACACACCGATCTTCGAATATGAAGGCACCTACCTTTCTTACAAAATTTGCTTTCCACTTTTGAACTTGTTGCTTCCTCAATGAATAATGAAAAATTCTTCTTCTTACTTTCAGATTTGTTGTTCTAAAATTCTGCCCTTACGCTTCTTCTTCTTCTTTTTCCTTAAGATATTCAACTTGAATCCATGCTTTATAAGTCTCAAATGAATCTTCTTATATAGCCTTTCGTACCTTTTCGAAAGGGCATTACACCTTAAACCATCACACCCTTTCATTAACATTAGTTGGCCTTTATTCATTAATTTATTCTTTCTAAACAAATCGTTGCCCCCTTTGAATTAATTAATGCACACATAAAGACTGCCCCAAATAATTTAATTATCACCTAAACATTCAATGCAGCCCCTTAAGACATGAGTGCTGCTCTCTAAGCAAGTTGTGGGCCCTCTTTTGTGCAAATCGTAGGGCCTCCAAGGATAAATCACGGTCTTCATGAAAAAGCGTTGCTTTCTTCTCATCATGGTTGTCGAGATCTTCCTCTTTCTTGAATGTTGTTCGCTTTACACAGATACTGTTGTATTTCTCCTATAAAGGGGACACTTTTCACATATATAAATATCTGATTTCTGCTCTTTTTGCTACTCTATATGTTGCTGGTTATTTCCGTTGACATACTCACAATTCCGTTAATAATTCCGTTACTTTCTGACAGATTTCCGTTTACCAGTTCAGCACCTCTTTTTACATCAATGACAATATTTCCAACAAATTAATAATATGTAGTGTTGTGAATGAGAATATATGTTTCATGATAAATGGTTACAAGACCTATAAGGTTAAATAAAGGAGTTTAAATGGTAGTTAAGATGGAACCATCCTAAGTTGAGTGTTAAGCAGTGTTACTTGGGACGGGGGGACGACGGGACGAGGTTTCCGGGACGGCAAAAAATTTCTAAATTTTGGGGACGGCGGAACGGCTGATTAAAAAATATATAAATATTTAAAATAAAAAGATATAGTGACTAAATTATATAAATAAGCTGAAATAAAACCACTTGAGATTTAAATAAGGTGAAACTTGAACTCATAAACATCAAATACACTATAAAGTCTAATATCGATATGTTAATGTCATAAATTGAAAATTCATAATACATATTTGAATTTTGATTCTTGAATATGAGACAAGCTGAAATTTGAAATTTCAAAATTTCAAATATATTAATATTTAATATTACAAAATATAAAAGTAAAACCATTCTAAAATACGATTGATCAAGTGACAATAGCTAATATTCATATCATTAATCTCATAGCCAAATACACCAACAATTGTCTATTCATATTGTCAATATTACAAAAAAAGAGGACAACTACAAGTATCAGCCTAAAAATCAGAATCTCCATCTGAAGCAATATCCATGAACTCCTCCTCGCTGGTACTAGCATCCTCGTCCTCAAAGGTAAGCCCAATCAATCCTCGCTGCACAGTGTTGTCCTCTTCAACCTGCCTCGGCTCCTTGGGATCTACATCCCACCGTAATGCTGGAGTCTGTTTGTACTCAGGTGTCTTGCGATCTATAAGACGCAAAGCATTGTGTACAGCTACAAGCTTCTCCACTCTCACAGAGGTAAGCCTATTCCTCTTAACAGAGTGTATCCAACCATACGTAGACCAGTTCCTCTCAGAGGCAGAGGAGCTAGAAACCTGGGAAAGGAGGCGAATGGCAAGTGGTCGCAGCAATCCTGGAAGCCCATACAGTCGCCACCAACTCACTGGTTTGTCCTGTGCTAATGCTACCCTGTCTGTCTTTGCTGATGTTTTGTACCCATCGAGTTCAGTGAAGTCAAGCCACTCCATTCTGATCTGTGAAGCCTCTTGTGGAGTGTACATTTTTTTAAAAGCCTTCATAAGGCCCTTCTTCACCTCATCATCATCCAATGGGACAACTCTGCCTGGCCTCTGCACATACCATTTGAGATTTAGTGCATACAGAGCCATATGAAGAGGAGTGTTCAACTTCTCCCATCTCTGCTGAATAATGGGTTGTATATGTTCATTATAGAACTCCAAAGTGGGGTCCCTCACCCAAATAGCTGCCTTCATTTGCCCAAGCATGCTATCAATGCACTCGTAGATCTCACCAAGATTGGGGCTGTTAGAATCCCCATATTTGATGACACTAAAAACTGGAGCTATAATTGATATGATGTATTTCATATCAACCACTGAATCCTCCCTATGTCTTTCAGTGCATTGTTCATGGCATGCACACAACATGGAGTCCAATAAATATGCCTATATTCCCGCTCCACTAGCTTGCCTGCTACTCTGCACACATAAGCTGCATCTGTGATAACTTGTACAACATTTGAAGGTCCAACCTCCTCAATGGCATCCTTCAAAATCTGATACTGAAACTCAGCTTCTTTTCTCTTCCTAGAACAATCAATTGCTCTCAAGAAGTACGGTCCATTTTTGCAAGAGACAATGATATTAATGAGAGGACAGTGTCTAATATCCGTCCACCCATCTATGATAATGCTGCATCCATGTGACACCCATGCCACCTTCATCTCCTCCATCAATACATTAACCTTGGAATAGTTTCTATCCAAGATTGTTGTCCTGAGTTTTGTGTCTCCAGGAGGCACATAACTTGTACCTGCTTTTGCAACCTTAGCCATAGCCTCCTTGTAATAAGGAGCGCGAGCAGCATTAAATGGAATCCCAGTAGCATAGAAAAATTTCCCAATAGCATCATCTGCCTCTTACCTTGCATTTGAATCAAACATGTCAATAACTGAATTTGGGGCTGGCCCCACGGCCTTTCTCTTCCCTCTGCTTTCCACTTCTGACACTTCAAAACTAGAACCAGCCAGAGTATTAGTAAGTTTGCCAGTCCTATGAGCGCTCAATGAAGTATTAGCCGTAGAACCACGAACTTCTAGCACTTTGTCCGTGGTATTTCCATTGAAGATTCTCACCATCTCAGCTCTCTGCTCTAGTGAAAGACCCTTACAAGTGCCAACCCCCCTTCCTATAAGATGCAACAAGTGTGCATTGGTCCTAGTGATACTACCATGCCAAGTCAGTGCACATATGTTGCACTTCCATACTTTGCTCCCCCCTCCAGACTTGGGGTTATCAATTATTTGGGTAAATTGTTGCAATGGCTTCTTCTTATCAAATGGTCCAATGGCAAATTTGGACAACATTTGAGAGGGGCAATTGGTAGCACTACCAGCTGAACTACCAGTTGCCGTTGCCACTACATTTTGTGTCCCTTCTTCACTCTCCCCCATTGTGGCATCACCAACTCTTCCACGGCCACCTATCTCAACTTCCCGTTCAACCCTCTCCTGCTCTGATTCATACTCATACTCAGTCTCAGAAGAACTCATGGTGATGATTGTTGCAATAAATTAAAAACAACCATAACTATATGATTGATTATGTAATGAATTAATTTAAAAAAAAACGTAGCCATTTAAATTTTAAATTTTACAACCAAACCCTATGCAAGATGCATTTTTTTAAATCCCACAAACTATATGCATGATTGCATTATGAATGTAGATGCAAATGCTAAAAAACAACCCCTAAAAATGCAAAAATAATATAAATTTTAAACTAGAAATAAAAATGTAATTAAAAAAAAAAAACGTAACCATTTACATTGTAGTTTGTATAACCAAACCCTATGTAATATGCATTTTTAAAAATCCTACAAACTATATGCATGATGACATTGTGAATGTAGATGCAAATGCTAAAAAACAGCCCCTAACAAATGCAAATATAATCTAATTTTTTTAAAAAAAAAACTTTAACATGTATTGTAAGCAAATAAAATTATAAATACCTCTTGCTCCCTCTTGTTCTTGCTCTTGCTCTTGCTCTTCCTCTTGCCCTTGCTCTCACTCTTGCTCTTCCTCTTGCTCTTGCTCTGGCTCTCACTCTTGCTCTTGCTCTTGCTTGGTGTGAATATGAAATGAGCCCATATTGTAAATTTATAACATAAAATAGCACTTTTAGGGTTAGGGTTAGGTTAAGAATGTTACTTTTATGTTATTAGTCATTTACAATAAAAAAAAATGTGTTTTTGTGTATTAAAAGTCTGTTAAAAAAAAAAAAAAGGCGCAACAGCTGTAGGGGACGGCGGGGACGTCCCCGCCATCCCCCCTACGTCCCCAACGTCCCCGGGACGTTTCTGCCCCCCTCCAGCCGTCCCCAGGGTGTTTCGCACCATTTGTCAAAAGAAGGAAACGTGGGGGAAACGTTTCCCCCACGTCCCCGCGTCCCCAGGACGTCCCGGACGTGTTAAAAACGGGGGTGACGCATCCCTGCGTAACACTGGTTTTTCTATGAAACAAGATGCAAAATAAACTAGAAATTTAGGCCTTTCCACTGCATTAAGGATCTGAATTTTCTGAGCATTAAAACCCAACCAAACTTGCCCCAGAAAACTGATTTCAAGTCGCTAGGGTTAGAGGAAATTAATTAAATAATTTCTAGCTCTTTTCTAGCCTCCAAATACACCAAAAATTAGCTTTTTGCTCTAAAATAATTAATAACACAGCAGATTTGCAAATCTAGTATTCATGGCATCAAAGCATGAACAAATCATCACCGAACCAAGTTGCTATGGCTAAAATAATTTCAGCAGTAACAACGGAAATAAAAGCACCATAAAACCCTTCACAACATTCAATAACATGCAGATTTTTTATCCAAATAAATGCGCCAACACCAACACAAGAGATCACAATGGAGAGAACAATAAAATCTTCAATATCTTCAACAATGGCTTCCAAAAGGGAGAGAGAAAAATGCAAGAACTAGGGCATACATCCCAACTCCAAGCATGGAGTATCAAATAAATATCATCATAACATAAGTCTAACAATGATCCTAGCACTCCTTTTAGAAGCAAGGAGGCACAAAATTCGAAATCCCTAGGATAGGAAAATTCTTAAATAAAATAAGTTTATTTCCCCTAGGTGTGGTGTCCCCTTTTAAAAAGGGTGGTTTTAATATTTAAAAGCCACCTAAATATTATTTAATTAATTCCCCTTTTTAATTTGTATTTTGGAAATTTAATTAAATAATTACTTTCTCCATAAATATTAGATAATTAAATAAATATTGCTTAGTAATGTCAAATGATTAAAATCACTCTCCAGGCAATATTATAAAATTATTTAATATAATTTTCCCCTTGCAACATCCCTAAAGCCCACGGGGAATGATAGGCTAAGGGTCTTCAAAAATGGGGACATTACAAGGACTGACCTCTTAAGGTTTACTTTATCTTTTAATTGCTTTTTTAATTCCTCCAAACCCAACCGACCTGCCTCCTAAAGGAAAAACACTGAAAGAAAACATTAAATTTAATAAAAGAAAACTGAAACGAAGTGCAATTCCTTCCCTTGTTCACTTATTCTTCTTCGCCACGGAAAGGGAGTGACAAGAAGTCTTCATTTGGTATTAATTCGAAAAAGGGGACGTTACATAGAAAACTTCCTCTTGACATTTCAGAAATTGCATTTGTTGGGGGAAACTTCACTGGGATAGGAAAAAAATGCAACCATCCTTTGGATAGCCAAGGGATGTCTAGACATCCCCTAACTGTCTTGGGACGGCTATGGCCCAACCAAAAAAAATAATAATAAAAAAAACACAAAACTGGAAAAAAAGGATCCCCAGACTATCACTTAGATAATTATAAATCCACGAGTGGCTGTCCTTTCCATGTCTGTCCTAGGAAATAGATGGAATATATCATAATTATGGTCTGCACTTGCAGCACTTGCAGAACAAAAGAACATTTGCCTATAAATATCTCTTACTCACCTTAATTATGTATCTATGCTATGGGGTTGGTTGGAATTGGTGCCCATGAGAATAATCCATCATGTTACATTGAAAACATATAAAACAATTGGCTTATTACCTCAATTTCTAATCTTTTGCTTGACTGGATCTATTAATTTTTAGTAAGGTTATTCCAGGTTATCTAAGCAGTTTTGTTTCAATTATACAAATTCTTCTTAATGTTAGAATTCAATCGCTTTTCCAGGTTAGGACAGAAGCAAAGCTGTTATCTATTTTATATTCTTTATCATCTTTTTGTTTCATGTAAGTATCAACTATAAACCTTTCAACCCATTTAAGTTGAAAACATTTTAGAAAGCAATTTAAATCTGCTTTCAATTTGCCGAGCTCATTTCCTGTGCATTTGAGACTGTTCAAATGGAAAAATGACATTTAATTGAAAAATTACGAACAAAATGTGATTGGTTGATTAAAACAGGAAAAACATGAATAGAACACAAGATTTTTTAAATAATAAAAGATTTTTAATTTTGTTAATTTGTGTGTTGACTCACATGAGAAATCTCGATTCAGCTCTAATGTTATGTATTAAAGTTCTATATTGTATACAATGAATGCCTTTATCCATTTTATCATACCAATATTTGAAATGTCCTATATTTTTAATAGCTGTCCCCTAAAAAATGGCCTTCGAAAAAATCAGTCCAAAAACCCGTCCCCATCCTGGAAACTTGTTGTAACATAGTATAATGCCATACCCCTCTACAATTTGATGCATTTCCACAAACACTTGAGTAAATTCACGTCTCATTTTCCATGAACCATCCTTCTTGTATACTCTATAGAAGCTAACTGATTTTATACATCAAAAGCCTATTTAAGTCATGTATTATCTTGCAACCACTAGATAAAATTTCATCAATTCAAGGTTAATATATTTCCTTCTTTTCGATAACTACAACCTCACCAAACCACTTGTTGTAAGACATCATATACTGTTCTCCTACTTAACATACAATCTGCCCTTAATAGGAGGTAAACCTTCACAAAATTAGACCACATCATTTAACATCAAGATTGCTCTAAAGGTCCAGCAGAATTAACATAAATCACAACCTTCCTAGATCAACATCCCTAAACTCATTCTTCCTTACAGTTTCTTAGAATATAAAGTCAACTTAACAATCCACATCTACTAGGGAGTAATCATACCTACAGTTTCACTCATTTTTATAACAAGATTTCTATTTCAAATTGGACTTTATTGATAAGGCTATGTTTTGAATCACTATGGACTTTATTGATAGGTTATGTTTTGAATCACATTAGTGAAGGGTATTAAAATACGACAGATCTAACTGGTGACAATCCCATAGAGATCAGGGGTGCTGTTCTAAACTAAATCATAGATAGAAATTGTGGTTTTATTGGAAATACCTTCTCAGTGACAACATTTTAGCAAGCTAGAATCAGTACAATCATCACATTCACATTGGATATTTTCAACATTGAAGATCATTCACACTATCGTTACCTGTTAAGGACTGACAAGAAAGTATATGTTACCAACACTATGACAGGTTAGAACCATCTCAATGTGTTTCTACATAAATATACCTACAGAGAGCCGCCCTTGATCCTTGGGTGGTTTGGCCAAGGCATCCGGGCACACTGCTACCTTAGACAACCCACCCAAGGTCCGAACAAGCTAACAAATCTCACTTCAAAATACTTCTCTGAACAGACTATTAGAACTATCAACTAAACGATATGATCTGGACAGAATTGTTAAGACTTATTGTCAACTACCCCTGGTCCTATGCAGATCTGACACTAGTCAACAGATAAAAATAATCATATGCTGGCATACCACTCGAGCAAAAAACTCAAATGTTCAGCCAAGATGCAATAGAGATCACCAAATCTCATGTTATGAGAATGTCACATTAAGATATACATTGCACTAAAATCCTAACAATTACTGTCAAACATGCATAATGGATCAAACAAGACAAAGAAACTTCCATTAACACAAGATTCAATGGATTATCAATCATCTCATATTCAATTATCATAGAAGCATTCATTACAGTCAATTACAATGATCTGCCATGAACGTTGTAGCAAGCTCTTAGAGCTTCAAAACCACCATCTTTCGCCTCTCTTCTCCTTCTCTCCAATCGTGTCTTCTTTGTCATCTCCATGAAGTGTCTAGCTAGTCCCAAAGCTAATGGTAAAAAGGGGTATTAATCTATCCCCGGACCTCCCTTGCCTGCCAGTTTTTTCCTATTGCCTAGCTTGATCCAGCTATCATTCTTCTAAAATGTTCTAGAAGATCCTTCGAATTCTCTCATGTGCATACCCTCTGGATTAATTCTTGATCATCCGCGAGGTTCCTTGTCTTATGGGTTTTCACCTATATTCCTTTGTGCCATTCCTCTCAACTGTTGTCTTTCATGTAGGTCTTCATTTTAATCTCCTCACTGTTACTGCATGGGGCTTGCTCTTCATCTTTTTTCTGCTTGCACAACTCCATACTTGACAATAATGCCAACCTTCCTCCTTGGTTTACGCAATCTCGAGGTCAACATTCCCTTACTAAATTCCTCGTCTGTGCTTATACAAGTTTGTGCTTGTAGTGCTGGTTTCTTTCTCCCGCTCATTTGCAACTAATATCTATGCTACCTGTTTCTGCAGGTCTTGTTCAAACCTTCCCCTTCGCTCAGGCTGGTTGTGTTGATGTTAGGTTTCATTCTCTAAGCATCCTTTATTAACCTTTCAATTAGCTCTATCTTTTGTGGATGTTTTTCATATTTATTCATCATGGCATTAAAACTTCCCCTGCACTGCCAGTAAATTTCTGGCATGCCATCTTCTTCCTTCATTGTCTTTCTTGGGAATTGTTCAAACGACTACTCCAAGCTGGTGTGTTCATGTGTCATGCTTGCTATAAAAGTAGAAGCTTCATCAAAAAGCTTACAGTCTGTTATGGACAACCTCATCACTCCTCATCCAAATGTCCACAAATTCTTGCGCATATTATTTTTTTTCCGAATATTTGGCTAGCTTGTTCCACATTTTCTCTAAAAGAGTTAATCTCCTTGGCTAACTCTTCGATGTGATTCGCGGAATATGCCTTTGTTGTGGCTAGTTTCCTTGCACGAAGCTCTTCTTCACAAGCATTGTACGGCTGTGTTGAGCTTCACCATAGGCTCCATTCCTTGTATATTTGCACCTTCCGAATTTGTGGCCTCTCCTCTTCTATCATCTCTTTCAAGCGTACAACCTCTTCCTTCGTCTCCTCAATTTGCTCATATTCAATTGTGAGATTCCTTCTTGTAATGTCCCTTTTGGGACTGAAAATGGAGAAAAGGGGTTAACTGGCTGTCTTGAACAGATCTGATGTGAAAACACCTTTAATTATACACACAACAAACTGATAATAACTGATAATCTATCTAAAATCAGCAGTCTCCTAGGGCAGTGAACTGTCTATGGGATTCAAGTCCACTTTTCACTATGCAAATCATTGAAGAATGCCACGAAACAATTAATCTAGCCATGACAATATTTATAAATTACAAATACATCAAAAGATTGAAGAAATATCTGATTACACAGTGGGAATTAATTATTTATAACAGCAGCAGCCTAGCCAAAACCGAGGGCTAGGATAAATAGTAAATCTTTACCAAAATTCACCAAAACGAAGATTCCGGCCTTATAAATTATGCCGAATAAGAATATGAAATCAATTTTGCAACTTGTGCCCTAGAAGGCACCCAAATACCCTCAAACCCTAGTCCCTCCAACTAGGAAGGGTTCTAAAGTTCATGCAAACCCTTGTAGATGTCTTCCTTGATCTTCTAGAGTCCAAATCTGCATGAGATCTTCAAGATATCTTTGCTTCAACCAAAGATGGAGGGTTTCCGTCCTTCAACCAGCCACAAGAAGGGTTTTCGTCCTTCTTGTTAAGAACCACACAATTGAATTTTCGCCCGAAAGTGAAATGAACTAAGAGCAACCAGCCTAAAGAACAAGTGTAGATAAAATTTGCCAAAATAGATGTGTGCAAATGAAGTCATTAATCTCCTTATATACATCATGCTTGGCGTCAAAGGCCAACAGACAAGACCGACCTCATAAAGCATCCTTTATCTTCTAATTTGCCTTTAGGAACTCTCTAAGCCCAACCAACCTCCTTAGTAGCTTATTTAATCATTTTGAGCTTATTAAAAGCTCTCCAACCCAGTTGACCCACTTAGGAAGGGAAATACAAAATTAAAAATCATAAATATGAATGAAGAAAACCCAAGGTCTTCCCTTGTTCATCCTTTTCTTGCCTCTAGAAAGAAGAAATGCAAGAAGTCTTCTATTTTGGGTTAATTCAAAAAAGGGAACATTACACTTCTTTTTTGAATGCTTTCATTTCACAAATGAAGACCCACCATAATGCTTTAATAAAGGCTATTGGCTTGTAATATTGACATATATGCTAACAAGGATTCCTCATGAAATCATTATTCGATCATAGTGTGTTGAGGGTTTGGGGAAAATCTGGAGGCTATTAGATTTTGTACATGCCCAAAATCTCCTTTGTTCATTGTTCTATGACAATGCTTGATCGGATGACATGGACGATGTCGAATTGGTAGGATTCCTAACTTCACCCTTGGGGATCCTCTCGCCCTATGATTTGATCATCAAGTTAATCAACAGCCAGTGAGTACTTAAAACTACAACAATTTATCAAAACAGGGTGATGATCACCTTATATCTTGCTAGGCTTCATTCGAATATCCTAAGGCAATGCTTAAGGTAGAGATATAAAAATGTAAAGCCAAGTTTTACAATGTAGTATTTTAATACACTACAAGCATAGAGTCAAATCTATGCTAGTCTTTGATGCAATCCATTTCATAGGATTGTAACCTATGTGCCAATGTTTCATGAAAATACCCATATTTTTGTAGGATTAGTGGCCTCTTTGGAAGTTCATATCCCTTTTTCATTCACAAAGGTTACTATGAAATATTCCCGTGGACAAGATCTTATCTCATAGTCATAATCTTTAGAATTGTCTTGACCTGGTCACATAGGTCCTCCAAAGTCAATTGCATGCCAAAGTGTTGTAGACCAACCCCTAGAGGCAAACATGCAAATTTTTCCTTCAAGATTTTCTGTGTTCCAAAACGAGGTGGTCTTCCCTAACTTCTAAACACACATATATAAGTTGAACTAGAGCCACTCATTTTAATATGCCATCCTTAATCTACAATATTTAACTGCCCAAAGGAAGGGCGTGGGAGGGTTGCATATGTAAGATAAGATGGTTAATATGATTATCCTCAAACTCTCTCTATTGACTAGGATATAAGTAGAAAACGATACTAGAACCAACACACAAGCAAAGTTATAACCAAGGGGCATAATCAACCGTGGATCTAGAAGAGAGTAGTCCACACTTGATATCGAAGGTATATCTTTTCCAAGCTCTGTAATGCCCCCTTTCCCAAGCTAGTCAGTATGGAAGACCTTATGCCCATTCGTCTTCCCGTGGGCATCAAGGAAGGAGCAAAGGAGGGGAACTTGCCCTGGTTGTAGGTGATGTACCTTCATAATTAATTATTTTTTTACTAATAATGGCATTGGAATGGTTTGACAAGGGGGACGAATTGTCAAACAAAGCAAGGAGAATTTCTATTTCTTCATT
This sequence comes from Taxus chinensis, assembly GCA_019776745.2. NCBI lineage: Eukaryota > Viridiplantae > Streptophyta > Pinopsida > Cupressales > Taxaceae > Taxus > Taxus chinensis. The sequence continues at coordinate 400,492,320 of CM034152.1, read as the reverse complement.
ATGAGGTCGGTCTTCTTAAGGGAAGATTAAAAAGTGTATTAGGAGGTCGGCCATGAGGATTGGGCCTCTAATTCATCCTTGGTGCCAAAGAAGGGTTACTTAAGGAGGATCGAATGGAGGAGGAGCATTATTATCTTTCATCTATTTTGACATTTACTTGGAATGGAGCTGGTGTAGCTTTTCTTCTTGCCATTTAAGGACGAAAACCCTTCCTTGGTCACCTATTGAGTATGAAACCCTTCAATAGGATCACACTTGGGGACGGAAACCCTCATTTGTGCATCGGTGGCTTCATATGGAGGTCACAAGTGAGCTTTAAGGTGGATTTCATATTTATATCTTACCTTCTAACCCTAGATGACTTGCTTGGGTAAAGGGTTTGATATAATCTAGGATGCTTTTGGACAATTCGAGTTGATATTGTTGTTCTTCATATTTTATAAGGTTGGAATCTACAATTTGGTGATTTTTGGAGAGGATTATGAGCTATTTTTAGCCCTTGTTTGTGGCTTCCCTGCAGTTGTCATAAAATTAATTGCAGCTGAGTGCAATCTCTTATTTTCTCCATGATTTTGATGTGATTTGGATGGATAAATGTTGCGATGCTTGAAATAATTATTTAGAAGCATTTTCAGCTGTTATTGCATGGTTGTGTAATGTCCCTTTCTAGGGATGAACTACACAAACAAGGAATTTACACAAACCCAAGCTGAATATAATTTGATTTTTATAAGAACAGATTCAACAATATTAGAAACCCTACCAATGAATTGGAAATTACACTTTTAGGGCATCATACATTATTAAAAACAATTGAAAATTAGTAAACAAGTCTTCCTAATGCAGCGAACTATGGCAACATCTAATGGCATCCATTCTCATGCAATTTGGATTGGAAATTAACATAAAAATATCTCAAATACTTAATCCAGCAAGATGTAATTTGTAGCAAATATGTATTTCATAAATGTATTTCAAGTGCAAATACAACTGAAACTTCTAAAATTCATAACTCCATCAATACTTGGAGTTTCAACACAAACCAATGCTCAAAATGATCTTGAAGAGACCAACAATCCAATGGAAGTGAAATCACTATTTGCCAACCATGGAAACCCTCTCAAAAATGATCCTGAACTTCCCAAGTGGGTCACTCCAAAGAAGGAAGGGCGCCAACACCCTAGAAAGTGCCCTAGCTGAAGTAGAAGTGGCCTATGCACGGATAAATGCCATTATGTTACAGAAATATGCCAATTAAGTCCACTTGTGACTCCCGTATGAAGCCACTAATGCAACAAATGAAAGTTTTCGTCTCCAAGTGTTGTGACTATTGAGAGTTTTCCTCCCCAATAGGATCCAACGAGGGTTTTCGTCCTGAAAGGGTGAAAATAATATCTCAACACTCCAATTTCCAAAAGAGGAGTATAAAATTCATAAGATGATACCTTACAATGAGCCCCAACATTTTCTTTTATAACCTTTTCTTTCCTTTCTTTGTGGAACGACCCATGTAGGCCTCTTTATTTATTTTTCTAATATTTGCTTTTCCCTCATAAAGAGGGACGACCTCTCCTGTTTCTTTTTTTTTAGTATTTAAAAATACTTTTTATTTTAATAATAATAATATGTTGTCCCAAAATAAGAATTAGACGGGCCCAACTTGAAATATTATTAATTATTTTTAATTTTGTTGGCTTGATTTTATGCATAGCTAAAACCTAGGAAGTCATGAGATAAATCTTCCTCATTTACTGGTGAGGCTCCTGTGTAAGATTTCTATTAATTATGTATTCTAATAACTATCTGTGGGTTTTACTTTAACTGCGAAGCTCATGAATCATAGCTAAACAATTCTGCAGCAAGTAAGCAGCTGTAAATAAATATTTGCAGAAGGGGGAATAGTTGAATACGGGAAGGAAAAGAAGATGTGTAATCAAACCAATAGTTTACAGAGTTGGTCTCATACACATAGATAAAACAAATAGATCTCACAATACAAAATTAAAGGAAAGGAAATTTTCTAATCTAAATCTTAGACAATGCAAAATTTATCTAAAGATCTACACAGAAGTAAGAAGCAAATGCACCGTTGACATAAAGTTCTCCGGAAATCCACCTCTGTTTAATTCCTTAGCTTTCAGAAAAAAATATCAAGGGTTTCAGTAAAAAGTCTGGAACTCAAGAATGATGGTTACAAATTTTGATCACAAATTTTGATCCCTTAACCCGTAGGCTCTTCCTCTATTTATACTGTATAGAGGGAAATTACAAATAGAAAACTTTCAATGAATTGCCGCATGTGAAAGTTATGAAATTGGAAAGCAGCTGACAATCTTCCTCATGGAATTCTTCATCCTATGACATGCATGATTTATAACTAAAAATAGAACCTTCCGTTTTGCATGTTTGCCACCTATTTCCAAATAATTGACTTCTTCCAGTAACTTGAAGTAACGTCTTTTATAGCCAAGTACCTAAGTTTTACAATTTTAATTGATTGCTTGATTGTTTTGTCGGAGAAAATAAGAGAAAGACGAAGAAAGAGGAGAAGAAATTAGAAGAAAGCTCAACGCTCTCAGTCTTGTTCTTCTTCCATACTCTGCATGCTGATCCAACCTGTATTGCACTTCTGCTTCATTCACTTTAGCAATGAATGATCTGAATGATATCTCTGCCTTGAATTTGAGATGCTTTTTTCTCCCATATGCTGTTGAATCCTTCGATTCTCACCAAACTGGATTTGGAAGTAGTTGACTGAGATTTACTTGCGGGTGCTACCTATGACCTGTCTTCCCTCTTATCCTTGAAGCTTTTGCAGTTCTTCTCCAGTACGTGCACCATTAAAATGCTTGCCGTAAACAATTCAGACAAAACTCATCATCTTTTATTTTTAATTGCATGTGAGCAATTTTAAATTCTGGAAAGCACTCCGGGTGAAGGCAAATACAAGTAAATTCAATGAAGACTTCAACTGGAAGATTGGAAGCACATACACAAGCTCTTAGAAGGAATTTTCCATGCAATGACTTCCACTTCAGCTGCGTTAGAAACAAGAGGATGAATTTTTCCAGAAGCCTTTGCAATTATGAGAGCTGGATTTGTTTCTTCCTCTGATTCTAAAGATATATTCAATGTATCAGACATTGACTTCGTCTTCTTTTCACCAATATGAGCACCAATGAAGTATTCCTGCAAATAATTCAGACAAGTATGCAGCCCATAGCATGAATATCTAATTTCTTCACCGAGATCTGATTTTAAAGCTTGTTGGCCTCTAGTTTTAGACTTTGCTTGCATGTCAAGAAAGTTAAAAAGATTATTTTATTCACCTGTGCACTCACATCAACATGCAGATAGCCAGAATAATAAAAAGGAAGCCTTTCCAACCCTAGGCACCAAAACTGGATGCTTCTTGAAAATTAAAAGAAGTAAGCTTTTAGGCATTTAGCTATGCCAGAATGGGTCACACTTTTTGGCTAGAAGTCATGTTAAAAATAAGGAGGCAAGGAAGTGAGAATTTTTACCCTTCTAGGCAGCTCCAAAATTCTCATCTTTCACTTAAGTGATTTAACTTTAATGATGGGAAAAAACAACCTTCTAGGAAGGCTCCAAATTCCCACCTTCCTTCCACCACCAAAATTCCTATTGGCACTTAAGTGATTTAACTTTAGTGATGGGAAAAAACAACCTTCCAGGAAGGCTCCAAATTCCCACCTTCTAGGAAGCGCCAAAATTCCCACTTGCATGTAGAAGTCATCCGTCCCCAAAAGTGCGACTTGCATTATGACTTTTGCCTTTAAAATTGCGTAAAAATTCGTCACTTAAGGCAGCGTGAAAATTGTACGCGGAAGGCAGCTTTGAAAATTGCGACTGGCATGAAGATTACGTTTCTTTCCTTTTTTGGATTTTCAATTACAGAATAAAATTTGCCATTTTTGGGAAGGGTCCGGAAAGATGTAGCAGCAAAAACTTGAAGTGCCATAACTTTCACTTTGTGGCTCCGTTTTAGGTGTCGTTTTCTCTAAAAGTGCACATTTTTTCGAGCTCTACGCATTGATGACAATATTTTTCTTATTTTCATAAAATCCATTTTTACACCTTTTTGGACCAAACAACTTCTTGCAATCTCCTGAAAGAATCATGAGCTCTGATCACCTTTAAATAGATTAGTAATTAAAAATACTAGATAACTTTTCAAAACCCTAGGCCTGGGGAAAAGTTTGGCAGGAAGAATGAATAGGCTACAGGAATTGCTGGAGAAAACAAACCAAAACACAGACAAAGAAATAAAATAAAACAAAAGAAGTTGTAGGTAATTGCTCGAAAAATTACTCTAATTAGCTGATCTGCAAAAATTCTTTCCCCCGAGTGAATGTTCTATTGTAATAATGATGGGGTGAAGTGCTTTATATAATCTAAATCCTCCAATTTTAGCTCAATCTATGTTTAAAATAACTTAATTTATTTAATAAATAAATAAATAAAACGCTTGCAGACAAAGTTTGGCCAAGGTATTGAGTGCACTTTGGCATGTGCATATTTGTCAAATTTGGCTTTTATGACTTTCTAGGGATACTCTAGAGCAATGCAAATAACTGCAGGAAAAATAAACACAAAACGACCCGTTACTTCGAAAAGAATGAATTTTTTTAAAAGGGGTGGTCCCTAATTTCAGGGTGAAATCTCGGGGACACCAAATTTAGAAAAGGGGACATTATAAGTTGTCTGATGAATTGAAGTGCCTATACAGTTCGCTGCCCTAAAGGACTATTATTGATTATTTTAATACGGTTGAAGCATATTTGTAGTCATTTTCAGATTGATGCTTGTTGGTTGATGGTGTATTTTCAGACTTGATTCATTTGGGGTTGTGGCCAAACACTTATTTTTCAGTTTTTTCCCTAGAAAGGAACATTACACTAATAACTAAGATATGATTAGAAAACGATACTAGAACCAACACACAAGAAAGCATAGTTACCTGAGACGGGGGGACGGGACGGCAAAAAATTTCTAAATTTTGGGGACGGCGGGGGGACGGCTAATTAAAAAATATATAAATATTTAAAATGTAAAGATATAGTGACTAAATTATATAAATAAGCTGAAATAAAACCATTTGAGATTTAAATAAGGTGAAACTTGAACTCATAAACATCAAATACATTCCTTAATACTTGTGATTCTTTCAGAAGATTGCAAGAAGTTGCTTGGTCCAAAAAGGTGCAAAAATTGATTTTATGAAAATAAGAAAAATATTGCCATCAATGCGTAGAGCTCAAGAAAATATGCACTTTTAGAGAAAACGACACTAGAAACGGAGCCACAGAATGAAAGTTATGGCACATGCAAGTTTTTGCTGCTACATCTTCCCGGACCCTTTCCAAAAATGGCAAATTTTTATTTGTGTGTTTTTTTCACCAAAAATCCAAAAAATGCCAAAAAAAGAAATAAATCCGTGGGAGACGTCTGGACTTCCCCCCACGTCCCCCCCACGTTTCTCCGTACCCAGTACGTTTCCCAACATTTTTAGACGTCCCCAGGATGTTTCCCAGAAAAAAAAGGGAAACGTGGGGGAAATGTTTCCCCCACGTCCCTAGGACGTCTGAGACGTACCGAACGTGTCAAATTTGGGGGGACGCGTCCCCACGTAACTATGCAAGAAAGTTATAACCAAGGGGCAAAATCAACTGTGGGTCTAGAAGAGAGTTGTCCACACTCGATATTGAAGTTATATCTTTTTAAAGTCTATATCTAAGACATGGATGTTGTGTCCCTTAATTGGGAAAATTAGAAAATTCTAAAAATTCACAAAAACCCTTACCACTAGAAATAGAATAATGGAATTACCCTCGATTTCTAAATTTCTAAACATAATTTATGGCACCAAATCACAATTTTATATAGAACTCCGTTTGGAGTTGGAGGGCGAGGTCCCCACATATCTACCAATGGAGCATGCCCTATAAATTCTAAGGCCCCCTCTATAGATTTTATTTAATTTGCAAATTGCCAAGTACAATTTAGAGAAATTTTGGACACTAAAACCCTATCAAGATTTACAATTTATTTTTCAAAAATAGAAGCTCTAGCTAATTAACTAAAAACCACACAAAAACCAACCCTAAAGATGCCCTGGATGTCGAATGGCTAACAGTTGAAATTCCCAACGGTGGCGTCCAAGCTGGAAAAGGCTAGAAATGATGATGTCATCCCTAGAATTCTCCCCTAAATGTGATGTCAGCCTTCAAAAAGTGATGCCCTAGCTAAGATCTGTAAATCTGAAGATGCCTTAGTTGAAATTTGTAAATCTGATGATACCCTAGCTAAAATCTGTAAATCTTTGATGGAATGCACAAATGCAACTTTTGGATGGATTCATCACTAAGGATTGGAGGGTTTTCGTCCCCAAATTTGATTGCAATGGAGGGTTTGTCCTTAAAAGCAGAAGTTGAAGCAGTAACTCAAACTCTCAATGTAAAAATAGATAATGGAAAAAAGATCCCTTCCAAACGACCCCCCCAACGTGCTTTTATAAGTTCACTTGACTCTTTTCACAAGGAAAATCCCCAAAGTAACTTTCCATCTTCAAATTTGATATTGACTTGCTTAATTTGAAAAGTCACCTTTATTTTTTATTTATAATAATAAAGTAATATTAAGTTGTCACTTTTTAATTAAAAAGTGAGTTACTTGACAATTTAAAGATATTAACTTTATTATTTTTACTTTATTTTCAAAAGGGGTCATGACAGTCCGCCCTTCCCAAATTTTGCTTGTTCTAAACAATTGCAAGCCCAATTGCTTAGAATTTTCTCAAAGGCCCATCTTCACAATTCATCCTTGGGCACTTGCAATTCTACATGTCTGAATAAACTCTGCCTCATGAAGTTGTTTAACTTTTTCTGATGTAGTTGGCTTCTGCTACGCCACTCTAATATACTTATGAATTGAAAAGTTTGGGTCCTCCCTTGAATTATGAAATAGAATGGTGATGGGAAAGATTGTTTCCAACTGATCCCATGGCTGAAATCCTTCACAAATAGCATAGTGTAAGGAAAAGTTCCTCAAATCATGCAAACTTGAAGCTGTATTTATCTACTAACAACAATTCAAAGTCTGAAAATTTGCAAATCAGCATTGTGAAAATGATATAGCAGCAACAATGCTGAAAATTGTTTGCATAAATCATCGCTATCAACAATACACAGGCTAGAAATAGACGATCAATGACTAGATATCTTCTCACAGCAATAATAATCAACATATCTTTGTTGAGACCTTGAAAAATCAGCAACCCTGTGACTGAAAACACTTGTATGGGATATTAATTAAAATCAAGAAAATTACTACTTGCAAAGGTAAACTTAGAAGAGCAACCCTTTTTGGTCCATCTCAACTAACCCAGTGTTGACTTCAATAAACCCAAATGGGGTTGGAGTGAGCCAAGGTGATGGGTTTAAATGGGCTAACTAGTTGGAGATGTCACTTTATTAACCATAATAAATTGCAGCAGTAGAAAATTAATTTAAAACACCGAAAAACCAACTAAACTTCAAAATTCCATAACTTGATCAATACTCAGTATTTTCCAAAGAAACCAAATGCATTTGAAAACTAAAATTATGGCCTTTCCAACCAACTATTAAACATAATTTTCTAAGCACCGGAAACCCTCCAAATCTGCCTTTAAAATCAGAAACCTAGTCACCTAGGGTTAGGAAAAATATAATAAATATTAGCAGCTATTTCTCTTGCTTTCCAAACCCCAAAATGTCCACACAGATACGAAATATTAAATTTATCACAACAGCTCACAAAACTATTAAAACACCCCTCATATGATGCCAAAATTACTCCAAACAAGCCGATTTATTATAAATAAATTCCAGCAACACATACTAACTCAAAATTAGTCAAATCATGGGCATTATACTTAGCAAAACATGCTAAAGTAGATCAGATTGGGGATTCACTTCCAATGCCGCTAAAATATGCCTCAAACACCTCTAATGCAAGTCCTCATATGATGCCAAAATTACTCCAAACAAGCCAACTTATTATAAATAAATTCCAGCAACACATGCTAACTCAAAATTGGTCAAATCATGGGCATTATACTTAGCAAAACATGCTAAAGTAGATCAGATTGGAGATTCACTTCTAATGCCGCTAAAATATGCCTCAAACACCTCTAATGCAAGTCGATTTGGTCCACAATAACCAACAACAAAAATCAGATTGTAATCACCATATAAACTTCACAAATACTCTCATAAAACAAGCTTACATACTCTCAAAAATGGTGACTTCACATAGACAATAAATTTAAGCAATAACTTATCAATTCATAGTTTGGAGGGTTTACACACTTCACATAAAGGTGGTGTTAATAAACACCTTTTATTTTAGATGATTAGTAGGCATACATCCCTCTTCAAGCATGAAGATAAATTTCTAAAAACCGTCAACATGCAAAAGGGGTGCCCATCATCTTTTTTTATAGATTTTTCCTTGTGCAATCTCCAATGTTTTCCCTCCTTTTTGGCGCCATCTTCTAGAGATGAGAGTTTTTAATTTTAAAATGACTCTGAAAGACAAACTCCAATGCAAAAGTTGATTTCCCCAAGATAATATTTGAAAAATAGAATATACGGGAGAATTAAATATAATTTAATTAATGCCCATATGGAAGTCCAATTTTGCCCCATAAAATCGTTTTGCTCCATAATTATTAATTAATTAACTCCAAAACAAATCGAGCTTGCCTTCCATTTTTATTTCCTTTTCGCTAGATAAATCGATTTATAGCAAATAATATTTAATTGGCCTATAATAAATCGATTTTTCCCCCTTTTATTTTGATTTGCACAAAATAAATAATATTTTAATTTTTAATTCATTAGCACAAATCAATTAATTATCTTTTAATCCAAGGGAAGAGTGGATTAAAGGTCTCCATTCAATAGTTTATAATTAATTAATGAGGATAAAGCTAACATTACATAGAATTTGTGAGGACAGCAGTCCTATGGCTGGAAAGTACAAAAATGGCAACCCTTAATTAGATTCCTTTGCAATAGAACCATAGTTGGCTATTACTTCCCTTGATAGATGTCGAGATCTCACTTCGGATCCCATACTCTTATATGTAGACAACCTTGAGTGAACATTCTCATATAACCTATTCCATATGATGTGCATTGAATTCAAGGTAAATAGACAAATAAGTATCCAGACTTACTTGGCCTATCAAGTATGGGGATAAATGGATTCACTGCCATATTTCTTTTTAAACCTTGTGATGAAGTCCATGAACACTGCTTTTCCAATCTTGATGAAAAATATAGCTACAGTGGATATGGGAACGAATTGAATCTCCCCATACCAGCCCTAGGAGATGTACCAGAAACTGATATAGGACCTTTGTACGCTGTGAAGTCATTTTTGGAGTTGTACCCACGTTGTGCAACAGGGTACGGTTCCTGTTCGGTTTTACCATACCCGAACCGTTTACCCTGTGCCTGTGGGTACATGTCCGATTGAACCCCGCTTCTAAAAAATGGTTATTGTGGTAAATCGAAACTCAGTTATAACTTAAGAAATAATGCATATTTTTCAAGGGAAAGACAGGATACTTCCTGGCTATCTAAACCTAAGTCTAAGTCGTCATTCCTGTCCTAGCTGTGCAGGTTAATATACAACTCAAAATCCCTCTAGGATGAGCTCACACTCAAGTATCTTCACATTATTTGGTTGAGCATACAAGGAGAACTTTCCAAACAACTTGCTCCAGCCCCTGATTGGCAAGACCAAGGGGGAGAGAAGTGAGCTGAGCATTGATGTGTGTGAAAGAAGACTGAGCAAGTTTACAAACATCAAGGAGGATTCTTCCAGGTATTTTAGCATGTGGATTCAAGCATCTCTTCTTGGATCTGCTGGGGCTACTGTTGTTGCCATGATATGACTAAGTGGTTTGGTGGCAACAAGTTAGGGATGAATCATGTAAGTTTTCAAACACATCATGTCATAGAGGCTATTTATGCATGCATCTGGATGGGATTGCAAATAGGCAGTCCCAAGTTAATGTTATCTTAGATCACCAGCTTGCTTCCGATATACTATATGGCAGTGATTTTTCCTTGATTTTAGGAGGCCAATAGTGTAAGTGTACCATTTAATTAAACTTCTATCTCCTCTCATGTATGATCTAACCCATTCGCTACTTCATGGTTATGGTGGGGTTGGTGCCCCAACGGACTGAGAAACTGATTGAAGACCATGTAGCACAAAATGATTGAGCAGGTTTTTAGTTGCCACAATGGAAAAATATCATGCCAAAGTTTTAAATTGAAGACTGATCCCAAACAGAAACGTCTGGACCCTGAGAAGGATGCTCTAAGGGGCCTCGTTCCATTTATGATGAACTTGGTGATCGGAATTAGAGCCCTAAGGCCTAGCTCGTATGGCTGTACAAATTAGGTGTTCATATATGATAGCTACTGTTTTGGGTTAATTAAATTGCTTTAATATTTAGCAATGACTTTAAAAAAATATCCTCTTATATGTATGTTATATGAATTACTCTTTTAAGGGTCATGTACATCCAGTGTGAGCTTCAGTTGGGCAAGAGTTGGAAAAATCTATCGGGTGGGATTACATTGAGATTGGATCCCAATTATCTTTTGTGGAGACTTTTTGAAGTCATGGAGCTTGTTGCCGGTGGAGATATACGTGTTTGGACGTGTAGACTTGTGCCGCTCACTATATAAATCAAAAATTCATTTTGTTGTATCTTGAGCTCATCTGTACAGGGGCAATTGGAGGATGGGTATTTCCATATCGTGTAGGAAGGTGCACAAGGTTTACTCTTTTTGGACATGCACCTAAAAAGAAGCATATTTTATTGTAAACATTCAAGTAGCAAGAGTTCACTCTGGAACAGTTTCTGTCCAATAGATGTGTCCATGAGCAAAACCACCAACATCAAACACCCCCACCATCGCCCCCAGTGGGGTTTATTGAGAATCGTGCTGAAACTATCTCCAAATGATGATCCTTTTGATGCAGATACCTCAGGGCAAATCAAACACCACAACCATCACCCCCAATGGAAAAAACCATTTAACATGGAGATCTTGGATTCTTGCATATGAATTGGTGTCTTGGTAATCAATATATGAAACTCGGACTACTGCGTTCAATCTCTTGAGATCAACTCCATTGAAATCTCAGATGGCGAGAGACATACTCAAGCATGAGTTCTATTCTCTCTGGGCTGGTATGTAAGTGCCATCTAGACTATAGATAAGGTTCTGGGCTTCTAACTTTTGGCAAAGGAACCCCCCTTCTCTAGGGAGTGCAACACATCCCGGGTCATCCCTTCCTATCAATCGCCACCAGAGCAAATCTTGGATCAAATCTCAGGAGTCTGGAACAAACTCAGATGCGATGAGACATGAGCTGCGCTATCTCAACTCACAGATCTCTCATCCCACATTATCTGCAGTATGTCCTAAAGTTGCCAATGTATCTTTGATCCCTCTTGATCTTTATAAGGGGAAGTAAAAGTTGACCAATTCATTGCAACTATTCTCATTGAGGCAATTGAGCATCACCACCATTTTGTAGATCATTTTCCAAGTCATCACGGATTCAACATCAAAAATTGCAATTTCAACGGGCTTTGATACTAGAGTCTAGCCATGAGCTCCATACTTGGGGAAACCATATGCAATATCACTCACTGAATCTAATAATGCAGAAGATTGACAAAATTACATGGATTGAGCAAATCATACACAGACGCAAACGAGTTTCAGATGGCTCGTCACCTACCATCACATGTCTCAAGCTATACTTCTAAAATTTTCAAAGTTGAGTTGATGAAGGTACTCATGTCAACAATTCCGTTCCATACCAATCTATTAATACATGATTTTACCGTTCATGTAAAACAATTTCAAATTGTGTCTCTCATTGACCATTGTTTCCATTCTTTTTTAATCGGTTGCTGAGACAATGTTGATTGCCTGCTCACATTCTCGTCTGGTGTCGACTTGCCTGACCACCTGACCACGTGCTCAATTGAGAAATGATGGTGATCTGATAATGTTTGGACCCATCTGAAGGCAATGCTGCCACAGAAAAGTAGCCCATGAAAATTGAGAGCGTGTTTCCTTGATTCAGCATCTCGTGGGGAAACAGTCCCATCACTATGTTCCAACTTCCACAGATGCATATTCTCCGTATGATACAATCCAATCACAAACATAATAGATGCTAAATGATGGCCTTTATAAATACCTAAGATGCGCCATCTTCCATGGTCTTCACATGTCTTGAAGGAGAAGCCCTGATATCATTCAAGCCAATAGATGTCTTCAAAACTCTCTGAGGAATATCCCCTTCTTACGGTGATCAATTAGAAAATGTGATCTTGAAAAGGTGGAACAAAATGACCACTCCATTGCATCTCCTTGCTTATGCTTTAAATCCCAAATATTACAACAATGAAATAGTTGGGAGAGCTGGTAGACATCGACCATATGATGACCACAAGGTTGCAAATGGGACGAGGTCAACATTCAGGAGGTTGTTTCCTAATCCAACTACATCACTTGCAGTCCGCCAGGAGATGTCGATAGTTGTAAATGGACAAGGTAGCATGGGAGAGATAGAGGCTATTTGTGACAAACCCACCATGGATCCAATCATGTGGAGGACTTGTCATGGCTATGATGCCAAGTTCTTATGATCAGTTGCGATCAAATTGCTTTCATAGGTATAACGTTTGTAACTTGTTATTTGATATTTTAATCACCAATTACAAATTAAAATTCAAAATGATATCATTTTTTTTAATTAATAATTTATAATATTAATACTTTGTTTTTTGTGACAAGTGGCTAATAATTCTTCTACAGAGCACAATTGGAGTACTTATGGCTACATCCTCTCAGCCAGACGCACCATGTTGGCATCGAAGAAGGCTGAAGATCTAGTATACTTTCAGTCTAATTTGTGCCTCTTAACCCACAGGACGTAAGGGTATACTAGTGGTCCTAACAAGCTTTGGGACCTCCAACCTAAAAACACAGACTTTGAAGCTTCTGCTGCTTGTTTGGCCAATGTTTCACTTCTTGGCATTGATGAGGAACTTCCAGGGAGCCCTTCACAAGGGTTCGAAAGTGGACCTAATGGGAGTGGAGTTGCAAGTGGCATCCATGAAGATGATTTTGAGTTTGATGATCATCTAGATGATATGCTCTAGAAGTTGAGAACTTGAATGTATTATGTTATTTACTATCATGTTTTGAACATTATGTCATTATGAATCAATGATTCAATACAAACTCAAGTCTCAATTCTCAAAGTATTGGAAATTTCAATTTTGTTTTCATGTTTTATGAATTATTTTAAGTTGTATAACTCTATGAGTATTAAATTTCAATAAGTATGCAATGTATGAGAATTAAATTTCAAAAAGTATGCAAATGCTTCTTTAAATTTATAATATATATATATATATATATATATATATATATAAAACGTACCCAAAAGCATACAGATCAATCTATAATCACCCTAACAAGCTCGCCAAAACTAGAATGAATACATATACCAATGAATAGATTTGCAAGCATACCAAAAGTGCTCCAAAAACTCTTATTCTTTTATCACATCCAGCTACTACAGTGACGTCGCTACAGTAGAAAAAGGCAGATTTCTAAAAGAACTTGCTAAAACTAAAAGCATAGATCTCACTTGAGTTTGCACAAATAAGTTCTTCAATTTGATTCTCCAAATCAACTGCAATGTAAATAGATCCTACAACAATGGAAGAGAGAGAACAAGAGTATCACATTAGGGCATAGATCCCTTCTCCAAGCATGGAGCCAAAATTGAAAGCATCATATTATAATAATAATAATGATCCTAGCACTCCTTTTATAAGCAAGGAGGCATAAAATTCAAAAACCCCAGGAGATGGAAATTATTTAATAAAAGCAGTTTATTTCCCCTAGGTGTGGCGTCCCCTTTTCAAAGGGTGATTTTATCAATAAAAGCCATCTAAATATTTATTTAATTAATTCCCCATTTAATTTTTACATTTTGGGAATTAAATTAAATAATATTCATAATTAAATCATTAAATAATTATTGCTCCTGGCAATAATATTTAATTATTTAATAAAAATGCTCCCCTCGCACATCCCAAAGCCCACGAGGAAATATAGGCTAAGGGTCTTCAGAAATGGGGACATTACAGTCCTCCCCTCTTTATAATTTCTTTCCCTCAAGCAATAGCAAGCTCGTATGCAACATGTACCATGAAGGAGATGTGAGGTGGTGACTCCAAAGTCTCAAACTAGTTCTGGTCAAATAGCCAAGCATTAGGAAAAACTTGTTTGCTTCCTTCGTGATAATACAAGTATGCACATGATCAAGTCCATCGTAGTAGCTCCAAGTGGTTGTGTCCTCATCATAAAGTGTGGGGCCAAGTGTAGAATGAGTTTGGCTAATCTCCCTTTTGACCCATTCAATTATACCTTCGTGAAAAATGAAAGACAACAAATGCTTCTCATGCATCTTTACTCCTACACATGAAACAAATGTGTTAGAAAAACTAGTGTTGAAAAACACTTTTCTAGTGTTCCTCCATGATGTGAATGTCCCATGAGTCTCCTCCATGTATGGGTTGCCCCAAAATGATGCTAAGCTGCCCCAACTACTGCTGTAATGATGCATATATGTAGACCATAAAATTTGAAAGTATATGTCAAGTAATATCTCATCATAGGTTGTAAATGAGGAATCCTTCTTTCCACCAATAAGTCCCTTTTGATTTTCTCCTTTAGGGGCTGCAAGATATCTCCTCTTTTGATCATTATTCAACATGTAGTATCCCCTATTGAACACTACCTTTCTTAGGAAGCCCTCTCTAAGATCATACACACAAATGAAGGACTAATAATACTTATGAAATGAAGAATGTGTATGAGCTGAAAGTATAGAATCAATATTACCATAAAGAAACCTCATACCAACTATTTCCTTCGCTTTCCAAACCTTTGTGGAAGTCCCCAAGATTATACTCATATAATCAACAATTGTAAAGTTGTTCCAACGATTTTCCTTCACCCAATTTACACTTGGAATGTTATCAATAAATCCCAACTCAAAATTGATGGTATGAAACTTGCATAACTTAAAATTATTACCTTCCAAATCTGCCTTTACATCATTTCCCACCATACCCTCTTTGTCATGGAGTGTGAGATTGAGCTCAAGTACCCCAAGTGCCAACACTGAGTGCTCAAACTCAGCCATTAATGGAACAGTTCAAATCTGAAAATGCTTATAAGAGAATGCACCTTCATACACATGCTTGTCAAATGAACCATGATACATATGAAAGTGGAAAATTTCTGCCCTATCATGTGTAATTTCTAGCAACCAACCTTTTTCCCATGCAACTTTAGTTTTCTCTTCACATGAATTGGCCCCAATAATGCTATGAAAACTAAATTGAGTAGAAACAGATTCAAGTAGCTTACCACAACTTGGAGTCATGCACTTATTGCCTTTACCTTTGTTTGGACTGAAATCTATAAGGTGTTGGCCTTTTAGCTTGGAATCCAAATCTCCCAAATGCAATCCAATACTCATGCCCTCCAAAAATAGCTCTGACCTTGCACTTATGTTTAGAACATCAGTCATAATGATCGCAAAATCAGAATAGACACTTTTTTACAACGTACGAAATCACCTAGGTTCCATACCTTAGGGTGTCCATGGAGGGTATTTTTAACCAAGGAATCTCTTTGCCAGTTTTCACTATCTTCATTCTTTGTGTCACCATTGTTTCCCACATGAAAACAAATCAAACTTGTCTTTTCAATGTGCAGATCTAAATCTTTTTGTTCTTATTTTTTTAGGTTGTTTTCAGGTTGTTTTCAATGCAAAGTTTTGAATCAAGCCATCCTTCCTCCTTTATCCATGATTCATTTTTATTTCTCTTCACTATGCATGCAAACATTAGAAGACAAAGAAAAACTTTCAATCAAGAAATAACCTTTACCTTTCTTATTCCCATCAGGTTGTTCTTCTTCCTTCACTTCCTCTTCTTCATACCCTAAGGGTTTGGCATGGGAGGTTCTTGTGGGAGGAAATGCGGGTGACTCCAGCTTTCCATTAGCTTCTTGAATGAGCTCAACAAAGAAAACATCAACTGGAGTTATTCTTCTTCATGATCCACTTCTTCTCCTTCTTAAGTCTCAAAATCCCATGAGAGATAAGAGAGCTTTGGCCTCTTGACTTAGTGCCCAGTATTGTTTGCAATAAGTATCAAAGTCATGCTTGATCCATTCTTTCCATTCACGATCACTAGCAAGCCCCATGATCTAATCTCTGCAAGAAACACCCACAACGAGTAGAGGAAAATAGCTCTGATACCACTGTAATATCCCAACTCCGGGATCAGTGGGAAAAACACAAATCAACAACCCTTCACTACTCCAATGAGATGCAATTAGCAAGACTCAGTCAAAAAAACTACTTGAACTAATCAAATAGATGACTCAATAAACCTGAAGACAAGGATTTAATGGCCTTTACTAATTTGTTAGCAATTAATCCTCATGCAAATCAGATCTAACCTTCTAATGCTAACCCATGTTATCAACAATGCTGTTATACTGATCACTGCGACTAAAGCTTATTAAAAAAAAATACTCAAAAATCAGTCTTTAGAGCATCACAAAAATATATAACTTCTAGTTGCTTATATGAGGATGCTTTAGTCAAAGGGATATGCAATAGAGCTTCAAATGAGACCCGAAATACATCGAAATATCAGTTAGAAGCAAGATTAATTATCAACCTGTTATATCTGACCATCGGTGGTCAAAAACACATCCTGAACATCCAACAAGAGGTCCTCAAAGAGTCATTTTTATTTAATAAATAATAACTCACAGATCGCAATTTCCAAAGGCCCAAAACATACAAAATCTCAAAGTACTAAGCACATAAGTCAGTTGAGTAAATAAGATTATGAATACCAATTGTTTGCTTCTAAAATGCCCCAAAAGCATCACCAAATCATTCCCAGGTTGATCAATGTAATCAAGGAATTAAAATCCTGCATTGGTATGGTTGATCCATACCCAAATCAGTCCATATTTAGAATAGAATAAGTCCCTACCAAAGAGGACTGCAACATACCATACAAACATGCAAATACCTAGTCGTAGCACTCTAAATAATATTCAAGATCAGTCCACATACATCTGATATAGTAGCTGAAGTTACAATCAATTTACTTGTTATATAGACTTTCTAACATGCATTCAACAGTCCACTATTCACCATAAATGAATTTGTATATTTTAGAGAGAGCTACAATAGCTTATATCTAACCATGACCAACCACAACATGCCAATGTTTAGCACCAAACTTGTCTCAAGGAAACCGCTTTAGCAAGGGCACCAAGTATGCATGGATCTTGGTCATTTCACTTAGAAAAATCACCCAAATCAGTGCACACACATAACCAAGAAAATCCTTGCCATAGTGGACATGAAATCATACTAAATGCTGGTCGCTCCACACTCAGAATTGAATACAAACAACTTTACAAATATAATAAATGAATTGTTGGGATAAAAAACCAATACACTAAGGTCGATTTGCCAAAATTACACCAAAAACTCATTTTTTATGACAACTAGCTGCTATAGTGACGTCACTATAGTAGAAAAAGGCAGATTTCTAAAAGAACTTGCTAAAACCAAAAGCATAGATCTCACTTGAGTTTACACAAATAAGTTCTTCAGTTTGATTCTCCAAATCAGTTGTAATGCAAATACATCCTTCAACAATGGAAGAGAGAGAAAAAGAGTATCACATTAGGGCATACATCCCTTCTCCAAGCATGGACCCAAAATCGAAATCATCATAGCATAATAATAATAATAGTGATCCTAGCACTCCTTTTATAAGCAAGGAGGCCCAAAATTCAAAATCCATAGGAGATGGAAAATTATTAAATAAAAGCAGTTTATTTCCCCTAGGTGTGCCATTCCCTTTTTAAAGGGTGATTTTATCAATAAAAGCCACCTAAATATTTATTTAATTAATTCCCCATTTAATTTTTATATTTTGGGAATTAAATTAAATAACATTCATAATTAAATAATTATTGCTTTAGGCAATAATATTTAATTATTTAATAAAAACATTCCCCTTGCACATCCCGAAGCCCACGGGGAAGTTTAGGCTAAGGGTCTTTAGAATCTTCAAAAATGGGGACATTACACAAACTCACACTTAAAATCTTTTACAATTAGAGCCCGTTTCTCTAGAATCCCAAGGATCAAATCTAGGTGTCTCATATGATCCTTCCATGCTTTGCAAAACATTAGACTATCATAAAAATTTTATTAAAACAAACAATCCTAGTTGACCACTGAATACCTGATTCACCATGAATAGGAATGTAGCAGGAGCATTAGTCAAATTGAATGGCATGACCACGAACTCAATGTGTCCAATAAGGCATTTGGAAGTAGTCTTGTGCACACCTCCCTTACAAACAAAGATCTGATGGTGGCTTGATCTCAAGTTGGTCTTTGAGAAACGAGGAGTAATAATGGCGTGCTTGCAGCCAATTTTCAACTTGGTGTCCCTAGATTTCACCCTAAAATCTAGGACAACCCATTTGAAAAAATTTCGTTCTTTTTAAAATAACGGGTCGTTTTGTGTTTTTATTGCCAGAAGATGCGTGTATTGCATTAAGATATTCCCCATATGAGCCAATTTTGACAAATACCCAGATGCCCAAACTCGTTTTATCCCTTCGCCAAGTTTTCTCTGCAGGAAATTTTTATTTAATTATTTATTGAATAAATAATGCCCCGTTTGAA
Organism: Taxus chinensis; assembly: GCA_019776745.2. Classification (NCBI taxonomy): domain Eukaryota; kingdom Viridiplantae; phylum Streptophyta; class Pinopsida; order Cupressales; family Taxaceae; genus Taxus; species Taxus chinensis. The sequence continues at coordinate 400,473,390 of CM034152.1, read as the reverse complement.
GTAAATTGTGCTCCGATTGAATCCTGTTGCGATTTTGCATGCCAATATTCACTCGTCTCATTAGGGTTTTCACCAGGAATGAATCCTGAGCTGTCTGTGACTTTTGGCAACGTTTTTTGTTTTTATTTATTTCTTTTTCATTTTTGTCCGGTTTTCTCTTCTGTTTCTCTGTGAAATTCCCCTAGGACAATTTCTTCGCCAGTATAGTTTGTTTTATTGCCTGGAAGCATTTGGAGAACATTTACGGCCACCATACTAGAAGGAATCAGCCTCAGAAAGCAAGCTTCTGGGTAAAAAAAGATGAAGTCATGCACAAAAAGCCTCTCCTAGGCAAGTTGCATTTTTTGGGAATGGATGGATTTTAGCTGCAAATAAGAAAAATATTGCCATCAATGTGTAGGCAGGTCGAGAATTTATTAGCTGCACTTTTAGGGAAGACGACATTCCCGTAAAACAAAGTCACTTAAGCTGCAGTGGGAAAATTAGAGGCGGCAGGCAGGCGGGAAGTTTTTGCTGCTACATCTTCCAGGGTGAAAATTTCCAAAAATGACAAAGTTTACTTAAACTTGTAGTGGGACCAAATTAGAGGTCCAAGGTAGGACTAAGAATGTTCTTACCTATTATGCTAGGGTAACAATTCCCATTGATAAAATAAACGTCCATTTAAACGCTGCCCTAAGTGACGAATTTTTTGCCTGCACAGCAACTTTTAAAGAGAGAAGTCACCCATGCAAGTCGCACTTTATGGAAAAGAGGCTTCATCTTTCATGCAAGTCGCATTTTTTTTGAAGGAAGATTTTAAGTTAAATAATGAGAATTTTCAGCGGTGGCAGGCAGACGGGAATTTCTTATCTTGCCTTGCAGGGTAATTTTTCCCTTATGGAAGTCAAACAGCTTAAGTGCAATGGGAATCTTTGGAGGTGCAGTGTAGGCAAGTCCCATCAAGAGTTGACTACTTAAATTGAAATCACCCATGTAAAAAGTTGACCCATTTAAACATTAAATAATCACTCTAAAGCACCGGCGGAATATTTCCTACCTAATTTTGGTGCCAGGGTATTCTCATTATGAAAGTCAAATGCACTTAAGTGGAAGAAGGAATTTTTAAGTTGAAGTGAAGGGTGAAAATTCCCATCAAATTGACTGATTAATTTTTTAATGGTCACCCTTGCCAAAAAGTGCGACCCACCTTGGTGAATAACAATGCATTTAATAATATTTATTAATGTTTATTCACCCAATTTTGATGCCATAAATAAAAGGAAAGTCAATGCATGAAGACAAGCCAAAGTGAACTAAAGGTAGCATGCTAAAAATAAATAAATAAAATTTATTTAATGGCAGCCAACAACATGCAAAAATAGGCACCCAATTTGGGTGAATAAACATCATTGTTTATTAATTAATTGCCAGGAATAAGAGAGACAATTATTAAAAATAGAATGATGAAGGTTATATAAGCAGGCGCTACCATAATGATGGATTAATTAATTCTTTTAGCAAAGGAGTGCAGCCCGGATAGTTTTGGCACCCAAAGGAGAAGGATTTTTGCTCAAAAAAGTGTTTTTCATTGCCGGAAAGCTTCAAATTTTGGCACGTAGGGTTGGAATGGCTTGATTTTGGCTGTGACAATTATCTGCATGTTGGTATAAGTGCTCTGCTGAATTAAATAATATTTTTGCTTGCTTTGCATGCAAACAAAACCTTAAATTTTAGGGCAGCAAGCTTTATATGCAGATTTTGGTGATAAAAATCAAGTAATCATGCCATGGACTCCATCTTTGTCTGAATAAATTACAGGTATTCATCACAGGTGCTCAAATCAATGTCAAATACATTGAATATATCTTTTGAATCTGAAGAAGTTGTCAGATTTGCACAAATGGATTCAGTTGCAAAGAATTCTGGCAGAATAAAAAGAAAAAGAGTTGCTCAGACAAAGATTGTTCCAGCCATGTTGAAGCATGATGAAAGAGAAAGATTAGTAGAATTATGCATAACTTCCAGATTTGCTGAAGTCAATGATACAAACATAGGCTCTGAACCTATCACCAATTTATTTGACAGATCCAGATCTCACAATTGCAAAGGCTTCCGACAAAAATTCATCCTCTTGTTTCTAACGCATCCCGTGTAGAAGTCATTGCATGGAGAATTCCTTTCAGGATCTTGTGCATGTGCTCCTAATATTCCAATTGAAGCCTTCATTGAATTTACTTTGCATGTACTGAAGAAGAATTGCAAAAGCTTCAAAGATAAGAGGGAAGCCAAGGCAAAGACAATACCCGCAAGCGAATCACAGTCACTTGCTTCCAGATCCAGTTTGGTGAGAATCAAAGGCAAAAGAAACTGCATGCAGAATATGAAAAAGAACAAGACTGTAGCTTTCCTCTTCTTCTTCTTTCTCTTATTTTCTTCGACAAAGTAATTGAGGGATCAATTAAATTATAAAATTTAAGTGATTGGTTTAAAAGCCATTACTTGAAGGAGTAAACTACTTGGAAATAAGTGGCAGACATGTAAAATAGAAGGTTCTATTTTCAGTTGCAAATCATACAGGTGATGCAGAGAGGAATTCCAGGGAAGAGATTGCCAGTTGTTTCCTTTTCATTTCTTTTTATGTGCCAATTCATTAAAAGCTTCCTATTTGTAATTTCCCCTTTACATGCTATAAGTAGAGGAAGAACCTACGGGTAAATGATCAGAATTTGTAAGCAGCATTCTTGTGTTCCAGACTTTGTGCTGAAACCCCTGGTAGCTATTTGAAGCAGAGGAATAGAAAGGAGCATATTTCCGGAGAACTTTGTGTCAACGGTGTATTTGTTTAACTTTCTGTATTAGATCTATTCATAAACTTTGCATTATTCTAGATCTAGATTTGAAAGTTTCCTTTGCTTATAATTCTGTATGTTAATATCTATTTGTTTAACCTATGTGCATGCAATCAACTCTGTAATCTATTGATTGTGTTGCACATCTTCCCCCTTTCATACTTGTTTTCTGCTATTTTCTTCTTCTACAGATTTTCCTTTCTTTACAGTTGCTTACTTGCTGCAAAACTGTACAGCTATGGTTCATGAGCTGCATGGTTAAAGTAATACCCACAAATAGATACTAGCATATTTAACTGACAAATTTTACACGAGAGCCTCTCCGGTACATGAGGGAGATTTATTTCATGACTGCCTAGGTTTTCAGCTATGCAAAAAATCTAGCCAACAATATACCTCTATTTTCTGCCTATGTTGGAATTTCCTATTTGAAAGTTCCTGGGGACATGTTATTGAACACCAACTATGTTGGATTTTGGAAGCATTTGATATCAACATAGAAACTTGTTGCTTATTTGTAGGCATGAAATAGTTTGTAATCATCTGCCTACCACTAATGCAACTTGCATGCCCAAGCAAAGTTGGCAAGGGTTAGTGAGAAATACCCTTTAGCTATGACTACTGTCAATGAAATGCTTTGATATGTCCAAGTGTCATATCATTTCCTTTAGATGCTAAAAGTTAGCTGCTTGAAGCTTGTGATTTTGAACTAACTCGCCATTTCGAATAGTATACCAAAGTGTATCTCCATAACCATGTTAGTTCAGGTGTGTAACATGTCATTTCATTCCATACCTTATTGTTTGTACCCATGGCTATATTAAGTTGTCTACTTATCCATTTGCATGAAAAAGTCGATTCTATGAATTACAACTATGATATTAAAGCCATCAAATATTTCATCCTTCATGTGTTCTCTCAATATCTTCTTTTCATAGCTCGTTGGTTATAACACTAGGATCACACATGATCATACATGAACGATCTTAGATTTTATTAGTGACATGTGAGGCGATCCTCTTTCCATTGGCTACCCTTCATGTTTTCATCAATCTCTTGGTATGTCCCATGATGACAAGAGTCCTGCCACAAACTTCCCTAAATGTGTCTTTGGTGAGGCTTCTTGCATTTAACATGAAGATGATAAAATTGCTTACCATTAGTTGCTGATATAAAAATTCCAGCAAGCTAAAAACCAACATTAGTATCTGATGAAGCCGTTTTCTCATGTGCATGCCTCTCAACAAGGTCTTCCTTTGTTCCTGAATTCCACCTCATGTAATGTCCCCTTTTTCGAAATAATATAAATTGAAGACTTCTTGCCCATCTTCCTTTCCATGGGCAAGAAGAAGTTGAACAAGGGAAGAACTTGAGCTATATTTCAATTTCTTTGTTAATATTTATGTTTTTATTTTGTGTTTTTCCTTTCCAGGTAAGCCAAATGGGTTATAGTGCTCCCAACATGAAATTAAAAGATAAAGTAAGTTCTTTAGGAGGTCGGCAAGGTTGGAGATTTTCCAATATGGAAATAGATAATAAAGCAAGCTTAAGAGGCCGGTCTACACTCTTATGATTCTTGACGCCAACTAAAAGGTATAAGAGGAGTATCATAGGCTCATTTGCACATCATCTTTTGGCATACCCACTTTATATTTGGTCTCTAGGGCTGATTGCTCTAAGTCTATTCCACTATTGGGCGACAATCCATTAGTGTGGCATCCAAGGAGGACGACTTCCTTGTGGGAGAAAGGAGGACAACTTCCTTGTGGGAGATTAGAGGACGGGAACCCTTCAATTTGGTGGAGTTGAAGACTTTCATTGAAGACCATCTTGTTGGGTTTTATCTAGGGCATCAAGAAGAAGACCTACAAAAAGCTTTTGCATTATTTTGAGTCCTTCTCCTAGGGAGCGATTAGGGTTAGAGTGTTTTCCCGGTGCCTTCTAGGGCACGAAACTTCATTATTATAATGATATTCAAGCTCCTTCATCATAATTTATAAGAGCTGGTATCTTCAATATTTTGTAATTGTTTGGGTTTGGAGGCCTCATGTTTTAGCTATTTTTGTGGACTGCACTTCTGCTGTCCAAAATAAACCATTGCAGTACTAGGTGAAATATTTAGATTTGTCACATATTTTGGCTTGGTAATTGGTTTCATTAATTGTAATAAACTCAAGAAGCATTGATATATTTAATGGGAATCTTAAAGTTTGGTCAAAGAGTTTGACATGTGGGTATTGTCATTCACTGCTAGGGTTTCAAGGAATATTGGATCTGTTATAAAAATTATATTGCATTCAGTTTTGGGGTTTGTGTGATTTCCTTGTTTGTGTGTTTCAGCCCTAGAAAGGAACATTACACCTCATAAACTTCTTGATTTGAAACATTCGTTCCATATTCTGAGTTGTCATAAGAATGAATTGTAAAAATTTCATTTTATTGTTTCTCAACACCTTGAAGAGATTTGCATCAACTCTAATATATTGAAGACTCAGAAATTTGGCATTAACCAAAAAATCTTCTCCAAATTCAGTGCAAATCTGATTTTCCTTCGTGCTCCATCCTTGCAATTGGAAAATCCTTTGTGCTTGTTTGCAATGTGGTTAGTTTTTTTCAACCAGATTCCCTGGTTCCTTCTCAAATAATATCTCCTTACCTTTGACTTGCATGCTGAATTCTTTTTGCTCCTTTGTCAGATTTTTGAAGGCTAAGATTTTGACCCATATTCCGTATTTATTTCTAACCATGGTCTTTAGATCCTTAAAAAGATATTGGTACTTGCATGGTAACATCTCTAACATGGATTCTTCCATGATGATGAAGCCATTTTGTAACATTCATCCTGGTCACAATGAGGTTCGTAATGTGCAACAAACTGTTATTGCATTCTTCATATTTATTGTTCCATTCCATATGAAAGAATGACATGTTACCATTTGATCCTCTGAGACAGGTCATGCCAAAGCAATTTTCTGGTTAATTTATCGAAGAAGCAACATAGCCCATAGAACTGCAAGTTGTCTCTTTGGACCTAACATACTTCTTAAAATATTTTCCATGATGACAAAAAGTTTTATGGCAGCAACATAGGAGGAGAACAAACTAATCGTAATATGGTCAACATTCATACCTCTGGAATGCCCTGACAAGGAGCTCACCCTCCTTAGATTCCAGATTCAGTTTTACACAAGTGAAGATCTTCTTCGGTCTTAGTCTCCTTCCAAGCCTTTGATGCAGTTTACATGCCTTTATGAAATCAATCATTTCACGGTTCTTGCTGAAGTCAAGAACACCATCAATTTTCTTTCTTTTGATTGCTGTTCGAAAAATTCCAGCAAGGTGAACATTATCATTAATTATTGGTAAATCTCTTTTCTCATGTGTATGCCCTTTAACATGGTCTCCTTGGGCATCCCCCTCAAAACCCTCTTGCAGATCTGTTTTTTCTTTTCCTTCGTTCAAGAGAAACCCTTTGGGGGTTGGCTCCTTGGCATGTTCTTTTGGTCTAAGGTTTAACCTTAGCATCTTCACCCATACACCGATTTCCCCTTTGTTGGAGCCATCGAATGTGGAGAGTGTCACCTTCCCCAAAGCATTTTGAAGATCCCTTAGTGGCGCATGAAGTCTAGGCTTTACCTTGCTTACCTGTATGAATTTGGCAAGCGAAATAGCATCATAGATCTCATTCAGAAAAGCCCTATATTCTTCATAGTTGGCCACAATTCAAATCACTGCCCTACTGAATGTCAAGTTGTATCCAACTCCGGAAGTAATACTCCTTCCCTTGGCTTTGAGGAAGGTAGCCTTGAACTGCAGCTTCTTCTCACTGTACTATCACATCACTTCTCCTTTATATTCTCATTGAGTGTGCATATCTTCCAGGATGGGAGGATCGATGCTCTTATGCCACTGTAATGTTCCTTTCATGGTCTTTTAATTTTGAAAACAAAGGAAAATTCACAAACCCTGACAATTGTAACAAATATTATGACAACCAAAGAGCTAAAATTTTACGGACAACGTACAACAATGTGTTTTTGTAACATATCAATGCAAGGTGAATGCAATTCTTGTCTTAAAGCAATAGGGACAGCTTCTGCATAGTCCGCCATTTCAAGCATTAGGGACTTTCTTAGATCATTTTAAAACCTTTATTAACGATGAATTATTAAACGAACTTCCTTTCATATAGATCATTGCATCTGAAGTTCATTTATTCCTGCAAGCCTGAAATGACACTAGTTGCATCTAAGTTTCCTTACAATAGGGTTTGTGAAATTGAAGCCTTGTGAAGGATTACATCAGTGGCCTCACAATTTTCAAATACTCCAAAAAATATGACCCATGCATGATGGCTTTGGAATCGTGCCCTAAAGAGCTGCCCCAAGTGATGCAATTCCTCTTCACAAGGATGGGCCGCTTCCTAGGATTGTCGGACTTTCAAATTGCAATTGTGGGATTACTTCATAGCTGGAAACCTCATGTTTAAATCTTCTCCAAGCACTTGTACAGAAGAGACACCAACCATTGCAGATGGAGAATCCTTAAAGATTGCGTGGATGCAATCTTGTCTTCCTTTCAAATCACTAGCTAGGTCACTTTCAAATCCTTTGTTGGACCTTTGTTCACTAGGCATATGTGATGAATTAGTTCAGCAATCCTTTTGCAAGAGCCAACTCCATCAAAGTTAATTGTAGAGCAAGATGATGATGCACATTGTTGAACCAAAGTGGCCCGCTTCATGATAACTTGTTGTGGTATCCTATTGAATACGGTTGTGGCTAAGATGCATCCCCAAGCTAGGAAGAAATCATAAGGGACCCTTAATGCAAATATTTTTCATCTTGGGTTAATGCAAGATCTTCTTGAAGAATATATAGATAAACATTTCTTGGGATAGAAGGACCAATTGGTTGCCACAAGATAATTGTAAAACATAGGCTTGATCCTCTTGTTCAAGAATCTCTTGAATTTGGCCACGAGAATCAATTAGGCTCAAATTGAATCTTCTGTTATAGAACTAGCTTGGAAGAGGGGACTAATACACACCTTACAACACAATGTCAAGGCCTCCACTACTGAAAATGTTGGCTAGATTTTTTGCATAGCTGAAAACCTAGGCAGTCATGAGATAAATCTCCCTCATTTACCGGTGAGGCTCCCGTGTCAGATTTGTCAATTAAAATATGCTAGTATCTATATGGGGTTTTTACTTTAACTATTCAGCTCATGAACCATAGCTGTATAGTTCTGCAACAAGTAAGCAACTGTTTAAGAAATGAAATATTTCTAGAAGAAGGCAATTATAAAACACAGGGAAGAAATGGGGAAGATGTGCAACCCAATCAATAGATAACAGAGTTGATTGCATGCACATAGAAGAAACCAATAGATATCAACACACATAATTATAAGCAAAGGCAACTTCAGATCTAGATCTAAAATAACACAGTTTATTAGAAGATCTAAGATAAAAAGCTAGAAACAAAATGCACTGTGACACAAAGTTCTCCAGAAATTTGCTCCTTTATATATTCCTTTGCTTCAAGTGGCTCTCAGGGGTTTCAGCACAAAGCCTGGAACACGAGAATGCTGCTTACCAATTCTCATCATTAACCCCGAAGGTTCTTCTTCTACTTATAGAATGTAGAAGGGACAGTACAAATAGGAAACTCAACTGAACTGAAACATAAACAAGAAGTAAAGATGACATCTGGCAATCATCCTCCTCTAACTTCTCCTCAAGTGACACATCTATCACTTAAATTAATAGAATCGTTCCACATAACTTAAAGCAATGGTTTCAAAACCAATAACTTTAAAGTTTTACAATTTCATCTAGGAACGTGGAAGATAGAAGAAAAAAGAATAGAAGAAGAAAGTCCTGCCAGCTGTAACATTTATATCTTCTTTTTGTTCTGATACTGAATATACTTGTCGAACATATAATTCAGCATCTTCCCATTTTCTGTCATGAACTGCAACAAGCTTTCGTTCAATACCCTGATACATACTTCCATATCCTCCAAGCTTGGCCCGAACTTCGCAATATTCGACTGGAGTGCCACCAGTCTACTGATAGAATTCATTGTGAAAGGCTTAGTATCTCCATCAATTCTCCCCTGCACCATCAGAAGAGACCCTTCTAGGGAATTAGGCACTCTGCTAGGAATGATCCGTGTGTATGAAGTAACATTTCCGACCACTTCCTCATGAGTGAAAGCAATGATATTGTCTGGTAAAGACGATGCCATACTCTCAAGTGCCTGCATCCTCTGCAGATCTCCAAACGGAAAGAAACTGCAAACTCCAGCTGCTTTCCCTTCTCAATTGATCCATCAGGCACAATCTTTTCTGCAACCAACACTTCTCCCAGCAGCTTATTGATTTCGGCCAAAGTACTCAGGTTACTCTTAGCAACTGTGTTCATATCTACTATGCTTGTCACCAGTTGCTTCAGCTGATCTGCTACATCTTTCATAACCTTCAGGCGAGCTGGCACCTCTCTGAGTTGTACAGAAGCTTGACGAATGATCAGACTTTTCCATTCTTCGATAGCTTTCACCTGGTTGCTTGCATCTTCCATTTCCTGCATCAGATGATCACTCACCTGCTTTTGAGCTGAAATGGGCTGAGTGGAAGATTTAACAACCTTGGCAATGATCTCGCACAACTGAGATACCTGCTTCTGAAGTTCAACTTTCTCCGCCTTTTCTCGGTCAAGCCTAAGGAATAGAGCATCTATCAATGTTTGTGTATCCTGCTTCAATCCTTCTGTGGTGGCTTGACCTATGGGTACTCTGGTTACTGTTATGTCTTCTACTGTGAGCTCATCCTCTTTCTTCCCTTATGTTGGAACTGACATCTCAACAAATTGTTGCCCTGACTCTTCGATGATCAACCTTGAAGTTACCTTAGCAACTTTAAGTTTTCTGTCTTTTCCGCCTGGACTCAGGAGCAGCTGTAAGTCGTGTTCCTCCAAGCTCATTTCCACTCTAGCCTCTGGAACCAATTGCGAAGTCAACCATTCTGAGAAATTACTTCTCGGAGAATGGGAAGTTGCCGAGTGTACCACTATCTCCCGCTTTGATTCCTCTCCATCAGATACCGCTACAGTGTTTCGGCTGCCATCCTCTGAATCGTCCAAGGTTAAAGCTCTTTCAAACTCTGCCATTTGCAGCTTCAACGTTTCTTCAGGAACAGGTGCTGAACGGAGTGGCTAAGGAGAGAAGATGAATGTTGCCAGATTCAACTGAGGAATGACAGTGTCCTGCTGAGGTGCAACAATTGGTGAAGTACTGGATGCTGGAGAAGTCGGAACTAACATCATAGCTGTGGAAGTGATCTTCTCCTTTGATTGAGACCTTCTGTGCACTTTCATCTTCTCGGGCCTTTTGTTGCTTTCTCCTCCGTGCTTCCTCTTGAGGGAATCTCCTGCGCCGAAGTTGCCCGCGACTTGATTCATCAATGCTTTATCAAGGATGTATCCCTTCGTCAGCAACCAATTTGAAGTATTCACCAGAATAGCGGCAGACCTTTCCTCAATCGTATGGTAGCCCCTTACATTCTCCTGAAGTACAACTCTATCTCCTTCCATTTGATGGTATGTGTCAAGTAACATAGTCCCATCATCTTTAAGATCCGCAGGTGTCCGTGCTAATCCAAAGTCGAACACTTGCTGTGCTGATAACCTGTTGAAATCTTTCTTTCTAACCTCGTACTCACTTTTGCACTTCATCCAGAAATCTTTTAATGAAGGCACATGTGCGTATTCCTAGGATATCGTCTTCCTGGCTACTCTAAATGGATCGAAGTTCAACCGTGCTGGGAAGAACTCTTGCTCGTACTTAGAGAACATTTCCGCTTCCAATCCTCGGGCTTTATGAATGCTCTGACAACTATAATGTCCCACAGTGATCGGGAAGAAGCCCGTAAACTTGTGCCGTTTTGATTGAAGGTCATGCATCTCCACAAGTTGTCTGCTCAGCTCCATGGTGACCAATCTATCATTCGGATATCTAGGCAGCTTAACCGATTCTCCAGAAAAGACGACGACCCCGAGGTATGTGAAATTCACAAACTGAATGAAGAGATTGTCAATTCTGGACACAACTTCCCACGCTTCCTTGCTCACCCTGTTGGCCTTTAGGTCCCTGTCCAGCCTACAAATGAATTCATAGAAGAATCCATCGTTGACCACTTTGAAATCTTTCTTGCATGTAGGTACAATAAGCTGTGGGTAGCACTCGAAAACGGGGTCCTTAGAAAGAACACCACATCTATCTAGCTTGGAGAAGATGCTTTGTGAGGCTGCTGCGTATACCAAATAGGAAGTCATTCTGAAGCTGAAAGTATGCTTCGCGTTCCGGAGTTGCTCACCAATGTTGTTGCTAATGATTTCCGACCAATTGATTATTGAATCCGCTTTGTTGATTTCAATGGTCCTGATGAAAGCATACATCCATGTGCGGAAGGTGTGAGCGTTTGCTTCGCCATTTATCCTGTATAACAATTTGGCAATATCATCTACCTCTTGTACCAGATTGGACCGCAGAAGAGTTCTTGGGAACTTGGAAGGAGATCTGGGCTTCTTCATGTATCTGCAGTTTATTATGTTCACGCAGTCAATTCTATGCTTCTCCCACCTGCTACCGGCATCCTGTATGCTAATAGAAGTCACCACCTTTCGTGCCGGAATCTTCAAACAATAATTGATGAATTGTGCGTCCAACCGGATTATTGTTTTCCCCATAGCATCTCCGACTAGCACACTCCATAACGAACTCTGACAACTGGGCTGTGTATGGAAACGTTGCAGTTCGAATAATTCCACTACTTTTAACTACACGCATGAGGGAAGTCTTTCCTGCTCTGGATCTGTCAATCAATTCGGAAAGAGGTTCCGGACTTAGATCTGTGTCTCCAATGTCTGCAAATTTAGAAGTGATGCATGACTCTGTTGTGCTCTCTTTTTCATCCCTTTTTGCCATGGCTATGTCTATCTTTGTCTGAACAATTCTTTTTCTTCTTATTCGGCCAGAATTCTTCAAAACTGGTGCAGATCTGGATAATTCTTCAGATTCGAAGGATATGTTCAATGTATTGGACATTTATTTAAGCTCCCTTTCTCTTATAAAAGACAAAGATGGCATCCGGAACATGAATAGTGAATTTTAATCATAAAAATCTGCATAATTCAAGTTTGCTGCCCCAAAATTTGATGTTTTATTTGTATGCAAAGCAAACATGAATTTTACCAACTTCACCTTAGCACCTGTATCACTTATACAAACAATTATCTAGACATAAATCAACCTCCTTCAACCTATGCACCAAAATTGGAAGCTTCCAACATTAATTACACCTTCTGAGCAAAATTCCTCTTCAAACGGGGCCCACTTTTTGTCTGGGCTGCACTTCTTTGCTTTTGAATTAATTAATTCATCCTCATGGCAGCCCTTATATAATCCTCATAATTCTATAATTAATTAATGTCTTTCCTATTCCTGACAATTAATTAATTATTTAATAAGCTTTACTCTTCAAATGGGGCGCCTATTTTGTGCATGCTCATGGCTGCCATAAAATAAACTAAATTTATTTAATTTTAGCTTTCTGCTTCCAGTTAACTCAAGCCTCACAATATGCTTTGACCTTAGTCACTGAATATAGGAATTAATTAAATCATTTAATACTTAAAAAAGTGTTATTTCTCTCCCAAATGGGGCGCACTTTTTGACATGAAGGGGTTGCATTAAATAAATAATATTTATTTAATTTTAGAACTGTCTAATTCCAACTACTTTTTGTCCACTTTCCTTTGTTGACTTTTCCACAAGCCTGAGCGCCAAAATTGGAGAAGAAATTAATTAAATTAATTAATTTAAGGCTGCCTTCCTTTACCTAAAGGGGTCGCACTTTTTGGAATAAGGAATTTCTCTTTTTAAAATTCAATTGGCAATGGGATTATTTACCCTGCAAGGCAGCTCCGAAAATCCCATGATTCACTTAAGCTGTTTGACTTTCATAATGGGATTATTTACCCTGCCAGGCAGGCAATAAAATCCAATTAATGTCTTAAGTGATTTTTCTTTTATTTCACAATGAGAATTTTTACCTTGCAAGGCAGGTAAGAAATTCCCGCCTGCCTGTTGTCTCTAATTTTCCCATTATGACTTAAGTGACGTTGCTTCCATGGGAAAAAGCACCTTGCTAGGCAAGATACAAAAATTCCCACCTACCTGCTGCTTCCAAAAATCCCATGATCCATTTCAAACCCTCTTTCCAAAAATGCGGCCAGCCCAGAAGAAGCTTTTTAGTGCACGACTTCGTCTTTTCCAAGAGAACCAAATCTCCGATGGCGAATTCCTTCTGGCACAACGTGCATAGGTGATCTCCAGATACTCCAGTCCAAGAATCAGGGCAAACCGGCAAAGAAATTGATCTAGAGAAATTTCATAAAAAACAAAACGAGAAAACACAAAAACACAAAAGGTTGCCAGAAGTCGCAAATAAAGCCCAAGATTCATTCCTGGTTAAAACCCTACTTGTATATGGGAATAATGATATGTACGATCACAACATGGTTAAATCAAAGCACAATTTGCCCCAAACAGGGCTTAAAATAATTAAATACAAATTTCCCGCAGGCAAAACCCCAACGACAGAATAAAACAATTTTGGGCATCTGGGTATTTGGCGAAAATGGCTAATATGGCTCCTTGGGAATATTTTGACACAATACAGGAACTTTCTGGCAATAAAAACACAAAACGACTCATTATTTTAAAACTACGATTTTTTTTTTGAATAGGGTAGTCTCAGATTTCATGATGAAATCTAGGGATACCATAACCTTAGGGAAACGAACATGCAACCGACTTAGGCCCCAAGCTCCACTTGAATATCACGGTTAGAGGGGAAATAACATATATGCACATATATTTATTATTTCAACAAAATCTGATTTGCAAGAATTAAATCTTGCATATATATTTTCGCAATAAGAATTACAAGAAGGGGATCCAGTATGAAACACCCATGGCCCCAAAGCTCTACCTTCAGTTCTGAGGGGAACCAACATGCAGACTACTGAGGTTCCATGTCCCATCTAAATCCCAAATCCGTATTGCCTATGTTAGGAAATTAGAGATAAAATATGCGGAATAATCCCTTATAGAATCGCAATAGTAGAAACTAATATGCAGAAAATATTACAGATCTCAAATAAAAGTGCAAAATAAATAACACAACACAAAGAGACAAGATTTAACGTGGTTCACCAAATTTGGGCTACGTCCACCAAGAATCACTTGTTCAAATTTTATTACAAGCCTCCACTCTCTCAATACAATACCCAGATCCGTTTAGAGCTATGCTCAACAAACTCTACAGAATTCACACCCGAATTCAAAACACATCTGCAATACATTTGCTTGTACATCTATCATATGCATAAGACCATATAAATAGACAACTGCTTAAGCAGTTTTACAAAACCATGGGTATCAAAACCATGGGCAAAACCCGTTCCATAAACCTATGGGTCAAAAAACTCGCCCATATAAGAAGAGCACGTTTCCCGATTTGTCGGGTGTATTTTTCGAGGCAAAAAAAAAATTTACGCCTAAATTTTTTTTTTTGGGGGCTGCATGATAATATAACTTCCATCCTCAAATTTCTTTGTATACACGCAATGGTCAGAATGACATCTAATATAACCTTGCTCCATCATGAAGCTATCAAACTTCTCATTAAAGACCACATCCCTAGACCGAAAAAAATTTATGCCCCAACTCCTCAAGCAATTGTTATAACCAAATCATCTCTTTGCTTGCCTCTGTGGCAGCAACATACTCAGCCTCGGTGGTTGACAAAGCCACCAGCTTCTGTAGTTATGAAATCCAGCTCAGTGCTGTCCCACCTACAGTGTAAATATAACCTGTCGTGCTCCTGCTGTCTACATCTCCAGCCATGTCTGAATCTACATAACCACGTAAAGTGGTGTCTGATCCACTGTAGCACAAAACTGTCCCCATGGTTCCTCTCAAATACCGAAGGATCCACTTTACTGCTTGCCAATGCTCTTTACCTGGATCACTCATAAATCTACTCACAGCTCCCACTGCATGGGCAATATCAGGCTTAGTGCACACCATAGCATACATCAAACTGCCAACTGCTGATGAGTAAGGTACCTTGAACATCTGGTTTCTTACCTACTCTGTCTTGGGACACTGCTCCTTTGATAACTTAAAATGCCATGCCAAAGGAGTTCCAACCGGTTTAGCATCCTGCATGTTAAACCTATCCAATACCTGTTATCCAAATCCACCCCCAGGGTTGATTCGATAACATACATTAGAATTCTCGAGTCCCAGGCAAATGGATGGATTCAGGGCAAAAATCATGTTTCTAGGGTCCCCTCAGAATTTTTCTAAGTCCCCTGGCCGAAGAAGGAAAGAGCAAGCTCTGAGAAAATGCGAAAAAGTGCAAAAAATAAGCCTGGGCCAGAAAAAATCACGAAAATTGGCTAAAGTCCCAGTCCTCCCAAGCAGTTGGGACATCTGAGCCGCGAGGACGCGAAGGACGCGAAAAGGCGAAGCGGCCGAGAGCAAAGGAAGCCATTTCGGGTGGTTCGGAAGAATTTGTCCCAGACAGCACTGGGACATTTGGGACAAATGGACGCGGAGGACGCGAACCGGCCGGTTCGGCCGAAACGGGAAACTTCAGCACAAAGACAAGTGGGACAAAGGGACGCGCGGGACGCGGATAGCCGAAGGAGCCGAAAGCCAATCGGATCACGCCACGTGTCATCGGCAGAAGAGGGACAAGGAAGCCCATTTCGGGCGGATCGGAAGTTTTTGTCCCAGACAATTTGGGACATCCGGGACAAAAAGACGCGAAGGGCGCGAAGAGCCGGCAGACACGCAGACCAACCAAATCACGACACGTGTCACAAGGGAAATAGGTCCAAAAGTCAAATGGCAAGTTTTGAGGGGTCAGCTCGAGTCAATCAGAAAAGGACACGTGTCCTATAGAGCAAGGAATGCGGAGCTCGGGGAAAGATTTGGAAAATTTGGCCAAGTTCGGCCAAAAAGCTAAAAGTAAAGGTCTGCCCCGCGCCCCCTGTCGACCAATCAATGCATGCCACGTGTCCCAAGTGGCGGGGGCGTGGAGGAAAAGTAAAAAATGTTCTAAATCATCAAAAATCACAGTTTTTAAGAAAAACCTGCGGGACAGGGAAGGAGAGAGAATTTCGCATCCAATCAGCGCTTGACACGTGTCATCCAGGTGGCAGAGCGCGGGAAAATTTTCAAAACGCATTTTTGCCTGTTTTGTGCCCTAAAACTTCAAATCGACATATCTTTCGATCCAGAGCTCGGATTTGCACGTTCTTTATATCAACGGAAAGCTTATGAAATTCTCTACGTGATTCTGGGGTTAATCTCGAGTTTTGGTGCAGTCTGGAGAGAGAAAATCGAGAAACGGCTCTAACGCGTGTTCATGACCAGAAGTGACATTTCAGCGACTAGATTTAATGCAGAATGGGTCGCATTCTCCTGTAATTCGGTCAAAGTGACAGGGTAGGGGTCTGTAAGGTCCCCCATGCCGTTTTAAAGCATCTGCAGTCAAGAAGGAATGGGCTCCCATGTTTTTTGTAGTTTCTGTCTCCTGGGCTCGACCCATGCATTGTAAAAAGCCAGATTTGGTTCATTTAAAGGAAATAGGTTGTTCATCTTTCTGCTCTGCCCTCCCTTCTTTTCTTCTCTAGGGTTGAAAATGGAGTTCGAACCTCCTCCCCTACTCTGTAATGGCGTTTTTGCCTTTTACTAATGAAATGTTCCGTGCAAACTTTTGGAGCAACAAAAACGTGTTTTGTGATGCATTTGTCCATCCTTGCTCGTTCTTTGCTTGTTTTCTTCTTGCCTCTCTCCATTGCAGGTACTTGTGCATGTTCTAATGTCCATTGCAGGTTTGGAGCTGTGTTCATGGAGTTTTGGGACATTTTCTGTGTGAAATCTATCCTTGGGCCTGTGATGCATCTGTCCATCCTTCCCATTGCTCACCTCTCTTTGTTCCATGGCAGTTTTGATAGATGTTCAACATTCTCCTTCTCTGGTGTATCACCGTTTTAGTGTAGGCTTTCGCTGTTTTTCCCTTTACTCTCTCTCTGTCTCCTTGGCATGGTTAGATTAGGATTAGATTAGCTTGCCTGCATTGGAATAGCTTGTGGCAGGTAGTTTAGGAGTATGAACCAGCCTTCTCTGGAGATTCCTCTCTCAGTTTCACAAGTCCCACGCTTGGAGAGAGGTTTCCATGTTGTGTAATCACACTGGATGCTAGAGTGATCAACCTAGAAGTCTGATCAGCGTCCAGGGGTGCTGTGATTCTGCAACAATAGTTCTGGCACGCCCGGTGGGACCTTAGAGGTCTTCCATTTCATCTTTTGCAGGTTGGTGTGTTCCTGTGAAGATTTCAGTCTTTGGAGGCACTTGCAAACACATCTGGCGACTCCATCTGATCAGCAACCCATTTCTGAAGTTGCAGACCTGTTTTTCATCCATTCTCATCCATATTTTTTTCCATCTCTTTCATTCTTTTCCATTCCATGAAGTTGTGCAATCATGACTTCATTTCTATCATGGGACTCACATTTACAACAGCAGTATATTCCACCTCCAACATGTTTTACAAATCCTCCAAATCAGCATTTTGAACAAATTTAAGATCAGCATGCATACCCATATGAGCAGCAGTGCCAAAGTCAGTTTGGCTATGAAGTCCATCAAGAGCAAGAGTATGCATATAATGAAGACCATCAGATGCAAGATGCTGGTTTGTTGGAGAAAATTCAAAAGATGGAGGCAAACATGGTGCAATCTAGGGCTCGAGCACAAATGAAGGCATTTGGAATCGGTTGTGGAGCACCCTGTCCATGGGTGGGACCTTTTCCAAGGCATTACAGCCCTCAAGAGAAGCTGGACTTCATGATTGCAACACTGCCATCGCTTACAAGGTGGATTAAAGGAATAGAGGTATATGAGAGGAGTATTCAGCGACCTTGTCAACGGGTAAGCACACAATCTCATACTCTTTCTTTTCATCCTTCCCAATCTATATCATTTCAGCAGTGTCAAGTTTTAAACTCTCCATCTGCTGTCCCAAGTGTTGAATCCATTTCTCCACCTCTCAGTCTTCCACCACACCTCAATTCTTCTTTCCTTTTTCCTTCCAAGCAGTCATACCCTCCACAAGAGCTAACAGAAATACCCCCTCCTCCAAAGAAACAAGAGTTTCTACCTCCACCACAGAAAATTGCCAAATCAATGGAGTTACAACCCATCCCTCCTCTTGCATTCCCAATTCCATGTGGGGAAGAAGAAATTGAAAAAATCAGTCATCAAGGACAGCAAGAGGAAGAACCAAGAAGAAAAGAAATGACAGACAGCTTGAAGGTTTGGGCTGCCAAATTTGGGATGACAAAGATCCCTTTACTGGTAAAGCCTACAGAAGAGGCTAGGGTTGAACAAATGGTGGTCAGGACTGATTTTGTTGCAGCAGAAGAAGAAGATCTTGTAGTCCCAATTTGTCCTCTAGAGTAGCAGATTGAGGAGTTTGACTTGACAAACTTCATGGTGGAGGAAGAGTTCAATCAAGAGCAAGATTGTCTTC
The DNA here is from genome assembly GCA_019776745.2 of Taxus chinensis. Taxonomy (NCBI): domain Eukaryota; kingdom Viridiplantae; phylum Streptophyta; class Pinopsida; order Cupressales; family Taxaceae; genus Taxus; species Taxus chinensis. Next base: position 400,454,884 of record CM034152.1, on the reverse strand, counting down.
AAACATTGGAGGAAGGAAAAGCTGCTCCAAATCCAAAAGAAGAGGAGCACATTCTAGTTGTGGAAGGGAAAAGTGCAGATCCAAGGGCTTTGAGCACAAAGCAGGCTACAGGAGAACCTTCAGTTCTTCTTTCTACTTCACCTCTCTCAAGTTCTAGTACTGAAGAGGAGTTTGATCTCCCAAACTCGATGTTGGAGGGAGAAAGAAACCATGGTGGTCAAGTTACAGATCAAGAAGACACCATGGAGGAAGTTGAGCATTTGCAGCAGGACAACAATGAGGCAGCTTATCTGTCAGATTTGGAGGACTGTTTTGATGAAGAAGAACTGGTTGAGTTTTCACCATTCTCTCTTTCATCATCCACATCCCAAACACCAGAGCCTGTTGTCATGAAGGAGAACATTCATTTGCAGCAGCCTGCATCTTATAGCAACTCGTTGGAACTAAGATTGGAAGATTTTAATCTTTCATGTTCTTCATTGGAGGAAGAGAAAGGACAGAAGAGTTTCACCATTTCTTCCACACCATCCACCCAAGAGGGTCTACAAGAAAAATCCATTTTTGGAGTTGAAAATCAGAGCTATGGGCATATCAAACGGATCAGACCTTGCCCAATCAAGTATTTGACCTTATTGGAGCCAAAGGAGAAGTCACAATCAGTCATGCTTGCTTCTGAGCATGAGGATGAGCTACAAAGTTCCAAGGATCAGCCGCCATACCTCTTCAATCCAAATGCAGAGCAACTAAAAGAGGTATTGGATTCACTTTCAGCTGATACCTTGATGATTTGGGTGAAATACCAGCTTCTTGTTGTTTTTCCACTCATCCTAACAGCCATGATCAGCTCCAAATCAATTGCATGGCTGCCATTTTTGAAGAAAGGAAGCTATTTTGCACAACCAGTTGCAGGGTTTGTTTAGCTTGCCTTTGCTTCCAGTTAAAGTAGAGTAGGTAGGTTTGCTTTCAGCAGAAGAAGTGCTTGTGCACACTCTGCATGTTTCATTTGGAGCATGTATGATTTTCAGTTCTGTACATAGTTTTTGTGGTGCTGGTTTTGCTCTTGCACAGTTCATTTCAATGGCATTTTGGTGAGAACAACTCCAAGTTCAATGGGTTTCCAAGTGGTTCAGAGGGAAGTTTTCAAAGTTCAAATCAGTTTTCAGGCTACTACTCATGACTCCATGCCCAATGGATTGCTTCAGGCAACTGGTATCTTCTACCTAGCAGGCAGGTATCCCCGCTGAGTCGCCAAATTGTTATCCAAATCCACCCCCAGGGTTGATTTGATAACATACATCAGAATTCTCGAGTCCCAAGCAAATGGATGGATTCAGGGCAAAAATCATGTTTCTAGGGTCCCCTCAGAATTTTTCTAACTCCCCTGGCCGAAGAAGGAAAGAGCAAGCTCTGAAAAAAAGCGAAAAAGTGCAAAAAATAAGCTTGGGCCAAAAAAAATCACGAAAATTGGCTAAAGTCCTATTCCTCCCAAGCAATTGGGACATCTGAGCTGCGAGGACGCGAAGGACGTGAAAACGCGAAGCGGCCGAGAGCAAAGGAAGCCATTTCGGGCGGTTCGGAAGAATTTGTCTCAGAAAGCACTGGGACATTTGGGACAAATGGACGCGGAGGACGTGAACCGGCCGGTTCGGCCGAAACGGGAAACTTCAGCACAAAGACAAGTGGGACAAAGGGACGCGCGGGACGTGGATAGCTAAAGGAGCCGAAAGCCAATCGGATCACGCCACGTGTCACCGGCAGAAGAGGGACAAGGAAGCCCATTTCGGGCAGATCGAAAGTTTTTGTCCCAGACAGTTTGGGACATCTGGGAAAGAAAGACGCGAAGGGCGCGAAGAGCCGGCAGACACGCGGACCAACCAAATCACGACACGTGTCACAAGGGAAATAGGTCCAAAAGTCAAATGGCGAGTTTTGAGGGGTCAGTCTGAGCCAATCAGAAGAGGACACGTGTCCTATAGAGCAAGGAATGCGGAGCTCGCGGAAAGATTTGGAAAATTTGGCCAAGTTCGGCCAAAAAGTTAAAAGTAAAGGTTTGCTCCGCGCCCCCTGTCGACTAATCAATGCATGCCACGTGTCCCAAGTGGCGGGGGCGCGAAGGAAAAGTAAAAAATGTTCCAAATCATCAAAAATCACAGTTTTTAAGAAAAACCCACGGGATAGGGAAGGAGAGAGAATTTCGCATCCAATCAGTGCTTGACACTTGTCATCCAGGTGGCAGAGCGCGAGAAAATTTTCAAAATGCATTTTTGCCTGTTTTGTGCCCTAAAACTTCAAATCGACATATCTTTCGATCCAGAGCTCGGATTTGCACGTTCTTTATATCAACGGAAAGCTTATGAAATTCTCTACATGATTCTGGGGTTAATCTCGAGTTTTGGTGCAGTCTGGAGAGAGAAAATCGAGAAACGGCTCTGACGCGTGTTCATGGCCAAAAGTGACATTTCAGCGACCAGATTTAATGCAGAATGGGTCGCATTCTCCTATAATTCAGTCAAAGTGATAGGGTAGGCGTCTATAAGGTCCCCCATGCCGTTTTAAAGCATCTACAGTCAAGAAGGAATGGGCTCCCACGTTTTTTGTACGTTTCTGTCTCCTGGGCTCGACCCATGCATTGTAAAAAAGCCATATTTGGCTCATTTGAAGGGAAGAGGTTGTTCATCTTTCTGCTCTGCCCTCCCTTCTTTTCTTCTCTAGGGTTGAAAATGGAGTTCGAACCTGTTCCCCTACTCTATAATGGCGTTTTTGCCTTTTACTAATGAAATGATGTTCTGTGCAAACTTCTGGAGCAACAAAAACGTGTTTTGTGATGAATTTGTCCATCCTTGCTCGTTCTTTGCTTGTTTTCTTCTTGCCTCTCTTCATTGCAGGTACTTGTGCATGTTCTAATGTCCATTGCAAGTTTGGAGCTGTGTTCATGGAGTTTTGGGACATTTTCTGTGTGAAATCTATTCTTGGGCCCGTGATGCATCTGTCCATCTTTCCCATTGCTCACCTCTCTTTGTTCCATGGCAGTTTTGATAGATGTTCAACATTCTCCTTCTCTGGTGTATCACCGTTTTAGTGTAGGCTTTTGCTGTTTTTTCCTTTACTCTCTCTCTCTGTCTCCTTGGCATGGTTAGATTAGGATTAGATTAGCTTGTCTGCACTGGAATAGCTTGTGGCAGGTAGTTTAGGAGCAGGAACCAGCCTTCTCTGGAGATTCCTCTCTTAGTTTCACAAGTCCCACGCTTGGAGAGAGGTTTCCATGTTGTGCAATCACACTGGATGCTAGAGTGATCAACCTAGAAGTCTGATCAACGTCCAGGGGTGCTGTGATTCTGCAACAACAATACCTTCTTAATGTACTCTTCCTGAGATAAAATCAGCTTTCGTTCCTTCCTATCCCGAGTTATCCTCATACCAAGGATTTGTCTAGCTGCCCCCAAATCCTTCATATCAAAGGATTCACTTAGCTGTTTCTTGAGTAATTTTATTTTCTGCATGTTTTTACCTGCAACCAACATGTCATCAACATACAAACACAGGATAATATAACTTCCATCCTCAAATTTCTTTGTATACATGCAATTGTCAGAATGACATCTAATATAAGCTTGCTCCATCATGAAGCTATCAAACTTCTCATTAAAGACCACATCCCTAGACCGAACCCCGGCGAGGATACATGAAAAGTGTACAGTACTCTTAGTGTACAGTCTTCAACACTTTCACACATGAAAACAGGCTCCACAACCTAACAGCCTATATATATGCACATTGGCATCACATGCCACTTAAACAAATAGAAATGAAAGCTAATACAATCGTAAACATAATGTGAGCATCCATGCTTGTTAGTATAGGGACCAAATAACACATGTGAATCAAATGGTGCAAACGACCGTAACATGCTATATGAATCAATCAAAGCTAATTCAAACGAATCTCATAGATACTCCATACAAAGTTGAATGATGAATCATAGTAACTCATGTCTATCAATAGTTATACCTAAAATCTATAGAAAACATGACAGTTTAACATTGTAACTTATTAAACTCATGTCCATACATACATACATATATATCAATTTTAATCACCATGAACTTTATCACAAGTCACATCACATGAGAGAGTACAATTCACAATGTGGTAAAAACAAAGCCAAGTGCAATACATAGCTGGAACTGACATCACCAGGGGTCTAGTAATATACATGAATGTTGGCAAGCTGCCAATATCATTGCTAATCACAATGATTGTAGTCAAACATATGTCTGTGTCGAGGATAATTAGAGCTATCTCCTTAGATGTCAGAAGCCATGTGGTAATGTAGGTGGTGCACCATCTCAACGCATACCTCAAGGTCAGGAAAATAAAGCAGATCAACATAATTTCCAAAATCATAATGAGTTCCAACAATCAAAATTATGCCCAAAACCCTTAGTGACATAGACAAGATCTATACTAAGCACATTTGAAAAGAAACAATGGTTGCACAATCCTAACGGTGACCAAAACTATTGCAAGAAATAGGAGAATGCAAATAACTAGCATGACACATGGTCTTTCTTGTTTCCGCTATGATGTTTAAGTTTTCCAAGATGATATGACTCTACTTGTTATGGGCTGCAGAATGACATTGTCTTACATGGTTCGATTTACAAGATGACATGGCCTTTCTTGGTTCTTCTCTGATGTTGCATTGCTACATTTCAGAGTGTGTAATATCCCCTTATAGGATATTAACTGATTATTATTAAATACTTGCAAAAATAAACACCTAGAAGATAAACCCTCCTAGGTTTACCTCAACAAACCCTAGTGTCAGCTTCAATACAACCCAAATAGGGTTGGAGTGAGCCAAGGTGAGGGTTTGATGGGCAATCCAGTTGGTATTTACACTCCTTTATCCAATACAATTTGCAAAAGTAAAACTAATAAATAATAATAACTACTGAAAATTAGTTGAAACTTTGGAAATTAATAACTTCCAAAATACTAACTCTTTTAACTTGAAACCAAATGCAGTAGAAAGGGAAAATTATGAGCTTCTCATAAAAATAAATATCAGATCTTTGTTTGCACTAGAAACCACTCAAGTCAGCCCCCGAAATCCCAAACCCAGACGCTAGGGTTAGGGCAAATTGCATAAATAATTTTCAGCACTTAGAACCCTTCAAAATACTCAATAACATGCAGATTTTACCCTAAATAAAATGCGCCAATACCCTAGACAAGTCACCAAAGCTAGAGAGAAAATATCATGCACAAACACCTTCAACACGAGAGCAAAATGGAAAGAACAATAAGGTCTTCAATAATCTTCAATAATGGATCCAAATAAGAGAGAGATCAATGCAAGAACTAGAGCATACATCCCAATTCTCCAAACATGGAGTGAAATCAATAATTCATCAACATGCCCCTCTAAGGAAAATGTGACCTCCCTTTTATAGAACTAAGGGGTACAATATCCAATAAAGACCGACTTTTCTCTTTTGGAGGGAAAACATAAAGTCTCATTAAAATATTTAATACTAAGACTATGTGCACTTTATTTATTTATTAATTAAATAAATAAAAGTAACTAATCTATGTGCACATTAAACTAACTGAAAAGACTCCCACTTGTAGCGCTAGGCATGCCAAGGGGTTACCATGCAAATGAAAAATAAATATTCATAATCTCTTGAAAAAGGGAACATTACAGTCCTCCCCTCTCGGAAATTGCTTGCCCTCAAGCAATAGCAAGCTCATAGATCTATGCATCATGCCCCAAAGAGAAGATGTGGGGTGGTGCATCCAAAGCCTCGATCTGGTGCCTATCAAGTGGCGAAGAGTTGGAAAGAACAAATTTCTTTCCCTCATGTCAACCCAAAAAGATGGGTCATCAACTCCATAACATGTGCTCCAAGAGATGGTGTCCTCAACATGGCATAAAGAAGCATCAATAGGATGAACTTTGCTAAGCTCCAAGACTGCCCACTCAAAAACGCCCTCATGAAATGAATAGGACAACAATCTTCCATCATGTCTTCAATCCTGCACATGAAACAAACTCATTAGAAAAACAAGTGTTGAGAAACACTTTTCCTGTTTCTTCTTCATGTCTCCAAGGCATGGAGAGCTCCCAAATCTCCCTCATATATGGGTTGTCTCCAAAATCTGTTATTTGGCTTTCAATATTGTTGTAATCATGCATTTTTTCCTCGAAAATCAGAATTAGGATGGCTGGTTTCCACCCCCAAATAGTTACCCATGAGCCAAAATCAAATACCAACAACCATGTCACCAAATGTATGTAAAAAATCTGAATTTTGGGAGTAATAGTGGAGCTGGTCCTAATAGTATTATCCATAAAAATGAGAGGACAACAGCTAGCATAATTCAGAATTCTTTTCCCAACATGAATGATCATCAACTCATTGAATAGAAATGGCTCCCATATAGCTGAAATTTCATCCTCAATCATAACAAACTGAAAATTATCCACATGCACAACTGAAAACGAAATGCCTTGAGAAAAGTTCATACCATGTTCCTACAAACTTCTCATACTTTTCATTGAAGCCCAAAAGATGGTGGTCATGTAAGCAACATCACTCATACATTCCCAATACTTATCCTTGGTTGACTTTACCCTTGGTAGTATCTAAATCAAACACCCAAATGGAAGACATAATTGTAACTCAAAATCTGAAAATAAACTTCTTACCATGCAAAGTGTAGTCCATGTGATCCATCCTTCTTTCACGTCTTCCCACGAGATAGGAGTTAGCATCCTTTGACAAAGGAAATGAAATGATATTCCTATATCCAAACCAAACTTGCAAAACCCAAATCCTTTTATCCTCTTACCACATGAAGCAATATGTGCAAGATAGCACCACCAATTTTCTCTTCTTCTATACTCAAAAGGAAATGAGAGAGCTGAAATATAATGCATACATTTACGAATATTATCGTAGAGAAACCAAGGAACCTTATACCTTACTTTGTGCCAATGATTTTCCCTTATGATAGGAGGAAAAACACATGAAATCATCATACGTTTGTGCGTTCTAATGATGAATTTCTCATACGGACCAGCAAGCTTATTGTTATGGTTTCCATCATTGGGAAGAGTGATTATCACTCTTTCTCTTTTTCCATCATGCTCCATATGCACCCAAATGTTAAGAGCAAGAGTACCAATAAAAATGCAACCAATATAGTCCATGTTGCATTTCATATCCATCTCCCTATCATGCTCAAAATCATATCCATCAAAACTCAAGATTTGAGGAGAAATAAAACAAGAAAGATCATACCTTGGGCTGCCCCTAACATCTACAAAACTCAAAATTTCTGAGTTTGGAACAGCACTTAGTTCCTCATTACTTTCATTGTCTAAAACCCTTTTGTCCTCCCCACAAGCTTTCATACTTGGTGGCTAATGACTTGGAACATCCATAAGACTCATGCTTGGGTGAAAAATCTCATTTAATTGCCCACAAGGGCCTGCTATTCGGAAAATTACATCGAACTACAAATTACCATAAACATTCCATGATGTCTTTCCTTTATAAGCATACCTCTTCACAAGCCCATCTTCATAGTCCTCTTGAAAACCTGCTCCTTTTGCACTCATATTCAACTTGATATAATTAGTAGGCACTAATAATTTGTCAAACATCAAACTATTATTAGCATACAATGAATGCTTCAAGATTTCTTCTTTTTGCCACAGAAATAGACACAAAATATGTATTATATGAATGAGTAAGTATACCCTTCTACGGTGAGATCATTGACCATGCCTTCTCCTTGCCCTTCAAATGGCTCGTGGTGGGGTTGAACAACTCCCCTCAAATATGATTTTTCCATCACATGTTCCTTTGCCATCATTTCTTCTTGATCATGCATATGCTTGACACTAATATCCTCTTCATAGCCATCATGTAATGTCCCTCTTTCTCGGTTAGTTCGGTCGAAGACTTTTTGGCCTGTTTTGTCTACCCGACGGCCAAAAGGGTGTTTTCAAGGGTGACTTCGGTTTATTATTCTTTTATATGGTGCTCGAATTAAAGTAAAATATCATTAAAGCACATATAATGAATTAATAAACTATTTGGGCAACTTTGACTTAGGAAAATGTATTTAAATAAAATTAATAAATTATTTAAATGCAATTCCTAGCCAAAAGTGCGACTTGTTTGGGTATGTTTGATTAAACCCAAAAATGCGACCCACTTGGTAAAGAAAAATAATTAATTAATTATTAATTATTGAGTTTTGGCCAAAAAGTGCGACTAGGAGATTTGGAGGGGTTTTTGGCTATATGAAGGAAAATGCGACTTGGGGAAGGGCATTCAGATTATTATCATTTTTATAGAGCAGTGAGCACAGAGCTTTTGCAGACAAAATCCAAGGACGGAAACCCTCTGGATTATTACTCTTACGGACGGAAACCCCAGGAGCAGTGAGAAAAGCTTCCACCCAGGGATCTTCATTGTTTACACAAGTTATTTTCATTTCAGCAGTGTCAGATAGAGAAATAAATTGCAGCAGTGGGCATTCAGCCAACACCAAGAGTGGGGCGACTTGTTCTATAGTTGATGTATGCATTATCAGAGGTATTTTTCATGATAGTTTATTGTTATACATTTCAGCCACATATATATACCAAATCGATTTGATTTGGATTCATTCGGGCTGAGTTTTGGGTAGTATCTGTATTATTCCATTTGCAGATTTCTACTTGTGTTTGCCCTAGTTATTTATCATTAGAAATCAATGTTGAATGTATGGCTGCGTTATTTATGAAGAAATCAATCATTTAAACCCTAGGCGCCATTTCTATAAATACCCGGTTTGCAGGAGTTTGCAGTATTTTAATTATTATGCAGTGTGAGAGTGTTATTTCATGGATTCATTTGATATTACCAGTTCAGCGCTATACCTGAGCAATATTTTAAAAAAAAAAAAAAATACAGACAAAACGGGTTTGGGATCTTTCACATCAACCAAATTTGATTTCTCTTTGCACCCATTCAAACCCATGCAATCATTAGATGCCAAAAATTCATCATAAAAAACAAAAGTGCTCATACCTTGGATGCATGTCTTTACTTTGCTTGCGCATTGATTCACAACTCTTCTTGCTAAGGAGTGAGCAAGACATGATTCCTTTAGTTCCAATCTTTCCACACGTATGGATAACAAAGGTTGTGGGGGTTCTTCATACTCATTAAATATTAGAGACATTATTGTTTGCATAGAATCCATTACTTTATGTGAATGTTCATCATGTATAATATCAAAGAAAACCTCAAACATGTGCAAAATGACGTCATTATAATCAGGATCTAACATTGGAATGCAAGACCTTACCTGAGCCATGTTCTTCAAGATCTTAACCCTCTTATCAAAGTGACGGTTTGTGATATCCCAAAGCTTTTGAAAGCTTCCAACCATAAGATCATATACCTCCTCCATAGTAGTATCATCATATGGCAAACTTGGGGCTGCTATCCGTGCGACCTCACTAATGCATGCAATGACCAAAAGTCTCACATCCACCTCCTCATGTTTCAACAAATTAGTTCTAGCCAAGTGTGTTACCAAAGGAGTTACAACTGAAAACATAGAGCTATAATTAGATTGCTCTATCAAACATAAACAACTCACTATCTTTTCAAGAGTGTGGAACAATACACTCTTCTCAAATGAAATCTTTTTGAGTCGTTTCCTTGGTTCTCAAACCTCTGTCACTGGCAATCTCCATGATCTACAAAACAATACCCGCCGGAAAAGAAGAAAACTGCTCTGATTTACCTCAAACAACTTGCAATAATTCTGAAATATTTTTTTCGAATTTGAATATGCCAAACAAATTTTTTTCTAAATCTGAAAATGGGAGACTTGCTATAAATAGTAAGTTCGTCACTATCCCTAGCTGAATTTAGAAAAATGACATAACTTGCTCAAAACACCTCGGAATTGCATGAAACTTTGGGGAATGGTAGATAATATTATCGAACAACTTTTCCAAAAGGAATTTTTTGAAAATAATTGAAATCTGATTTTTAAAAGCTGAAACACTGCAGAAAAATATAGCAACTTCAAAAATCTGTATCTTTGGCTAGGATAGTCTAAAAGAGCTGAAATTTTGGATCTTGGGACAAAAATATGAGAAACAATATTCCAAAACAGATTTTGACTAGCCAACACCAAACCCTAATTTTTTCCTAAAAATTAGGTCGCCCAACACATTTAGGGCACCAATTCAATTCCAAGATTTATAAAATTAATTTCGCTTTATTCCTCCTTGTTTTTGCCGCACAAACCCCCACAAGAGTAAAGGAAAGACACTCTGATACCACTGCAATATCCTCTTGTAGGATATTAACTAATTATTATTAAATACTTGCAAAAATAAATACCTAGAAGATAAACCCTCCTAGGTTTACCTCAACGAACCCTAGTGTCAGCTTCAATACAACCCAAATAGGGTTGGAGTGAGCCAAGGTGAGGGTTTGATAGACAATCCAGTTGGTATTTACACTTCTTTATCCAATACTATTTGCATAAGTAAAAATAACAAATAATAACTGCTGAAAATTAGTTGAAACTTTGGAAATTAATAACTCCCAAAATACTAACTCTTTTAACTTGAAACCAAATGTAGTAGAAAGGGAAAATTATGAGCTTCTCATCAAAATAAATATCAGATCTTTGCATGCACTAGAAACCACTCAAATCAGCCCCCGAAATCCCAAATCCAGTCGCTAGGGTTAGGGTAAATTGCAGAAATAATTTCCAGCACTTAGAACCCTTCAAAATACTCAATTACATGCAGATTTTACCCTTAATAGAATGCGCCAATACCCTAGACAAGTCACCAAAGCTAGAGAGAAAATATCATGCACAAACACCTTCAACACGAGAGCAAAATCTAAAGAACAATAAGGTCTTCAATAATCTTCAATAATGGATCCAAATAAGAGAGAGATCAATGCAAGAACTAGGGCATACATCCCAATTCTCCAAACATGGAGTGAAATCAATAATTTATCAACATGCCCCTCTAAGGAAAATGTGACCTCCCATTTATAGAACTAAGGGGTGCAATATTGAATAAAAACCGACCTTTCCCTTTTGGAGGGAAAACATAAACTCTCATTAAAATATTTAATACTAAGACTATGTGCACTTTATTTATTTATTAATTAAATAAATAAAAGTAACTAACCTATGTGCATATTAAACTAACTAAAAAGACTCTCACTTGTAGTGCTAGGCATGCCAAGGGGTTACAATGCAAATGAAAAATAAATATTAATAATGTCTTGAAAAAGGGGACATTACAGAGTGGTTCTCAGCTTGGACAAGGGTGGTAATCACTCTTCTCCACGGACCTTTACAAAAAGGGTAGTGGGCTGCATTGTCTCTCTTGTCCAAGGGCTCTACATATGGCCGTTAACTTAGTTCTTGCAAGCTTCATTGAATGTGCTCGGTAACATAGCTCGTGTGGGTTTCAAAGGTATATGAGTAAGTTCTTGAAGCATTTGTGACGTATTTTTTTCCTTGTGGGCAAAGGCCACCATCTTGTCCCTTGTTTTCTTGTTAGGTGCTTTGTATTTTGTAATGTTGTGCATTAAAATGAAAATAATTGCTTAAGATTGGGGACATCATGTCATCCACAAACAACGCCTAAAAGGGGGACATTTCGAGTGCATGCCGGACATGTCCCTGATGTTCAAGGGACCTCCCCCGTTTTTTGCTGATTTTGGTACTTCAGGGGGGACATTTCCACCTGTCCCCGAGATGTCCATGATAGCTCCAAAATCAGGGAGACGTTCCCCACATAACAATGAGAATATGTAAAATGAAAAGCAGTTGTTTATTTGGAGAACACGTGGTTTTAGCAATCTTAACACCCCAACTGTGATTTTGGGTTTCTTTTGAGACATGATTCGACACAAACAGCATGAGAGAGTGAAGAAGCTATTTAGCAGCACAGATTCAACCCCTAGTTCAGCCCTGTGAAATTGAACCGTACATCTGTTCCAACCAACTGTCAAAATGATCCCACTGTGAATTTCTCGTGTTTTTGGATGGCACACAATTACTTGCTGGCCTACAGAAAAGGGGAGATCTAAATCTGCTGGAAAAACATTACAAACTCCAATACAGACATCTCTGTGAATTTTCCGAACCAATTTCCTATATTGGTCCAATTTTTCCCTTTCTTCTTGAAGAAATTGTGTAGACAACCGACGTGGTTTTCCAAGGGAACTGAAAACAATAAACAGAAAGTCAAAAGATATATATATAAGCAACCAACCAACCACTTTATGTACTGTTAATCATCACAGTAAAATGTACCAAAAAAGAAGGCAACATTTAAAGCAGTTCTTCCCAACTTCAATAAAGATACCACTGTAGAATACAAGAAGGCATAGGACCAGACTATATTTACCTAACAGCTATACTAGACAAAACTCCATATAAGAATTCACCCAATCATAAAACTTTCAGACCAAAGAAAACAATACAGTACATCTACAGAAAATTTACCTTCGCATAGCACCCCATTCAATACACGTAAGTCTCGGCACATTCCCAAGGCCAGCATGATTTAAATACTTTACAAACTCATTTCTTTCAAACCATGGCAAGTCAATGGCACTATAGAACCACTCATACAAGCACCATTGACGCAGCTTAGCAGATGATAAACAATGGATTAAACTGACCTGCATGTTAGCTTATATCATTTAGCACTTATAACATTGCCTATATTTTAATGGCATTTTACTATCAATATACAAGATAATGGATAACTTTGTGACAGGTAAACCTTCTATAGTGATGTTTTGCCCATGACAATAATGGTTTTGATAGTGTGGCTTCACAAACAGCGGTATTTTGATTTAAATAGTCTATTGTCCACCCTTCAGATGTGCATGCCTCGACATGCTTGAAGGCTTTACTCTTCGTTGGTGACTCATTTGTGTTTGTAACTTGCTTTAGATTCTTTTTAGCCTGCCCTTCGTCTCAAAATGCAACCTGAGGAAAAAAAACTCCATGTCAGTGGCAATAGCCTCCATTCCTTGATAATATATTCACCACCACAGTTAACTTTCTGAAGAATCCTTGACACAAGTATGCTCTTCACAAATATCACAGTATGTCAGATTGATCCCAAAATAAATCCTTTTAGAACATTCAAGAATACCATATGAATTAATATGCAGTAGTTTCATAATAAATACACATAGAAAAACCCAGTCCCTGACATCCAATGCAATCCAGATCCCTATAATTGAGTTTTTTCAAAAAATGGATTACAGGCAAAAGCAGAAAGAAAATGAAGGAATGAATGACAATATCCAATTACCTATTGCCAATCCAGTAATAGAATCACTTTTATTTTCTGAAAGTTGTTCAGGTTCATAAGAAGATAAGGGCAATTTGTCTTTCTGACAATATTAGATGCTTCTAGTTAATTTTCCCAGTGACTCTACTTTGCGGGTCCTTTATTACATTGTTTCTATTTTCTTTGTGCTACCTATGTGGCTAGGGCCAGTGATTGTAAGATGGAATTATGGATTATTGGTTCAGATGGAGAAACCATACTGTTAATCCTGAAAATGGGTTCCTGAAGGTAACATGGTGTGTTATCTGCAGATTTCATGTTGAATCAATGCTTCCAGCAAGGACGTGCAGTGAGTTCTCCTTAAAATGGAGGAAGAGACTCAAAAGTGGTATAACAAGGATATCTCTCCATCTGATAAGATCATTGATTCATTACTGGATCTTGCTAGCATGTACATTAAAAGTTAAAACCATACCAGTTTCCTAATTATTGAAAATTATTCTATGTTAGAAAGGATCCTCCAGAATTACCTATGGTGTAAATCAAGTAGCAGAAGAGGCTTGCACCTTGTTGCTTGGGAGGTTTGTACTCTGGAAAAACAAGGGGAGTGCTTGCTTTGGAGGATGTGAGTAACAAGACTTGTTCAGTCGGTATTTTCTTGGTAATTTTTCATTGATGTACACGATCTCCAGTATTTCTGATTTCCCATGAAAAAGATTTGGAAAATCTGGACAATTTAATCGTCTAAGAAAGAATTTATCGGGATTCAAACATACTTGGACCTGGTCAGCAGTATATATGGTGATTCCAAATTTCTATGGATGCTCTTGATTCTCTTCTCAGGCTTAATAGAAGGTATTTCAAGAAAAGGGATCTGAAATGCAATAATGATGACTCTGGACAAGGTAAATGGATCTCATAACAGGATGTTTCTAGGAATTTATTCCTCAATGATAATATGTAAGCCACCTTACTTGGGAATAATCAATATGATTGGTACAAATGAGAGGATCAAAGCAGCTTTGGAGATTAGTAATTTAATGTGGAGCAATTGTCAATGGCTGAATTGTAAATCTATTTTTAATATAATCACATTTAGGATTTTGGAGAGATTTGTAATGTCCCTTTCTAGGGCTGAAATTGTAAATCAAGGAAATCACACAAACCCCAAGTGAAGTAAATTCTGATTTTTATAACAGCAGCTATAATATTCCTTGAAACCCTGTAATGTCCCCATTTCTGAAGACCCTTAGCCTATACGTCCCCATGGGCTTTGGGATGTGCAAGGGGGACGTTTTTATTAAATAATTAAATATTATTGCTTGGAGCAATAATTATTTAATTATTTAATTATGAAGATTATTTAATTTAATTCCCAAAATATAAAAATTAAATGGGGAATTAATTAAATAAATATTTTAGGTGGCTTTTATTGTTAAAATCACCCTTTGAAAAGGGGACGCCACACCTAGGGAAAAATAAACTGCTTTTATTTAATGTTTTCCCTCTCTTAGGGTTTTCGAATTTTGTGCCTCCTTGCTTATAAAAGGAGTGCTAGGGTCATTATTATTATGTTATGATGAACTTATTTTGATACTCCATGCTTGGAGTTGAGATGTATGCCCTTTGATGTTCTATCTCTCTTGCGTGGGAGGTTGGATCGAGCTGGTTTTGAGATTTATTTGAAGCATTTGTTTGTGAGATCCATGTCTTTGGCTTTGGCAAGCATTTGATTTAATTTGCAAGTGAAAATCTGCCCTTCTACTGTAGCGACGTCACTGTAGCGTCACTGGAGCAGCTGATTGGTGATCAAAAAATAAGTGTTTCTTTGGAGTCTTTTGCAAGTCGACTTTGGTGTATGGGATTTCTAGTCCAGCGATTCCTCTAATTATATTTGTAAGATGTTTGTATGCCATTCTGAGTGTGATTTGACCAGCATTTAGTCTATTTTCATGTCCAATATGACAGTGATTCCCTCTGCTATGGCTGCGCACTGATTTGGATGACTTTCTAAGTGACTCGTCCAAGATCCATGCGTGTTTACTGTCCTTGCTCAAGCGGTTACATGTAAGACAAGTTTGGCGCCAAATCTGGTATGTTTTTGATTGATTTTTGACTGCTGCAACTCGACGACTTCTTTTGGCATGCATATTGAATGTTTGATGCAAGAATAAAGTGATATATATAGCCTGCACAGTGATTGCTACTACTTTGATAACTCCAGCGACTTCAAGTGAGTGTGTATGGTCTGAATTTTAATAAACTATTCTGCTGTTGCCTCCCTCGAAATCAGCGACCCAGTCTGAGTGAGTTTTTATTTCCATGCATAGAGTTGTGGGGTTTGTGGTCTCTCTATAACAGAGATTTCTCCTATATATATGTGGATCGATTTAAATGTACTATGTTGAGCTGGCTGTTGGATACTGTTTCTTCCACTTCAGTGATTGGTTTTGGCAAGTTTGGATATTAACTCCAGGTATTTAGCAAACTGAACTTCATCTGAATTGATTGTTGATCCATCCTTTATAACAGCAACTTATTTGGAGTGAGCATTTGATATTTTGATGTATGTTTCGAAGGTCTATGTGACAGCAAACTGTATAAGGGTAATCATCTGAGTTATATGCATGATTTAACTATCATATAGCAGCGATCCCTATGTCTCCTTGTGACTGATATGCCCCAACTTGAATGGACTGTAGTTTCATGTTATTAAGGAGAATACAGTGATCATATTTTTGTTTCAGCAGCGCAAATTCATGAGATGGTGGAATTTTTAGTAGATGGGTTAAGGCCATTAAACCCCTATCCTCGGGTTTATTGAGTCATTTACTCCACCAATACAAGTAGTTTTGATTGAGTTGCCATATTCAGTTGATTGATCCATTGAAGAGTTGGTTGTTTGCCTAATTTCTATTGATATCAGAAGTGGGATATTACAAACCCTAGCAGTGAATTGTATAGGGACTTTAACTCACCATACAATGATGCACAACTGCTGAAAATACTTCTCAATAATTATTTCAAGTACAACAACAATTATCCATCCAATTTACATCAAAGAAATGGAGAAAACAGGACATGATACCCGGTTGTAATTAAATTGATTACAACAGCAGGGCAGCTAGCATGTGATGAATCGATGGTGGAAAAAAAGGGTTGTGAGCAAGAAGGGCTAGCCGAAGGGATGGGCAGAACCCAATTCCCAAGGATACATGATAATAGTCAGCCTGCTGGTCTGTTTATGACAATAGACAGTAAAGAGCCAAAAGATGAAGAATTAGACTTAGGTAAGAGCCACAAGGACATGCTAAGCACATGTGAACAAGGTATGTTGGCTGTGCAAAGGGAGAAAACTCCAAGTATCGAAGAGAAAGGAAAAAGGGAATGAAAATCTTATTGAAAGCCCTGGGAAAAAATATATTTCAGATTTATTGTTCCTTGGTTCACCATCACATGCAGCTGATCATCATAATCAGTTTGATACAAAGGCGGGAAAAATGAGGAGCACCTTGAGTAGTAAGGGGTACTTACACCCTTTCCAAAAGCCCCCAAGGTACGCATGCATCAAGACAAATGTCGCTTTAGGCACAAGGACTAAGATTGAAGTGACAAAAGGTAACCCTCTTTCCAAGGCCCATGATATGCATACAAAGGTAACTATTTCCTCTTTTAGTTTGGTTGGCAGTCTGCTTGACATACTTATGTTTGGAAGAATAATTTGGGGTTGTGTTGATGATATCTCAACAAGTCTTATATGGTCAAGAAGATTGGAGAAATCTCTCCATAAGGCTCTTGATGAGGTGGCTGGTCTATTCCTAACAGCAGTCAAAGGGAGGTCATTTGAGGGAATACTCATCCTTAACAAGAAGCCAAAGGTTACCCAAGACAAGCACCAACAACTTGGGAACACATGCAAGAAAGAAAAGACCTCATCCGGGAAGGAAATCATGCCAAGAAAGTGCTGATTTACACTCAAATTTTCTGAGTCCTAAGAATGTTATGTGCAGCCCACAGTATGAAGATATTTCAATTTTTGCCAATATATCATTTCATATTTTCTACCATGGACAGATGGTTAGGAGTACTCAGGTCTCATGTATGTTGTATCCTCTTATGTCACCACTGATTGAATACCTTTGTGCACATCATACTTCATGGGATTAGGAGGTAAGAAGTACTTTTTGTAGTAAAGAACATATATTTACTTGGGCTCAATTTCTAAGGTGTTTACACAAGTGGCATAGAGGTGCTATGTTGAGTCCTTCAAAGGGAGGAATATCAGACTTCAAAATCATTATGGAAGGGAACTCTATCATGAGGTGTTTGGATCATAATGATGGTTCTAACTCTTTGTTTCTTATGTGGTTAACCCTTGGTTCTATAAAAATGGAAGAGTTGGAAGGAATGGGCAACAATATGCATCGAATTAGCAAAAATGAATTGATAAGAGGGATGGGGCCAAGTAAGGCTGTTTTCAAGGGCCTCATGATCGCCAAAAATTATGAAACATATCCTCATTGCACAAGGAAGATACCACAGCCCGCTGTCCCCATGAAAATATGAGTTTTGCATTGACTTATTTGTTTTGAATTCAGCAGAATCACACATTGTTTGTAGGGGTCGAGAGCTCCTAATTTTAGGGGAAATCAACCTCAAAGTTCGCAAGGAGCTGGTATTCCATTTGCAAAATGAAGAAATCAAAATTCTTGAAATCCGGGAAGGAAAAGGAAGGCATGATAAGAAAGGGAAGGCTGATTTCAATGGTAGACCTGTTGTTCTTAAATTTCAGCCTATGTAAGTCAATTTTCAGCCCCTACTATACTCACAAATTTCCTCTTTTCCATCAGATTTCAGTTTGGGAGTTGTTATGTCATGATTATAGGGCTGAATTTACAAAAATCAGATTGGGAGATGCCATTAGCAGCCATGAACAACAATGTATTTTCATTTTTTAAGAGCATTCCATCATGGAATAATGAGGAAGGAAGATTTCAGTTGAAGGGAGGGAATAAATCAGATTTGATAGCCTCATTTGGAATAGGGTTCCATGTGAATTATGACCATGATGAATTGTTTTCAGCCCCTCCCCAAACTGATTTGCATTTGGTAGTGAGAGGGATAGCTTGTGAGGCTGACTATACATCCATATCTTGCTTTATGTTGGAAACTACATCAGTTTGTAGGGATTTTTGTACAGCTCAGCATACAAAAAAGGGTAGTGTCATTGTTGTTTTTGAAGTAGAAATATATGAAGACTTCCATGAAGAAAGGGGCGATAGAGGTATGAGTTTGTTTGGGTTGAAGCTCCTTCATCTAACCAGCACTGGGTCTAGATTATGGGAGCATTACAACATGTTCCTTCAACATGACATGATAATGCTTAGGCATATGAGTTTGCAATTGCTTGGTGACAAGCAATTTTGGGAAGGGAGGATTGTAATGTCCCCTTTTCCAACTTGAGAGCATGATTTTGGACTTCTTGCCATTCCCTTTTCCATGGAAACGAAGTGGAGTGAGTTGGAAAAGGAAGTGAACTCTCATTGCACTTTTATTTTCTAATTTTTAATGTTTTCTTTTAGTATGTTCTTCTTTTTAGCAGGTCGGCTGGGTTTGGTGCATTAATGAAGCCAATTAATAGATTAAAAGAGCTCTTTATGGGTCGGCCTTGGCCTTTTTGGGCCTTGGCATCAAAGTTGGGTTATAAAAGGAGACTAAGGGCTTCATTTGGGCATTCACTTTTTGGTGCATTTACCCTAAATTAGACTTTTGGGTTGTTGCTCATTGTTCTTTCCACTCTTGGGCGGAAATCCAAGTGTGTGGCTCTTCCAAGAAGGACGAAAAACCCTTCTTGTGGCTAGTTGGGGGACGAAAACCCTCCATCCTTGTGTGAATTGAAGGCAAATTGCAAATTTGGAGGAAGAGAAGACATTTTCAGATTCTTGCATGCATTGTTGGGTCTCTCCTAGGTGGAGCGACTTACCCCAGTGTGGAGTTTGGTGCCTTCTAGGACACAGAAATCTGATTTGTTTTTATATTTGGCTTTCTCATAATTTATAAAGCCGGAATCTACTATTCTTTGTGAAGTTTGGGGTTTGTAAACCCTCATTTCATAATTTTATGTGGAGCTGTACTTCGCTGATTTATAATTAATTTACAGTAGTGTTTTCCATCAGATTTCATGTTGAAAATTACTTTGGTTGATGCCTAAAATACATATTAATATTTTGGCAAGGTTATTTGAAGAGTTTCAAGTGTTTTTCATCCATTTTTACACTGTTGTTCGGAAAATCTGATCGCTGTTTTAATTTGGGTTTAAATTTCAGTTTGTTGGTCTGAAAATCAGATTCGATATAATTGGGATTTGTGCTAATTTTTTATCCTTCAGCGTTACCCTCCAAAAGGGACATTACAGTTTAGTTAACTCCTTCATTAGTGGCTCAATCTTGCGGTTAATAGGCGTTTTTTTTTTTTTGCCTAATTGGCTTGGCATCGGGATCTAGCTCAATTGTGTGGTATGCAAGGCTGGGGTCAAAGCCTTTTAATTCTTCATAGTTCCAAGCGAAGACATCATCAAATGATTGGCAAAGCTCAATGAAGGACTGTTTTTCAGATTTAGAACACACCTTTTCAACCTTTAAGAGCCTGTCCTTCACAATCCCCACTTGGTCATATTCCTTCTCCTTAATAACCAAGTTCATCTTCTTCTTTTTCAGAGGGTCATCTGAATTGAACATGCTTTCTAAAGTAATTAAACCCTTCGGCAACTTGTTAGTACTCAACTGTATAATTTGGTCACCATAGGTTTCTTGTAACTTGGACAGATTGTTTGCAGAAAAATCAGTCTCCGCTTACAGAAAATGAATAATTTGTTGATCGCTTTCAAAGATTTGCCAACTTACTTGATTATCTAGAACAATTGGTCTTACCACTGTCTTGACGTGTTGCTCTTGCTCTTGCATGATATCTTTGGGTATGTTAAATTGTGCCCCAACTGCTGCAAGTCTCTCTACTTCTTTGTTCTGCTCCCTCGGGACAACAAGTCTTTGGTAGTGAGAGGGATATTGCATGAGAATTGTTGCCCCTAAGTGTTGTTATAGTTCGCTTCCCTAGAGGGTTTGATTACTAATTTCTAGCTGGGTTTTGATGCCCTAAAGGTGTGATTTCAGTTTGTTGCTAGGGTTTGATCACTGTTGTTCCAAAAATCAGAATTCTTGCATTTGGGTTTGAAGCCACACCCTTATTTCCAGATTCAATCCTAGAAAGGGACTACATCATTGATAGAGGTAGATGGAGTGGCTTGTTGATTGGCTGCAGTGGGAATGGGAGCTAAACTTGGCTGACCAGAAGACTGATTTGTCGGTAATTCCGGGAATAAAAGCATCGGTGGTCTAAGAGAAATCTTACCAGCCTGTATAAGGCAATTTTCAGCCCCAATAGCAATGTCATAAGCATCCAGAAGAGTAGGACCTCCCATAGATTGGATCATAACAACAATGTCATTGCTTTAAGCTTTCAAATAGTAAAGGAAAGCAATGTTTGGGGATGGCTTGACCAACAAAGGAATTCTGTACCATGTCTTTTGGAATATAAGATTGAAATCACCCAGGTATTTATATGTTGTTCTCTTGATAGTAGTGAGTTGCTCAACCAAGGACAAATGATCACTCTTATCTTCAAATTGTTTTATATAAACCAGCCCCTAACTCATCCAAGTTATGGATGGAATTGGGTGGATGGCTCCTATACCATTGTGAAGCTTTCCCTGTAAGTGAGGTAGTAAGTAACCTAACAGCAACATTTTCTTGTGTGATTGTGCTCAACTAGGTTAGTGGAATTTTCGCTAGTGAAGAATGGTAGGCTTTTGAGGGCAGAGGTTGGTATATTGTCATGTTGAGCTAATACTAGAGAACTGCCTCCATCAAAAGTTACAAAAACCTGATTTCTTACAGCCATGGAAGTGGGTTGGACTATTCTTAGATTAGATTGAGAAGATCTACCAAAGATGGATGGAGATGGTTTTCTAGAATAAATTCTTGAATAAGGTGACAATAGCCTTGAATATCTTCTTCTTTGAGGAGGTAAGGACAACTGAGAAAAAGCAACATTCTTACCTCTAGTGGAAGACCTTGTTTGCACTTTTGGCATCTGGAAACATTGTTATTATGAATTTTGAGACTTTGGAGTCGCCAGGTGCATCTTAAGATGTATGTAATTAGCTGCAGCTACTGAGAACAACACCTTTTCTTCAACTGCAATCTTCAAATTTGATGAGATTTGGTCCCACGGGGCATGCCAGAAACTGTTCATGCACGAATTGTGCACCCGTGATTGATAGTTGATTGACCGTAACAATGGGATCTTCTACAAGTTGTGGGACCTTGGCTTCTTGAGAAGAACTTCTGGAGAAAGGCTAGCTCCTTTCTTAAATTCAAATTCAACTGACATAGGATCAATTCAGAGACTAACTACTGCTTACTACGAGTTTGTCTATGGCTGCAACTATGTTTTTCGGAAAGAAAAGAGTAGAAAAACAACTAAAATTAACTGTGGTGATACACCGAACGTTTAGTGGACACTTTTTCTTGCTTCAAATAGCATAAATGAGACCTTAACAGACTGATTTGACCACACAACTCCCATAAACTTACTGTAACATAGGTAAAAGAATGAATATCAGATTACAAAGGACTAGAATGCCTCCAATTTCATCAAAATGAATGCAAAAGGGTCTGATTGACACCCACAACTGCATTCAAATGATTAGAATGAGGCTAGAAATTCAAAAGTGTAGCTGATTTCTGAAATCACACAGTGGAATAGCGAGGGAAGAATGAGAGAAGTCAATTTCAATTTTTATTGATCAAATAAGGCTATAAGCCTGCAGTACAAAGCCACAAAGAGCTGTATATTCTTTATTACAATAGCAAAAAGTCCTTTAGTTCCGAGTTTACACCAGCATATATAGATGAGATTTATCAAATTTCTTGAAGTACAAGGAACAATTTTCCCATGTGGGATGTAGGAGTTCATGTAACAGAAATATTTAATATTCTATTTGACCTTTTCATCTTCACTCCAGCTCGAATATAGGGGCGTAACAGATGTCTTCAGGAAGTGGTGGTTAGGTTGAAATAGTCTTCATGGTTTGCAAGCTCCTAGAATGCAGCCAACATGTTCCTGAAGTGTCAAGAAGATAAGAGAAGTTGGCTTGTTCATTAAGCCCTATATTCCCTCCAATGTTTGTTGCAAAAGAATAGGCCTTCTTCTTAAAAGCATTTGACCACTTCAAACTGTCCTTTAACTTCTCTTACAGGTTTGGTTTCCTAAGTTTATGTGCACGCAAGACCTAGTCAAACCTCTATTTATCTATGCGGAGCATAGAGAGCGAGGAGGTTTGGTTGGGTCAACACTTCTTGTAGATTATTGGAATTGGGTCGTGAAAATACTTGAGTCTTCTATGACGTTGAACACCACAGTTAAAAGGAGCATGAAAATATTTTTTAGAGATTGCAGAATGGTACATGCTTAAGTGGTAATTATATTTTGTTCAAATATATAATTTTTTTCCTGGATGATCCATGTATTCAAGGAAGAATAGTATACTACTCAGATTCTTTTTAGTTTTTAAGTTGATTATGTAACGAATAAGTTCACAAATTGTTTTCTTGGGTTGCATCTATGAGCTTGTCATGCATTGTTAAAATTGTCTGTTTGAATTGCAGAGTATGGGTTGTGATGAAGCACATCATTGTGACTATACAAGTGATAGAAGATCCAACAATGCACATTATGAAAATAATGAAAGGAAGCATCTCCGGTTTGCCTCTTCCAAGCATTGTGAACAAGTTAGGAGCCCAAATGTTTTGCTTTGGTAGGTTTGAGCTTTAACCAAACTGTAAACCACAACTTTCACCTTTGGAAGTGATGGCAGACCTATTGTAAGCACAGTGTGGTTTTATCTGGAGGAAGAGGTGCAAGTGGTACTTCTTGTTGGTGGTGCTTTGTGACTTCATCAGTTTGATGGTCTAATTGTAATGTCCCCTTTTTTCGAACTAATTCATTTTGAAGACTTCTAGTCCATTCCAGTTCCTGTGGGCTGGAAGAAAGTGAACAAGAGAAATATTTGTTTATGTTTTTAGTCTTTTTTGTGAGTGTTTACCATTTTCTTTCATGGTTTCTCTCATAAGCTAGGTTGGCTGGGTTGGAGGGGTAAAAAGCCAAAGATTAAAAAAAAAAAAACATCATTATGAGGTCATCTATGGGGGAAACTCCCTCATGGGGTTTGGCGCCACCAAAAGGATATAAAAGGGGTCGCTTGGACTCACTTGTGGATCATCTTTTCTCATATAATTTATACTTTGCTTGGTTTTGGGCCGTTTCCCCAATTTCCTTCAACTAAGGGGCAAAAATGCTTTATTGTGGCTTCACAAGGAAGAAAAAACCCTTCCTTGATAATTGGAGAACGAAAAATCTTCAATTAATTAATCCAAGTGCTTCAAAGTGGTGGATAGGGCCTATTTTTCGCGAAGGTTTGATCCTGAGGTGAAATTCAGCCCCTCTCCTAGGAGAGTGACACACCTTGGAGAAGTGATCGGTGGTCCCTAGGGCACAGAGTCACCCAACTCAGCCATCATTGCATCCTCCATATTTTTGGCAGTTGGAATCTACTTTATACTTCATTTGTAGGGCTTGGAATCATTCATTTCCAGCCATTTTGTAAGGGCGTACTCTACCATCATTTATTTAATTTCAAGCTGGGTTTAGAGGCTGATTTCTTGGTTGATAATTGTTTTAAATATTCCTAAAGTGCCTCTACATACTTTGGATGATGTGACTGGTGATATTTTGATGAATTATTGTTTTTTACTTGCAGTTGTTCTAAAAATCAGACCGTTGTTCACTATTGTTCTATTTTTCAGTTGGCCGATATAAAAATTAGAAATATTTTCAGTTTGGGTTTGTGCTATTTCATTGCTTTTCCAGTTCATCCCTAGAAAGGGACATTACAATGTATCAGAGCTTCGGTCTTCCCAGCCTCAAGGTTTTCATGCAAGAGGGTGATAAAAGATACATTTGTTATCAAGTGAGAGAAAAGAAGAAATCAGATCAGCTGGTTGAAGAGCTTAGCATGGCCTACCAAGATTCACAAGAAGCCAAAATCGATAAGCTCATTGAAGGGCAAGTTAGATTGGCAGACACCATGGACTAGTTGGCCCTAACCCTACAAAAATTTCATGAACCAAGGCTTCATAATGGTGAGGGCAGCTCATCCGGAGTTAACACTTCACGGCAGCCCCAAGGATCAACTTATGGATCAGCCAGTATGTCGACTTTCGGTCCAAGGGAAGAAGCCATGTTGAAGGTGGGAACAAGACATTCAGTAGAGCAGAGTATTGCGGCCAACTATGAAGAGTATAAGGCCCTTCTAAATGAGATCCGAGAAGCTATTTCGCTAGTTGAATTCATAGGGGTGAGCAAAGGAAGGTCAAGGCCAGAGCTTAGATCTAGTGCGCCACAAAGGGATGTTCAAAATACCTTGGGTAAGATGTCATTCTCTACATTTGATGGTTCCAACTAGGGGACAGCCTGGGCTTGAATTCAGAAGTTGGACACTTATCTATCATTAAGGCCTATGACGGAGGATGATGCAATTAAATTTGCAACCCATCATCTAAGGGGATTGCACATGAGTGGTGGTTTCATGGATTGGTCACACAAGGGCACAATCTTATCCACTCATATGATGAGTGTTGTAGACAACTCATTAGGAGATTTGATAGGGTTGATCCGAAAGTTCACTTTCGAGAGATACCAACTGTTGAAACAACAAGACACGATGGAAGACTATGTCGGCTAACTTTCATAGACTCTCTGATGATGATTACAAATATGACATAGAGAGGAGGATCATTGTTTTGTTCATTGAGGGATTGACCAAACCACTCAAGGGTTTCATGAGAGCATTTTAACCTTTGTCTCTCCAATATAAAATTAAGAAAGCATTGGATCTTGAAGGTACTACTACAAGAAAAACAATAATTAGCGGGCAGCCAAGGGCATGCTAAAATAGTGGGCATCCAAAGGGACTCTTGGGATACCCTAGAAACCACATCTTTAGACCAACCAAAGAAACCCTTTAAAAGAACAGCAATCATTCACAAGGAGCTGTCCAAAACCAGTTAAATAAGGAGAAACAAGAAATGAGCTAAGAAGGACAGAATATATGATTCTCTTGCAAGGATCCATGGTCTCCTGGTCATTTTTTCCTTGGCAAGGGTAATGTTCATTATATTCAGGGATTTTAAGATTGTAAAGAGGAATAATAAGCTTGTGTTGATGAGAAAAAACAAGATCATGATCTGAAAGAAGATCTAGAAAGTTTGGATAATACTCTTGCCACTTTGTCCATTTCTCTTAGATACCATCCATTCCAGGTAATAAGTAACCTACAAGGGAAAAAAGTCACAATCTTGATTGATAGTGGAGCTACTCACAATTTTATTGATGAGAGATTGGTTGTTAGGATGGATTTGAAAGTGGAAGATTTCAAAGGCTTCACAGTCAAAGTAGTAGATGGCTATTCGATGCCATACACAAAGAGGAGTCCCCAACTCCTTTTCACATTAGGAGAGCATGAGGTATGTGATGATTTTTATATAATTGGCATAGGTGATACAAATCTTGTGTTTGGAGTCGTAATGGTTACATTTACTGGGAGAAATCACTCTCAAATACCATAAGCATGGAGCTAAGGTTCATGGATAAAGTGCAACAAGGTCATACTACAAGGTATGATTCAAGAAACTAGTCATATCAATTACTTTGATAGAAGAGCGTCTTTTCAAAAGAGTCGTATCTTTGCTCTTTATCCAATATAACAATAGATTGGAAATCCTTAATTACAATCGAGTATGCCAAGAATAAGTTTGCTAATGTTGTTTTTGAATGAGAAAGTGTGGATGAAAGGTATAAGATAATGGGTGGGCTCATTATCTATAAGAATAGGGTCCATTTGGTCCCCGAAGAGAAGATCAAGAAAAATATATTAAAGGATGCTCATGATGCACCATTGGCTAGTCATCTGGCTTATTTCAAAACATACAAACATGTAATGTGAAGGTTCTTATGGAAAGGTTTTAAAGAGGAAATGCTCCAATACATCTGGAAATGTTTGGTTTACCAAAAAAATAAGGTAGAATATAAATTTACAATTGGGCTACTGCAACCACTTTTTATTCCTACTCAAAAAGGAGAAATTATTTCCGTGGACTTCATCAAAGGGCTATCCATAGTTCAAGGTAAGAATTGTTTCTACATTGTGGTTAAAGGACTCATGAAATATACTCATTTTTATCCACTTTCAGCCACGTATAATGTACCTATAGTGGCTCATATATTTTTAAGGAGGTGTTTCGACATCATGAGATGCCAAGGAATATCATAAGCGATAGGTACAAAAAAATTCTAAGCATATTTTAGTAAGAATTTTTCTATTTGATAGGAACCAAGATCACTCCTAGCACTAGATATCACCCCCAAATTGACAAAAAAAATAGAAATAGTGAGAAAATGAGTACATGGCTACTTACAAAATTATATTTATGTGTAGCAATCAACTTGGGTAAAATGGCTACACATGGCTAAATTTTTCTATAACACTACATTCCAAATTTCCATTGATTTGGTTTAATAGAGCCATGAAATCTTGAAAGTGCTAAAAGAAAACCTCCAACATGCCAAAACATAGCATATGTTATATGCAGATCACCACCAGATAGAAAGGACATTTGAGGTAGAAGACATGGTATTTTTGAGGTTGCAGCCCTAAAGGCTATCTTTCCTCAAACAAAGTAGTGCGGAAAAGCTAAAACCACTTTTCTACGAACCCTACAATGTGAAGGGAAGAGTTGTATAGGTTGCATATGAGCTTGAGCTACCAACGCATAGAAAGATACAAAATGTTTTTCATGTTTCATGCCTCAAGAAAGCACTTGGACAACACATTACTCCTTCTCTAGAGCTTCCACAATTGGATGAGTAGGGTAAATTGGTTCTAGTTCCAGAAGCTATAGTGGATGTTCGTGAAAGGAAGCTAAACAACCAGAGTATTAAGGAATATTCAGTTCATTGGAATGGTTTTCCACTTTAGAATGACACATGGGAAGGAGAAACAATTTTGGAGCATCTAAGATTGAAATTTCTTACGTGCAAACAATTTTGGGAAGGGAGGATTGTAATGTCCCCTTTTTCGAAATAATTCATTTCAAATACTTCTATCTCATTCCACTTCTCATTGGCCAAAAGAAGGTGAACAAGGGAAGTATTTGTTTATGTTTTATTCTTTTTTGTGAGTATTTACCATTTTTCTTTCATGGTTTCTCTCATAAGCTAGGTCGGTTGGGTTGGAGGAGTAAAAATCCAAAGAAAAAGGAGAAAAGAAACATTATTATGAGGTCAGTTATGATGGGAACTCCCTCATGTGGTTTGGCACCACCAAAAGGATATAAAAGGGGTCGTTTGGATTCATTTTTGGATTATCTTTTGGCATATAATTTCTAATTAACTTGGTTTTGGGTTGTTTTCTCAATTTCCTTCCACCAAGGAGAAAAAAATCCTTTGGTGTTGCTTCACAAGGAAGAAGAAACACTTCTTTGATGATTGGAGAACGGAAACTCTT
The DNA here is from genome assembly GCA_019776745.2 of Taxus chinensis. Lineage (NCBI taxonomy): Eukaryota > Viridiplantae > Streptophyta > Pinopsida > Cupressales > Taxaceae > Taxus > Taxus chinensis. The sequence continues at coordinate 400,426,841 of CM034152.1, read as the reverse complement.
CAATTAATTGTTCCAAGTATGTCAAAGTGGCAATTATGGCCTATTTTTAGCAAAAGTTTGGTCAAAAGAGGAAATTTAGCCCCTCTCTTAGGGGAGTGAACCATCTTAGGGAAGTGATTGCTGGATTCTATGGCATGATATCACTCAACTCAACCATCATTTCATGCTCCATTATTTTGGAAGCCATAATCTACTTTATACTTCATTTGTAGTGCTTGGAATCATTTATTTTTGGTCCCTTTGTAAGGGAAAACTCTGTTGTCATTTATTTAAATTCCAGCTGGGTTTAGAGGTTGATTTCTTGGTTCATAATTGTTCTAAAATATTCCTAAAGTGCCTCTGACTACTTTGGATGATGTGAATGGTGATATTTTGATGAATTATTGTTTTTTCCTTTCTGCTGTTCAAAAAATCAGACTGTTGTTCACTATTGTTCTATTTTTAAGTTGGCCGATATAAAAAATAGAGATATTTTCAGTTTGGGTTTGTGCTATTTCATTGCTTTTCAGTTCAGCCCTAGAAAAGGACATTACACTAATACATAGTGTTTGATTATGGGAGAGTAATGACAGGTTGGATGTTAGTTGTAGTGGAAGTGTTGAAAATATACAACTCACATCCAACCACCTGGGGCAGCAGCTACATTGATAGCCTCTGCATTTCGGAATACACTAAACAATTTACAGAGCTCAGTGGTATAAATATGATATTTAAGGAATATGTTATACACCTGAGCAGCAATTGCCTGATGCTAGAGTCACTGCAGCAACAGCCACCATTGCAGAGTGCTTTTATTTCATGAATTGAATCTGAAACTTCTTGAAAGGTCTCTTAAGGAAATAGAAACTGTCATGGTTCACTATGAAAAAGGGTTTGGAGGCATTAAACAAGGCTTTTGCAACTATGGTGCTTGGGTTCTTGATCCAGAAATACAGAAGGAATGTGCAAAGGAAGATGTGCATAGATGTTAAGGAGAACCGTAGACCCTGCATACACCTTGTGACAAAAATGTTAATCGCATTCATTTCAAAGGAATTGTTACCATTGCCAACGATTACAATGTCTTGGAAAAATAATTGGAGTAGCTTGCGAAGTCTGAGAAGAAGATGAAAAGGTATAGCTGGGCGGTTATTGCACCTGAACAAAAAATGAAAAATGCTAATCTTTGGATATGGATGTTGTGTAAGAGGTCTTAGAGCACCAGACAATTTATCAGATGCGACAAGAAGTGGCAACTGAGAAAAAATGGGCAAAGAACAATACCAAGTTCATTATTGTGAATGGGTCCAACAAGAATGCTTCCACAATGCTATTGATGCAACCCACTCTTTCAAGAAGCAGGAGGAAGAATATGGACAACTGTCCTAACAGTAAGTTAGAAATTATTATTGAAAGTAGCTTGATGGCTACCACTGTTTTTACAACTATTAGAAAAAGGTTGGATTAAAATCGATAAATTGTTTTTTTCATTTAGTGAAAAAATCATCATTTTGAGAAATAAAATACAGTGCTTCTAATTTTTTACCATTGTCTGAAGTAGCGAAATGAAAAAGTTTGTTTTTGTGTGTGACATGTTTTTGAATTGGCAGTTCTACTTGGTGTGTTTATGAGTGAATTTTGAAGTTTATTCATTGCTCACTGAGTCTGATTTTTAGTTTTCTTTTCTATAATTATTCAAATCTGAATCAAAAAGAAAAATTAATTTCTTCATTTGGTCTTTTCCACATGTTCACTCCAGGATCTTCCCATTTTTATCTGAAAGGTAATCTATGTTCTTCTTTTTTAATCTTTAGTTCACTTTCAATTACCAAATTTTCATATTGAGTAGCCTCGTGGAAAAGCATGCCAAAAACCCCAAAAACGTGTTTTGTAAAATTGTCCAGAGTGTACATTTCTTTTCTTTTATTTCCAGTACTTTGTAATGAAACCTTTGTATAGTGTTCTGCTTTCATCTGTATAATAGACTCTTACAAAAGTTTCCTCTTCGAATAGAGGAAGTCCCTAGAGTCCTACACACTGCCACCAAAGAACATGTCCCTGACACAAATTCGGGATAACACAAAGCATGCTTAGTTCTAAAACATGAGCTGAAACATGTATCAGCTCCCTAACCAGAATGTGTGCTCTACGATTAAAATAGTTTGAATGATATTGTATGAACAGTTTATTGCTTCTGAGGGACCTGCTTCCTGCATAACTGTTGGCATTTGACTGAATTACCTTTGGCTGTAAAATGATTCTCATTCTATGTTTTGCGATGAATAATAACCCGCATGCAGAAAACACTGGAATGTTTAAGTTAGAAAAAAATGAAGAAAGCAACAAATTCCTAAGATTAGATTTTTATTACAAATATGTAGGTTATTTAGTAATTTACCTTGTCATTTTCTTGGAGGAATAGGACAAATATATATTTCTTTCTTTCTAGTCTTATTTGGTTCTTTGACATTACTCATGCCAGGCTTTGGCATATGTTAATGTGGAAGATTGTGAGGTTCTCTCTATTCCCTTTTCTAGATATTCATGGATGAATGTTGTAGATGCAATTATCACACCCTTAATCAGCTTAATGCATTATTTAATCTAGCATTTGCTGTTTGTTTTGGAGAATGACAGCTGTTGAAAGAGTTGAAGGCTCCTGTAGAACACATCATTCTCTCCACTTTTGCATATGAACACAAAGTTTTTGTTGGCCCATTTTCTAGAAAATTCCCTCAAGCAAATATTTGGGTGGCACCAAGACAATGGAGTTGGCCAATCAACTTGCCACTCGAGTTCTTTGGAATATTCCGTGCTAAAACACTTAAAGATGAAGACAAATCAACCCCATGGTTTGATGAGATTGAGCAGAAGATTCTTAGCTCTCCTGAACTCGGTAAGCTCTCTTAACTTTCTAACAATTACATGCAGTGAAAGATTTATCATTCTTGGAAAACAGGAATTGCTATCTCATGATAGCGCCTCTTTTTTAGGTTGTGGATAATGTAGGTCTGCTTAAAAAGTAAACATTCGGTCACGCAGAAAAGTTTCATTAATGTAATAAATGTATTTTTATTTTTTAGGATCAAGGAATATCGAGATAATAAAATAATGTTATAGAGTAAATGGTGGAATGAGCTTTAAATATGGTCAGAGTACAATGTATTGATTGTATCAGAATCAAAGTTTTTGTCATCCAGACATGCAGAATTGTCGGATCAAAAACATGATGTGATGTTCCACATGAGTATAATTTTCATATATCTTTGCAGGAATTGGGCCTTATGTGGAGGTTGCATTCTACCATAAAAGATCTCGAACATTACTGGTAACTGATGCAGTGATTTATGTGCCAAAGCATCCACCAGAAACAATCAGTAGAGAGGCTCTGTTAGGAGCAGCTAAGAATGGTTTAGCAGTGAAACTATTGAGCAAAGGGAAGTTTGTTCCAAATGAACCTATTGTTGACAGCAGAGACGCGAGACAAAAAGGTAAACTACAGGATTTCACATATAGACCAGAAAGGCAGTCAGATGTTAGATTCTATGATAATGTTTATTCTCTATCTTTTCCTGGTTGCGTTCTTACAGGTTGATTATTTTCCACGACCTTATTTTAAATTTCTCCTTCAGTGCCAAAGTCATTTGTAGTTTCCGTTGTTTTAAAGGCCATTATAAGTGTTTTTGGATATTGGGACTCAGTAAAGTTTTCTTTTTTCATAATCACATTTTTTTAGTGGGTTCCTTGGAATACAAATGTTTAAAATCTGATGCTATTACTTGAGACTGTCTTTGTAATTCTAAAGGCACCATGACTGATGATTGAACTGTCTTGAGTAATGATTTCGTCATGAGAAAGAAGCCTTGGTTTTGCTTGCTGAAGATTGAAGAATTGAAGATTATATATGTTTGTTTAAAACAGTAATGTGTCTAAATTGTAATCTGATTTCTTATCACTTAAATATGAAATTGGACATTTGGTATTTTGTGATTTTGATGTGATAACTTTGATATTCCTTGATTTAGTTCTAGTTTTGTTCCTTTCCACATTCTCATTTATTCACAGTAAATCTTTCCAAATCTTTTGCAGGTTGGGAGAGAATGGTTCTTCAAATACTTTTCTTAGCTCCTTCAAATTTGCTTGAACCGCAAAAGACATTTACACAGATGTCACAGAAACTCATTGTATCTCCAATCATCAAAACACTAGTTTTCAGTAAAGTTCCGGAGAAGGTCCTCTTTCTATATCCATTCCAAACGAAGCATGCACACATGCCCACACCACACCTACATATGCCGAAGCATGCCTCCAATAGATGAGACATGCATAGAATACATACATCAACAAACATATAGTTGTGTCACTTTTTAAAAATAGTGAAAACATTTACAAAAGTATTCTTTCAAAGTGTATGTCTTACTGCTCAATTGTAAAAATTAATGGGTAGTATTTATGCATCGGTAAATTATGTTGATGCTTCAGCATCAAATCTATTTGTACTTGATAGTCATTGACACATGGACTTTGCAGGTAAAGGATTGGGTCGATCGCATTGTAGCTGATTGGCCTTTCAAGAAAATCATTCCGGCCCACTTTGCTGCACCTGTGTCTGCTAGTCGATCTGATTTCAAGACTGCATTTGCGTTTCTGGATGATCTCGTGAGCGAGAAGTCGAGTGTGGGTGTTTATCTAAGTGCTCTCTTAGGGAGGGCTGCCAGCTACTTTCCACCAGATGACATGAAAACATTGTCCTCTCTTGACAATTTCCTAGTCTCCATAGGTGCAGTTAAGAAGACAGTTTCAGGAAGAAAGCGATGACTGCTTGTCTTTTGCTAAAAGTCTCAACTCTTAACCTTGATCTTATCTCCTTCAGAGCTTCCGATAGTATAATGGTGTATCCGATTCCAAAACCAATGTTCTTAATTCAAATATGTCCATTATACTCCTCTTTATGTTTATGGCTAAAGAAGAAATTCATACTTTACTAGGGCTGCTTGCTCAAATTTGAAATTGAGGTTTAAAGTGGAAAAAATTTATTCTTCCAAAAACAGCTCTTTCTTAGTATTTTGTGGAGATGCAATATATTAATGAATCTTGATGCTTGAATTAATCACATATTTGACCCTCCTTCAATGACTATCATAAAGTTCATCCTTAACTGCACTAAATGGCTATTTTCTGTTTGACTATGAAGGTTTTGTTCCATCCAAAATTGTGACAGCTTGACTCTTCAATGTTGTCAGAAAACTACATAGAAACCCTTTCAAATCACTTTAAATCAAGTTTTCGAATGTATTCCCATTGAAGCCTATAGAAATACGGTGGTGTTAACTTTTCAATAGAATGTGGGCATAAATACACATTTGGATACACATACAAATGCACATTTACACACATATTCATATGTACACAACATACAATTTGTGTGTGTGTTGATTTGTTTTACACGTGTGAATGTGTATTGGTTATTACAGAAACAAACACACAAAGAAACAAAATAAAAACACAAAAGAGAACATGAAAGAAAATACTTCTTGATATATTAATGAGAGAGCAACCGTCTCTTTGACATAGGTGAACATGAAGTCATGCACTTAATTTGATAAAACAAACTTAAGTCATAAAGTGACTTTATTACTAAGACTAGTGTGACCATTATAACTTTATGTTACACCTTATATCATCCTCCCTTAATGGTCATTCTAGAAAATACGAGTAACATCATCCTCTCTAAATTTACAAATTCATATAGGCCAAGAGATTTGGCAATATTGCAACTCAACTTCTCCATCTTGTATGAGTTGTCAAGTGAAGTGGCAATGTATGTCAAAATGTTATGCTCACTCATGAAAGATGGGATTTTTTCCCAACTTGAGAATTCTCTTGTTGTCATAAAAATACTATGGGTTTAGTGTGGCAAATTCAAGACTCGCCATCATTCTTCTAAGCCAAATTTCTTCACACGCTCTTTTTATTACTGCTTTGTATTATGATTATGTAGATGAAAGTGAAACTACATGTTCTTTCTGATCTAAGAAATTGCTCTTGATTCAAGACTAAACACTTAACCAGATGAAGATTTTCTCAATCATAGATTTTTCCCCATCTGAGTATGAATATCTACACTAAATCTCCTTATCTCTTCTATAAAGAAAACCAAAGTTCGATGTTTGCTTCACATATCCTTCTATCCTTACACTCTCTTTGTTGTTGCCCAATGTTCTACTTTTAGAGCTGTTGCAAATCAAGAGATGTAATTGACTACATAGCTCAAGTCAGTTCTAGTTCATGTAAGATAGAACAATTTGCCAACTAGTTGCTTGTAGATTGATTCATTTACTACTATTGAATTGATCTTGGTTGAAAGTTTGATCCATGTTTCCATAGACATAGATGAGGTTTTACAATCTATAATCGCAAATGTTAAAGTTTTAGCATATTTTATTTGAGAAGCAAAAATATGTTTACCAATTTTCCAAACTTCTGAGCATGATTGTAGGAGGTCTAATATTGTTTTGCCAAAATCATAACACAAATATGATTTTACCTTGTCAATTGATTTGATCTCACTACTTATGGTGATGTTTGTCATTAACCATTCATCAACATATATCACTAGAATCACCTCATCACTATTGTCACCTTTATTATAGAGATCGGGGAATGGACTTATTCTATATCCATGTGGTCCCAAATTTTTCTACTCTTAACTTTTTCTCTTTGCAAGCACTATTGTCGCATGGACTTGTCATGGATATTGTCAGGAGCATGGATAGTTGGAAACAATTGTATGGATTGGTTAGTAGTGGTACTTGAGAGAGTTTTGATGTGCAGTTGGTGTTACGACAAATTATACCTTTACACCCTTAGTCATCCATTTACAATCTCCCTACAACATCATCTTGTTATCCTCTTATGATTGCCTTCATGTCTACTTACAACAGACTTATACTTTTGTCATATCACCTCTAAGCAACTCAAGAGTCTTCCTCCATTTTAGGAGACCTCCTTATAAAACCCCATGATGAAGCACTACTCAAAGCTAACGACATTGACCATGGGTGATAGTGTTTGACTTTCATTACTGTTAGTTGAGTAAATTGATCTTGATCGATGTCGTTAGCTAGAGGAAAGTGTCATGACTAATCACATTCCCTATTTATAGGTGGCTTTTGAGTGCATATCTTATCACATCATCATAATTCATTCGGTCTGCTTGTGCTCACAAATTAACACTTAAAGGACTTCAAGTTAGTCTTGCTTATCTTTTGGAGTCTACTCTTCTAGCATTGGGTCACTAGGATTATCTAGTATAGAAGATGCACTTTCTATGGTTTAGCCAACCTTTGGAGCCTTTAAAGCCACCAACAAGAGGTTTTTCGAGGTCTTCTTCTATTTGTTTGTGGTCCTCCCACATTAAATCTCTCATAAGGTGTTGCTAACACTGGGTGAAGTTTATATGCCAATGTTGTTTACATGAAGGTGAATATCTATAACTTCTCATTATTTTTATGATATTTCACATTCAATTGATTATTTGATTGGTAATTCATAGATTAGGGTAGAGTAGATGTTAGAATATGTAGAGAGAAAGAATAAAGAAAGACATTGAAAAAAAAAAGTTAATAACTAATATTAAACTAACATTAATAAATAAGCCTTATATTTTAATACCCCCTCTTAAGGCTTACTCTATAGAACATACTTACAAAAGATTAAAATAATAAAACAAAACAAGACCACACATTCTTAAAAAGCTTTCCCTTTTGAAAACAATTCTTCATCAAGTCGCTTCCTTGACCCTCGAAAAGGTGTAGTTTTCGAGTTGAATTCCCGAGTTCTTGGATTCCACCTCCCCGAACTCTCAAATTACATAATCTCCTAAATTGTTGGACAACCATCATGTTAGCATATGGATTTGTATGCATGCAAATGACATGCAACAGTGTGGGAACAAAGTCCCTCCTCAATGAAGGTGAGGTTGCCTTCATTGAAAACCAAAACTGTATTTACATTTGTACATTCAAAACTGTATGAGGGGGGTGTTTTGGAACATCAATGGAAAGAAAAGTGAATGAGGGAGATGTAATCGAACGAAGGAAATGAATGGAAAGGAATGGATGGAAGGAACATGGGATAGTTTGGTAAAAACAAAACCTAATATTGCAAGGAGAAGAACAATAAAAAAACAAACACAAATAAAACAGAGTTTGCATTAGCTAAACGAGAATGAGTAAAAGGGAACACACGTGAGCAAGTAGATAATCAGAGCTTGATCACTGTGAATTAGAACAACATATTAGTAGCGTTGACAATAAGATCCAAGATAATATTTGCATGTAAGATTCAAACACTAACATTTAATGAACATAAGAACATCAAATGCTATAAAAGACAATGAATGAGACACAGTTCATATTTCATTAACTCTAAAATGTCTTCTCAAAAGAACATTGTTTTTTCTTTGAAATAAAGCTTGCATACAAGAGTATTTTATTCTCCTCTCTCAAAGTCACATTTTACAAATGAGCCTCTGACTTCCTTTTATAACCCAAAAGTTGGTTACAAAGCAGTTAGGGTTTACGGGAACATTAAATAGGGCATTTTAAGTGACTTTGAATTTTTAAACCAACTTTATTAAAAACAACTAAAAATAGAAATCACTTAAGTTATCCAAAGTTTGTCAAAAGTGAGTTAAACAATAACTTCACTTTATAAATAAAAGTAATGGGTGCATGTGGACCCCACTTAAATGACTTGGACACACACATAGACATCCTAGTCAACAACGGGTCAAGGCACCTAGGATCATTGCCTTATCCATTGGGCCAAGAGTCCGCCTATTCCGATTGTACGAGAATGAATTCATTGATCGTGCTTCGCAATCCTCCAGATGACAAGAGAGCTGAGCTTGAAACTTGCGCAATTCATCCACCTCTCCGTTTGAGCAACATCTTGGTGTGAACAATTTTGTCTTTATTTGCATTCACATTCATAATTACACACAATTCTTCACATGCTTTGAATACCTTTCCATGGTGAATTCTTCATTTGCGCAAGACCGTAGTCGTTACGCCACCTTGGTTTATCAGAATCCAACTCCTGATCTTTTGCCATTGAGAAGTTCTTCCAAGAGTCGAGATTGCAATTCACTTCTCGGAGTTATGTCTTTCATTTTTATTACCATCCCGAAGTGTTGCCATTCTGATTAGCTCATGATCATTCAATTCGAGAACACTCTAACTTTAAGACTGGCCAATGAAGTATCGCATCCATTGCTAATTGAGAGCTGACAAGGACACACTTAAAAATGATGTGGCATTACTTGATGATCCACACAACTGCACTTGTCGTTGGTATCGACGATATTCTTATACTCTAAATGGAGCGTCAAAGTAAGTAGATTGCTCTGAAACTCATATCGCAACATCGCTTTGTTTGAAGATGACATGATTGTGACAGAAGTGTGATTTTAGACTTATTACTTTCTTACTTCAAAACTGCACAAATTGCCTCTGAAACTACCTTGGAAAAAATAACAAATCTTGTTCGAAGAAACTTTCACTGGATGAGGGAGTCTATTAAAGTACTACAAGTTTGCATGTCAGAAAGGGTTTTTCCCAATCAAATTTTTCAGTCAAATATTAAAGGTCAAAGTTGACTCTGATGAAACTACTAGGAAAATGCAAGTGTAAAACTGTGAAAATTCCGTTTGGTTTTAGCTTGGGAAAAATACCAAACGTCACCCTGTGAATCTACAACTTGGAAATGGAGCGTATGAATATGGAGAGAACTCAAAGAACTAATCATTTTCTCTTGATGATCATCCGAGTACAAAATATCGACCCTCAAAGTTGGTCTCCTTGATAGGTTGAAAACTGTGCCCTCAGCGAAATCAAACAAATTGCATTTTATTTGGCTCCGTGAAAAATATCAAACAAGGTGTTGTGCATTTGCAATTTTCCAAATAAGTACATTAAGTTGGAGAGAATTCAAAGAACCAAACTTTTTTTCTTGACGATCATTTGGGCCCGAAATGTGGATTTTCAAAGTAGGGCTTCCGACAAGCTGAAATTGTGTGTGCGGCACTATCGAGCAAACTGTGTTCTGTTTTTACTCCGTCAAAAATATCAAACGAAGTGTTGTAAATTTAAAATTTGTCAAATAAGTACATGAACGAAGGGAGAATTCAATAAACTAAACCGTTTTTCTCAACAATCATTCAGGCGCGAAATATGGGTTCTCAAAGTTGATTACTTAGATAGATACAAACCGTGACAAAAATAATAAATTTTAAAAAATAAAAAATAAATTATACGGTCGCAATGGCTCCGTGCAAGATCAAATTTTGAATTTTTTATTGATTTTCTACTTTAGAATAAGAATTTCTGTGACTTGTCCAATGCGTGGATTTTCTCCACGAGTGTGGATTGCAATTTTTTTAAAATGTAAATAAAATAAAACTTGATGCCTATGCTCTCACGTGGAAGTGCTTCTCCTAGCTAAAATGTGGATCCTTTCTCTTTGCTAGGCGTTGGATATTGTTTTCCATGACAAAAAAGAAAAGACAAAAAATTTTAATATTTTATTTGACACTTTCTCTTCCTTGCTAGGCGTTGGATATTATTTTTCTCCTAACAGCTAAAACGTGAGCTTATGTTCTTTTGTTTTATTCATGCATGGACTTTATATTCTGACAAATGTGCAGGCTAACAATTTATTTGACTTGTATTAACTCCCTGACCGTAATCTCTGCGAGGAGATTAATGAATTGCTGCCTGCGTTGAAAATTCTCCTAGAATGTGGTACTTCTGCCAATCAATGCGTGGAAAACTTCTATTTAATTCTTCCTTGGCGTGGAAAATCCTTTGGGACTTTGAACTGCTGCCCGCATGGGGCTTGATCTCTTGTTTTATACATGCATGGACTTTATGCTCTGACAAATGTGTAGGGGCTAGGCCTATCTCTCATGCAAGTTCGCACAGAGGCAAAAAGTATTTTCCATCGCGCCGTCGTTAGTTTTGACGGAATAGGTAACAACATAATGTGTAGGGGCTAGGCCTATCTCTCATGCAAGTTCGCACAGAGGCAAAAAGTATTTTCCATCACGCCGTCGTTAGTTTTGACGGAATAGGTAACAACATAATGTGTAGGGGCTAGGCCTATCTTTCATGCAAGTTTGCACAGAGGCAAAAAGTATTTTCCATCACGCCGTCGTTAGTTTTGACGGAATAGGTAACAACATATTATGTTGTTACCTATTCTGTCAAATTTATGTTTGCAAAGAACCGGTGTCGTAGTCTTTCATACATGAGTCGCAGCAGGGTGGTGGGATACGAGAAATAGGGCGCGGGGGTCACGGGTTCGAGGCCGGTTAAGTGCAAGGATGGACCGTCCTGGTCAAAGCTTTGTGCAGGTTCCCGTTGACTACGACCTGTGTGATGGATAGGCTGATCGATGTGTAGGCTATGAACTGTTTGCTTCCACTTTGAATTTCTTTGGGATTTCTTTGTTGAATGTGAGAAATTTGAAAAAAGAAATGTGTGGACTTGGTGCATAGACAACTGCTTGGCCCTGATTTAGCTTGGATTTGCATGAGCTTGTTTTATTTAAACAATGTGTGGTCTTTCCCTTTGGCTCTTAAAACCCACGTCACAGTTGCCCAACGATCTTGGATGAGTGTGTGATGAATCTTTTAGCTTTGCCTTAGCGTAAGAATTCTCCTTTCAACGTGAATGGATTGGTTTAGCAATAGTGTGGGCAAATTGACTGACTGAGTTGAATCTGGAAAACTCTTGCATTGAAATCTCCTTTACTTCTGGTGTATTACCTGAGGAATGTGATAAAAATATTTCTCAGAAACGCTTCTACAGAGGAAATAAGAAGTTAGAAATATTGAAAAGTTCAAAGCTTCTTCGCATGAAATTTTCCAACGAGATTGAAGGAGAAATGGTTATGAGGATTAAAGAAGCTTCTATAACTGTTTCTTATTTCCGTTAGAATAACCAATTTTCCCTTTCTTCGGTAGTGAACATTAATTGCTAGGGAAAGATAGGAAAAAACTTGGTCGTTTGCCAGTTTCAATGGCAAAGGGAAATTGGGAGATCTTTTGCCAGTTTGCCATCCAGTTGGGTTGGCAGTCATTAGGAGAAATTCCACAAGCGGGGAAAAGAGAAGAATTTGCTAGGAAAGGGGAAATCCGGGTGAGGAAAGCCAATTTGGCATCCCCGACAATTTGAAGCGGAATTTTATTTCCCCCTGTAATAAAGAAGAACTTGTCGATTGATTTTTTAAAATTAATATTTACTTAATTAAAAACCCAAAAATTAATAAAATTAATTTTATTAAATAAAAGGGTAATAAATTAATTAAATATTAATTAATTAATTATTAACGTAGTTTGTGACATAGCGGGAGGAGTCTGAAATGGATGAAACGAAGACCAAAACGATCACGATCACGAGAATAAGACAATCGCAACAAGGGTAATAAATCACGTGAAATAACACTTTTGATTATTTTTTAAAAATCAAGTTTATTAATTTTGCGAAGTCAAAATTAATTGATAACACATCCATACTGAGCTACTCCCACAGTGCTCCATCAAGTCAGTGATCAATTTTGAAGGGCTAGTCCCAATTTCATTGTGAAGGGTAAATATTGGACCTACCCTTCAACCATGAAAAGTAGTATAATCACTTTACACTTCATATGAAAAGAGTAAATCAATCACACATGTCACAAAAATTGAACACTTTTTACAACAACAGATTTTATTTTTTTAAATGGGCGACTTTACAAATTAAAAATGTCAATGTATCATATCTAAGAAGAGTGTCTCCCATTAAAATGTAATAAATTTCATTTCATAAATAATGTAATGAATAAGTTATATTGTGAGATCCAATAAAAAATTTAAAATTAAACACTCTAATTTGGAATTACAAAGTGACAAACTTAAAGTTTAACACACATAATGAGCCTAAAAATTAATGACAACACAAAGTTCTTTTACTCAAATTTAATTTGCTAAATATAAGAGAAAAAATAATTATTTGTATAAAAAAAAGTCATGTTTCATCCAATAAACAGTATCAAGAAAAATATCAAACTACCAAAATATTTATGTGATCTACATAGAAATGTTTCTCGTGTTCACCTCAATGTGAGCAAAACATATCACCAACACATTTTTTAGGCTCCATTCAAAAAATAAAATACCTGAAACACAAAATGAGATACAAGTCATTACAAGACAAATTGATCAACATTTAGACCGATTCAAATGTTCTTAACAAGTATTCATTAATTATTTTGAATTTTTTTTTATTAAATTAGTAATTAAATATTGAAAACACTTATCTAAACTTGCAAAGAAAATATTTTTATAAAGAAAAAACAATAAAGAACATATTTTATATAAAGAACTTCCAAAAACTCACCATCTATTTGTCTAATGGAAGCGGTTTTCGATTTTTTTTATTCTTCCATGCATCATAAATAGCATTCCAATCCACCTCATTTAGAGCATGAGGTGCACAAAGAGATAGAAACATTAGCATATCCAATGTGCTCAAAGAAAGCCTGGATCTATCATCATTCTTTATCCTATTCAACTTTGAAAACCCTCTTTCACATACGGCTGTGCTTGCTGGAAGTACAAGAATAACTTGCCATAGTTGCATCAAACTTGGAAACCCTTCAAACCATTCAGGTTCACCGCCACATAGATCCCATGCTCCAAACATATGTTTTTTTTGGATATGATGTATAAATAGTACAAATAAACTCATCCATCTCACCCAAACATTTAACACTGTCCACAATAGGTGAGTTTCCAACACTAAATTTGTCACATAAACATGTTAACCATCTTTTTGTTTGACGATCTCTATCTTCTGTCTCCTCGTAGTAATTACGAGGACTGAAAAATTTAGCAGCATTAAATATAGGTAAATCTGTGAATCTTGTATCAAGAGAATCAATTACCTTAATTATAAAGTTTTTTCCCAATTCAATGCAATCATCTAGTGTCCCTGATCTTTGTGACTTAGGCATGCTCTCAAATCTCAATGCATGTACATGTAATGTACCTGTTCCATCTGCAAACTCAAGATATCCTCCTTGTGCCCTGGTTAGAAAAGATGATGTATGTAGAGTACCTGCCCCAAATATGCCTCTTTGAAATCTCCTACGAAGCATGTCAATTGTGATATCTAATGTAGTCCCAATGGAAGTAATGTCAATATGATCCTCTTGAAATTTTTTATTCAGCTTATTTAACTCAATAAGTACATCTGCAAGTAAATGGATGCAAAATTGTACCTGAAATATTGTTGCCAAATCATACATTTTTTTCTCCTCTAATTCCCATTCTTTCAACAAAGCAGGCATGAGTTTGACAAGTCTTTCCATGACCTTTCCTCTAGAAAGCCACCTAATTTGATGAATTTGTAATACCTCCAACCTACTGATTTGAAATGACTCCATCAACTCTCTCAATGCTCCATGTCTTTTAGCAGATTTTCCAAGCCATGAATATATTTTATTTGCAAATTTATCAATAAACTGCAACTCTGGAAAATAAGATGAAGCATCATTTGCTGCTAATGCTTCTCGATGAGCTATGCAATGAATATCTAATAAATGAGGAGCATCTCGACGAAGCTTTGTGGACAAACCTTCACGAATTCCCCTCATGGAAGATGCCCCATCAGATCCAAATCCAACTAACTTCATTAAGGATAAATTCATCTCTGTCAAAAGAGCAATCACGGCATCATACATAGCTTGAGCTGTTCCATCCTTTATTTCAAGGAGTCTTATAAATTTTGTTACACATTGACCTCTGCCTCCATGTGTCAAGTATGTAATATAAACAATCAAATGTTGTTCCATTGTACGATCAGTGCTTTCATCAACTAAAATAGAGTAAAATGGACTATGAAATATCTCATCTTTCAACTTTTTCCAGTAAACCTCCTTAGCAGCTTGTAAAAACTCTTTTCCAGATGTTGTATTTGTATATGCAGAATATTCATCTGTGAGTGGCATGTGTGGAGTTCCTTTATACCTGCCCAAGTCACAAATCGGCTTATAGAGCTCCAAAGATAAATCATGTATGGCAACAAAATACATATTTTCCATCACTGATATGATTCTGCTCCTTCTCAGCATCTACCATGAGTTCTATGTGTTTAGTGATTGGAAGGTTACTTTGTTTATTTTCTCCCTCCAAAACGTTGTGATGCAAATTTATGAGGCTCTGATTCTGCATGGGTAAGAAGGCCACTAGCTTGAAGGGTGGTGCTTTCCATCTTTAGCAAATGGAGCATCTCTCTTATATTTGACACACCAAGAACATTTTATCCTTTGTACACCATTGCAGTCTTTTATAGCATAAGCCCATGGAAATCTTGTTTTCCATTTTGCCTTGAATGTCCTTTTAGGTTTCTTTGATGGGTGTTCCTCTTCCACAAATTCTGTTCCATCCAACTCGTGTTCTTCTTGTGCAAGAATATCAAATTCTTCATTTTGAGAATCACATGGTTGACTAGAATGCCGAGAGATGCCAAACGCATCAGCAAGTGACAATTGTTTTTTAATCCTTCTTTGGACGGCCAATGGAAGCCATTTTGTCACACAGCTTACACTACACTTGTCACCTATTTCAATGAAATAATTATAAAAATATCAAAATAGTGTTTTCACATGAATTTTGTGTATTATTTTGGCAATTTAGAATTAAATATTAGAGAATATTAAAGAAAATAATTTAGAATAATCATACAACACTAAAATCTCAAATATAAGATTGCACTAACAAAGGGTCATAGATTCATATTCCTTACCTCTTCATGCTTGGTGAACTACTCCTCGTTAAAGCATGCACTCCCTCAAAGGTCAGTGTTCAACACCAAATAATTTTTCTGTCCATTTTCAGACAATATATTATGAAAGCACATTTGAGTGGGCCCTTATAATAATAATAATAAAAAAATGAACTTTAATTCGAATATAAACTTGTGGCACTATTCTTCCAACCTAATATATATGAATGTGTAATGATTATTTCCACATCTTGCTATTTAGATTCTTTGCATGTTCTACAATCTAAAGCATTACATAAATAGGTACTTCCAAGCTTAATTTTTAGTAGCATGTTCCTTTACACAATCTTTTGTAGATTACAACAAGCAAATTTTAAGAATCAAGAAGTAATCGTTTATGGTTCATTTTATGAATCATGAAGTAATGGTTGATTGTTCATTTTGAGAATCATGAATTAATGGTTAATGGCTTCCTAGTGTTGGAAGATTACACTTTTGAGGGGAAATAAAGAGTTAGAAAACCCTTAAATTTCTCACATTTTAATCTTTTCCTATTTTCACATCTGAAGATTGAAGAATCGATATCATGGAGTAATAAAGTTGTGGGCCACTTGAAAGGTTAGAAATCTTGGTGCTTGAACAAATTTAAAGTAGAACATACTTGAATCGATATCATGGAGTAATAAAGTAGAACATGCTTGAGTGTTGTTTTTATACTCAACAAATTTAATAATGATTCAATAGATAAAAAACATAGAGATGAATCAATACACGGAAGTCGAAACCATTTGAGGATGTTTATGTATCTAGAAATCCAATTTCCTCTTAGGCCCAATGCCCATTGCCTAGTATGTTGCCTTTGAGATCTGATCTCTCTAAGGTTTTTTTTATATCTGAGTATTTCAAAGTACAAAATGTTTTCAGGTTAAAAGGTTGATCATCTTTTTCAGCCTTTAAAAACTTAATATTTTACAAATTTTTGTATTAACATTAATGAGATGTCTATTTGTTTTTACAAAGTTCTGTACTAAAGATTTTTTAATCATTGTCTTAGGTGTTACTAGATGTCTATTATTATTAGTAAAAAAATCTATTTATTTTTCAAACAATGAAAAAAAAATTGAGCTGTGTTTATATAAGGAAATGACAATATATATTTTTGCATTGCAGGTCCATCCAAGGAGATGCTGAAAAATTAGAGAGGAATATGGAAAACTCACCTTATTTTCCATCACGCTAACTTTGGAGCCAAGCTTGCCAGCTTTCTTTCCCATCTTGGTGATCCAAAACGATTCAAACCCATGGGCCGTGAGTGCAACTGTGCGACCCTCTGTCCAGCGTGCTCCTTTCGTATATAATCCGGTGGTATAAAACTTTGTTAGCTATTAGCCGATTCTAGTGTTGAGAGATGAGGGGTTAGGAACCTGACCCTCCCACAGCCCGCTGCCTGCATATACGCTAAATAATACTGTCCAATTCCAGTACATAATAAGCTGCTGAATGTCAATACAATGAAATTTCAATACATTCTGAGGCCTGCGGCTGTGCTCAAGAGTCAATATACTTTGAGTCTCTGAAATTTCAATCCCATTCTGCACTGCAAGCCTGCATGCCCTGCATTACATATACTTGAAATTTCAACACTTATACATTCTTCCCTGAAATTCGTGGAAATTGGAATGTCCAATTAAAACGGTTTTCATTGATTTGCAAATCGGACTGTTTGGATACAGACTGGCAGATTACAATTAATTTTTTTGTGATTCTACGAACCATGGAGGGTGGACGTGGATGGTGGACCATGGAAACTGGACAGTGGAGACGGCCCACGGGACTGGGATTCAGGTGACAGGGACTGGGAGTCGTGGCACTGGACGAGTGGCGACTGCGTGGACGCCTGGAAGCTCGGAGACTGGGACGTAGAAAATTTCGCTTGAAAATTTATGGTGGCACCGTGGCAGCCTAGCAGTGGCAGGTAAAATTAGCTAACTGGAGTCTGGAAGTGGCATGTTGAAACGGCACCCTTCCACGTGAAATTTAAATAATAATATAACCCTTCATATTTGTCAAACAGTTTTTACAACCCTGAGTTTTTTTTTTACGGGCTAAAAAAATCTTACACTTTTCTGACGTGTGTAAAGCCCTTTGACGGGCTGTGACGTGTTCAATTTTGAACACTGCATCAAGTTGTCTCATGACCCTTGTAAGGGTAATTTCTTGAGATTAACAGACTGCCAAACTATTTGGTCAACCATCCATGACGAGTTTGCTTACAATGGATTACTTGATGTCTTCAAAGTGTTGGGATTCTTTTAAAATATGCATTCACTATTAGTGAGTTCATTAATTCAGCATTTGGTCAATTTTTATAAATGGCTTCATTTAGTTTGCCTTGGAATTTTCCACTCCTCTTTGGCTTGGCATAAAATACAAGATTCATACTCCATTCATAACCAGATAAAAAGCCCTAGAACATTTCCTCTTGTCACAATACAAAAATTTTACTATGTTCGGGATTGTAATACAAGAAAGATATTCTTGTGCCTCGAAGATAAAAAACACTCTCATATTCGTATGGTACCCTTAGGCAAATAAAACAAACACTCCGAAATTTGTATTGTTCCCCAGCACATGATTGAAACTGAAAATAACTCTTTAAAAAGCCGTTCACAAACTGTATTATCTTCTTATTTATTGGTTTTTCCGTGCCTTGGCGCAGGATTCATGACTGGAGATAACTCTTTTAACAACCGTCTGCGACTGTGTTAACTTCTAATTCGTTGGTTTATCTAATATTTCATGGTTGTTATTAATGATAACCTGTTAACGTGCGAAAAATGAAGTCTTTTGTTGTATTTCGTCCTAAAACAACATGACAAGATTTTTGAAATGTTCGTTGTAAATCAATAAAAGGCCCTAAATGTTCGATGTAAATCAGTAACAAAGCCCTTATAATGACCTGTAAACCTCAAACTGTGGCAAATTCAAATTGTGCCTAATAGGGCTAACTTGGAACTTATTCCCTTCTCTTTCTCATTGTTTGCTCTGCTATGATACCAATGTTAGAATATGCCGAGAGAGAGAATAAAGAAATATTAGAATGTACAAAGAACGAATGAAGAGAAACTGGAATGCACACATCATCATTGTGTGTTCATCATTTCTTAAGCGAACGCTGGTCACAAAGTGGTTGAAGTAGTTTCCAACTGTTTATTAGCTAATAAATAACTAATTTTAAACTAACACTAATAAATAATCCTTATATTTATTAATAGATTGGTCATTATAGTTGGCTTTGAGTGCTTTTCTCATCACATCATCGTCGATCTACTTACACTCACAAATTAGCTTTTAAAGGTGTTGAAGTTAATCTTGTTTATCTTTTGGAGTCTACTCTTCAAATATTGGGTCCTTAGTATTATCAAGCATAAGAGTTGCACTTACTATGGTTTTCCCAACCTTTGGAGTCTTTGAAGTCACTGACAAGATGTTTTATTTGGTCTTCTTCTATTCGCTTGTGGTCCCCCACCTCAACTCTCTCATAAGGTGCTGCTAACTATGGTTTTCCCAACATTTGGAGTCTTTGAAGTCATTGACGAGAGGTTTTATTTGGTCTTTTTTGTTTGCTTGTGGCCCCCCACCTCAACTCTCTCATAAGGTGCTTATAACTCTAGTGGGAATTTAATGCACCAATGGTGTCTTTTATATCTGAGTATTTCAAAGTACAAAATGTTTTTAGGTTAAAAGGTTGATCATCTTTTTCAGCCTTTAAAAACTTAATATTTTACAAATTTTTGTATTAACGTTAATGAGATTCTATTTGTTTTTACAAAGTTCTGTACTAAAGATTTTTTAATCATTGTCTTCGGTGTTACTAGATGTCTATTATTATTAGTAAAAAAATCTATTTATTTTTCAAACAATGAAAAAAAAAATTGAGCTGTGTTTATATAAGGAAATGACAATATATATATTTTGCATTGCAGGTCCATCCAAGGAGATGCTGAAAAATTAGAGAGGAATATGGAAAACTCACCTTATTTTCAATCACACTAACTTTGGAGCCAAGCTTGCCAGCGTTCTTTCCCATCTTGGTGATCCAAAACGATTCAAACCCATGGGCCGTGAGTGCAACTGTGCGACCTCTGTCCAGCGTGCTCCTTTCGTATATAATCCGGTGGTATAAACTTTGTTAGCTATTAGCTGATTCCAGTGTTGAGAGATGAGGGGTTAGGAATTGACCCTCCCACAGCCCGCTGCCTGCATATACTCTAATAATACTGTCCAATTCCATACATAATAGCTGCTGAATGTCAATACAATGAAATTTCAATACATTCTGAGGCCTGCGGCTGTGCTCAAGAGTCAATATACTCTGAGTCTCTGAAATTTCAATCCATTCTGCGCTGCAAGCCTGCTGCCCTGCATTACATATACTTGAAATTTCAACACTTATACATTCTGCCCTGAAATTCGTGGAAATTGGAATGTCCAATTAAAAACGGTTTTCATTGATTTGCAAATCAGACTGTTTGACTTTGGATACAGACTGGCAGATTACAATTAATTTTTTTGTGATTCTACGAACCGTTGAGGGTGGACGTGGACGGTGGACCGTGGAAAGTGGACAGTGGGAGACGGGACTGGGAGTCAGGGACTGGAGTCGTGGCACTGGCGAGTGGCGACTGGCGTGGACGGTGGGAGGCTGGAGCTGGAGCCTGGGACGTAGAAAATTTCGCTTGAAAATTTATGGTGGCAGCCAAAATTAGTAACTGGAGTCTGGCATATTGAAACGGCGCCCTTCACGTGAAAATTAAATAATAATATAACCCTTCATATTTGTCAAACAGTTTTTAAACCCTGAGTTTTTTTTTACGGGCTAAAAAAATCTTACACTTTTCTGACGTGTGTAAAGCCCTTTGACGGGCTGTGACGTGTTCAATTTTGAACACTGCATCAAGTTGTCTCATGACCCTTGTAAGGGTAATTTCTTGAGATTAACAGACTGCCAAACTATTTGGTCAACCATCCATGACGAGTTTGCTTACAATGGATTACTTGATGTCTTCAAAGTGTTGGGATTCTTTTAAAATATGCATTCACTATTAGTGAGTTCATTAATTTCAGCATTTGGTCAATTTTTATAAATGGCTTCATTTAGTTTGCCTTGGAATTTTCCACTCCTCTTTGGCTTGGCATAAAATACAAGATTCATACTCCATTCATAACCAGATAAAAAGCCCTAGAACGATTTCCTCTTGTCACATACAACAATTTTACTATGTTCGGGATTGTAATATAAGAAACATATTCTTGTGCCTCGGAAGATAAAAAACACTCTCATATTCGTATGGTACCCTTAGCAAATAAAACAAACACTCCGAAATTTGTATTGTTCCCCAGCACATGATTTGAAACTGAAAATAACTCTTTAAAGCCTTTCACAACTGTATTATCTTCTTATTTATTGGTTTTCCGTGCCTTGGCGCAGGATTCATGACTGGAGATAACTCTTTTAAACCGTCTGCGACTGTGTTAACTTCTAATTCGTTGGTTTATCTAATATATTCATGGTTGTTATTAATGATAACACTGTTAACGGCGAAAAATGAAGTCTTTTGTTGTATTTCGTCTAAAACAACATGACAAGATTTTGAAATGTTCGTTGTAAATCAATAAAAGGCCCTAAATGTTCGATGTAAATCAGTAAAAAGCCCTTATAATGACTGTAAACTCAAACTGTGCAAATTCAAATTGTGCCCTAATAGGGCTAACTTGAACTTATTCCCTTCTCTTTCTCATTGTTTGCTCTGCTATGATACCAATGTTAGAATATGCCGAGAGAGAGAATAAAGAAATATTAGAATGTACAAAGAACGAATGAAGAGAAACTGGAATGCACACATCATCATTGTGTGTTCATCATTTTCTTAAGCGAACGCTGGTCACAAAGTGGTTGAAGTAGTTTCAACTGTTTATTAGCTAATAAATAACTAATTTTAAACTAACACTAATAAATAATCCTTATATTTTATTAATAGATTGGTCATTTATAGTTGGCTTTGAGTGCTTTTCTCATCACATCATCGTCGATCTACTTACACTCACAAATTAGCTTTTAAAGGTGTTGAAGTTAATCTTGTTTATCTTTTGGAGTCTACTCTTCAAATATTGGGTCCTTAGTATTATCAAGCATAAGAGTTGCACTTACTATGGTTTTCCCAACCTTTGGAGTCTTTGAAGTCACTGACAAGATGTTTTATTTGGTCTTCTTCTATTCGCTTGTGGTCCCCCACCTCAACTCTCTCATAAGGTGCTGCTAACTATGGTTTTCCCAACATTTGGAGTCTTTGAAGTCATTGACGAGAGGTTTTATTTGGTCTTTTTTGTTTGCTTGTGGCCCCCCACCTCAACTCTCTCATAAGGTGCTACTAACCCTCGGGAGAAGTTAATGTGCCAATGGTGTTTGCACAACGGTAAATATCTCTAAAAAATCTCATTTCCTTTATGTTATTTCAGATTTGATTGATTGTTTGATCGGTCATGTATTGGCTAGAGCAGAGTAACTTATTTTAAATCTATTGCATTATCATCTATCGGTCCTTACCATACAATCTATTGCTCTTTGGGCTTTACACCCTATTGATCCTTACAACCAATATGTATAAACCTATCATAAGTATCTCTTTCTTGTTTACGACCTGATTCTATCAATTTATAATTATGATTCTAGTAAGACGCCACCCGCATACTAGACATAGGCATTGGAACCTTACATTTTAGAGAGAGTGTGGACTATTGCCTTTTAGATCCATGGTATTAGCACTCTACAACCCTCTTGTTTGTGGCCTTAGAATGGTACACTCATTATCCTAATCGATATTATCTTGAAGAGATATGATATTCTATTAGACCATTCTTAGCTTGCATACATTCTGGTGAGCCTGACTTGAATCTTACTCCACCCTTTGAGCAAGTCTTCTTTACATTTCTCTTATCATTCTATCTCTTATCCTTGCAAAATCTTCCTAAAATATATTTTATCCTTTCAAAATTTTCCTAAATCTTTCCTATTCTTTCCTAAATTCTCCTAAGATGAATCATCTCCTTAGACTATCAAAATACATACATAGCATGCCGACTCCCAAACCATCGATTGGGATTCCGTACTCTAAACTAACTCCCTTTTATTTGGATTGCAATATGGTCAACACATCTACCAAGAAGATTACCTCATATTGCAACCAATAAAAAGAATACTAGATCTAATCTCAACAATCTCGATAGAGGAAGAATTTGATCAAGGGGATCCCGACATAGATAACATCTACATGTCGACTATCCTCGTGATATGAAAGAATTCATCCAAAGCTTTCCAGAATTTGTTGCCGAACAACCACCTGAGGCTATCAAAGCACACATGGAGGAATGTAGATCTGTTTGGGCCAACCCTTCAATAGATGGGGCTAGCCAAAGCATGTCTTGCCCTACCTTTACTTCTAACACTATTTCTCAACCAACATGTGGTACCCCACCAATGCACCTCTCTAATCTAATCCACAAAATCCTCCTCCTAGAGATTCAACTCAACTCATTTTGCAACTCACTAACCAAATGAGTCAACAACAATTTACTACCAACAATTAATTGCATTCAAATGCATGTGAAACCTTGCTTGCACGAATTTTAAACCTCAACAAATGCATTGGGGCATGCCAAATCAATGTCCACCCCTACCTCCCCTTGTCACTTCTAACGGGATTCCAATTTTTCATCCTTTTATAAGCAACAAGGTGCTCCAATCTATTTAGAAGGAACATTTGGCCCCTATATAACCACTATGGATATTGGAGGTATCACCCCTTCTCTTACTTATAATGGGTCAATCAAACCTAATCTTCACAGTAAGGCATTTGGAAATGTCTACAAGGGCTAGATCAAATATAACTTCTACGCACTACCAATCTTGTAGATAATGGTTTAGATTGGTATTATACCCTTCTAGTGAATTCCATTGCCGAACGTAAAGGATAAGTCAATGCACTATTCAAGGAATTTCATTCTCAATATTTCCCCAAGAACAACATGAACATTTTTCTTAATTATAAACAAGGTGAAAATTAAACTACCCAATCCTTCATCAAGTGATGGAAAATACTTTATAATGGATTGATCACACATTTAGCAATGATATTCTCCACCAAATCTTCCTTGGTGCCTTAGAACCTCACATGCAATACAAGGTTAGGTTCTTTTCTCCTACCACTTTAGAGGACACCATTAAGCAAGCTAAGAGGCATGACTATCTTAGTCACACATTTGAGAAACCTCAATCCAACCAATCTCAATCTCAATCTTAGGAGAAAAATAACCAAGTTCTAATAGACCTTAGATTCACAATGTTATGAATGATGGAATCACAAATACTCCTAATCATACCAACCCTTTCCTTAAAACCATTCCTAACATAGTTCAAGCCCCTCCTCAATCAAAAGAGTCCTATTTTCCTCTCTTGTTCTCATATACAGATTGTCACTGACCTCTCTCCATGGAAGAGATGTGAAAAGTGTCTCCTTAGGCTATATCCAATGCTTATGGATACCTCTCAATTTCCCTCCTAGTACAATGCAAGTCGCTTCTATTGGTGACATCAAATTGGGGTCATTCACACAAAATTTGCAAAGCACTTCGTGCTTTCACTTATATCTTCTTACTCAGTGCTAATGTTGATCATGATAATATGGCCTAAAAGAGGCATGATGAATTTTTTGCAACACGTGACCATGATCAAAACATACAATGTCATAAATCAAGATAACAAACACCATAAAGTCTACACAAATCCCACATTTAATCATTCCAAGGTCGAGGCATCTCCTCAACTTAGAAATGAGAAACAAGAAACAACTCCTATAATAACTTTGTAGTACCCACCTATAATCCTAACTTAGAGCCCACCAAAAATGTGTTTAGCATGAATGACATGAGACGAGTGATTTCCACCATTGAAACCACATTCCTTGCTTCTTGTCATTATAGTTTCAAGATTGTCTAGGCTTACCAAATAGGATAATTTTTTTGTGAGTCATCTTCAATTAACTAAAATTTTAAAATTTTCGTCTAAATCAATGCCATATGCCATCTTAAACCAATATAACTAATGTCATATGTTTCAGAACCTATTATCCTTGACTGGATCGTCCATTGTACATCTACAACATTGATGTCATTGTCTAGAATGCCACAACCATGTCATATAATATGAACAAAAAATTAAAAAACCTACCTCAAGTCAAGCTCTCAACCTCTTTAGATCAAGTTGAGAATGAGATTTATTAGGTCCAACTTAGTATTTTATAATCTAGCTTAGAGGAATGGGATCTAATCACGAATTTATCAAAATTTCCAATCCATATCCCTTTCTTCAAATTAATTTGAAGTTCTCCTAAACATTGCAATCAATTTATGACAACCCTCTTCGATGTGAATATTCCCTCACAACCAACTTTGGGGTAATGCTCCCTCTTACATGGTTCAAATGAGAGTGTACTTCAATAATGTGAATAAATTTCTATATAGAACAATCTTACTACAAATTATTATTTATCTATTCACTTTTCAATCATTACTATGATCCTAGACGAGCTTCTCTTTTGAGAAAACAATTCCCCTCTCTTCATCTCCATCAAGATCAACATCGTGCAATTCAAATGAGCTCTTGTTGACGAGGGATTTGACACATGTAACATCTTTGGAATTCATAAAATCCTTATTCTGTTCCACTCATAATTTAAAAGCTACTTGTCGCATGTGTCAAGGGTATGAAAAAAGGAAAATGCCCCCCTTAGGTTACATTCGACTACCTATTACCGTGCCTCCTTGCATTGTTAGAGTGAATAATATGATTTTCAATATTCCTCTTTCATATGACATGATTCTAGGTTGACCATGGACACATGGATGCATGCAATCGGCTCATCCACTTGTCAATGCATCAAATTTCCCTTCCTAGGTTCCGTGTACAAGATTCAAGGTGACACATACCCATAAAACTTTGAATACTTTCAGAAATGTAATTCCTATTAAATCCCCACTCTTGAGGAACTACCTTATGTCCCATTTTGAGGGTACAAATATTTTAACTACTTTGTTAATTCCCTTTGAGGATATAGTGGGAACCTTGAACTTTTCGGGACATCCCACCTAGCCTATTCAACTTGGATGATGACAAGCTTGGCGAAATCAACCTTAATATTAAAAATTCTAACCTTCGAGATTTGATCATTGCTCAATTATCCCCTGCTTTGTGACCATTTATTGTAAGAAGGCTACAAAATATAATCCCCATCACCAAATCTTCTTCCTCGTCTTGTACCAAGGGGTTACCGTTTTTTACAACCCACTGAAGTCATCAAATCCCTTAACAATGATATCATTACACTCGAGTTTGATGACATGTTTACTTGATGGGCCCTCCTAGGTTGGGTACACCCAAATTAAGAATGTAGAGGTCCTTTGATACCAATAGTCTTTACAATCCTCTCTTGACAACTGTAATTCTACATGTTCCTTAGAATCTTGACAATGGTTGTTGTTTGCTTGACGACCCCTTCCTGTTTGGCAATGCCCAAGTTAAGAATGTAGATGTCCTTTTATACTAGTATTCATTACACTCTTCTCTTGATAATTGTGATTTTGCATGTTCCCTAGATTCCCTAAAATCATCATTATCCTTTATTTGCGCAATCAATATGGTCCAATCTAATTCCCCTCCCTCCTCACCCTACGATGATGAGGATGAAGAGCTACTCACAAAGGATATGGAGGAACATTAACAAATATTACATAACCATCTTGTTGTTACATAACCACCCGATGAATCAAAGTTTGAATTAGAATCCATGCTTGTTCCTTTGACTAACTCGCCCATTAGTGATCTTTCATGTGACCCATTTCCTAAGCCACAACACACATTAGCTCCTATGGTTAGCTCTATTACTCTAAACATTCCTTTTCCTTCCTCTACACCTATACCCACACCTCCTATCATTATAATACAAACTCCTTCCACGAGCCTATGTCATATTACACATGGCATGTTGCATTGAGGCATGATGTAAACGATCATAAAACTTATCAATGACACATGAAAAAAGTGTAAGTTGAAATTCATCAGGAACAAAATTTATGAAAATCTCATCCTATTTCCTATTCTCAATAATTTTTCCACCTTCATGATGTTTACACCTATTTAGTCACTGACTATCAGATACTTTGACAACAACATTAACAAACGGAACCTTCTCCTCCATCTTGAGTTTAAAACTTGGTTTCTCCTTTATTATCTATACTGATACTTCATCCTATGGACTACCTATTTACACACTCACCCTTTAGACTAGTTGAGGTACTAATTCCTCACTTTTATCCTCTTTAGGTGGAGATCCATTCTCCTTTCATCCCTATCTTCCCTCCCTAAATGATGGGCATACACCAATAGATCCCATCTTGTATTTTCGTGAGGGTGGATGAGTTTATGGTGGTTGTGTGTCATGAGATCCATAAAAGTTCCTATGGGTCCTTAAAGATATTTAAGACACCATGATTCAAACACATCATGCCATTTAGTAACATGTGCATGAGGTTATTGAGTATGTATGTGATTACCTTGCACACCCTCTCGGACCTCGTCTTCTTATTCCCACACTATCTTTTACTTTCCTACATTTACTACCTACCCTCTTAAGTTACAATACTCAGGCCTTTACTTTGATTTTATAAGATACCCCTTAATATCATTTATTGATAGTACAAGATGGTTATTTTGAATATTTCAAATACCCTTTAAAATCCCCTACTTTAATACATGATGGTTAGTCTAGATTTTGTGGTTACCCTTTAAAATCCTCTATTTTAACATATGTCAGTTAGTCTAATGTTCTTAGATACTCCTTAAAATCATATAGAATCTATTTCAACACATGGAAGTTAGTCCACATGTGTTGGCTACCCCTTTACATTCTCATGCTATGATTTATAGCCTTTCCATGACATCTTTTGGATTTATTTATGCCCTTTGTTTCTTCCTTGATCTTTCAATATGTTGATTAGCGGCTTAGCAATGTTATGACCTTATACACTATTTTACTGCTTCCTTGCAATTCATTTTGGGTTTATTTATGCCATTTTATTCTTTCTTGATCTTTTGGTATGCTATTTATCCATATTATGACCTTATCTTTCATTTTAAACTTTCACTTTTTATGCTTGTGCTAGACCTATTGTAGGTTTACAATTTTATCACTTGCTATCTCTAACAATCTATAGTTTCTATATTGCCTCATTCATCACTTTTTATTCTTCATTCCATATGAAGCACCGTTTATATCTCCTTATGATCATCTATCATCATTATCCGTAATTGTATCTCTTATATCCTTGCAGTTTCACTTATCCCACTCCTTTGACTTCAAGCACACTTAGGTTAGAGATGACACTGTACTCTTTTCTTAGGGTAGTTCTAGAGGGTACCTAAACAACATGCTTTCTAGGTTCTCCTTTGTAATGATTTGGTTTAATATCACTTGGGTTACTCATCTTTCACAACCATTTGATCATCCCTCTAAATCTGTATAGAGAAGGAATAATTAAAGTGCAATAAAAGTAGTTAAAAGCCATATTATTCAATAAAAAATAAAGAAGAAGAAAACAAAAAGGTAATTATTCCCAATAAAAAATCCAATCACAAATAAAAAGGAAATGTTATAATCATATTTGGTGCACTCCATATTCAAATGAAAGCTCAAATTCCACATCTAGCCTTGTTACATAGTTTGAGGTTTATTAGGTGTAGTACATTTTTTTGACTATTGTAGAAGGTCTCATATTTATCATCCAATGCCCCTTCATTTTCATGATACTACCGAATCCTAGTAGTAGGTCCATAGCTCCTTAATTGAGGCCCAAGGAATGAAAAATGACGTGGGAAGATAGGATACATCATCTACTATTATATATCTATCATCCACTACCCATGACTTTTCACATTAGCACCTAATCATCAAAGTAAGCCTATAGCTCCTTAAGTGAGGTATTGAGGAATGAGAAAAATGTTGTGGGAAGATAGGATACATAATCTACTATCATACCTTGTTTTGGATATTTCTTTATATACTTCACTAGTTAGTCCAAGTTGAACCTGCCTACTCGAGTTCCTTTTCACCTAGATGACAAAAACCTTTGTTCATACCTTTTTTATTAGAGTGTCTCATCCATGCTAAGGATCTTGTATCACCATCATGGCAACTTGTTCATTTTTCATGTTTATGCCCTTCATTCCCTTTGATGGATATTACCAATAGTTGCCCGTGAGTTTATATCCTTTCACATGCTACTACCTTCTTGCAACCTACTATCTACTTTATGACCATGAAACCCTTATCATAGATTTGTGAGTATGATTGTAAGATTGGGCCTTCCTCACAAATATAACTCATTGCATCCACACCATCTTCATTCACACGAGTTGTGACTTTCAATGATAATGTTTTATCTCATGAGAAAATCTAGTGCAAACATTGATTGTGATCTTGTTTATTTCAGTGCTTCTTTTTTATCACATATTATGTTTTCTTTATCAATGTCTCAGTTTACATTTTATTTTTATGATCATTCCTTTTTATTATCATCATCCCTTTTTATCACATTTTTTGTTTTTTGCCCATGCCTTAGATTTCATTTGATATTTATTACAACCTTACTTCATTGCTTTGTTATTTATTTGATTACTATTTTAGATCTTACCATGTTTTATAATCATTGCCATACATTGTATATTTTTTATTTGTTCCTTAAATTTTATTAGGTGTCTTACAATCCTTTGATTCATATATTTTTATTTTCTTTGATTGCTTTCATAGATTTTGTTAGATATCATTCCTACATGTTCTTTTAACGCATCTTTTGATTTCCATTTTTTTTTTCTATTTTCTCTCATTAGAATTTCATTTATTTATCTAGCTCCTTTTCATTTTTAACCCTAAATATAATAAAATTTTGTGCAAAATATATAAATGACAACATAGGTAAATATACAACCATAAATCCAACACTAATACAATCACATTATCCGTTCTATATATATAGTTTCTAAAAAAAAGGGTGCCTAATACATCATATATGCAATCATTTGTCACTCATACGTCACATTTGTCCCTTACATTAAGAGAAGGTGATGTACTATGAGATGATGTAGTCTCATAAATAAAGCTAAGGATGAATCCCAAGACTAGGCTTCCGCAGCCTCGAGCTCTTCTTAAGCCACTCGAACCTGTAATGTGGCTATTGTTTATGTATCTAATTGTGCTATCGATCAATAGGTATCACCTCGCAACAACTAAATGTTATCATCATTGGCGACTACTTTCGTGCTTGTGCTGCTCTCTTCATGATCCATGGGTAGAATATTACGGATCTTGACTATTGTGGGTGAGAGAGATTCCCAATTCCTTTTCTTCGTAGTCTCTATTCTTTATGAAAATATCTAGGTCACCCAAGTTTTTTCTTTTTTTGATATGGGATATATTCTCGAGTTGGGGCATCTTAATCATAACTTAATGGACTCCTAATACAAAATGCCACCAAACCCGCCTAGAGTTTGTTGACACCTACATTTTGACACATGTTGTGAAAAATTATACTACTCGGATTCACCTCAAAACCTAATGTTATATTTTTCACCTAGTTTCCATTTTCTAATTTAAATACAAAATTCACCTCTAGATCCTCCTCGGTACATCATTGGCCTCTTCCTCATCCACCTACACTGGCTCCTTATATACTGGTTATTGACTCTAGTTTTGTCTAAATATGATACTCTAGAGCCCCATAGTACTAAAATGAATAAGAAAAAAGTAATTAATGATAAGGTTAACATACTATTTATAAATTTTTAATCAAAAAATTATGAATCTTCTCTTGTGACATAAATTTCGTAAAATTGCAATATCTTTGGAACCATAACCCTAATTCTTATTTTGAAAGAAGCATCATGACTATATATTTTTTGAAATATCTCAAAAGTATCCTTTTTCTTGGGCTTGTGATCCATACCTACCTTATATTACCATTATTCCTACTTTTTTTACATCTAAGTCTACTAAACTAGATTCCTCCTATCAATGCTCCTACAATCATATTACTATCATATCTATTTATCTTATTCTTATTTTACGACCTATTTTTCTCATCTACCTTATTATCCCACATAATCCTATCACCCTTCCATGAGATCCCCTTAGTTTATGGTTTATTTCTTATTTATCTAATCTATCTTTTAATGCTTCTTTTCATTTGTGTATTACTTGGGATCACTAAATAACTCTTTGTACATTTTTGTGATTCACTATGTAGACACACTCACGGGGAAGGTAACTATGCTTTATTTGAATTCATATATTAATCAATTTTACTAATTCACTTCATTCATTTTAATTTTAGTGTTGTATTTTATTTTCCCTAAGACAATATCATGTATATTTTTTGACACACAATGATCTTTGATTAGGGCATATATATACACCTTGTTTTTCACTCTTATTGACTTTTTCTCTACTTTTTGATTTTGGTGTTGCATTTTATTTTCCTAGAAGACAAATGTACATTTTTGACGCAACGATCTTTGATTGGGGAATATATATACACCTTATATTTCACTCTTACTGAATTTTTATCTTCATAAGCATTATCAACGCATATTCTTCCATAGAGCAATGTCCTTAGCGATATTGCTAGGAGCAGGGATAACCAAAAATAATTATATGGGATGGTTAGTAGTGGTACTTTTGAGAGATATTTGATATCTAATTGATGTTAGGAAACCTTAGATTTGCTAGTAGTCGTATAGTCTCTCTACGTCATCACCTTGTTATCCTCTTATGGTTGCTTCCATATCTATTTACAATGCACTTATACCTCTATCATATCACCTCTCAACCGATCCAAAGTCTTCATCTATTCCTAACACCTCCTTCTAGGACCCCATGATGAGGCATTACCTAGAGTTGACAACATTGACCATGGTCAATAATATTTAGATTCATTTCTAACAGTTAATTTAATTGACCATAGTCGATGTTACTTGTTCGAAGAAACTATAATGAATAATCATGTTACCTCTGAAAGGAATGATAACCAGATCGTACCAAGCCAAGAACATATATGCTAATTAAACACCGCGATCAATAAGATGAAAGCAATTCGCCATAATAAGTTTACATAAAACCTTTGCAAACAAATGAACAGCAATATCATATATTATTATGGAACTCAATGCAATACATTGAGAATGGGCCTTGCTTAAATAGGTAAGGAATAACAATCTAAGAACCAGTCAAGGTCGTAGATCAAGCCATAAATCAAGGACATAACTAGTCATAAAAGAACTAGTCAAGACCATAGATTTAGGAGAGAACTAGACATCAAGGATCTAGTCAATACCATAGATCAAGGAAAGAACTATACCTAACAACTAGATAATATCTCCTAATATCTAAATAAGATAAAAGAAATATCCACACACATAAGTGGGTGAGGATAAATACAATAAAGGTAAATAAAGTACCTAGGTGAACATGAGCTAAGGTAAATACCTACTCTAACACCCCCCCTCAAGTGAAGCTAGGGGCTAAAATAGAAGTGGCATGTCCACAGTATAAGTCCCGACAACTAGGCCTGATCAGGTACTCATGTACAATAACTAGAAAAAAGGGACACCGCAAGGTACCCAAAACCAATAACAACAAAGTAAAGAGAGTAAAAACCTGCTCCAAGGCATCCCAAGAAGCTCGACTCAAAAAAATCATACAATGCTGAAGAAGTTTGGTGTGCACTGTGGTCTGAATCCAATGCTCGATCACAAAACTCAAAAACAACTGACACTGGGTTTCACCAGAATATCTCCGTACAAGGAGATTGTCAACAGAGTGATGTCGAAAGTGCAAAAAAAATACCAAACATAATTCGATCAACTACTGTAAATAGGTGTGCCACGATCCAAGAACAATAACCAGAGCAACAAGGTATGGACACAAACTCCAGAGTGTCATGATCCAACAAAAGCTAAGGTAACAAGGCAAGGACATGAAACCCGAAGAAGAAGGATCAACACCACACCCTCCCATACTGCTGAATGGGTGGAGTGATGCTACAAATATGTATGAGTTGTCAAAACAACTACTCGAACAATGACAAACTAACACTGGGCTCCACCAGAATATCTCTCCCATAAGAGAGATTGTCAACATGCCAAAAGTGTCGAAAATACAAATACAAAATCTCTCAACAAACAAGAGAGATACACTACACCTACTAAAGAAAAATGCTCAAAACAATGAGCATTACAATGCAAAAGGTATAGAAAGTGGAGTGAGAGGCCGAATGGTGGAGGAGCCACACCTGTAGAGTCCTATCAACGATTGCCTATGTCACCGCCACGAGGGATCAAATAACCACCCCAAATCAACACGGATGGATGAAGAACATGCCTGCATATGACTTGGTGCAAAATGCACAATGGGTGCATGTAAAAGAACATCAGAATGTCCAGATACTAAATGCAAGTAAAAATCCATTAAAGAATATACTCTTAAGTGTCCATGGTTGGCCGTTGATTCGATAAAAATGTCTCTCTTCGTGTAATCAAGCTTAACCAAGTGCTCCTTGTTTGTAAAGTGTAACATCCTCATTTCAAAACACCAGAACAAGGGAATTTTTTTTTTTTGATAACGTTCACTGTTATGAATTATGAAATTCAAACACACGTTCAAGTTTTAATAATTGTTCTCTGCCCAAACAACACAGTTTGGATCACACAATTTCTTTTTTAAAAACGAATGTTCCCTGTTCGCATATTTACAATATGGAACACACATTCAATGCCATTCAATCTTATAACAGATTCTATATGCTGCTGTAAATGACTCGATGAACTGCCGATCTTCCATTTTCATGGCTCGGAGTTTCAACGATCCTTCATTTCATGACTCGGCAACAACCGATCCTTCATGTTCATGACTCCGCAACAACCGATCCTTCATGTTTGTTTATGCATAGTATATTATATATACTTATTCTCATAACCTTCCCCGGTTATCGAAGTGATCCATTTAAGAAGCCTATCTGAATATCTGTTACTGATATTCATCTGACATCCTGCATCTTAAATTAAGTGATAAGGACAACGCAACCAGCAATTGCGATACTTTGGCCAAATATTTTCACATGCTTTGCATGATCATATTCCTGGATGTGATACACATCTACAGAATACGTCCTTCACTTCACTTCACCTGTTATCTAGAATGGTCTTTCCTGGCTCCTACCAGTCCTCATCGTTTAAGGTCAGTTTTAAACTTTCAATTCCAGCTAGTAATATGAACGGGTATAGGAAGGCACTCCTGGTAACTAAAGATACGCAGACATACGGTGTCGTTACCCCACGACTCCGTGTGTCTATTTATCTTTAGTATTCCGGAGTCACTCCGTATACCAGATCATACCCTATCCCCTGCTAAGATCTACACATTCAGCCTATATATTCTAGATGTTTTAATTCGGGAGGGCATTGCTATATGTCAGCTGCAACATTGTGTCGTCATGAAGACCCCGTCTTCATGAAGACACCTTGCTGTAGCTGGCGTATGCCAATGTCCTGCAGAATCCACCCATCGAGAATACACATCCTGCTCAAGTGACTTAGCCACGAGTTAATAATTAAAATCAACTTTCAGCATTCGTGTTGATCCCTTGATCCTCGTTTCCGTTGCAGTTGTATATAACTAAGAGGGACTAAACCGTCCATTAGTTTGTTATGTATCTTCACCTTCGTATCGAAGGGCTACAATTCCTTACTTGGTTTTTATTTCTTAATCATTGGATTATAAGCAGTCCGTACCGACCGGACGTGATAAGTTTTAACCTATTAAACTTAGCCAAGATTTTTCCAACTGCAACTAATTTCAGAATGTTAACTTATTAGACGTCATTCAAACGAGGTCTAAACTTCGAGAAATGAATTCATTTGTTCTCCTTAACGTTATATAGTTAAGGTCCATTAGTTATGGATATATTTATCCTATATCCTTTATTCTGAAATTTTATCAAACGGGATCATTAATGGAGTTCGAAAAGCGAAGTTCGATTACTCCGAAGTTGAATTGATATTCCTTAGCTCCTAAGCTAATCTTGAATACCTTCTGATTATGGAATCATACTCTTCTTAATCCTTTTTAATGTCAATTAAAAATTCATCTTTACCCAAGTATTAATTAATTGCATTTTCAACTTAAAAGTTGCATTTTAAGTAAGAATAGGACATCAGTTTTCAATTCAGCATCCATCCAAGGACAATGAAACAATTCCAAATCAAGAAATAACATCATATTCCCCAATTTAAACAACAGTATCAAAATGATATAATTATTGAAAATATCACACTTGTAATTGTATTCAATATTTCAAGTCATAATTTGTACATTTGCCAATCCAGCGGGTTGGGCATAGTTTATACAAAACATCCATACAAATCATGGACAGAAGAATATATTTTCTTCTTTTCACAATTCCTCAAAGAGGAATAAAAGAAACAATTACAATTCATTATCAAATCAAAAAGCATCAGAAAATAGCCAAGTCTTCATTCTAATCCAATTCCATCTGTAAAATGAATTACACGGGGTCAGTTCAATGAACTGAGCATATTAAGCACTTATCCTTAAAATAGGGTGCTTCAACTAACTGTTTCAATAAAAGAACCCTGCTTTTATGAAACGACAGTTAAACATTAATCACGAAATAGGCACAGAAGAAAGATCAGCATAACAACTGAACTATCAAAAATATCTTCACAATCAGCCAAGGAACTGCTGTCCCGTTTCCACATAATCATTGCAAGTATCAATTCACAATATTTGTAAAGTTAGGAAATACAAGTAGCTTGCTGCCTATAGCATACAGTTATCCCTTCCACGCCTTTTCATTAATAACAAATGCAAAGGGATGAAACTAACTGAAATATAAATTCATTACTTGCCTTTTCGTTCATGAATCATATTAAACTCAAAGCATTCAAGTACAGACAAGAAAGCGAAATAGCAATTCATATAGTTGTTCCCATCTAAGCACTATAAAATTCATTATTCACGAATTCCAGGTTTCCAACTAAATGAAAGAAGAAAAGATCATTTTTCCAAGTCATTCATTCATATCTCTATTTATTTCACATGTCTGTCCTAACAGTGGAATCCAAACGAAAGACAATTCAAGATAACAGTTCAGAGTGAAACTTACAAAATCCATTCGGAATTCACTTTCCGGCGAGCATGGGGATAATTTCATTTATAATCAGCTTTTAAATGAAAACAGGGAAGAATTCATCATCCATATCCATACTTCATTAGAATCAGACTCATATAAAGATCCGAAACAGATTAGTACAACATTAGGTACATCCAAGATCAAACAATATAAGGCTGCATACCATATATTTTCCATAATAAAAGAAACCATATTTCTTTCGCTGCATGCTAAACAGAAACAGTATTTCAATCATGCAGTCAGTTAATCACATGATTATCTAATTCTAGGAACGTATCCCGTTCAAAATAACATTTATTCATTGCTGTTACCTACAACAAGTCCAATATCCACATGCCTATGAATTTCATCAAGTTAGAACAGCAACAGAAAACGAATTCAATTCCCTTTAATTTCACTAAGAAACAATCATTTGTTCCGAATGAAATAAAAACACTCAATTCGTGTTTATCTTAGCATGACAGATCAACTTATGAAGATAACAAAACATTTATTCTCATTGAAAAGCAACTCACATGCCTGGTACAGTTTCAATCCGACATGCCACAACAATAAATATCCAATTCGAGGTTCTATCTCGATCAACCGTTTAACTCCAAAACAACATTCTCCAGATAGTTCAAACAGAAGGTCAAACCTCAACTATAAGACACAATGAAACCAATTTTTTCCATTACAGTAAGAAGAAAAATATTTAATCATTCCTTACACAGAATACAAAACCAATTTATAATTGCATCTACAGTCCGAACAAGAAGACCGAGAAGAGAAGCATCAATGAACACAATGAAACCATCTTATCCTCAAAGTGAGGGAAACACAGTCCATTAATATGTTTAAGAGGAAAACAGTTAACTTTTCCTATTCCACAAATACCCAATACGTATCTGTTTATTTCCTATTCAAGAAAGGGCACATCAAAGAAAATATTGCAATTAC
The DNA here is from genome assembly GCA_019776745.2 of Taxus chinensis. Taxonomy (NCBI): domain Eukaryota; kingdom Viridiplantae; phylum Streptophyta; class Pinopsida; order Cupressales; family Taxaceae; genus Taxus; species Taxus chinensis. The sequence goes on along the minus strand of CM034152.1, from coordinate 400,389,720 downwards.
TTCATTCAAAACGAAATCAGATACTCATAGAGAAACCCAAATACCATTTTCATTAAAATCCGTAACAGTGAAAGGGAAGAGGGATCTATTTCCTTATAAGTTTTAATAAGAACAGCTTTAAACCAGCTATTGCTAAAACTGTTTAAACGAAACAACACGACAGGAAGCAGTTCATTCGTGAATACTAGGACAGTCGAAGCTCAGCGACCCAATAACAATAATTCATATTATTTCCAAAATGATAGCGATATAACACGACTGTAATTCCGTTTCCTCTTTTCATGCCAAGGCAGTGAGTTCCAAGCCCAATCAGCGAAGAGAAAACGTTTTACAACTATAAGGGAAAATGCTTAAACAACTTGTGTTCCAATTCATACAACATGTACAGAGACGAAAATGTCTATTTCCAACTTAGATTCATACAGAAACAAATCAAGACCAAGCAACTAGAAACAATTCTTCATATCGATTTTCCAAGCAAAAAGAGAAGTAAGAATCGATAATAAAAACCCAAATCGAACAGACTTGACAACAGTCACAAAATCAAAACCCAAGAGCAGGGGTTGTTTTAATGATACAATTAATCAAAGCAAAGATTTTTTAAAGAGAAGGGGCTTAACATGCCTGTATTCTCCTCTTCCAAAACTCGAAGAGAAAGATATCCGTTTGCCGCGTTTTTCCTTCCACAGCGACAACACAAACTTTTCCAACACTTCCTTCCTTCTTCAGGCTTAGCAACAACCTCCAAACTCCAAGAAAAAATGTCAAATGCTAAGAGCTGGTTCGACTGAACCAATTCGGAAAAAAAAAAAAAACCAAATGCAGAGCAAATTTGCCAAAACCAAATCGAAACAATGAAAAATCAAATTCCCTCATGTTGTTTCCAAGGCGAGCTGGTCGCGAGGACCGAAACAATTAATGCAATTAAGGCTCTGCCTTTTTCCTTATTTTCCACGCCACCGCCCACTTGGGTTGGCAAACTCTAAATTTCAAAATTTCCATGCAAACTGAATTTGGCTCTATTTCTAAATAGATGCCTCTACTTCCTTACCTGCCCCCGCCAAAACTGGCGCTGTCCACGTAGGGACAGTTTATTAAATGCCAATGAATGCCCTTTCCATCCTTATCCCTTTCCTCCCAAGGGTCTGCGTACCCCTTAGTTAGATTTATGTTTTTACGGTTGCACATAAGTGAGCATTCAACCTAGGTCGTTGTATTGTTCGAAGACTATAATGATAATCATGTTACCCTCTGAAGGAATGATACCAGATCGGAAACCACGCCAGAACATTAATGCTAATTAAACACCACCGCATCACTAGTGAAGCAATTCGCCATAATAAGTTTTACATACAACCTTTTGGCAAACAATGAACAGCAATATCCATATATTATTATGAACTCCTGCATACATTGAGAATGGGGCCCTTGCTTAAATAGGTAAGATACCATCCTAAGAACCAGTCAAGGTCGTATATCAAGCCATAAATCAGGGACATAACTAGTCATAAAAGGACCTAGTCAGACCAAGATTTAGGCGAGACTAACATCAGGCTCTATCAATACCATAGATCAAGGAAAGAACTATACCAAAACTAGATAAACCTCCTAATACTAATAATATACAATAACTATCCACACACCTAAGTGGGTTCGGATACATACAATAAATGTCATAAGTACCTGTGACATAGCTAAGGTAAATACCTACTCTAACACCCCACCCCCTCAAGTGAAGCTAGGGGCAAGATAGAAGTTTGCATGGGTCCACATATAACTCCCACACTAGGCCTGGAAAAATCAGGTACTCATGTACAATAACCCTATAAAAAGGGACACTGTCAAGGTACCCAAACCATACAACAATAGAGAGTAAAACCTGCTCCAAGCAGCCCACAGCTCGACTCAAAGAAAATCATACAATGCTGAAGAAGTGTGGTGTGCACTAGTCCTGAATCCAATGCTCGATCACAAAACTCCAAAACAACTGACACTGGGTTTCACCAGAATATCTCCGTACAAGGAGATTCTGTCAACAAGTGATTCGAAAGTGCAAAAAAATACCAAACATAATTCGATCACTATCTGGTAAATAGTTGGTGCCCACGATCCCAGAACAATAACAGATCAACAAGGTTGGACACAAACTCCAGAGTGTCATGAGCCAACAAACGCACGTGTAACAATGCAGGACATGAAACCCGAAGAAGAGGGATCAACACCACACCCTCCCATACTGCCTGAATGGGTGGAGTGATGCGACAAATATGTATGATTGTCAAAACAACTACACTCGAACAATACAAACTAACACTGGGCTCCACCAGATAATCTCTCCCATAAGAGAGATTGTCAACATGCCAAAGTGTCGAACAATAACAATACAAAATCTCTCACAACAAGAGGATACAACTACACCTCTAAAGAAAAATGCTCAAAACAAATGAGGCATTACCATGCAAAAAGGTATAGAAGTGGGAGTGAGATGCCGAATGGTGAGGTCCACACACCTGTAGAGTTTCCTATCAATCAACGATTTGCCTATTTCACCGCCACGAGGGATCAAATCCCCACCCCAAATCAACACGGATGGATAAGAACATGCCTCTATACTTGTGCACAATCACAATGGGTGGCATGTAAAAGAACATCAGAATGTCCCAGATACTAATGCAGTAACAATCCATTAAGAATATACTCTTAAGTGTTCCATGTGTGGGCCGTTGATTCGATAAAAATGTCTCTCTTTCTCTCTTCGTGTATCAACTTAACCAGTGCTCTTTTTTGTAAAGTGTAACATCTCATTTCAAAACACCAGAACAAGGAATTTTTTTTTTTGATAACGTCACTGTTATGAATAGGAAATTCAAACACACGTTCAAAGTTTTAATAAATTGTTCCTCTTCCCAAACAACACATTTTGGATCACAACACAATTTCTTTTCTTTTTAAAAACGAATGTTCCCGTTCGCATATTTACAATATGGACACACCCATTCAATGCCCTTCAAATCTTATAACATATTCCTCTATGTTGCTGTAAATGACTTCTATGACTACCCTACCGATCTTCCATTTTCCAGGCTCTGAGTTTCAACGACCTTCATTTCATGACTCGGCAACAACCGATCCTTCATGTTATGATCTCCGCCACAACCGATCCTTCATTTTTGTTTATGCATAGTATATTATATATACCTATTCGCATACCTTCCCCGGTTATCGAAGTGATCCAGTTAAGAAGCCTATCTGAATATCTTTACTGATTTCATCTGACATCCTCATCTTAAATTAAGTGATAAGGACAACGCAACCACAATTGCGATACTTTGCCAAATATTTTCACATGCTTTGTATGATCATATTCCTGGATTTTGATACCCATCTAACGATACGTCCTTTCACTTCACTTACCTGTTAATCTAGAATGGTCCCTTTCCTGCTCCTACCATCCTCATCATTAAGGAGGTCTTTTCAAAACTTTCATTCACTCTCCAATGAACGTATAGGACGGCCTCTGGTAACTAAAACGATACGCGACATACGTGTCGTTAACCCCCCCACGACTCCGGTGTCTATTTATCTTGTATTCCGGAGTCCTCGTATACCGATCATAACCCTATCCCCTGCTAATATCTATACCATTCAGGCCTATATAATTCTAGAGGTTTTAATTCGGGAGGGCATTGCTATATTCAGCTGGCAACATTTTGTCGTCCTAAGACCCCGTCTTCATGAAGACACTTGCTTGTATCTGGGTATGCAATGTCCTGCAGAATCCAGCACCCTCGATAAGACAACATCCGCGCAAGTGACGAGCCACGAGTAAGAATGAAAAAGCAACGGGCAGCATTCCGGGGTTGGTGTGTTATCCCTTGATCCTCGGGGCCGGAAAGAAAACATTGTATTAACTAAGAGGGACTAACCACCCATTAGTTTGTGAGGTATCGGCACCGGCGTATCGAGGGCGACAATGCCTTACTGGTTTAGTGCGACACATCCGTGATTAAAGCAGGCCGTAACCGACGGACGTGATAAGTTTAACCTAGTAAACGTAGCAAGGAGTTTTCCCAACTGCAACTAATTTCATAATGTAACTTATTAGACGCATTCAAACGAGGTCTAAACGTCGAGAACGGAAGTCAGTTTTTTCTCCTTAACATGATAAGTGTAAGGGTCCATTAGTTTATGGATATCTTTATCCTATATCCTTTATTCTGAATTTTATCAAACGGGATCATTAAATGGAGTTCGAAAGGCGAAGTTCGATTACCTCCGAAGTTTGAATTGATATTCCTTAGCTCCTAGCTAATCTGAATACCTTTCTGATTATGCATCTACTCTTCTTAATCCTTTTTTAATGTCCCATTAAAATTCTCTTTACCGAAACCAGTAAGAATTAATTGCATTTCCAACTTAAAATTTTGCACATTAAGTAAGAATAGACTCAGTTCAATTCAGTCAATCCATCCAATACAATGAAACCATTCCAAATCAAAGAAATAACACATATTCCCAATTTAAACAACAGTATCAAACTGATATAATTATTGAAAATATCACACTTGTAATTGTATTCAATATTTCAATCATAATTTTTGTACAATTTTCCCAATCCATCGTTGGGCTAATTTATAAAAACACATCCATACAACGCATGGAAAGAAGAAGATAATTTCTTCTTTTCACAATTCCCTCGAAGAGGAATAAAAGCAACAATTACAATTCCTTATCAAATCAAAAAGCATCAGAAAACACCAGTCTCATTCTAATCCAATTCCCTCTGCAAATGAATTGCCACGGGTCGTTCCAGATGAACTGAGCATATAGTCACTTATCCTTAAAATAGGGTGCTTTCAACTAACTGTCTTCATAAAAGACCCTGCTTTTTATGAAATTACATGTTAAACATTACTCACGAATAGGCCCCAGAAAGACAGATCAGCATAACACTGAACTATCAAAATATCTTCAATCCTCAACAATCAGCCAAGGACCTGCTGTCCCGTTTCCCCCAATCATTGCAGTCTCAATTCACCATATTTGTACGTGAGGAATACACGTAGCTTGCTTGCCTATCGGCATACGTTTATCCCTTTCCCCGCTTTCATTATAACAAATGCAAGGTGAAACTAACTGAAACTATAATTTCATTACTTGCCTTTTTCGTTCATGAATCATATTAACTCAAGCATTCAAGTACAACAAGAAAGCGATACAATGCATATGTTTTTGTTCCCATCTAAGCACTATAAAGATTCATATTCACGAATTCCATTCCAACTAATGAACGACAGAAAAAAGATCATTTTTCCAAGTCTTCCACTTCATATCTCTATTTAGTTCACATGTCTGTCCTAACAGTGGAAATCCAAACGAAAGACATTCAAATAACAGTTCAAGTGAAACCTTACAAAATCCCTTCGGAATCACTTTCCGGCAGCAGGGATAATTCATTTATAATCAGCCTTTAAATGAAAACAGGGAGAAATTCATCAGCCATAATCCATCTTCATTTTGAATCAGCTCATATAAAGATCCGAAAACGATTAGTACAACATTAGGTACATCCAAGATCAAACAATATAGGCTGCTCAACCATATAGTTTCATAATAAAGAACCATAATTTCTTCGCTGCATGCTCACAGAAACATTATTTTCAAATCATGCGTCAGTTAATCACATGATTATCTAATTCTAGGAACGTATCCCGTTCAGATAACATTTTATTCTTGCTGTTACCCTACAGCAAGTCCATATCCACATGCCTATGAATTTTCATCAGTTGAACAGCAAAACAGAAAAAACGATTCAATTCCCTTTAATTTCACTAGAAACAATCATTTGTTCGATGAAATTAAAAACACTCAATTCGTGTTTATCCTAGCAACATCCCACTTAATTAAGATAAAAACATTTTTCACTCATTGAAAAGCAACTCATGCCCTGTACATTTCATCCAACATGCCCACAACAATACATAATCCAAGCGATTCTATCTCGATCAACCGTTAACTCCAAAACACACATTCTCCACAGATCGTTCAACAAAGGTCAACCTCAACTATAGACGCAATGAAACCAATTTTTCCATTACAGTAAGAAGAAATATTTAATCATTCCTTACACAAATACAAAAACCAATTTATACGTGCATCTACATCCGAACAAGAAGACCGAAAGCATCAATGAACACATGAAAACCATCTTATCCTCAAAGTGAGGGGAAACACATTCCATTAATATGTTTAGAGGAAACAGTTAACTTTTCCTATCCACAAATAACCAATCCGTATCTGTTTTTTATTTCCTATTCAAGAAGGCACAAATCAAAGAAAATATGGCAATTACTTCATTCTTCATTCAAACTAACTCAGATACGCATAGAAAACCCAAATACATTTTCATTAAAATCCGTAACAGTGAAAGGAAGAGGATCTATTTCCTTATAAGTTTTAATAAGAATGCTTAAACCCGCTATTGCTAAACTGTTAAACGATAACACGATAGGAAGCGTTCTTCGTGAATACTGGACGTCGAACTCAGCGACCAATTAACAATAATTCAATTATTTTCCAATGAACAGCGATATTACACTACTGTAATTCCGTTTCCTCCTTCCTCTTTCAGCCAAGGCAGTTCAATCCCAATCATGAAGAAAACGTTTATTACCTATAAGGAAATGCTTAACAATTGTTCCAATTCTACAACATGTATAGAGACGAAAATGTCTATTTCCAACTTGATTCATAACGAAACAAATCAAGACCAACAAGCAACTAGAAAAATCTTCAATCATTTTCCAAGCAAAAGAGAAGAAGAATCGATAAAACCCATCGACAGACTTTGACACCAGTCACAAAATCAAAACCAAGAGCAATGGTTGTTTATGATACACTTAATCAAGCAAGAAGTTTAAGAGAAGGGCTGAACATGCCTGGTAATTCTCTTCTCTTCCAAAACTCGAATAATATTCTTTTGCCGCATTTTTCCTTCCAACGACAGCACAAACTTTTCCAACACTTCTCCTTCTTCAGGCTTACAACACATCCTCCAACCTCCAGGAAAAATGTCAAATGCTAGAGGCGGGTTCGACTGGAACCAAGTCGAAAAAAAAAAAAACCAAATGCAGAGCACTTTTGCCAAAACCAATCGCACAATGAAATCAATTCCCTCCATGTTGTTTCACGGCGAGCTGGTCGCGAGGACATCAACAATTAATGCAATAAGGCCTCTGCCTTTCCTTATTTTCCACCGCCACCACCACTTGGGTTGGCAACTCTAAATTCATCCAAAATTTCCATGCAACTGAATTTGGCTCTATTTCTAAATAGATGCCTCTACTTTCTCTTACCCCTCCCCGCCAAAACTGCGCTGTCCACGTAGGGACAGTTTATTAAATGCCAATGAATGCCTCTTTCCATCCTTATCCCCTTTCCTCCCAAGGTTCTGCGTACCACCTTAGGTTGGATTAGTTTATGGTTTCACCATCGTCATTCAACCTATTGTCTTAGTTTAACCTTAGGTTTTAGAAATTAGGTTTATTTTCCCCTTTTTTTTGATTTAAAAATCCACTTTATGATGTGAGTGTAGGATGTATGTTAGGCTTTAGGGTTAGTTAGGTTTAATTCACACTAACCACTACCCTAACAACTTCCAGCCAGCCTCCTTACTAACATTCACGTTAATGCAAGAGCAAGGACGTTCCGTCCTTCAGATTGCGGGCCCAGGCCACTCGGTCCGGCATTTCTTGCTCATGAGGTTCCCAAATTCGACAGTAAACAAGGGTTCAAGAATCGAACCCCTGCGTTGGCTTTGTTGTGCTAGCTGTTCACACCTGGCAAACCGGCTCTGCAACGCTCATAACAATCTCACAGTCCTCAAGTTTGATCGACACAGAAATCACAATAGGACTCAGCATACTTGAATCAAATGTAATTGATCAGGGTATTCCTGTATCAGCAATAAGAGCTATCAAGTAATAAGGACAACGCACCAGCAATTGCGATACTTTTGGTCCCAAGATTTTCACATGCTTTGCTGATCATATTCTGGATGTGATACACATCTACATAATACTCCTTCACATATCACTTAACACCTGTTTTTATCTAGAATGGTCTTTCCTGCTCCTACCAGTCCTCATCGTAAGGTCAGTTTAAACTTTCATTCCGCTATAATATTGAACGGGTATGGAAGGCCTCCTTGTACTAAAGATACCCCGACAGACATACGGTTCGTTACCACCACGACGCGTGTGGTCTATTTATCTTTAGTATTCCTGATTCACTCATATACCAGATCATATAACCCTACTCCCCCCCTGCTAGATCTACACATTCAGCCATATATTCTAGATGTTTTAATTTACTTCGGAGGGCATGCTCTATGTCAGTTGTCAACATTGTGTCGTCATGAAACCCTTCGTCATGAGACACCTTGCTGTAGCTGGCGTATGCCATGTCCTGCAAATCCACCCATCGAGAATAACACATCCTGCTCAAGTGACTTAGCCACCGAGTTGAATAATGTAAAATCAACTTTCGCATTCGTGCTGATCCTTGATCCTCGTTTCCCGTTGCAGTTGTATATACTAAGCCAGGGACTACCGCCATTAGTTTGTTATGTCTCTCACCTTCGTATCGAAGGGCTTAACAATTCCTTACTTGGTTTTTATGTCTTGATCATTGGATTAAGCAGTCCGTACAGACAGACTGTAAGTTTTAACCTATAACTTTAGCCAAGATTTTTCCAACTGCACTAATTTCAGAATGTTAACTTATTAGAACGTCATTAAACGAGGTCTAAAACTTCGAGAAATGAAGTCATTTGTTCTCCTTAAACGTTATATAGTTTAAGTCCATTAGTTATGGATTATTTATCCCGTATCCTTTATTCTCAATTTTTAATCAACGGGATCATTAATAATGAGTTCGAAAGCGAAGTCCGATTACTCCCGAGTTGAATTGATTGCCTTAGCTCCTAAGCTAACCTGATAAATACCTTCTTGATTATTGAATCATACTCTGCTTCATCCTTTTTAATGTCAATAAATTCATCCTTTACCAAGTATTAAATAATTGCAATTGTCAACACTTAAAAGTGTCATTTAAGTAAGAAATAGACATCAGTTTTCAATTCACATCCATCCAGGACATGAAACAATTCAAATCAAGAAATGACATCATATTCCCAATTTTAAACAACGTATCAAATGATATAAATATTGAAATATCAACACTTGTAATGTATTCAATATTTCAAGTCATAATTGTACCTTGCCATCCAGCGGGTGGGCAATAGTTTATACAAACATCCAACAAATACATGACAGAATGAATATAGTTTCTTCTTTTCCCACAATTCCTCAAAGAGGAATAAAAAAACAATTACAATTCATTATCAAATCAAAAAGCAAATCAGCAAATAGCCCTTCTTCATTCTATCCAATTCCATCTGTAAATGAAATTACACGGTCTTCACTGAACTGAGCATATTCGCACTTTCTCCCTTAAAATAGGGTGCTTCAACTAACTGTTTCAATAAAGAACCCTGCGTTTATGAAACGACAGTTAACATTATCACGAAATAGGAGCAACAGAAGAAAGATCAGCATAACAACGAACTATCAAAAATATCTTCACAATCAGCCAGAACTGCTGTCCTCCTTTTCCACATAATCATTGCAAGTATCAATTCACATATTTGTAAAGTTAGGAATCCAACGTCCTTCATTTCATGACTTCGGCAACAACTGATCCTTCATGTTCATGACTCGGGCAACAACCGATCCTTCATGTTTGTTTATACATAGTATTATATATACTTGTTCTCATAACCTTCCCCAGTTATCGAAGTGATCCATTTAAGAAGCCTATCTGAATATCTGTTACTGATATTCATCTGACATCCTGCATCTTAAATTAAGTGATAAGGACAACGCAACCAGCAATTGCGATACTTTGGCCAAAGATTTTCACATGCTTTGCATGATCATATTCCTGGATGTGATACACATCTACAGAATACGTCCTTCACTTCACTTCACCTGTTATCTAGAATGGTCTTTCCTGGCTCCTACCAGTCCTCATCGTTTAAGGTCAGTTTTAAACTTTCAATTCCAGCTAGTAATATGAACGGGTATAGGAAGGCACTCCTGGTAACTAAAGATACGCAGACATACGGTGTCGTTACCCCACGACTCCGTGTGTCTATTTATCTTTAGTATTCCGGAGTCACTCCGTATACCAGATCATACCCTATCCCCTGCTAAGATCTACACATTCAGCCTATATATTCTAGATGTTTTAATTCGGGAGGGCATTGCTATATGTCAGTTGCAACATTGTGTCGTCATGAAGACCCCGTCTTCATGAAGACACCTTGCTGTAGCTGGCGTATGCCAATGTCCTGCAGAATCCACCCATCGAGAATACACATCCTGCTCAAGTGACTTAGCCACGAGTTAATAATTAAAATCAACTTTCAGCATTCGTGCTGATCCCTTGATCCTCGTTTCCGTTGCAGTTGTATATAACTAAGAGGGACTAAACCGTCCATTAGTTTGTTATGTATCTTCACCTTCGTATCGAAGGGCTACAATTCCTTACTTGGTTTATTTCTTAATCATTGGATTAAGCAGTCCGTACCGACGGACGTGATAAGTTTAACCTATTAAACTTAGCCAAGATTTTTCCAACTGCAACTAATTTCAGAATGTTAACTTATTAGACGTCATTCAAACGAGGTCTAAACTTCGAGAAATGAATTCATTTGTTCTCCTTAACGTTATATAGTTAAGGTCCATTAGTTATGGATATATTTATCCTATATCCTTTATTCTGAATTTTATCAAACGGGATCATTAATGGAGTTCGAAAGCGAAGTTCGATTACTCCGAAGTTGAATTGATATTCCTTAGCTCCTAAGCTAATCTTGAATACCTTCCAATTATGGAATCATATTCTTCTTAATCCTTTTTAATGTCAATTAAAAATTCATCTTTACCCAAGCATGAATTAATTGCATTTTTCAACTTAAAAGTTGCATTTAGGTAAGAATAGATATCATTTTCCATTTAACATCCATCCAAGGACAATTAAACAAATCCAAATCAAGAAATAACATTATATTTCCAATTTAGACAACAATATCAAACTGATATAACTATTGAAAATATCACACTTGTAATTGTATTCAATATTTCAAGTCATAATCTGTACATTTGCCAATCCAGCTGAATGGGCATAGTTTATACAAAACGTCCATACAACTCATGGACAGAAGAATATATTTTCTTCTTTTCACAATTCCTCGAAGAGGAATAAAAGCAACAATTTCGATACATCATCAAATCAAAAAGCATCAGAAAACAGCCAAGTCTTCATTCTAATCAAATTCCATCTGCAAAATGAATTGCACGGGTCAGTTCAATGAACTGAGCATATTAAGCACTTATCCTTAAAATAAGGTGCTTCAACTAACTGTCTCAATAAAAGAACCCTACTTTTATGAAACGACAGTTAAACATCAATCACGAAATAGGCACAAAAGAAAGATCAGCATAACAACTGAACTATCAAAAATATCTATCACAATCAGCAATAAGAACTGCTGTCCCGTTTCCACATAATCATTGCAAGTATCAATTCACAATAATTGTAAAGTTAGGAATACAAGTAGCTTGCTGCCTATAGCATACAGTTATCCCTTCCACGCCTTTCATTAATAACAAATGCAAAGGATGAAACTAACTGAAATATAAATTCATTACTTGCCTTTTCGTTCATGAATCATATTAAACTCAAAGCATTCAAGTACAGACAAGAAAGCGAATAGCAATTCATATAGTTGTTCCCATCTAAGCACTATAAAATTCATTATTCACGAATTCCAGGTTTCCAACTAAATGAAAGAAGAAAAGATCATTTTTCCAAGTCATTCATTCATATCTCTATTTATTTCACATGTCTGTCCTAACAGTGGAATCCAAACGAAAGACAATTCAAGATAACAGTTCAGAGTGAAACTTACAAAATCCATTCGGAATTCACTTTCCGGCAGCAGGGATAATTTCATTTATAATCAGCTTTAAATGAAAACAGGGAAGAATTCATCATCCATATCCATACTTCATTGTTTACTGAATCAGACTCATATAAAGATCCGAAACAGATTAGTACAACATTAGGTACATCCAAGATCAAACAATATAAGGCTGCATACCATATATTTTCCATAATAAAAGAAACCATATTTCTTTCGCTGCATGCTAAACAGAAACAGTATTTCAATCATGCAGTCAGTTAATCACATGATTATCTAATTCTAGGAACGTATCCCGTTCAAAATAACATTTATTCATTGCTGTTACCTACAGCAAGTCCAATATCCACATGCCTATGAATTTCATCAAGTTAGAACAGCAACAAGAAAACGAATTCAATTCCCTTTAATTTCACTAAGAAACAATCATTTGTTCCGAATGAAATAAAAACACTCAATTCGTGTTTATCTTAGCATGACAGATCAACTTATGAAGATAACAAAACATTTATTCTCATTGAAAAGCAACTCACATGCCTGTACAGTTTCAATCCAACATGCCACAACAATAAATATCCAATTCGAGTTCTATCTCGATCAACCGTTAACTCCAAAACAACATTCTCCAGATAGTTCAAACAGAAGGTCAAACCTCAACTATAAGACACAATGAAACCAATTTTTCCATTACAGTAAGAAGAAAATATTTAATCATTCCTTACACAGAATACAAAACCAATTTATAATTGCATCTACAGTCCGAACAAGAAGACCGAGAAGCATCAATGAACACAATGAAAACCATCTTATCCTCAAAGTGAGGGAAACACAGTCCATTAATATGTTTAAGAGGAAAACAGTTAACTTTTCCTATTCCACAAATACCCAATACGTATCTGTTTATTTCCTATTCAAGAAAGGCACATCAAAGAAAATATTGCAATTACTTCATTCAAAACGAAATCAGATACTCATAGAAAACCCAAATACCATTTTCATTAAAATCCGTAACAGTGAAAGGAAGAGGATCTATTTCCTTATAAGTTTTAATAAGAACAACTTTAACCAGCTATTGCTAAACTGTTAAACGAACAACACGACAGGAAGCAGTTCATTCGTGAATACTAGGACAGTCGAACTCAGCGAACAATAACAATAATTCATATTATTTCCAAAATGATAGCGATATAACACGACTGTAATTCCGTTTCCTCTTTTCATGCCAAGGCAGTTCCAAGCCCAATCAGCGAAGAAAACGTTTACACTATAAGGAAATGCTTAAACAACTTGTTCCAATTCATACAACATGTACAGAGACGAAAATGTCTATTTCCAACTTGATTCATACAGAAACAAATCAAGACCAAGCAACTAGAAACAATTCTTCATATCATTTTCCAAGCAAAAGAGAAGTAAGAATCGATAAAAACCCAAATCGAACAGACTTGACAACAGTCACAAAATCAAAACCCAAGAGCAGGGTTGTTTTAATGATACACTTAATCAAAGCAAAGATTTTTAAAGAGAAGGGCTTAACATGCCTGTATTCTCTCTTCCAAAACTCGAAGAAAGATCCGTTTGCCGCATTTTTCCTTCCACAGCGACAACACAAACTTTCCAACACTTCCTTCCTTCTTCAGGCTTAGCAACAACGTCCAAACTCCAAGAAAAATGTCAAATGCTAAGAGCTGGTTCAACTGAACCAAGTCGGAAAAAAAAAAAACCAAATGCAGAGCAACTTTGCCAAAACCAAATCGAAACAATGAAAAATCAAATTCCCTCATGTTGTTTCCAAGGCGAGCTGGTCGCGAGGACCGAAACAATTAATGCAATTAAGGCTCTGCCTTTTTCCTTATTTTCCACGCCACCGCCACTTGGGTTGGCAAACTCTAAATTTCAAAATTTCCATGCAAACTGAATTTGGCTCTATTTCTAAATAGATGCCTCTACTTCCTTACCTGCCCCGCCAAAACTGGCGCTGTCCACGTAGGGACAGTTTATTAAATGCCAATGAATGCCCTTTCCATCCTTATCCCTTTCCTCCCAAGGGTCTGCGTACCCCTTAGTTTAGGATTAGTTTAGGTTGCACATAGCATTCAACCTAGGTCTTAGTTTAACCTTAGGTTTTAGAACTTAGGTTTATTTCCCCTTTTTTTTTGAATTTAAAAATCCACTTAGGATAGTAGTGTAGGATGTATGTTAGGCTTTAGGGTTAGTTTAGGTTTAATTCACACTAACCACTAACACTAACAACTTCCATCCAGCCTCCTTACTAACATTCACGTTAATGCAGACCAGGACGTTTCGTCCTTCAGATTGCGGGCCAAGGCCACTCGTGTCCAGGAATTTCTTGCCTCACGAGGTCCCAAATTCGACAGTACAGGGTTCAAGAATCGAACCCCTGTCGTTGGCTTTTTCGTGCTAGCTGTTCACACCTGCAAACAGGCGCTGCACGCTCATAACAATCTCAGTCCGGTTCAAGTGTGAATCGACACAGAAATCACAAGAGGACCTCAGCATACTTGAATCAATGGAATTGATTCAGGGTATGCTGTCAATCAGCAACAAGAGCTAGCAAGTATACGACAATTTGTCGTCACATCAGCAAACACACAAGTACAATATTTGTTGTCCCATGTAATAAATCACAGTATGCAAGAATCCAAATTAGCAACACATTCTCTTAAGATCAAAACATATCTTAACATGTTTGCTTTCATTTCAGCAGCTATAACAGTATGTAAAACATTCACCAAGTTAACATACAAAATCAGAGTGTTACATAAAGGACTGATCAAGGTCCATGTGTGCATGCTCACAAATGTAGTGATGTTGATAGGTGATTCAGGTGTGTAGATCCAACCATTTGTTCTTTTTCAGCATCTATGGGTGTCTAACAACAATGAAAATGACGTTTGTAATTCAAAACAACATTGGAAACTTCAAATAGGCATAAACGATCTATGTAAGTGTTGTGTAATTTCCACATTACTTCACAATTTTTTTTGGCTTCAGCTGCATCGGAAAAGCTTTCACAATATTCCCTATTTTTGTGTAACTTTAGATAGGCTTATGTGACATGAACAAGCTTTACAAAACCTCTCCAATATTGCATGGCTTCCATAGTATTGTATAACTTCCAAAAATGTTGCATGACTTCTACAATATTGCATAACAATTTTAGTTTTGTGCAACTTTAAAGAAATAACTAAGGTAAGGAGATGACTTCATGTATTTCTTAGGGGTGATGTGCGATTGTGGGAAAGGTATTATGCATAGGATTGAACAAATAATTAATTTCAACTAAGTCTAAGTATTTTTGGTTAATACATGATTACGTATGAACCCATATCCTCCAGTGAAAAACCAAACATCTTAGATAAAATGTGGACTATCACCTTCGAAATCCATGACATTAGCATTTTAAAACCATCTTGTATTTGGCCCTAGAATGCCCCCCTTATTATCCTAATCTATATTATTGAGAAGATAAAGTTGATACTATATTAGACCATTCCTAGCTTACATGCACTAAATACCTTTCATTTTTTACATATTATGCCTTAGAAGTTCATTTTAGTCCATAAAGAGCTTTCTCTATCCTACATAACATATGTTCCTTCCTTGTAACTTGTAATCCTTGTAGTTGGTACATGTATAAATCTTCTTCCTCTAAGTCTCAATTAAGGAAGGTACTCTCCATGTTTATTTAATATGGTTTTCATACAAATTATGTTGCCATGGATAGAACCTCTCAGATTGTTTCCATTTTTGTAGTAGGATAAAAATTATCCTCTTAGTCAATCCATTATACTCAACATTTCTTTTGAATTTTCAAGTATCTCATCTTCCTTGTACTTGAATTTTAATACCTAATTGTAGCTAATGGGTTTATTTATAGAAAACATATCTTTGAGATCCCATGTTTGATTTTTCATCAAAGTCTCATGTTTAGCTTAAATATCCTATTCTCATTTTGGTCTTCCTTTGGATTCTTCATATCCATGACGCTCAAATGATTATTGATGACTATCCATCAAATCATAATTCACCATATCATATGTTTCACCTCTTTTTGTTCTTCACTCCACCCTTATATTGGGAACATCGTCTAACCAAATATAAACAATAGTGTTATACCACCATTTTGGCCTTTTATTTTTCACCTCCTCCAAATCAATATTGTTCTCTTATTGATTTAAGTTACTTTTCAGTAGCTTCATGATTAGTGATTTCATGAGAATTATACTTAGAACTATCCTCCACTTTAGTTTGATGTTTACATGCATCATACTTTATCTTCATTTCCAGTAACTTTTGAATCCAAGTTTTGTTTTTACATTGTGTGGAATAGCCCAAGACTTTCATTAGCTACCATGTCATGACTAAAGAATGTTTTTTTAATTTCAAAATCAACCAACTGATATGCTTTATCATTGTTGTGGTATCATGTGAGCATCCATTTTTTGCATTTTGCATCAAGTTTGGTTTTTTTTTCTTCAAGAAAAAATTCTTAGACAATGGAACAAGTAACTTGGAGATGACATACTTTTGGTTTTTGTCTAGACCATGCTTCTGGAATTTTCATGTGTATATTTTTTACTTTGGGTGGTTGAGGATTAATTGATTAAGCATAGAATGGATAAACATCAATTGAGTGAGTGTAAGGTAGTAACGTGTCAATTTATTGAGAATTAAATTCTCGAGAATTGGTTGATTGAGTGTTAGTTGCAGTATAAGGATATACAATTGAGTGGCATACTGTGGCTCTTTGAATCTTTTCCTCGGATACATGGTTAATTCTTTTGAATATATGAAGGATTAAAGTATGAAATAAGGGAAAAGTATGAAAGCATAAAATACGTAAGGGTGAAGTACAAAAGAGGGGTGTAAACTTTTTTTGGAGTATACTCTTCACATTTACCTTTGATTTAATAATAATACCTTAGGGTTGAATTTATTGTATTTTAGTATTTATCATGCATGTTCATCCTTCATATTTTTAACACAAGTTCCATCAATATAAAATACCACTTCATAAGTAGTGTGCCATCACTTCATCCAGGTTGAACATATCCTTAGTTTTGAATGACACTTCATAAATATACCACACACCCTTTATCAAAATTATTTTGTTAGATCCCATGTTTTTTCTCATTTATGTTAGCTCATTAGACTACATTGTTACTAGCCATTCAAATTTTTGGGCCAAAAAATCATCAAACATAACACCCATGACATTGTACCCTTTGAAACTTCTGAAGGTTATTGTGAAATTTTAGAATAACTTATATCAATGACATCTAATTTTTCTCATAATTTTGTAAGCCTTATCCTTATTTAATCTACTTAGTATTGAAACTACTACAATCAGGGTATAACATTTCATATTATTCCATCTGCCAATATAACAAACTGTGTGTGGAATTTGTGTCATATTTGGAGAAAGACTTTAAGTATAAGACCCCTTCATCATGTTAATCCTAGATTATTGGGTTCACATTAACAAGGAATTCTTCTTGGGAGTTTGAATCTAATGAGTTTGATGAGGTTTCTCCCTCAATGATTGTTTGATTCTTCAAATCTGTAACATACTTATGAAATTTGTTTGAATGGAGTTTAAATTGCTTTTCTAGTTTTGGTTGGCTTTGGATGTCATCAATCAACCCCAACCCAATATTGCATTAATTTTTGTTTTTATTCGAAAATATTTTTGATATATGTTTCAATTAAATTTTCTTCTTAACAAGATTTTCATATTTATATCTATCAATACACTTGATATCAACATCAATATTTTATAACTAAATTTGTATAATATAATAATAGAATTAAATAAGTGAAGTTAAATAACATATTTATATCATTGTATTAACTAAAGTCATACAACAAGTCAAACCTATGTTGCAATTGAAGTTGTAATGAAGTCAAAATTGAATTCATACTTAATTTGCAATTGAAATCGCACTAAAAAGGTGATTCAAGTCATAGTAACTTTGGAAATAATGATGGAATTAAGTCACAACTGTAGACCAACTAAATTCACTTTTAAGTCGTAGCTAGTATCATAGTTAAACTTGGATGTAGTGTCACAATTTAAGTTGTAGCTAGTGTCGTAAATTAATTTGTATGTAGGTTTGTAATTTTATTCAATATTAAATTCGTAATTAAATTCAAATTTTAAATCATATATAGTTTGATTTTTTAAGTCACTATTAGGTTCAATGTAAAGATGAAGCTAAATATCCTTACTAAGTCATACTAAATCTGTGAACTAAGTCACGTATACAATTTGATTTTAAATCACACTTGCATCCCCAATTAAATTACTGTAATGTCTTGCTAATGTCACTTACGTGTGACATGAGGGAACCTTAAAAGGTGACATTATGGTGTCTTTAGTGAAACTTATAATTTCTATCATTTAAATTTATATGTTAAGTCGTTAAGTCATTTTCATGAATTTAAATTTAACTTTAGGGTATTTAGTTAGAATTTCAAAAAAGGACATTTGAAGACTTAAAATTGACTTAAAGATGGCATAATAGTGACTTAAAATGTGATTTATTTCATTTAAAATGGCGTAAGGTTAGAGACATGTTTCCTTCTTTGAACTTTGAAGGATAATGAAGAAGTGTTGGCCATTGTGTGTTTTTGTATTCATTGATGTTAATTCTATTAATAGAAAAGGGTGTAATGAGGTCATATGTGTCTCCATGAGGTTTCATTCAGAGTCAAGTATGAAGGTTGATTGGTAGTGTCAATATTTGGTGAGGTATATGTTGTCTTGGAGCATGGTTGAGTAGGCCTAGTAATGGTTTGAGTCCTCCCAAGTGATTAAAAGGTTGGTACAAGGTCAAACATGGTTGGTATGATATTTCATGGGTGTCTATGCCCTTTCATCGGGTAATCAAGGTGAGTTCATGGTTTTTCATGGTTGATTCATGTCATTCAAGGCCTATTCCTAGCCCTAGAACATGAAGAATGAGATGGAGGTATAAATTTTGGAGTTGATATGTTTTTCCCAAGTATGTTAGTATTATGGTGACAATGTACATGAGGTATATGGTGAGTTTTAGGTCACAACTCAGATGTATGATTCATGTTTAAGGTCCTTCGGAAGAAAGTAATTTGGCATAGGTAAGTCTTAATGAATGGATATTTTCAAAGATATTTGGGCTAGATAGTGAGTATGGTTAGTTATATAATGTTTTAATGATTCTTCATGACAAGTTTCAGGTCATTCTGAAGAATATTTTTGAAGATACATCAGTTTTGGTAAAACTGGATGAGTTACAGTGTGTTTTTGTGACAAAAGTGGACCTTCTAATGCTCATTGTGAATTGTATGATTTTCATGGGGACCTGAGATATTTGGCATAGATTCTTAGGTATTTTATGAAGGTTTAAACAAAATTATGAGTTGATTTGATCATCACATTTTTATGAATGATCGTTAAAAAGATAAGTTCTTTGAAACCCTAACTAAACCCTAGATAAAAGTGACTTGGAGAAGAATGCTTGTTACAGTGTAGTATTGATTGGTTTTGAAAATTTGATGATTTTATGTTATATAGGACTCCTCCAGATTTCCAGAAATCTACATTGTAGCATGTGACAATATGTGGGCCCCACCTGAAAAATGCTTGTTTATGAAGAAGTTTAGTTTGTGGTAAATTTCTCCATAGAAAGAATAAATTTAAGTGGTTTTAATCCCCTACGTTTTTCTATATTTTCATGAATGTTTCAATTCATGGTTAAATTTAAAAAGTGAAAGTGTGTCCTATTTATGATGACTAGTTATTGGGGCAGATTGGAGCAGGTTTCAGTAAAATTGAAATTATAGGAGATACAAGAGGCATTAGGACTTCATTAAAGTTGTGTTGTGATATTGGTTAAGATATATTTATATTGGTATATCAAACTTGATATTTGGACTATATGTTAAAGTTATGACCTATTCTTTGAAGGTAAAATCTAGAGGATGATTTATCTAGTAAGGTGTCAAATGTCTTGAAAAGGTAATGTGATGGCTATGAGTTGTAATTGATTGGTGAAGTTTTATGAGTGTGTATAAATTATTTATAATGGTGTTCCATGATTTTCATAAGATTGGAAGTGATTTTTCTTATGATGGAGCAAATTGAGATCAAGGTCAGTTCTCAAGTCCTAGAAGGCTTAATAAGTAGTTTACAAATTTTCTTGGTTGAAGTTCTTCCACTTGGATTTGGATTGAGTTATGATATGTTATGGAAATAGGATTTATATGGATTTCCATTGATATATTTTTTTCTCATGGTGATTTTATTTGATGTGTCTTTTAGGTAAGTTTGTGAGGAAAAAGGTATGTTGGTTTTTAGGAAAAATCTATTCATGCTGAATTAAGTCAATGAAGCATGTGATGGATGATTTGATGATTTATATGGCCTGGAGAGTGAAGAGGGATTAATTTTTTTCCTATTGATCACATTTTTAGGTCTTGGAAATGACATCAAGGGTGTAAACTAGTTGATTTTTTGAAAGTGGTTTCTTAGTAGCTTGATTCGGTGAAGAGGAAAATTTATGTGGTTTGAACACATGGGTGTTTAAAGAGCTCTAACATGCATGGATGTGATTTACCAGTCCTAAGGATTCCATAGAGTGGCTATATTCTATATTTGATTTTATATTGTGTAGTATTTAGGCGCAAAGGTGAAGACATGGTGTTGGAAGCAGTTATTTGGTGAAGGATATGAGTGTTTTGGCTTGTGCTATTAATTATTTGATTTTTCCAAGATAATTAACTACCATGGATTATTTTTTAATTATATATTACACATGTTTGATTAATTTTAGAGATTGAATAATCCTGGTTTTGGTTTGAGTGGATTTTACTCATCTTAATGATAGGGTTTTGAGCCTATTTTGTGTAAGTTGAGTAGTTTTGGGTGTAGATCAAGAATTTCGTGCTTGTTACCTGTCCAAGTTAATGCACCAAACTAAACACAAAAACCCTGAAAAACTCCAATGAAATCGATACCTGACAAAGATGTAGACGAATGAGGAAGCCGATGTAGGCAAGACGGGCGCACACGAGCAATTTGCACAATAGATCCGAATAACCTGCAAAACACCGATGCTTGACAGAAAAAGACCACGTTAAAAGATATTTAAGTGGACTGCCCAAGAAGTGGGTCCAAGAAGCGATAAGCTTCCTCGGTGGATGTCAGTCCACGTTTTCAATTAAAAAAAGAAGCATACATGATAAAAGATGTAAATAAAGACTAGATTTTCTGATTGCAGTAATAAAATAGAAACTGAACAGCAGACAGAAAGTACAGAAAACAGGGAACTGGGAAATAATGCTGGATTTGTGTTACCTGTGACCTTTTACCTGTCTGCAGGGAAATCGGCGTCGACTGGGTAGAATCGGCGGCGACTGATGTGATCGGCGTCGACTGGGTAGGATCGGCGTCGACTGAAGGGTAGACTGACCAATCAGGGACTGTGCGATGAGATTCGGGGATTGGAATATGAATGTGGTCTGCTGGATGTGCCGAAGATGGAGAGACACTGGAACAGAGTCACCAGATGATAGACGGTGGTGTGTGATGGTGATATGATACGGGCAGAGTAACGGTGCTCCTCTCAGGGATTGATTTGGACAGGATCTGCCCTAATTTGATACAATTGATGCTAAGAAGATCTCTCTTTCTCTCAACCTGTATCTTTCGCTCTCTGTTCGCTTTTTCACTCGTTCGTAATCTCTTCTTCGGTCTCTTTGCTCTCTTTCATTCCTAGAACTGAGTTCTGGGCTTGCTTTTATAATCGGCGCCGCTCCTAGAAAATCGGCGCCGACCATATGGGTCGGCGCCGATCGCGGAAAAGAATCCCGATATGGCCAAATTGATTGATTCGAGAAAAATAAGACTTATCCCGACTACGGGAAAATATCTCGCTTAGGGAAGATTAAAAATAGATGCGATGCATAGATAGAATAAATTTGGGGTGGATAAGTGATTAAGATGCATGGGAAGAAGCGTAATTAAATATTTAATATTTAATCACTCATGGGTAAGATGTGATGGGATGAATTAAATTTGGAATAAGTGATTAAATCACAAATTGGATAATATCCCAAGGGGATAGTTGGTGACGCGAACGTGCCCCAGGTTACCTAGGCAAGTAAACGGATGAGAGGGACACTAAATTGGGTAACCAATTTTAAGTGTCTACATTGGGCACGACTAACCCATATGGGTCAAAGGTGAACATTGTAATGAATTTAATGGGATTTTATTAAGATTTTTTGGTCAAAATTATGATTTAATACCTACATCTCTTGTTTTTGAAGGAAGAGAATCCTATAAAACAAGTTTTTGAGTTCATGTTTGAACTAGTTGTGCATGGGTGAAAATTATTACCCATATGTGAGAGTGTAACATGTTTGAATGCATGATTTTAAATATGAGGATGGATATTATATATTTAAGACTTATTGAGAGATTTTTTGAAAGGGTTTATATTCAAAACAAGTCTAATAAGATTAAGATAGAGCGAGTTGAAGAAGATGTGCTTGAATGAGGGTTTGAAGGAACATGGAGCTGAAATTTGGGATCACAATAAGTTATGGTATCAACATATTTTCAATGGTCATAATTGATAAAAATATCTTATGATGAGTCATATTCATAGGATTATTTTGTTGTGGGTAATATCAATAATGGTTTAGGGGTTGGTGGTTCTTATGGGTTGGTGCCTCCCTAAAGAGATCTTTTTTGATGTGTAATATTCACTTGAGTATTTTTTGTGTATAATATCGGTAAAGATTTTAGTGTGTTTTCTTACCCTTGAGGGTTTCCCACTTACTTCTTGTTTAAATGTGTTCTCTCTCTTGTTTCATGATCATCTGAATGTATGGTGCACACATAATAATTTATTATTGAATGTGTATTATTGAATGGATGTTTCATGGATGTTGTAACAATGGTAAATGAAGTGGAAATATTGTAGGACTGATTCAACCCCATACCTCTTGGTCCATTTTGATTCCAACAAGTGGTAGCAGAGAAGGTCCTTGTGAAGCAATTTTTACAACTTGAAGGTGATCCTCTTAAAGCAAAAGTATGGCCTATTATCAAGATCAAGTTGAAGAGAATCCATTAATCAGGATGAGAAATTGTTTAAAACCATTAGAGTTTGACATATGAAATTATATCTATAAGGTGTGTACTCCATCCCCAATAGTTTTAGCTGATGAGAAGTCTCATGAAAGAGACAAAGAATTCTCTTATGTTGATTTTGAAGCATGTTTTCCTGAAGGTAATGATGAAGAATTCAAAAATGGATTCAAGGATGATTTGATAAATTATTATTATTTATCTGTACTGAAAGATAATGATGAAGACGTTGGTGTTGATCTAGAAGCATTGTTTGATGTGTTTGATTGCATAGGAGGTGATGAGTGTCATGGAATCCTAACCTTAGGCATAAGCTATGAATAAGTCCAGGAATGCCTTAATTATGAGGTGATTATAATTATGGATGAGATATGGAAATGTGATGTTTGTATAAGGCTATTTGTAGGGTTTGAGACTGCATGTTATCACCAAAAAATCAAGGAATGTTTGGCTCTCTCAAAATTTTATTCAGATGTTAGTTCACCCCTTGTTAATGCAAGGTATGTGTTTAATTCCTATGTTGATACATTATTATTCATTAAATGTATGCATAGGATAGTATACAAGTGGAATAAATGGTTCATATGCTCATTGATCCAATAAAGATATGTCAATGTATGAGTTACTGTGTTTTGTTCAAAGTGTCATGTCCTAGAATTTTGAATAGTTCTATCAAAGTTGTGAGAATCTTGATTTTTGTCCAAACAAAGTATGATATGTTATAAGTCTGTCAAAGAAAAAGGGTCTATGTCCTTATTTAGTACAGTTGAGTTTTTGGTCTATTAAATGTTAGGAGTAAGGCTTAAATTCCCTAAATTGGGGTTGTCATGGATATATAAAAGAAGATCTGTGATGCAGTGATGTCTTGAGGTATAGAGGTTTCTATGGAAATAGTCAAATGTGTAACTATATTCATGGTGATGGTTGAGTCTTTATGATAAAGAGTATCATGTAAAGAGTGCTCAAAGTTATTACTTGTGTTTTAGGTTTGGTTTACTGCTTAGAATAGGTTAGGTCTCTAATAATTTCTCTAGAATAGGTTTGGTTTACTTGTCTTGAGTCTATGGAATTTCTCTAAAGTCTGTTAAGGTATAAGGGTCTGTGTCTTCATGTGTCTAAATTGTGAAAGTAGTTTGTGTCATTAAAAATGTGCTAAATTGGTTTGTGATTAGCCTCAAAGAGATGAGTCTACAATATGTGAAGTGTACTTAGTGTTAAAGAATATATTGAGGAATCATGGTGTTATCATTCCAATAAGTGACTCTCTTAGGGGGAGTTAGATCCTAGGACATCAAAAGTAAATTGTATTCTATGAGTTTTTGAGCCTTTGAGGTCATGTTGTTAGAGTTTAAGCATATAATGTAAGTCATGTCTGAGTGATTTGTGTTCAGGAATCTTATGCATCTGATACATATGCTCCTTCCATGGAAGAAAGTGTGAAAAGTATGTGGTATTAAGATTCCAAACCTTTATCTTGAGTGGTTTGTATTTAATGTTTCTTTGTGTTTTCTCATGGATGGGTTTGTCCCTAATGAATGATAAGTATAAAACCATATGTGGAAACTCTAAATGCCATTCTAAGAATTGTTTAGGAAATCTAAATGTTAGATGTCATGAGTGGGAAATCTAAGAGTGTCACAAAATAATGAGAAAAGTCTTTACTATCCCAAAAAGTAGATCAAGACATAATTGTTCAAATTCATTCGATAAGGTGGTGTTTGAGGAAATTTTTAGCCATGTGTATGAAGATAAAAGTTACAAGGAAGTTAAAGGAAATGTAGTGGTATTAAGTAAAGATGATTCTTGTCTATGTTTAAGTATAATTAATGCTACAGGTCTTTGTAGATTTACATAAAGAAAAGGGAGTTTGAATTATTTATCTATAAGATCTATGTGTGAAAGAATATGACACTACAAGACAAAGATTGCTTCTCAAAGTTTATGGGGCATATTTTTATCATAAAACAGGCATTCAAAAGTTATGAAGGTCCTATAACATAGATATTAAAATCGATGTGTTGTCGTTAGTTTTTGAAAGGACTGATTGATTTCAAACCTATGTATCAAGGAAAAAGTATGATCTTGCATCAATATATTAGTGTCAAGAAGTTATAGATATATGAATGGTTGTGTGAGACTACAAGGGATTATTCAAGAGCATGAGGGAGGTTATCCATTCTTGAAAAAGGTCTATAGAGGTATGATAAAGAAATAAATCCGAGTATGACACCAATGTTCATTTATGTTGAGAGGTTGAAGGAAATTGTAGTTCTTTTGGTATTTAAGGTCCTAGTATTTATTTATTCATCAATATTGAAGACATGAAAAGTTATCAGATGGAGTTGGAGGCCTCTTTATGACTAAAAGGGAGAGTTGTTGATTGCTAGTAGAGTAGAAACTATTACAGAGGACTAAAATAGGTGTCCATAGGGTACAAGATGTTAGGTCATATTTCTAATCCTATTTAGCTATGAGAAGAAGCTACTCATGCTTGGTTTCAATATTATGGGCTACCTAGATGTCTGTAGAGATCTTTGAAGCATAAAAATGTGTAGCTATAGAAGTGATAAAAAAGGGTATTAGATGTTTTCACAGTCAGTGAGGTCTGAAGTTGATGAAAAGATTATGATAAAGTTATTCAAGGTCACTTATGTTAAAATAATATGTGCATGTTCTCCATGAATTTGAAGTAGGAAAAATTCATACTACAGGAAACATAATGGTCATGAGGTCTATCATGGTGTTTTAAGAACTAATATTGTTTATATCGAGGCATAGGTAAGTGTTTTAATCCAGAAACAAAGTGAAGGTATTTTCAAAGTATACTCATAGTTTTGATCATGCATTGGTTAAGCCCATTAAGTCCTATTTTTTAGACCTAGTAGGGTCAAGGTTGTCTAGATGAGATTCTCAGAAGATTATTAGAATTTGTAATCATGTACACTGAAAGGAATGGTTTAAGATGTCTCAACATGTTCAAAGCAAGAATAAATGAGGGAAAAGAACCAAACATGTCTCAAAGCATGTCATTAGGAGAAGGTATGATGTGTCAATGAGTATTTTGGGTATGAGTCAAAATTCTGTCATTGTTTCTGAGATGAAGGATGGTTACAATGTCAAAGCATGACCATTTTAAGCTTTCTCCTCTATGAAGTGTTCTCATGATCCTAAGGTTTGTCTTGTAGTCCATGTTATTGCTAATAGTTGTTCAAACTATGAAATGCGTAGAAAGTCAAGAAACCCTTACAAAAGTGTACAGTTAAGTGTTCAAGTCTGACATGAATTTTTTAATAATTGGAAGTCTATGTTATCTTTTCTTTAACCCTCAAGGTGTGATAAGAGTCTTATCTTGTTTGAGTTAGAGGTCTTAGTCATGATATTTCTATGAAGTATCTAAGTGTGTCACAATTTGTGATATTTCACCTTAAGTATGACCCAATAGATACTTCTGAAATGATCTTGTCATAGGCCTATCAATATGTGGTGGTTTAAGTTAGTGTTGAGTGAGTTGTGTGTTCTAAAGAGCTGTGAATTTTCTCTGAAGATTCAAGATTGTAATATAGTGGAAATTACGTTGAATGATAAGGAGTATAAGTATGCATTGTGAGGCATAATATGGTATACGGCTTTGTAGATGTATAATTATTGATCTCAAATGTTTTGAAAGAGTTGTGTATGAAAATGTGAAAAGAGAAAAATGAAGCTACATGTCTAAGAGTGTTATTCAAGGCAGGGAAGCTATTTTTACTCTTTCAACGGATGTTTTAGGTACCAATAAATCTAGTTAAAGAAAGATGATTGAACTTGCATGTATATTGGTATTCAAGTGCTCATGATGGTCTAAATAATCTTATAATAGGGCAGTGTTTATTGAGAGAAATTTTTAGGACTATGCAAATGTTGTTGATCCATCTTCATGACTTAAGTACAAGGTAAAAAGTCTAAATTTTATGTTTTCCATTAGAGAAGGTTGGTACAAGATTAGGGGGAGATTTAATGAATGGTTTCATGGTTTTTTATGGATTATCATGGGTGGAAGATGTTTTTCTTAGATGCAATGAATGTGTTATTTAGGGATAGTGGCCCTAAAATAGTGATATGATAGCTATATAGGGAGAATTGTTTATTTGAAGTATGATATAAACCAAGAAGAGGTTGAGAAGCACAAATGGAATCAAATTATGGAGTGTAAAAATTTAGGGGGAGATATTTATAAGCTCTTATCAGGTCCATATATATTCATATGCTGCTAAAGGAGTCAAAGAGAAGAAAGTTCAGTCCTAGGAGGAGCCATTTGAGTTAAGCTAGTTGTGTTTTTGCATTGTTTCCATTGTGTTTAGTCAATAATTTTAATTTTCATGTGATAATATCCTTTTTGATAGATGCCAAAGGGGGAGAGAAGCATCATAAAAATGTAAAAGTGGTCATGTAGGTGTTGATCTTGTTGGTTTCCATAAATGTTTTTGAAGGTGGTTTCCATTAATGACAAAGGGGAGATTGTTGGCCATTGTATATTTGTGTTGTCATTCATGTCAAGTACATTGATGGAAAAGGGTGTCATCAGGTCAAATGTGTCTCCAAGAGTGTCATTCAGAATCAAGTATGAAGATTTATTGATAGTGTCAAGATTTGGTGAGTTCTATGTTTTCCTGGAACATGTTTGAGTAGGCCTAGTCATTATTCAAGTTCTCCCAAGTGATGAAAAGGTTTGTATAAGGTAAAACATGGTGAGTATGATATGTCATGGGTTTCTATAAGTCTACATGAGGTTAACAAGTTGAATTCACAGTTTTTCATGGTTGATTTAGGTCATTCCAGGCCTGTTCCTATCCTTGAAGCATGCAGAATGAGATAGAGGTATGAGTTTTGTATCTAATCAGTTTTATAAAAGCATGGTATAAACATAGTGGAAATGCACATGGGGTTTATGGTGAGTTTTAGGTACATTCTTAGAGTTATGATGCATGTTTTAGGTCCTTGCAAAGCAAGCAGGTGAGAATAATCAATTTTACATACATAATTCTTAATGAATGGAGAGTTTCATAGTTATTTGGGATAGATGGTATGTAGTGCAGTTGGAGGATTTTTTTCATGATTCTTCAAGACAAGTTTCAGGTCTTTCTGAAGAAGAAGTTTTAAGATACCACAATCCTAGTAAAATCAGGTGAGTCACAGTGTGCTTTTTAGACAAAAGTGGACCTTTTTATGCTCGTTGTGAATTGTATGATTTACATGGGGGCCTGAGATATTTGACATAGATTCTTAGGTCAGTTATGAAGGATTCATAAAAATAATGATGTGGTTTGACTCTCACATTTTTATGAACAATCGTTAGGAAGATAGGTTTCTTTGAAACCCTAGCTAAAAATGACCTGGAGAAGATTGCGTATTCCAACCCAATATTTTTTTTTTTTGAAAATGTGATGATTGGATGTTTTATAGGATTCCTACTTCTTTCCAAAAAGGTATATTAGAGCATGTGATAATATGTGGTCCCCACCTAGAATTGATAATCATGAAGAAGTTTAGTTAGTGCTAAAGCTATCTAAAGAAGGTAAAGAATAAATTAATATTTTTTTAAGCCCCTGCATTTTTCTAGATTTTCATGAAGGTATCAGGTCATGGTTGAGATGAAAAAGTGCAAAGTGTGCCCTATTTATGGAGATTAGTTTTTAGGGTAGTTTGGAGTAGCTTTCAATAAAATTGGAATTGTAGGAGATACACGAGGATTTAGGAATTCGTTTAAGTTTTTTTATGATTCTGTTTTAGAGATATTTTCTTTGGTAAATAAAACTTAAGATTTGTAAAAGGTATGCGAAAGTTATGACTTGTTATTTGAAGGTTAAATATGGATGATGTTTGTTTTAGCAAGGTGTAAAATGGCTTCAAGAGTTTCTGAGGTGCTCTTGATTGGTGAAGTTTTATGAGTGTGCATAAATACTTTCTAAGGGTGTTCCATGATTTTTTTAATCTTGGAACTGATTTTTTTGATGATGGAGCAAGTTGAGCTCAAGGTCAGTTCTTGAGTCCTAGAAAGCTTTAGAAGTAGTTTGTAAAAATTGGATTACTTGAAGACCTTCCACTTGGAGTTGGAAGGAGATACAATTTTTTCTAGAAACAAGATTCAAAGGTATTTCCAATGATATATTATTTTTATCATAGTGAGTTGATTTGATGTGTCTTTTAGGTAAGTTTGTGAGGAAGAAGGTATGCTGAATTTTTAGGACATATCTGATCAGACTATAAGAATGAAGTGAATGACACATGATATGGATGATTTTATGATTTATATCACATGGAGATTGAAGATGGATTAATTTTGTTCCTATTTAATTCCTTTAGAGGTATTTTAAGTGACATCAAGGGTGCAAACCAGTTGAGTTTGTGAAACTAGTTTCTGGGAAGATTGATCTGGTGAAGAGGAAAGTTGTGTTTTCAACACATGGATGTTTCAAGAGATATAACATGAATGGATGTGATTTATAGGTCCTTCGGATTATATATAGTGGATAAATTCCATAGTTGAGATGATATTTGGTGTTCTTGATGCCCAAATTTTAAGACAAGGTGCTTGAAGTAATTGTTTGGTGAAGGATATATGCCTTTTGGCTTGTGTTATGAATTATTTGATTGGCCAAAGATAATTAATGACCATTTATTATTTTATTATGATATATTACACATTTTTGATGAATTTTAGAGCTTTAATAATCATGTTTTTTGTGTGAGTAGATTTTACTCATCCTATTGATAGGGTTTTGAGTCTATTTTGTGTAAATTGAGTGGATTTGTGCATAGAGGACATAAATGGGTCAAATATGAATGTTATAATTAATTTGATGTGATTTTATTAAGTTGTGTTGGTTGAAATTATGATTTGGGACCGAAATCTCTTTTTTTTGAAGGAGGAGAAGGCTAAAAATAAAGTGTTTGAGTTTAGTTTTGAAGTAGTTGTGCATGGGTGAAAAGTGTAACCCGTATGTGAAAGTGTAACAAGTACGAATGCATGATTTAGAGATAATTTTTTCAAGGGTTTAGAGATAAGATAAGTAAAATAAGATCAATATAGAGCGAGTTTAAGGTGTGCTTGAATGAGGGTTTGAAGGAATTTGGAGCTGAACTTTGGGATCACAATCAGTTGTGGTATCAACATATTTTGAGTGGTCATACTTCATAAAAATATCTTATGATGATTCATATTCATAGGAATCTCTTATGATGATTCATATTCATAGGAATCTCTTGGTGTGAGTAATATCAACATGGGTTTAGGGTTTGGTGCTCCTTTTGGGGTTGGTGCCTCACTAATGAAATATCTTGTGATGTGTAATATTTACTTGATTATTTATTGTGTATAATATCATCAAAGTGTTTAGTGGGTTTTCTTCATATTGAGTGTTTCCCACTCACATAGTATTTCAATGTGTTTTTTTTATTTTTTCATGATCATTTAATTGTATGATGCACACATAATAAACTTATATTGAATGTGTATGATTGAATGAATGTTTGATGGATGTTCTAACAATGGTAAATGAAGTGGAAATCTTATAGGAATGATTCCCCCCTCTCAGTCCATTTTTCTTCCAACAAGAACCTCAAGTGGTTCATATTCTATCTCAAAAAATCCTGATTCCTTTGTGCAAAAACTAGATCTCTCCTTGGTATTGAGGTAAGATGAGAAGTGGTGAATGAGTAGGAAACCTATCTTTGGATGTGTTGAAGGAATATCATCAAACATACTGAAGGAATTCTATAATTTCCTTATCACTCTAAAAAATTTCATGGTGATAAGATCATCTTTAATGTTTACATAGGCTTGGATTTTTGTGCTTTGTATCAAAGGATTTTTTCTTACAAACATGAAAATTTTCATTTCAATAAAATCTAGGTCAAGGAAAAAACTGAGCAAGAGGAATCCATTGGATCTACCATCTGATGTCTCTCCCTATGGATGGTTTTAATGGAGATGAAATAAAACTCCTTGACTAGTTAACATATAATAGTTATATAAATTTATAGATACTCGGCTCTTGTCTCACATACTTCAAAAACATAGTAGACTTCCATTTTAAGTCTTTTAGGACTTTGAGGTATTGAAATTATAATTTTAAAAAAAATAATGAGACCGAAAAGATATATCTTGTATTAAACACGATTTTCAGTTAACTCAAAATATAGTTTAAATATTAAAGGCATGATCCTTCCTTCAAGGGAAATATAAATCACAACTACACCTTCACCATATCAATAATCATCCCAATTGTAATAGAGTGTTATCAAGTTCATATGTAAATAGGAATTCTCTAGTTCCTTAGTAGACTCATCTTGATTTTTTAATTCCTCCATTATGCATATATCTATAAGATCATCTATTGGAAAGGAGGATAAACCTAAAATACTACCAGTCCCATGAATAAAAAGGGAGAGTGATAGGTGAATCATTATCTAATTATTTTCCAATCCCAGCCATAGATTTTTTAGTAATGTATTTCATGGTAGAATTATTTTCATTGAACTTTTCTAATTTTTTTCATGTATGATCCTACTATCAATTTAATTTTTTTTTGTATTTTCTTTTGGAACCCATTTGGATGTGATAACAAGCTCTTTTGAAGAAGTTGTCTTTTCTAACCAATTTTCTAGAATTTAATATTCTAAAAATAATTTCAGGATTCCTTTTTAGGGTTTCTAAATGTAATTATCAAATGATCTAGGATTACCTTGTTCAACATATACCTTTCCTAGATGTATTGAATTACTGAAATTAGGTGGAAGCTATAACTTCATCTAATGTATCTGTAGACAAAAAATCATGCACTCTCGACACTATTTAGTCCTGGTCTCATACTACTATTTAGAAGTTTTTTGAGTGCAGAGATGAGTAATTAACCCCCGTCTTCTATCCATCTTGTCTTATTTTATTTCATCATTCTTGACCTTTTACACCTACATGCCCAATCATATTTCATCACTTTGCATTCTTTTATCCTTGAGTGGGGCACCCAGGATAGTACTAGGGTGCCCATGGGAGCCCTGGTTCCCCCAGGGGTTCCCCGATCCTTTTTGCACTTTCCCACCACTTTTTGGGCTCTTTTTAGCTATTTGAGATATTTATCTTTTTGGTGGTTGGTCATTTTTGGGTTAATTAAAAAATTAGATCAAGAAAATCCTATAAATATAAAGTTATGAGACCATAATGAGGGACCAAGCACCAGTCACTACTATCATTCACCTAGAGTTGCATCCATTTGGAGATCATTTGTATCCATTAGCTCCATCATAATGACAAGGATGGTTCATCTACATCACACAAGTATAGGGGGGATTCTATTATAGTCCATGCACACATTCTATTACATTTTCTACATCTAGTTATTGATAGTTACTTCATAAAGTGTGATTGGCACAAGAGCACCTAGGGCACATTATGCACACACTTATGTGTTAGGATAAATTATATTATCCTATTATTAATTATGCATAGTTAGATTATTTAATTAATATTATTAATTAAATAATAAATGGATAAATTGTTATATGGTTAAACAACCATATTTGTCTGTATTGCACATTGTTATATTGTTATAAACAATATATTTGTCTTTTATTTAATTGTTGCTTCCCGGATGTTATTGGAAGCTTATTCATTCTGGTTTTTGGTTGCACCTGTGCAACTCATTCTTCTGGTGTATTTGGCTGTGCAATATCTATAAATATTGCAGCCCATTCTCTGTAATTGTTTACTGATTGAGATCAATAAAATATATACAGGCTACCGTCCCTGTTTCTCAATCTACATTTGGTTTCAGAGCAGGTTGAAGGAGATTTGAGGATTGCATAAGAGGTTGAGGAGCATTGGAGAAGCTTTTGCAAGCAGAGGAGAGCCAGAGTTGCCTCCTGCAACTTCCCAGCCCCATCCCTTGCAATACCACAATCAAATTCTTCAAAACCGCCATTAAATCTATGTAAAACCGTGTATGGTCTTTGCAATTCAAGCACAAGGAGGATAGAATCCACCAAGGAAGAGATTGCAAGCTCAAAGGAGGGGAGAAAATTGATAGAAGTGTTATACACAGTCAAAACCACCTTCTTTCACGCAAAACCGCCTTCAAAAACCGCTGGTCGCTTTTCTCTTTGCTGGAAAATTCACTCAAAACCGGATTTCCAAAACCGTGGTTTTATGAAAAGGTATGGTTTTACAGTTTGGAAGTGTTTAATTATAAATTTCTCTTTACATATACTTGTTTAGCTTAGCCGCCCAAGTGGCTAGCATAACTTTTGTAAGACACTTCCCATAAAGAGAGGTCAAGGGGTCAAATCCCCCTCCCTCACCCACTACCAAATTTGGCGAAATTTTTGGCGGAACTGCTAAATTTAGCAGATTTTTTGAATTTAGTTATAACTAACTAAATTTAGCGGAGAAATCCCTAATTTAGGGTAAAAAAAAAAATTTCTCCCATTCGGCCTGGTTTTTCATTTTGGACATTTTTTGCAAAAGGAGACCCATCTAAAAATTGCATTTTCAGCTATTTTCTTGCAATTTTTAGCATTTTGGGTCGTGTTGGGCTCAGGAGGCCACCAGGACCCGCGAAACAGAAATTTTTGCCTGTCATTCAAATTGTACAATTTTTTGAATGTAAATTATATACTGCTGCATATTGTACTAATTTGCAGGTTGTCATAGTCAACTGCAAACTTTGTAACTGCTCAAAAAGTGGCAGAATTGTAATAAAAAATAATAAAAAATTGGTTCTGTAACACTCACGAGATCCTAGATCTCATTCGCAGCGTTCGGTATATACAGTGCCTCTGGGAAGCGCTTACGGGTAAAGCCGTCGCGACTACTACTGCACTTAACGCCTAATATAGCTGCAACAACGTCGTCTGGGCATCGACCCTATAAATCGACGGGGAGTAATAAGGTCACAGTGCACACACTATGAACCATCCCATCCGTCTGTGAACGATTGCAAGACATAAATCCGGACTGAGAAATTATCCGAGTATATAGCGAAGTTACGCGCGCGTATGAGGATATTTCTTTGAGCCGGTGTCAATAATCGCACAGACCCCATCAGTACTGTCTTGGTACCACGTATCGAATTCTTTCACGTACGTTAACGCCTCTTTCACGTACCGCCGGGTATATAGAAAGGGCGAGCTTCTTCCACGTACCGACGGGTATATCGGAAGGGCGCGTATATAGAAAGGTTCGGTATATCGGACTGACGGTATATAGATTGGGAGACCTTATACCTGGAGTGATAAGAGCCAAACCCTGTCAGTGATCTCTGCAAAATGGGCACCAATGCCCCCAAATTTTTTCTTCCGGATTCACAATTGCTCAGAGGAAGCAACTATGCTGCTTGGAAGACAAAAATCAAGACACAACTTGAGTTTGAAGAAATCTGGCCTGTTGTGACTGGTACTCTAACCAGATCACCAACTGATGCAACACAACAACGACAATTTGATAGAGCAGATCAGAAAGCAAAGCTCATCATCTTGTTTGGAGTATCCGACGATGTGCAAGTCCACATTCGAGATGCTACATCAGCAAAAGAAGCTTGGGATAAGCTGAGCACAATATATGAGGCCAAGAACAAGAATGTCATACTCAATTTGCAGAGTCAGTTACATACATTGAAATTCAAACAGAATGAGAAAATTGAAGCCTTCCTAAGAAGAGTTGCAGAGTTGAGGGCTTCACTTCTAGCCCTAGGAGAAGAGGTCAAAGATGAGTCTCTCGTTCCCATTGTTCTGAGAGCTCTCCCTTCTTCTTACCGAATTTTTGTCACAACTCTAAACTTGTCAGATACGACAATTAGTTTTGACAAGTTAGTAAACCTACTGCAACAAGAGGAAGCAATGCACAACAAGGATGATGAAGAGGAGCAGGCACTGTCTTCACATCAAAAATGGAAAGGAAAAGGTAAAGGAAAACCTAAATCCTATCAGAAGTCCCCACATCAGAATCAGTATCATGGGGACAATCAACAGAAGAAGCGATGTCCCATTTGCAAAAGAGGACATGACTTGCAAGAATGTTGGTTTAATACATATAAGAAAGGTTCATCAAGCAATGCTGGACCTCAACAACAACAAACTTACAAGGGACATTCAAACAATTATCACGGGCAGAAAAAGGGGAACTGGAAAAGAAGACCCCACCAGCAAGGTAATATTGCTGAGCAACAAGATCAGTCAGACAATGAAGACTTCTTGTTCACTGCTCGATCAAGTGAACCATCCACGTCATCTAGTGAAGTCTGGTATGTTGATTCGGGAGCCACTCGACACATGACCGGCCACAGAGACTGGTTTATTTCAATGAGGGACACGCCATCGAAAAATCATGTTTCGTTGGGAGATGATTCTTCATATACAGTACAGGGGATTGGAAACATTTCTCTACCCCTTGGTTCACGCAAATGCAAACTATCAGATGTTCTATATGTCCCTGGGTTGACAAAGAACCTTCTTTCGGTCAGTCAACTCCTAGATCACAACCTGAAAATTGACTTTGATAGTCAATCCGGCAAGAAAATGTGTTTGATTCGAGATAAATCCAGAGGCTCGAAAATAATTGCAAAAGCCTCAAATGTGGGAAGAATGTTTCAACTTGATTTCATTCACAAAAATGATCAAGCACTCGTGGCTAAAAACTCCACCTCAGCTCAGTTGTGGCATAGGAGATTTGGTCATGTAAGTTTCAAATATCTCGACACACTTCGCCGGTGCAATATGGTACATGGGCTACCATCTCTTCAGAAGGATACAGACAAGTGTCCTCACTGCTTAGCAGGGAAACAACACAGAGTTTCATTCCAAACAAGTACTTTTCGAGCTCATGGAAAACTTGACCTGGTTCATACCGATCTGTGCGGTCCAATGCAGCCAAGTCATTCAGGGTTCCAGTACTTCATGCTCTGTGTTGACGACTATTCACGAAAAATGTGGATTTTTTGTCTTCGCAAGAAAAGTGAAGCCTTTGAAACGTTCAAAAAGTTCAAAGTGGCAGTTGAGAAAGAAACTGGTCGTCACATCAGAACTCTCCGCTCAGATCGAGGGGGGGAATTCACCAGTGATGAGTTCAGAGACTATCTACAAACTCACGGGATTCGTCGACAAATGCCTCCTCCACACACACCGCAGCAAAATGGTGTTGTTGAGAGAAGAAATCGTACTATCATGGAAATGGTGCGATGCATGATCGATGATTCCGGACTTGCAAAGACATTTTGGGCAGAAGCAGCAAAAACAGCAGTGTATTTGTTAAACAGAGCGCCCACAACTGCTCTTGATGGAATTACACCACAAGAAGCATGGTCAAAAAGGAAACCATCCATTGCACACCTCAGAGTATTCGGGTGCAAAGCCAGCATGCACATACCCAAACAGAACAGAAAGAAATTGGACATGAAGTCACAAAATCTCATCTTCATTGGATACAGTGAAGAGACTCTTGGGTACAGACTGATGGATCCTAAGACCAGAAAAGTCTACACAAGCAGAGATGTTGAGTTTTTCGAGAATAAGGAAGTAGAGACTCCTCCTCCGGACTCGCAAGATGTAGATTTTTCACCAGTTGTAAAAACTGAAGCAAATGTTCCCTCAGAAGATGAAAGTGATGATGGGTATGATGGTGTTGATCAGATAGAACCACAACCCATGGGAACAGCTCAACGTATGCCTAAATGGTGTACAAGCACATTACGAGATGCAAGACTGGATGCTCCACCGGATACATCCACCCCTGGACCACGGACTCGCAGTAAAGCAAGAGAAGAAGTTAACTTTGCTTTGATGAGTAGAGTTATTGAAACAGACGAGCCATCTACAGTCCAGGAAGCCCTACAGTCAAAAGCTTGGAAAGATGCCATGGATTCTGAATATCAATCAGTGATGAAGAATAACACTTGGCAGCTTGTCGATCTTCCACCAGGGAAGAAACCCATTGGTTGCAGATGGATATTCAAAACTAAGTACAAAGCAGATGGGACAGTAGACAAGTGTAAAGCAAGACTTGTAGCAAAGGGGTACGCACAGAAAGAAGGCATTGACTATGAGGAGACATTTGCTCCCACAGCTAAGATCAAAACGATCAGGATGATCTTTGCTCTAGCTGCTCAGTTTGGATGGAAAGTTCACCAGATGGACGTAAAAAGTGCCTTCCTGAATGGAGATTTGCAAGAAGAAGTCTACATGACTCAACCTGAGGGATATGTAGTACCTGGTCAAGAAGAAAAGGTATGCAGACTCAGGAAATCTCTGTATGGCCTCAAACAAGCACCCCGGGCATGGTACATCAAGATTGATGAGCATCTCGTACAACATGGATTTGTCAGAAATCCATACGATCCCAATCTCTACCTCAAAAAGCAAGGGGGGGAGATGGTGATTGTTGTTGTTTATGTCGATGATCTAGTCATCACTGGCAGTTCAGTGAAGATGATTGATGAAACAAAGAAAGATCTTAAGCGATCATTCGACATGACAGATCTCGGGCTTATGCATTATTGTCTTGGACTGGAAGTATGGCAGAAAGAGAATCACATATTTGTTTCTCAGATGAAATATACCAAGACAACGCTCGAGAAGTTTAGGATGATGGATTGCACACCAATTGCTACACCTATGGAGAACAGATTACAGTTATCTCGTTCAGATCCATCTCCTGAGGTAAGTGCCACTCTCTATCGGCAGCTGATTGGGAGTCTCATTTACCTGACCTACACTAGACCAGATATCAGCTTTGCAGTGAGCTATCTATCCAGGTTCATGCAGGAACCCAAAGTTTGTCATTGGAAAGCAGCAAAGCGCATCTTGAGATATCTCAAAGGATCAGTGGATCTTGGTCTAGAATACAAGAAGAACGAAAACTTCTTCTTGACTGGATATTCGGATTCAGATCATGCAGGTAACATTGATGATAGAAAATCCACTTCTGGATTTGTATTCTTTATGGGATCTGGACCAATATCATGGGGAAGTAAGAAACAACACTTTGTTTCTCGCTCTTCCACAGAAGCCGAGTATCGTTCTGCAGGAGAAGCTGTCTGTGAAGCGATTTGGCTACGTCGCATACTGGAAGGACTTGGAATACCACAGGACAAACCGACCACCATGTATGTTGACAACGAAGGTGTTCTCAAACTTGTTCGCAATCCAGTTTTTCACGAGAGAACAAAGCACATTGAAGTTCAGGTTCATTTCATACACGAACATGTATTGAAGCACAACATCCAGCTTCAATTTTGTCCAACAGCTGAACAACGAGCAGATATTTTCACAAAGTCACTTGCACGTGACAAGTTCGAGTTGTTCAGAGCATTTCTCTCCTCATCTCTTCAGACAATGCACAATTAAGGGGGGGAATGTTAGGATAAATTATATTATCCTATTATTAATTATGCATAGTTAGATTATTTAATTAATTTTATTAATTAAATAATAAATATACTGTTATATGGTTAATCAACCATATTTGTCTGTATTGCACATTGTTATATTGTTTTAAACAATATATTTGTCTTTTTCTAATTCCTGCTTCCCGGATGTTATTGGAAGCTTATTCATTTTGGCATTTGGTTGCACCTGTGCAACTCATTCTCCTGTGTGTATTTGGCTATGCAATATCTATAAATATTGCAGCCCATTCTCTGTAATTGTTTACTGATTGAGATCAATAAAATATATACAGGCTACCGTCCCTGTTTCTCAATCTACATTTTGTACCACCTATTGGATATGTGAAACTTAGTTCCTTATATTTTTCACATACTAGGGTACCAATTCTACAAGCCAGACCACCTGTAAGCACCCCAGTCCCTCTCTAGGCACTTGAGTCTAGCTAGGTAGTCTAGATCTATCCTTTTTTGGACCTCTACACAGTCGTTCCTTCTTTTTGTTTCCTCCAATCACTTATGGGACACATTCCAACGAGATCTTCTAATGAGATAAGTCACTTCCTCACTCTTTCTTACATATTACTATTTATACTTTCATTAGATTAGTTGTTTGGGTCATGTTGGTGAGAAATTTTTTCAGGTGGACGAACTTGTGGATTTCTTGCCAATGCTCTAGGAATCTAAGTCCCTCTACTTAATAGGTGTAACTTCCATATATGCATGCACGAGTAAATGTGTATTTTTCTGGTGGCCTTGTGGTCAGGGATCCAATAGGGGCACTCCATTGGCTGTATGAAAAAAATATAAATATCTTTCTAGGGGATATTTTTTCCAAAGAGTGGGAAAGGGGAGTGAGAAAATACGTAAGAGAACTAATGTTGTAGGTAGAAAATTAGATTCCTACATACACTAGTTAGAAATTTCATAGCATAACAAGACCAATTAGAATTTAAAGAACACAAAGTATCAGTAAACCCATTAGTCAAAAAAGGCTTGAAACTCCTTCTTCTTGTATTGATACTCAAGCAGAAATTATACATAGTTTAAGAATGGAAGACATTGAGAATAGGGGAGAAGTGGCTAACTCTTTTCACTCACAAGGGAACAAAATATATATCATAAACTTACAAGAATACAACTAGCTAGAAGAATTTCAAAATTAGAAGAACCCTTTGGAATGAAGAGTTCATTACAATTTATAGCAATTTGAATTGACCTTTCACCTCCCTCACACGAATCTTCATTTCCATATTCCACTCGTAACCTTTCATTTTCCATGATTTAAGAATTTCTCTTATAATTTTAAGAATATACGTTTTATAATTAACATGGGTAACTTAAGTGAATAGGACAAAATATAATGATCATGTATAACAAAGAATTAGAATGGAGAGATAAAGTAGAGAGAGAAAGAGGGAGAGA
This sequence comes from Taxus chinensis, assembly GCA_019776745.2. NCBI lineage: Eukaryota > Viridiplantae > Streptophyta > Pinopsida > Cupressales > Taxaceae > Taxus > Taxus chinensis. The sequence continues at coordinate 400,349,681 of CM034152.1, read as the reverse complement.
GGGAAGGGATGGAGGGGCAAAAAACTCATTGTGATGAATTTATTTGAATTCCTTGATGCAATCATGAACTTTGAGTGAAGATTTATTCCATTGGTGATCTTATATAATGATGAATATTGCTCCCTTGAATAACTTTGAATCATTTTCCTGATCTATTGATGACCGCAAAACTCTATAATGCATGGACATCCTGAACCATATAATGAGTGTCTAGAAACACTGTTATGATATTTACCACTGCAAACTTGAGATGAATACATATGATTCCCATGATGACCACCCTTAAAACATGGTTGATGAGCCCTTTGAATCATTGAAATCGTTTTGACCAATTCACTTTGGATCACTCAGTTCCTTAAGTGATGAAGATGAATTCAGATGATGTGCCTTGCGATTCCTTGCTTTGCTTCTGTAAATTATTGCACTCAAGATGTTACTACTAGGACCTCCATGAAGTTATCATTCCTCCTTTTCAAATCATGAAACCATCTCATTATCCAAAAGGGAGTCCAAAAACCAGTAAGGTGAGTGAAAACAAAGTCATATACAAATTTCCACTCTGAAATGAAAAATTTCTATTTTTAGAATATGAGCTTGTGCTCTGCTATTCTGAGACATATCACTTGTCTTGTTCCAGTTTCACCTTTTGAATAATGTACCATATTCCAACCTCCTTTATTCCTAAGATATTTCTATTTTTAGCACATTTCTATTTTTAGGAGGTTGTTATTTGGGGACTTGCTATTTTGGGAAGAAGTCGTTTTCTGTCTTACTTTTCATTTTAACCCTTTTCATATTGTCCTGAGTGAAAAAAATTGCAATTTAATGGGACTCATCATTTATAGAATAAGAGGAAATATAACATATGTTATTTTTAGTAAGTGGTGAAAAATACATCTGTTTGTGACGGGAACAATGTTTTTGGATTCGAATCTTTGTCACAAACTTTTGCTCCAATTTTCATCATGATTCACTTTCCAAAAAGCTCAGAAATGAAAAATTAAAATTTTTGTCTTGTAATTACTTTGGGTATGGAGCTACCAGTGCAAAATAAAAATAAAAATTCATTCCTTCATATCTTGAGTAATTGGAAACTTTGTCATACAAAAACTAGTTTAAGAGAAACTAGATTTTTTGGAGAACTTTCCATCTGAATTTGGGATGATTTTGCCCACTGGATCTTTAGGAATTTGAAAATTTATTCAGAGAGGGAATAATGCTGATAAAAAACACAACCCTCCATATCCATTAAAAATAGGGACTTCATGATGTGAAAACTAGTTCACGTGAAACTGGATTTTTCATTGATCATTTCCTCCAATTTTCATGCGATTTTGCCCATTGGAACCCTAAAAAGTTGAGAGGTATCTCACTGATTTTTTCCACTTTTATGTCATCGTGACCATTAATGGAGCTTTAAATTTTTAGTTCTAGTTTTTTCTCCATTCGTGAAAAAATAAATTCCATTGCAATATATTTTTGCTGTTGGTGCTTCACGTGAAATTTTACTTCAATCCAACAACTTGTTTGATAGCATATTGAACTTTGTTCTTCATGGAGGTGGAAGTTAAATTTATTTGATATGAGCATTAATTGCTGAAAATTGGAGGTTTGAATATGAATTTTTAATGGCCTTCTAGAGAGAAGAACTCAGCAACAAACGGTTTGTCAATCCATGCACTGGTTTATAAGATATCTTCAAATCTTCATTTTATGGCAATGAGGATTTCCATTGTTCTTCTTCTCTATTCTTCGTTTCTTCCTCTTATCTTAATGAATTATTCTTCTGAGACTTTTTTTATCACTATGGGGTATAGGATTTTATTTCTGTGGTGAATCTGGTTTGAGATTTGGTTATGGTGGAGTGGTGGACTGGTGTTTTGTACAACTTTCTTCTGGTAATGGAGAAGCAGTTAGAAGCAACAAAAAACACCAAATAGTTAGATTTTTTTTTTCAAATTTTGGACTTGGTGATGAGGCCATAAATTGGCCATAAATTATCATTATTTTGTCCTTCCAAGTTACCTTTGAAAGTGGATTTAAATGTAATATAGGAACTTATTGTTTGCTTAAGATAGATTATAGGATATATATCTTGTTAATTATTTAGAAATATTTGTTTATCTATCTTGTTGACTAATCCTATTGATTATTTGGGAAAATATGCAAAGTCTTGTGTATGCAGGACATAAAAGAAAGATAATGCTAGTATTAAGAAAAGTATAATTGATCATGAAAAATACATTTAAAATCAAATATTATTTAATATTAAGATTCCTCTCAAAAAATTATGCAAGTTAAAAAAAAGAATCATCTCAATCCGAGGTCGCATGCAAAAGTTATAGCTGTTTTAAGTTAGTTACGTAACTCATAGAGTTAGCTCCAAAACTTGCAGGTTTAGTTCCGGAACTCGTAGGTTTAGTTCCAGAACTCGAAGATTTATTTCCAAAACTTGTATCAATTAAATGATAGTTAGTTCCAGAACTTTCAATTCTTGGAAAAATCAGATTTAGTTTCGGAACTTACAGCTTTAGTTCCGGAACTTGCATAAAAGGAATGCCGGCTTTAGTTCCGAAACTTGCATCAACATAATGATAGTTTTTGAGGGATTGTGAAAACTCAGAGATTCCAATGGGAAATATGAGAGAATTTTTTTTCATAGAAATGTGTTTAACAAAATCCTCATTCATATTTTCTACAGGTTTTACCAATGAAGAGATATATAACTTTTAGTGAGCTGTAGTCCGAGGAAAAAGCGTATCAAACAAGCGTCAAAAGTTCCACAATCAAAAACAACAAAGTCAAATAGAAAATCTCGGAAAGGTATTTGGTCATAATCATATTTTGAGGAAAATACTCCTTCCAATAATGTATAGGAATAAAATGATTATGATTCTTGTTACCAAAAAGAAAGGAGAAGATTTGGGAGAAAATCTTCGTAAAATAAGATAAGACTTTGACTCCAATAATATACCTCTCTCCATATTTTGTAGAGATGAAGATCTTAGTTGTTAGGATTGGAATAAAGATAAGATCAGATTGTATTTCCTAAAATAAAGAGTTAGTTGGATGCATGAATTATAAATGCAACCTTCCACACTTAGATATGTAATTCTTTTCCCCAAGTAATCAAGATTTGTTCTTTCTTTCCAATCTTTGGAAGTAAAGTTGTTTTGCAAGTTCTGAATTAAAAGTATGAATTAAATCCTCTTCCAAGGAATGAGCTGGCCACTCATTCCAAGGAAGATGGATCAATGTGTTAATGTTTATTTCTTTATTTCTGTAGTTTTTCCTTTTATTGTAAATTTATATTTTTTTATGTTATGTAATTTCTTTTGTGAACTTGCAGGTGTCTTTTTCTCTTTCCTTTATTTTGAATTCAGTAATTTCAATTTATGCAAGTGTGTTTTATTCCTGCAAGTGTGATTTCAATTTATGCAAGTGTGTTTTATTCCTGCAAGTTTGATTTCATTTATGTAAGTGTGTTTCAATTTCTGTAAGTGTGCATTAAATTTCCGCATGTGTGCTTTTAATTTATGCAAGTTTGGATTGTGTTTAAGGGAGCTTCTTTCCAAGATCTTCTTCTCTTAATGCATACAGCCTTCGAACACGAACCTGGATTGAAATTATTAATGGTAAGGATTGACGATCCTCATCACTTAGAGTTGGGTGCATTTTTTTCCCTTTATGTCCCTGATCTCAAAGACATGAAGGACATCAAATTACATGGTGAGAAAGAGGATGATACGTGTCGTCGATCCGATGATAGGGAATTTGAGCTCTAAAAATTCACTTGGGGGCTGAACTGTCAAATCTAAAGGTCACATGAGGGTCCTTGAGGTCACATGGGGGATGGGTGAATTTTTCCAAGGTTTATGTACCTCACATCAGGGACGTTGGGGACATAAAATCCTGCCAAGATCCTGGTGCTGACACGTGACCTCCCAAAAATTGACTAACTCCCAAACTGTCTCCAAGAGGGTAACTTGGAATGATGATAACTTGAGCTCCCGGTGTAATTTATTGGTGAAATTTTATATGATCCTGGCTGGAAATGGAATTTGAATCTAATGGTGAGGGTATAATGTCTTTATTAATCCATAATATCCATGAAAAAATGGAATTTTAATTTTGTACTCTACTTATGCCTGAGAAAAACTTCCTACAAACCCTATGCGCCAAGGTGTTGTGAAAAATATGATTTCATCATCTTGTAAGGCTCGGAAATATATTTCTGTTGATGTTCTGTTTTACTCCTAACTCCATCTAGAGCTTCCAAAATCTTATTCTAAAGATCAACAAATTATTTTGGCCTATGCACTGCCTAGGCCTGTGAATCCTCAACTTTGATGAAACTGCCCCAAATGATCCAAATATTCCCTAAACCTTCCAAAATCACCTTCATGGTGTTCTTAGGCATTTTAATTACTTCCACGTCCATTTTTTATTTTTTGATCTACTCCATGGGGTTGCTCCTGTCCTTGGAAGGCCAGTGATATCCCTTCCCATGACTACTCGAAATTTGCATTTTCAATGAACTCCTTAAATCACCTAGGGGGCTGATTTGAATTTCCTAAATCACCTAGAGGGATGAGATAACATTGTCTGGGGGGTTAGTGGACTGATTGTGTGGACTTGGTGTGCTTGGGAATGGTAGAACATGAAAATTTTGGCACTGGGGTATAGTTGTCGTGCTTGGAAATTGTTACTTTCCCTATCCACATTTACACGACAACATGTCATTTTCCATAGTCGTTTACTACATTTGTTTAATGTATTTACATGACATTCTAGATTAGAGTAACTATAGGATATTTCCACATTTTATTTAATCATTTTGGTGATCTTGACTTGTGAATTTTTCTTCCTTTCATTTTTTGCCAATTACCCATAGCGGTCATTTTGGGTCTCTTCAATATTATGAGTTCCCTTCATTCACCCATTGTATTTCTAAGTTTATGGCTAATAAAATTACATTTATGGATGAAACCATTTAGATAATTCTAACCATGTTCCTCTCCATGAAATTGAAGCATTTGATAGTGAGAAGTTATACGATGAAGACACCAACGTTGACCAAGAACAACTTAATGCTATTACTGATTTTGGGAAAGATTTACACAAAAAACCTACTCATCTTTCTCATATCTTACATGATTTAATTTCCGCTAAAAAAACTCGTGATGCTTCTACTTCTGGCATGGGTTCTTGAGCTCCCATGGTGTTCACTCCACCCATTTATGTTTTTTCCCTATTATTATAGCTACTGCTCCCACCACCCACCCTAGCACTTCTAGTATGTAGCTTGGATCTTCCTTGAACACTACTGATTTAACATCTTTATATCAGGATTTGCAAAATGAAATTCACCAGCTCTAATTTTCTATTTCTTTAGGAACACCATATTTATATTCTACTTCGTTTCTACATACCCCTTTTGCACCAGTTATCTCCACTTATTCATCTCCACATAACTTCATCTATCCCAAATTTCCCATTTTTAAAGGCCATGGTGACCCACATGAACATCTCCGAGATTCCCACATAGTATTTCTTGACTATGCAGATGATCACACTATACTCGCTAAGCTTTTTCCTTATAGCTTACAAGACTACGTGTGTTGCTTCTATGAATTACCTGTCCATTCAGTAGTCTCTTTAATGCATCTGGTTGACACCTTTCTCACAAATTTCTCTATCAACTTTGGATCTAAGCTCTCCTATGCTCAACTTGCACAACTCAAGAAAGGGTCCAACAAATAATTACCTGATTATGTCTTGCGATACATTTTTTTTTTAGCTAAGATGAATAATGTACTTTTGGATTCTGATCTTTAAGACTTATTTATTCAGTGTCTATTCTCACCTCTTCAATACAGTGTTGTCTTTGAGACCTCTCCATCATTTGATCAAATTATTCAAACTCTCAAGCTTCGTGAGTCAAAAGTCTTGGCAATAGGAAAATTTAAATATTAGGAGAAAACATCATCATCAACATGTTTTCAGAATAATTCAACCATTAAGCCTTCTGCAACTAAACCTATGGATGGAAAAACCACTGTAAATGCAGTCTCTAATCCAAGGGAGCTTTGACCATGACCATACAAATGTAATTTTACTATAATTAGTACACCGCCAAGCATTTTGCTACCACAACTCATTGATAGTAATCTTATTACCCTATCATATCCTTTACAACTCTATCCATCTTGACCCAAAGGGCATCATTTTGATGATAATTCTTATTGTGATTATCATCAATGCATAAGACATTCCATTGATCATTTTTCCTGGTGAAGACATCTCATTCAAGATTTTCTTGACAATTGTTAGACTGAGCTTCAAGAATCTACAACCTATATACCTATTAATGAAAATAAAAAACCTGAAATATTTAATAACCCGTTACCAAATCAAAATACAAAAACAACTGATTCCTTTGCTAATTAACACATAGTACCTCATCTTTCATTAGGAGCTCTTGATTTCTTCGTTGCATACACTAACACTTCGCCACCTGTCATTTATTTTTCTACCCATGATTATCATACAAAATTTTCATCTAATCATTTGCATATCAATGCATCTATTGGTTCGACCTCCATTAACAAAAATAAGGCTGACCCATCATGACATGTTAATGCATGCTCTATTTTAATTATCAAGGATATCGGTTATCCTCCATCACAAATTGAGTTTCGTTTCAACAATCCCTTTGGTGTTGTCAAACTACATTTTATAGCCAACCCTCTTACAATACTTGTGCCTTTTCTCGTTGGAGACACAGTTGTTGGTTGTAACATGATTCTCAGTCTCAATTGAATTCATCCCTCTTAATCTATTATTTCTATGAAACATTTTTGACTCAAATTTATTCATAAAAATAAGGTTATTTCTATCAATGATGTCCCTCCATCTACTCCATGGTCATCATCTTCTCGCATAATGGCAAAAAAAGCACCTACTTCATCTAGCACATCACACTCTATGTTACTGAAACCACAATCTATGCCTATTTCACCTACTCGCACATTACCTACACAACCTCACCACTCTGTTTGTCCTACATAGAGGTATATGCCCATTCTTAGGATAGTTACTACATCTCGAATAAGATCACCACCTTGTTTTATCCCACAAAGGTTTTCATCACCTTCAAACTTAGCCTCACATAGATCTCCATCATTGACACATTTTACTCTGCCATGAGTTTCATCATATGTTCATCCCTCTCACACACATAAACTGCATTTACCGATACAATGTTTTTCTATTATACCACCACTATTAGCCCGTATTCATATGCTTTCTTCATAAAATACATCAGATGAAGTGCCCTCTTCATTCAATATCATTAGATAGTTCATTCCTATGTACACACTTAGGGGGTATAACATATAAAACATCCCCCCCACTCACGTTAGCCTCTACACATGTCTCATCTTTTCATTTTCATATGTCATCATAGGCATGCTCACCCTACATTTTAGCATCATCATTACTCGATGAAACACTCTTGTTATTTGGTTAATACTTTATTTTCAAGGGAGTACTTCACATGAACCCCACACACTACACAATAATTACTACACACTTCGTCTATTCACTCATCGTGCATCATATGTCACAAACTATATAGTTCATTTACATTTTTTTTAAATGTACACATCCACCCGTAATGCATCATACTATTCCTCATCACACATGTGTCACACTTGCATCTAGCATTACATACTTCTCATTATGCACATCACATAGCACAACTTTCACAATATTATTCTATCTATGCCTTTTTGCATTACATCCTATACATTGCATATCACACATCCTACACACCATATGGTCATCTATTATTATCACACATACCAGATTTGTTCACCTTTTTAGTCTAAGTAGCATCAGAGATATGGCATGAAGCTTGAAGAAAAATAGATCATGATGTGTTTCATTTTGTATCCGAGGATGTGATCTAAGTGGCACTCAGATTTGTGGAGAGATGGGTAGCACTCAAATAGGACTTGATCTTGTCCTAACTATTTTAGGTTGTGCCTATCAACCAAGGTAAGAGAAACTATTTTGTAACCCTCAGATGGTGAAGGAGATGAAGATCTCCCTCAATTTGTGTGAATAGTATGGAAAGGTCCTTGGGAAAATATGATCAACACTCCAAATCTGACTTTCACAAGTTGCCACTCCCAGATTATGGAGATATTTTCAAAGCAAGGAAAGGGTTACTGAAGAAATTATATGATCCTAATTTTATTTGTGCATTTTTGTAGATGGATTAGATTATTTTTTTGACACAAAATGTAATACAGGGGTAGTATGGGGTAGGATTAGTCATTCTGAATGAAATTTTTGTGGGATATTTTAGACATTATCCATTGTGGAGGCACATTTTTCATTCTCTAAGCATGCAGACCCCTTTCATTTCATTATTTCATCATTATCCCTTTCAAATTTTTACTTTGCAACTTTGGATTTGATCTTTCACGTGTTTTCTCGAGCTTGGGGCAAAAATTATTTTAAAAACACCTCAAATCTACAAATTAGTCCTTAAAACCAATTGCATTGGTCCTTGCGGGCACAAATGACACAAATTTGCCAAAAATTTGATCAAAATTGATGCAAAATTCGCATCTCCAAGCTTCCTGGAGTAAAAATGGTGGCCAAATTGAAGAATGTATAGTTATCATTGATTTGCCTTTATCCCTTCAATTTGAGCCCTCCACATGTTAAAATGTGATTGGGAATGAATTTGGGATCACTTTTTGACCTTTTAACATTTTTGGAAAAATGGAAAAAATTGAATTTTTTCTCTACCCCTCTACCCTTGAAATTTGGAGCTGACACGTGGCATGGGTCCCATTGAAATTGTGCTTCAATTCTGCACATTTCCACCCTTTTTTGGAATTTGGATTTTTTTCAATTTTTTCCCCATGGGCCAACACCTCCGCCTTTGTCCTTGACACGTGTCCACCTCTCTATCGCTGAGAATCCGCGGGCTTATTTCAAGTTTTAACCCTTTTTTTTGCTAAAGGAAAATTTTCTCATTTTTCCCTATGGGCCCACACCTCCTATTTCTTCCCTGCCACGTGTCTCCTTCTGATTTTTCGTGGAGCCACGCCTCAAATTTTCATTCTAAGTCTTTTTGTAAAAAGGAAAAAAAAAATCCCCTTTTCCTTCGCCGACCCGCCAACCCGCTCTGCCCACCACGTGTCTCCCTGTGGTTCGTTTGGTGGACCCACGCTTCAAACTTCCATTTTTTAACTCCTTTTGCAAAGAGGGAACAATTTCACTTTTTCCCCCGCTGGCCCACTGACCCGCACTCTCCTCTACGCCCACTGCGTGTCCACCCCTTGCTCCATTATAGACCTGCGGCCCTTTCCTCACCCTTTTTCCCTTTCACCAAAAAGACCAAACTTGCCTAAGTCCTCCACCAGCCTCTCATCCCACCTTTTCATGAGAAAGTGACATGTGTCCTCCTGCAGAGTTGTGGGGGCAATTTTGAATTTTTTCCAAAACACCAAAAACTTAAGTTTTCAAAGAAACCCGTTGATCCTTGTCCAACCAGAAGTGGCCACGTATGAGGTGAGGCTTGAGCTTAAATTTGATGGGCAAAGGACACCCGTACGACCGTAAAAAAACATAGAATTTTCCCGCAACCTCCAAAATCAATTTTTTCTTCGTGGATGAAGGACTTTTTGATCAAAAGGCAAATAGAAGGTATTTTAAAGCAATTTTTGACCATGGGGATAGATTTTTGAGTGAAAATAAGCACAAAATGAGCAATCACGAGCTCCAAAGGCTGGGAAAATTAGAAAAAATGACAGAGGCCCATGGATTTGGAAATTTAGGGCACAAAATAAGGCACACATGTATTTTTCTTTCAAAATGGGGCAAAATAATAAGTTTGTAAGATTTTCAAAGCATCCAATCTGGAGAACAAAGTTTTTAGACCACCAAATTCAAAGAAAAACATTTTAGAGCACGCAGAATAAAGGGGAATGATGGCAAATAGAACAGAGGATCAAAATGGGAACCAACAAAATGGACTTTATCATACTTACACATTCATCTTTCACCCTTCTATCATGCAACATTTTTAGGTTATTGTCATACGTTTTAGGCTATATGGTCACCCATTCCACCATTTGTAGTGGTATACACTTTAGGCTACATCACCACTTCCTTGTATTCATCATGTAGTGGTATAAAATTTAGCCTATATCACCACTCCCTTTTATTCATCTACTAGTGGTATACACTTTAGGCTAAATCACCACTCCCTACTATTCATCATATAGTGATATACGCTTAGGGATAAATCATCACTCATATATTAATTTTTTTGTGATATATGTTTTGGCTATAGGGTTCATGCACATCTCTTCTACATGTCACATATCACCATCACTACACATAAATACTCATCACAACGTGCTAGACACAACACACATTATTCGAAATTTATTGATGACACACTCTCGTTTATGGTTCATTATTGACTGCTGGGGGGAAAACTAAATGAATGTAACTTTATACACTTTCATTCAATATAGGGGGATGTGGCTCCTACTACTCCGTTTTGCATTCCATTCCATCCATCTACAACATACTGTATACTATGGTTGTTCTTACTCTTTCTTACTTTTTCTTGTTTGTGGTTACTTTATTACACATGCTAATTAGATTACTTATATGTCACTTATCTATTTAATCCACAGATGCACATTCATGTCTTTTTCTAGTTGTGATCATAGATACAGGTCTCTCACATGAAACTTGAATGCTTTCCTTCTACCATTCCTACACTGGTCACTGGGGGCATCCACATTCATCTCTTCCAGGTGCTATTGTTTCATTTTATACGTAGCACTTTACATTACTTAACTACACACACTTTTGACATACTATTTATCTTTCTTATCTATTTAATCCACAAATGCACATTCATGTCTTTTTCTAGTTGTGATCATAGATACAGGTCTCTCACATGAAACTTGAATGCTTTCCTTCTACCATTCCTACACTGGTCACTGGGGGCATCCACATTCATCTCTTCCAGGTGCTATTGTTTCATTTTATACTTAGCACTTTACATTACTTAACTACACACACTTTTGAGATACTATTTATCTTTCTAACATGCTAATGAGTGCTTCATGTGTAACATTGGTTATGTAAGGATATTTTCTTCCATACTTGTTTGTTCTATTGTTTGTTATTATTTGTTCTATTTTGCGGGCATTGCCCTATGTTTGGTCTGCACACTTGTTTTTTTGTGTGGCCATGTTGGCCTTACATGTCTTGCAACATCACGAGTGATGTCATATGTTTGCAACCCGCTTGGTGTGGGTTATTTTTCTTCTTGCGTGCTTACATTACTTTGCTTGGTATCTTTTACATTGTTTGCGTAGCCTACAGAATTTCTTTTACACGCATTATTTTTCATATTAACACTTTTTTTGGCTAGCCATCCTTGTTTATACGTGTCTTGGTTTCTAGCAAGCACATTCACTTCCCTTACATGGCACAATTTTAGATTTCATGTAGTTGGTCCTATTTTGGGGACACATTATCCTATCGGCAACGTTACATGCACCCCTAAAGAGGGGGGACATCATTTGGGGTTTTTCTACACACTAAAAAAATACTATACACCAGTTTGGTTCAATTATATATAACGAGTGGGTTTAGACCAGTCTACGAACCCCATGCATAGTGGATTTTATAGGACATGGTTTTCTTTAGCATTCTATGAAGCAGTTATAGGCTTGGAGGTTATAGTGGGTGTACCTCCCTACACTACTTTGGCTAGTGGCGTTGGATCACCAAAAAAAAAAGACATACAAATATCTCTTCCACACAAATTTAGGGAATCTGTTACAGGAAGGATACAAATTTATCTTTTTCCCTACACTTCTTTGGCTAGGGTGGTGTGAGATCACCCAAAAAACTTGTTGTACAAGATATGCTTCTACACTCTCTTTCTTGGCATGGATCTGGTGCACATGTTCCATTTACACTTTTCATTTTCATTTTTTACATTTACATACTTTAATATGTGTATTTCACATTGTGTTTTTACACATACATACATACATATTTGACTACTTGATCATTTTCTCCTTGCAAGTCTAGACGTATGAGAAACAAACAGTCAAATGGGGGAAATAATAACAATAGTGTCAACAACAACACTTCACAACAAAACACACTATACTAACCATACATGTGCATCACACACATCAAAAACTACAAACATGTTTCCACCCTAGGTTCACTCTCATCACCTATTTTGCGCATTTTAATCTATAGCTTCCACGATCCATCATCTTTTTGTCATTCCACACTTTTTCTAGTCCTTTGGCATGTTCTCTACTATAATCCTCATGGACACAAGGAAAACATCTCTATCTACATTATGTTACCAAGATTTCGACTCACCAACATAAAGTGAGGGAAAATGTAGATAAAAAATCATGCACTTTAGACATTATTTAGTGTCAATCTCATACTACTATTTAGAAGGTTTTTGAGTGAAGAGAGTACTAATTAACACCCATTTTTTGGCCATCTTCTCTTATTTTATTTCTTCATTCTCTACCTTTTACACCTACATGCTTAGTAAAATTTCATCTCTTTGCATCATTTTAGCCTCGACTGGGGAACCTAGGATAGTACTGGGGTGCCTATGGCTGCCCTAGCCCCACTAAGGGTGCCCTAATCCCTTTTTCTCTTTCCTGCCACATTTTGGGCTCTTTATATCCGTTTTATATCTTTATCTTTTTGGTCGTTAGCCATTTTGGGGTTAATTATGAAATTAGATTAAGAGAACCCTATAAATATAAATTTATGAGACCATAATGAGGGACCGAGCACTAGTTACTACTATCATTCACCTAGAGTTGCATATATTTGGAGATCAATTGCATCCATTACCTCCATCAAAAGGATAAGGAAGGTTCATCTATATCAAATAAGAATAGGGGGAGGAATTATATTCTATTGCATGCACACATTCTATTAGATTTTATACATCTAGTTATTGTTTGCTTCTTCACAAAGTGAGACTGACATAAGAGCACCTAGGGAACATTATGCACACACTCACTAGAACTACATTTGGGCCCCAAATGTAGTGTAACACTCATTTAATAATCTCACTATTGTGGAAGCTAAGGTCAGTTTAACCCATTCATTTTCATTCTTATTTTTTTTAGGGTTTTGATACTTCTTGTGGTTTCTTGTAGGTATTTTTGCCATCTTGGAGTACCAAAAAATCCAGAGCAGTACAAAAAATATGATGCGACACATATTGAGGGTTTCTGACCACCTTTGAGACATGTGAAACTTAGTTCTGGATATTTATTACAAACCAAGGCACCCATTCTATAGACCAGAGTGCTTATAGGTGCCCCAATCCCTCTCTAGGAAATCCACTCTAGCTAGATAGTCTAAATCTATCCTTTTCAAGACCTCTATACAGTCGTTCCTGCTTTCTATTTCCTCTAATCACTTTTGCGACATAGTCCAGTGAGATCCTGTAATTAGTTGAGTAACTTCCTCGCTCTTTCTTTCATATTAGGGTTTCTACTTTCATTAGATTAGTTATTTGCATCATTTTACATATTCATTTACTGCATTTATTTATTTTATTTACATGACATTCTAGATTAGATTAACTATAGCATATTTCTACATTTTAGTTAATCAATATATAAAGTCTTCCAAACAAAAATTTAAAGTTCTCTTCTCTATCTATAATTTAGATTTAATTCAATAAATTTTTTGGTCTAAGATAAACAAGGAGAACTATTTTCTAGATGTATGTTAATGTGAGACTATCAGCAAGGAAAATTTTAAGGGTCCCTCTGAAAAAAACCTTAGAAAATATTTGGTGAATATGTGAAAATTATATTTCACACGAATGGCTAATATAGAGACATTACTATTAAATTCTATGACATGGTAGATTTTTTATATGCTATGGGTCAGTAACATAGTTAATGCTATCGACCAATAACATATAGTATGCTATCGGCTAGTAGCATAGAAAATGCTACTAGTCGGCAACATATTTTATGCTACTGATGAACATCATATAGTTATGTTGTTGGCTGGTAGCATAAAATATGCTACTGGGTGGTAGCATTTTCTATGCTATCGGTCGACAACATACTATATGTTCTCGGTTGGTAGCATAAAAAATAAATATCGACTGACTATATTCAGGTGATTTTTTTTAATTCCTATTTCATGGGAATGGAAAATTGACCCCTAAAATTGACTTGCAATAAGAAAAATTAGGAAAACTAGTCCTAACTAGTACCCTAAAAATTCACCAATTACAAATTTCAAAAACCATAATATTCATGAATTAATGAATATTCACCACTAAATTTTTCCCTTATTATCACAGCCTCACAACATGTTTCAAGTTGATGATAAATTGGTCTCTCCATATCCTAGTCTCTATAAGAAGGTTAAAGGAGCTATGTTCATTACATCACCAAAATTAATCACAGATCTCTTAATATAATTTTTTTATATCCATACTTGTAGATATAAACCATTGTATCCTCTCATAGCTATTTTTCCATTACAAGAGATTTTCATATGTAAAAGAAATAACTAATGTCTCTATCATTTTCTCCAAGAGGGTGTATGAAAAATTCAACATGATTGATTTGAGATTCTAGATGAAGGATAATTTTGATTACATTACCAAGGCCAAGCATGTTGAGAAGAGAAAAATAATTATTCATAAAATCAAGAATAGAAATGTGGGATACTGTCTTAGTTAAATACATGATTGAATCATAAAATCCTATTTATTTAGGGATAACATTGTAATAATTTTGTAAAAACAAAAAGGTAAGGGAATACTTTAATGGATACTCTCTATTTTAGATCATTATATTTACTTTGGGTTCTATTTCAAGCTTGACTAAGCCTATATTTTTTAATTTATTTTTCCAGTTTAAGTTTAAATATACATCATAGTTTTAAACATTATAGGCCTCAACAAAATTATTTGATATAGGTATCCCTTGATTTACATTGGGAGAATATTATTTTCATTTGTAAGATACATGGAAAAAGGATCTTAGTATTTGCATAAATTAACATTTAAAATTCAAACGGGTCCTGTATAACTAGGTTGTGATCCTCCATTAGGACTTCCTAGAAGCATACCAATAAAAAATTGTTATTGATCCTCTAAAAGTCTCTAGATAAAGTTATTTACCTCTCTATAGGTTTGGACAGTATGTCCTATAAATTGATATAAATTGTAGTATAAATTGGAATTGGAATCCCTAGGCTTTTGGTTTTGATTTTTTGGTTGGTTAATAAACTTGTTTTTATTCTTAAATTAGTTGGTATATGTGTAATTATGTGACCCTTGATTAGAGTTCTATTTTTTAGTGGTGGGGGTGATTAAATTCAATTTCATAAATGTAAGGAAAAAATTAGGATTCTTTCAATTTCTCACATTATTTTTTTATTGGTATTTGAATTGTCATTGTTAATGATGGTTGGTTTCTTGGCTTGATCTGTGATGTAAATTTTGGCGACTCTATGATTGCACTTCAAGACCATAGGTACTTGATTATTATTTTGATAAATTTTATTACCTTGTTTATGAGTTATTAATATCTCATTTGACCCATATCCCTTGCATCCACTATTAATTACCACTTGGTCAATTCTTAAAGGACCTTCTAAAAATTATTTGTAAGTACAGAATGGAAATATTTACATGTCTTCCTTAGTTTCACGGTTATGTAAATGAAGGAAAACATCAAAAATATGATTTTGATCCATGTTGGGGGAAATTTCCAAAAAATAATAACTTAATTTCATTTTCATATAAAATAGGAAGTTGTTTCATTTTTCGCTTGTTTGATATACACGAATTATCTGGTTCCTATTCATAACAACTTATTCATGTCAAATTCCTTGAAAAATTTAGTTACGAGTTGATTAAATGAATTTATGGAGGCCTTAAGTATTTTAAATACCAATCTACTGGGATCCCTTCCATTTTTTTGGAAATATCTTGGCCACAACTCTATCACAAGGAAGTATTTCCCTAACCGTATTAACATACACCTTAATGTGGTTATTGGAATCCCCCTCCCCTTTGAAGTTAGGAAGTTATAGAAATGGTTGAGGAAATGTGACACTCCTAAATATATATAAAAGTGAATCTTTAAGATACTCTAGATAAGTACCCATTGCATAAAATTTTACCATGGACATTTCAGGATAAGAAGGTAGAAGGGGAGGCATTTTAAATATACTTTTTTATAGAGTACCAAGAGTGTGTGGTGATTTTTTATGATTATGGGGGTTAACCAAGAAATTTATAACCATCTTATTTTGTAGATTTGGAATATACATATACATATAAGGAGGAATGGTGGTTGAAAATCTATTCATAGGGATATGGTTATGAACATTAGTGGCCATATTATAAGGAATTGTGTACTCAGTAGTGTTGTATAAGGATCATTGAACATGATGCGTATATATGGAATGAGATCCCATGCGTTATGTTTTTTTTCCTTGTGAGAAGGTCTTTGGTGTTTGGATGTGTCAAATAGTTGGGTTGCTTATATTGTGGTGTTTATTGAATGTAATGGACATGAATGTGGTTTTGACTATATGTGGCATATCACATACCCTAACCAACTAGTTGAGTAGGTTAAGAGGATCAAGAAGTATCAAATTCTTGAATACATATAACTAAGTCGGATATGGGATCATTGGTGAGAATTATAATATTTTCCTAGGAGCATGGTTGACATTGTGCTTTATAGGGAGGAATCATACCCTTTTATGAATTTCTCAAGATCTATGTTTTTTTATATGCATGTGATTACAGTCAAGTTGCATCAGTGTGACATTGGAATTTAAAGGGAAGTGGTATAATCTTGCATCCTTTCTAATGATTTGTCTATAACATGAAGTGGTCATCACAATGGTCAACATTGGAAAAGGGTTCACATAATAGCATTTGTAGACTAATTATTGGTCTAGACATGAATTTTAGGGTAGAAATTTTTCCACCAATAAAATTCATGTTTTTAATTGGACTAACCATCTTTAAACTAATATGTTGGCCAATATCTTCTATACATACACTCGATGAGGTTACTATAATATAGTTAGAAGAGTTATGTAGTCACACATTTTTGTAGATGGTTATTTGTGTAGCCAGAGAGGGGTGTTTTTGGTATTTTATGTGAAATTAATAATCCTCAATATTCAAAATGAGCCTATAGAATTATTGGCCCAACATAGTCAAGGGTTCTATAAAAATCTACATAATAATGGGTGACGACGGAGGTGGAATGAAATTAAATGAGAAGAAAATAGTCCTTCACATTAGGTTGACTATGATTTATACATAAGAAAAATTACACGATCAACTTTCACACTCCTTCCCAATGAAAGTTTGGATATATAATTATTGAGATAATGTAGATAACGGATCCTTTCCAATAGATTTTTTATTGTGTAACTTTCTCATCTAAGGAAATAAAATTACTACTTATGTACACGTAAGATATGTTACGAAAAAGGATAATGGATAGATTTCTTGATCTTTGTTGGTGATATGGAATTATATATTACCATGCTACATTATCCTCATAAAATGTTTATTTCTCTAAATATGTTATTATTCAAAGAGTATCATATAATAAGTAAAATGAAATATGACATGTGAACTATTGGTTTGTAAACTAATTTGAGTGCTCTTTATAAAACCAAAATTGTTTACGGATAGTGAGGATTTTGTGTAATGCTTTTAAATGGTTGATGATTAATTGGGGTGAAGGAGTAGATAAAAATACTAACACATGTAGTCCAAAGTCTATGTCTCCATGAACTCGGTCAATATTAGGTGGATTGATGACTGGCTCAAAGATTATTCTATGAGGTTGGTTTGGAATAGGAATGATCATGTCTAGAATGTAATTTTTCATATTAAAATTAAGTCTCTCTTTCCCCACTTCCAATATCTCCATAAGAAAATTTACAAGAGGTGATGATTATTCAAGTAAAATTAATCGAAATAACATAAGAGAGGAAATATTTATGTAATATTTTTTAATTTAATGTGGATACAAATAAGATTATACAAATATAGGAATAGTTTTTTAGATAAGGTAAATAAAGTTTGGTTTTGAAAGTACAAAAAAACCATCTACAAAATATAAGCCAAGTAGAAAAATACCAAAAAAGAGAGAGAAAAGGGTGCCAAGTCAAATAGGATTGACTGAAAGGAAACCATAGAATGAAGCCATACCAAACAAGGGCCTACATATTAGTACAATATATATTTTTCACATTAATACAAAAACATAATCCATAGCTAAGATAGTAGAAAATATCAGCACAAAATACTACCAGAAGGATAGCTAAAGGTTCACCTTCATTTTTCTTTTCTGGGAGAAACTCTGCTCTGAGTCCTGGTACTCGGGAAAATTTATTTAGAGACCACATCTATAATGATTGCCATTTTTGAATTATTCTTTTTATTTTCTTTTACCTTAGTGTCCTTGTATTTTTCATCTTCTGAGATACTCAACACAAGCCTCATATTCACCTTACCCCCCTCTTCTCTGTTTTTGGAAACCTTGATCTTATAGGATGAAGATCATATGTTCTTATGTTACAATTTCAACATTGATTCCTCGAATACTTTTATTTTGTACCTTAATTTTGTGATGACATTATTTGACTTCTTGGACTATAATTTTGTTATCAACTAGGATGGTATCCACCATGGATTCTGCCCTTAGCAATCTAGCTTCCTAGTCAACAAAGGCACGATATATATCTTTATTGGAAGAGAATTCACCCCTTTACTTAACACGATATTTAAAATTTTAAAGAAAATACATGATAGGATTCGTACTGTTCTACCCACCACCTTTTTAAAAATGTTTCATAGATATGGCTAGGGTTTTGTTGTCAGATTATGTTTCACTAGGGGTCAGGGATTGATTAGGGATTAAGGGTTTTCCATTTTGAAATAGTAATAAAATCATACCTTAATATAGGGGCACATCCACCTTATAATTTTTGAAATAAGAGATAAAAGCATTTAGAGATCTCAATAGAAAATTGGGAAATATCATGGCTTGATTTCTTCTCAGATAGTTTATAATTGAGAGGTGATAGGAGAATATTTTCTTGTAATTTCCTTATAAGGTAATGTCTTTCATTACCACCATACAAACATCTTCCGAATGCTATAGAAGATAACTTAAGGTAATGTCATTGTCACACATCAAAATTCTCTCACTAGGGCCCAAAAAGGTGTTGATTTCATGCTTGCACCTAGTTTTATCCTTGAAGAGTTTGAGTGCCTTCGAGCATAAACCAGTGAAATCACTAATGGCTTCCTCTGTGATATAAATCTAAACTCCCCTCAAATTCAAAATCCCTTCCACTAACATATTTTGGAAATCAATTGATATTTGAGGGTCATTACCTTTGAGATGCTAGATATAATTTGAAAACAAATATAGGAATATAAATGATAAATATTTTTAGAGATATTTAAAAATTATTTTTAGACACTTAAATTTGGAAATTTAATCTTTAACATTACTATTTTTGACATTGCACTCTTGCTAAGATAAACACAACCTTTCCCTTCCCAGTTAGCACATTTTTATGTCTCTTGTCTAGATTTTTTATCCTTATACTATAGACACCAATTTTTGGTATCCCTTGTCCCTCATTCTATGTTTTCTCCCATTCATCTTAATTTCTTACATGCATACCTCTCTTCCCATTCAAATTCCCCTTTCCCTCCCAAATTAAATTTTTCCCTTTAATTATCATTCTCCACCTTACTCCCATTCTAATCATGTCCTCAATTTATCTTCCCTAAGCATCCTTAATTAATCCTAAATCCTCACCTAATTCATTCATCCTCCCTGAATTCCCCTATTTTTCCTCCATAGGGATTCATTTAATAATCTACCTTCCCTTTTCATTTATTCAATTTTTTCTACCTCTCACCACCCTTTTATCTCCCTTAGGCAACCCTAGCTCATATTTACCTCCTGAAACCATAATCCAACTTCATAAGGGGTATTTTTCTCAAGATAATAAATATTCCACCACCAAAATGGATGGATCTCCATAGTAATTGGTGACCCATCCGGGTTATCTTCAAACCTATAAATATGCCCCTACCCCTCCTTCAGGGATGCAATTTTAGAGACTTTGAAATTTCTTTTGATCTTTCCTTCATTTCTTTCTTTTCTTTTAAGTTTTTGTCACCATCTTAGAGCCACTTTGGAGATCTTATGCTTCACCCTTAGATATTTAAATTCCTCTCCTTCTCTTACATGTTTGGATTCACTATTTCCATTCCATCACTTTTCCTTATCAACTTTTTTCATGTCCATCAGTCATCCTGGAGCCCTTTCTCTACATTTTCTTATCCTCATTTCCATATATAGATCGTCATTTTCACCTATAATTTTCCATAAAACCCTAGATCAATCCCAGCCTTCATTAACCCTATCTAGTTGCCATCGACCTAGTTCTCATTTGTTTCACTTTCTTCCATTCATTGTTTTAGCCATCTGCTTTATGAACCCATGGCCTTCCATATCCTCCAATCTTGCCATTTTTCACACATGTAGCTTCATATATAAAATTCATCACATACAGTAGATTCCAATAAACACCATTCTTCGTCGAACTTGTCAAGAAGCTATCATCTTTCATTAATTTTCTTACATCCTTTCTATTCTCATTAGATCAGATCTTCTCATAATAGTTTGACATCATCCCCAACTCAGATAAACCCCAGATAAGGATTCAAGAAGTCTTTTAGGTATGCTTTACTACATTTCCTCCATACATTGCCCCATTTAAATCAATTTTGTGTTGTAGTCTCAGGTCGTTGTCGACCTAACGAGGTTTTATTTGGTTTACATTTACTTAGATCAAATATGCATTTTATTTTATCTGTCATATTTCAGATTTTTGTTTTATCTCAAATTATGTTGCATCATATCTGATCCATCATTAATTTATTTTATCTAAAATTAGGTTGAAATCCATCCTAGGAATTTTTCACTTCTCGAGACCGGAATTTTTAGGAAACCCACCATTTAATCTATTAATCCTTTCTTCATTGAGTTTCTCTTTATTGTGTAGGTAATAAAGCTCACCACGAGGAAGATACCTTTGTTTGTATTCATCATTATCCCACCCAAAGGTACCTTAAACCATATTATATTGGAGTTTATTATTTTATTTGTTACCATTTCACTAATCTGAAATAGGGATGAGAACATTCGATCAAAACATAGACTGATATTTCGTCAAGTTTTGACAATACTATGCATAAAATCCATATAAGAACATTAGTTGACAAGTTAAAAAATTCATATTGCATATTTTCCATCATTATGAAATGTCATACATATTGGATAATATGTCATATCTAGTCTATTCTGAATTGCACGGTCTTGCAATAACATGTTATTTAAATTTGTTTTTAATTTCATATTCTTTATTTTGTCTTTTCATTCCTCTAGTTTATATTTTCTTAGAAAATTCACCTAAAGAACTCTATATAAGAAATTAAACACTTTCTCATTTACTAATATGGAAATATCATGGCACTACATTGATAAATTGACTTTGTACACTTGCAAAAGGAACCACATGCTCTGTAATCTTACAAAAACACATCTAAATTCATTAGGGAAGAATCACTATAGGTATAAAGCTTGTTACCAGGTCAATGTATCGCCCCATCTCACCTACAAACACTCAAATATCCCTTATTTAAGTATTTTAGCAAGATCTAAACTCAACTCAAGAACTGTCAAAGAGGGTTTCCAAATATAGTTGCATTAATTTAGATATTACATGTTACATGGATAAAATGTGTGATTTGAGGCCTCTTTAGAGTAGTGAAAACATCAGTGGTACAGGAGGTTTCCCATAACCTAACTAAAATTTATTTATAGGGTCTCCCACCCATTGTTATAGTTTGAGACCTCATTTAGGATATTCAAATAACTTCACTAAATGATCACAAATTAGGGTTTAACATTGACAAACATTTAAGGAAGGAAATGATCTCAAGAAGTTACAGAACTTGAATCCATATAGGTCCAAGACCATAAAGAAGGGTCAAGACCATATGGTACAACCTTTTCAAAAATGTAAAGTTCCACACTAGGTCAATTTTAAGTCATAATTTGAAAAAAATACATCATCAGTCCTATATCTCATTATTCTAGTAGTTTGTACACCTAGAACTTCCCATAGCCATCATTAATTAACTAAGTACACTCATCTCCTTGTTTTTTCAATTTTATACCTTATTTAGTACATTATTCCCAAGTACTAATGTGCTATTTTGGTATTTTAAATCAATGTTGGAAGTTAATTAATCAGAAAACCTCTTGTAGTTAAGCCTTACATACTTTAGTATACTTATTTCACTAAATTAGATTTCACACAGTCTGACTATGGTGTAAACATTTTGGTGAATCCAACTCGTTACCCAATATTAGTGTCAACCCTAATTTTCCTTGGGTTTATTTTTCCTCATAAGTATATGTTGACGTTATTTCTTAGTTCTCACACATTATTTCAAATTTCATATGCTTTCTTCCTATGCTCTTCTAACATAGTAGTCAGTTTTCAAATGAACCCATTTAGTATATTAAAGTTTATCCTCTGATTTGTAAGAATCTTAGCCTCATGTATTCTTCCATATTACATATTTTTACTAATCCATCTATGTTTGGTCATGACAATGAGGTCCTATTACATGACATTGAAACTAATAGTGAGCATTATTATGATTATAACCATGATGATGATGTTGTTGTGGATCATGAACAAGTGGAACTTGTATAGCATTTTCATAAAAAACATCATTAGAATCCCCACAACTTTTAACCTATATAGAATGTACTTCTTGTTACTGAGTTTTCTCATGGTCACAAATCTAGAAAAGAATCCATTTTGTGGAAGTATCAACTCTCTTCTTCTTTCTTGACATCTATTATTCCTACATCTACATTACATGCCTCTTTGGGGAACCTATTATTTCAATACATAATGTTTTTATGCCTCTTTCTACAACCACTATTACTATTACACATCCTATATCCTCTCATAATGGCTCATACATTACAAGCTCAAAGTTTACAATTACAATAAGGTGCATCCAAATTTTTTCATGATTATATTCTCCTAATATGATTCACAACTCACTTGTGCCCAATTTGGTTTCTTTCTCTTTTACCATTCATTTTAAAATGTTAAAATCCTTATTTATGATGGAAAAGGAGATCTCGCCAAACATACTTTCTCCTTCCATCTAGCCCATTTTTTAGATAAGGTAAATTTTTTTGAGTTTTGAAGGGACCAAAAAACCCTATACAAAAAGAGAATCTGGGAAAAAGAACAACCCACAAAGCAAAACACAGGGGTCCAAGTCAAACCTACTTGATAAAGATGACACCTTAGAGAGAAGCATGACCCACATAAGGTGTACATAATTTTTTTTTTACAAAAAACATTATAAAACAAAATTTTCAAGATGTAACCGAAAAGACCCCTAGACAGAAGTGCAATCAAAGTTTCACAATTAGTTTTCTTTACTCAAGGAATCCCTACTTCGAGTCCTAGATCTAGGTCTGATATCCTTAGCTCCTCCTTGATCATATTTATAGGAAATGATAACCATTTAGATTTTTTTTTTGGTGGAGCATTATCTTCAGATTCAATGTGCTCTTCATCCTCATAACTATTGATCTCAAGTCACATATTTCTCTTGCCAGCAACAGGTTCATTCTTGGAAATTTGGTCATGGAAAATGGAGGTTTTTTGCTCCTGCACAACCATTTCAATGTTGATCCCACCAATTATCTTGTTTTTCACTTCAATTTTTCTTTGGAACTCCATAATTTCTTGGTCAATTTTCTTATTGACATGGAGAATTTTATGGGTAATGGTTTCCATCTTCAAAACCATGGATTCCCAATCCACCATACTCCTATGCCTATCCTTCCTGGAAGTGCTAGCTCCTAAATCATTATCACCATTTTTAAGGTTACAAAGAATTTTCACAACCATGCCATCACATTTATCTTGAAGCCCACCATTTTTGATGTGGCTTAGTCTATTGGCTAGGTTTTTTTCATTTAAATCCACGACCATTTGGGTAGGGGGTTAGGCTGAAACCATAGGCTTCCCTTTGTGTTATAGTAACAAAATTAACCATGGTGCAGTGGAGTGTCCACTCTCTCATTTTGAAAATCGGTGATTGAAGTAGTAAGGGATGTGGCCCATTTCGATTATTCCTCTCATGACATATTACTCACCAAGTTATTTCAGAGGATTCTTAAGGATTTTGCATTGCAATGGTTCTATGGTCTCGCCACACATTTTGTGTTCTCTTTTACCACTTTGGAAAATTTATTTCTTGGCATAATTCTCTATTAATATTGGGGAAAAAGTGTTTTTTGAAAAAATATCTAAATTATAACCATGATCTAATGAACCTATAAACACTTATGTCTTATGATACAAGACTATACTTACCAAAATGATAAATATATTAGTTGATACTGAATTACAAAATCTATTCACACAAAGATTATTTTCTCCTTTGCAATAATGGGTCCTATTTGAAAATTTTTGATACTTTGATTATATATTCCATACACTCAAATAACATGAAGCTAAGTGTCTAATACTTAATTAAATTTCAAGTCAAATTAATTAGGTTATAATTGCATTGATACAATAAATATTACAATATTTAAAGAACTCATATTTATACATTATATCATAGAAATCAACCATATGATCAAGCACATATTTTTTGAAGTATACACAATATGGAAAGAGGAAATTAATAAGTTTAGAACATATTTAGGATGTTTTGATGATTGATCTGGGAAATGTCATTGCTTGAGATCTAATATAGTCACTTTCTGGAGCTAAATAATTCTTGAGGCAAGATTGTTTAAAGAGGTTCGTACCAAACCATTTGATCCTGACCAAACCATAATTTTTTTGACCTTCATGTATCTATAGTGTAACTTTAGTGTCTCTCTATGTCATTGTTTACTCTTTGATATTTTCAAGTTCGCATGAAACCCTAGATGTTACACCTGAAACTTGAAAAATGAAACCTAAATATATTTTAAGAAAATCAAGAAATCATTAGCTCTAAAAATAAATATGAAAATTATTCTTTCGGACTAACCTCGGTGGACACCTATATTTTGAATCACCAAGTGTTGCCCTATATTCTAGACTCAATGTAGTTCTCTTAGTTCTCAAGGTGCATGTAACTATCCCTTGACATAGGTTAGCCATTATACCTCAACATTGATAACAAGATATGTTACTCTATCCCAATGAAAACCCATGTGAGTAGATGTAAAATTCATAATTATTACCTCTTATGTTATGTATGTAGTATGTATATGTAGTCCTTGATTTCTCATCTCAGTAAGTGGTAGATAGATAGATGATTTCTAGATAATAAATGTTTGGGTTAGAATTGTATATATGAGTTATTAATTTTAAATTAGGATCTTAGTGACGGGAAAGGATTACCCAAAATATATAAAATGAAAGATGAAAGAGTGATGAATCTCCCATGAAAAGACAAAGAATGAAAATAAAGGAGGAAAGACCATACATAATGGTTAAGACCATATGTACAGTCATGACCTTATTGTATGGTCTTAGACATGGCTTAAATAATAAAAAATAATAAAAGAATGGTGCGATAGATATTTTTAAGAATGTTATAAATTAACTCAAAGATTAAAAATAGTAACAAGTTAGGTTCAATAAAGTAACAAAGAGTAAATAAACAAAGGAATGATGCCACTAAAATCTTGTTTCATTGTTCAAAATTTGTGTACTGAAAAAACTAAAAAATGTATAATGTAATAATGATTTTGAGAATATTTTCATCTCTACATTTTCCCATTTATGATAGTGAATGAAATTTATTAGTCTAAAGTAAAAGAAATTCATACCTATGATAGCGTTGAAGCAAGAAGCATATAAGAGTGCTAAGAGAAAATAGATAATCATGGTGAACAACATGATTCATCAGCTAACTCATGTAGAGATAAGGGGGAATTATGTTGTATGAATCAAAAGGGGATATCATAGATATAGAGATAAGTGTTTGCAAACATGGAGATTAAAACTAGGTGGATTTTATAGATTTAGGGGTAATCAAATCCATAACAAAGTTCTTGATTTTTCAATAACAAAGTACTTGGGAGCTCCCAACACCAAAGGAAGAGTGTCATATTGTTACTTATATTTTCCCCAATAATTCTTCTTGATAATGGGACCCCACCTGCAAATGGATCTAAGTATATTTTTTTTCCAAAACCCCTATAAGGTGAAAGGGAATGACATCTCATTTCCCCAACATGCATTATATAGGTACATAATATGATATGGGTGTTTGTGTTGTATTTGAATATTGACCCTATATTCATAATGAATAAAGTGGAATTTAGTGCTTAGTATGTTTTGGTAATCATGAGTGACCACTTGGGTGTTTATATTACATTACTTTGGATAAGAAAAAATTACTTTACGAACTTTCTAAATTCATAAATAAAAAATGTGTGGGAGAGTATATTCTTGCATGACTAGTCTATTGTACTTGCTTAGTTATTTGTAGCTAAATGAGATAGAGGGGAATGACCTTCAATAGTCATCCCCATTTATTTTCCCCCTTTTAGAAAAAGGGAGAGTGTAAAACATGATTTATTGAGGCGAAAGTGAATAGAACAAGAAAGATTACATGTTTTGGAAGAAATCTATCATTGTTTTTACATATATTGGATTCCATTTTGTCTATACTAGATTCTGTTATTACTAATATTGGATTCCATTAGTAACAATATTGGATTCCAATATCATCATTATTAGACTCATTTGAGTTCCAATTTTAGTATTATTGGATTCCAATTTCGCTATTATTGGAATCCAATTTCAATATTAATAGAATCCAATATTGTTATTATTGGATTCCAATTTTTCCATTTTTTACATTTTCATGTTGGGAGAAAGTAAGGCTAGCAGTCACTACTTATTAAAGACACGAGCCCATTGGATTAATAAAAATAAAAATTAAGAATAACTTCATGTAAAATCTTCAATGTAAGGTGAGAAGTTGCTAACTATTATAAGTCACATGTTTCACCATTTTCTTTACATTTTCGAAGTGATGAAATAGATAAGGGTAAAGGCCAAGGATGAATACCTATTAAATGCTAGTTGGTTGATGGTTGTTACGTGCGTTCTGACTTCTTGATCCACATGATCTATTGTGAGAGCTTTCTTTTTGCTAGGAGGAATTACCTGTAATAGAAAACAAGACCACAAAAAGATAGTTAAATGATATATGACAATGGACTGCCTATCGTATGCTAGTTTTGGGAAGTGTGATACTTCCTAGATGGCTCTAAATCCGCTGTTTAAAATAATTTAATGCCAGAAATAAATAAAAGTCCTACTATAGATTGATATGATTTAGGTTTCTCCTTCAAGTATAATAAGAAAATATTGATCATAACATGTTAGGGCTATGGTCATGGATCAGAAAGGTGAGGTGGTCTATCAAGGTGTTAGGACTGAGTCAAAGTGTGATTCTAGGTTGTGTAGGTCAACTGGTAGAGATGATTGTTGGGTCTGTTCTTGGTCAAGGTATAACAACACAGAGACCAATGTCAGCTCGGGTATAACCGATGTCAGTTTAGGTAGAACCGACGAAAGTTGTGGATAACCGGTGTCGGTATGGTCGAGGTAAAATAAACTAAAATAGATCAAATGGAAAGGGCTGATTTGAGGTCAAATGAGGTTTGGGAAAGTGGATGAGTAAGGTTTGTGGAGATCACAGGTACGCTCAAAAATGGATACATCAGGTCAGAATAGGTGATTTGGTGGTGTGGGTGAAGGGAAGTGTTTGAATTACATAGGCTAAGTAAGCAATGGAGGAATGAAGCATGCAAACTATAAACTAATGACAGGAATAGAAAAAATTTAACTATGCTGAAATAAACAATGTTGGTTAGAGACCATACTTACTGTGATGCAGGTTTTGATGGCTGAAGTGGAGGATGGTTGTTGATTGGAGAATAATAGTGTATGGATATCGTAGCAGTGGCTTCCTAGAATGATTTTGTGAATGTACAATGGCTTCCAAAATATGATCCAGGTGATGGCTTCTGGATGTCTGGATGCATGTAAAAGGATGCTCGTTTCTACGTTGCATGCGGCTCTCTTCTCCTCCTCTTGCTCTCAGAATGTGCTAACCCAAAAACAAGGTTACTAAGGTGAATGAATGATAATCGACAATTGTTTCGGGGTTGATTAGCATCTGGTTTAGGGGTGACATGCGTGTCAGTTAAGGTGAGGATTCCCTAGGTTTACTAAAATGGGCAGATCTTTTCTGATTTCTTTTGGCCCAAGTTAGTTCCTTGCTCTCACGGATTAGAATGGAAAGCCGTTCCCTTCTAATGAGCGTAGGAATGTGGTTAGAGTAGATTTTAGGGATTGATTTTAGGGTTAGACCAAATCTTAGCTCATTAAGGCAGGTGAGACTTAATTATTGTTGGTTATGGAAACATGCCAAGAATAGGTTTAGGGTGAGGTGGTTAGATTAGGTGTCTAGGTGAGGTGGCTGGGTGAGGTGGTAGGGTAAACATTAGGGTAATTAGATATTAAATATTAGTGAGGATGAGTATTACTTAAATTAAATTAATATTAATGTGGGGTGAAAGGGGCCATGGTTAGGTGAATATGTTTACGTTGGTTATCTGACTAGAGATCAAGGGTAGTGTGACCTGATTTTGGTGTCTACATTTTTCCCCTTTTTGTTGCGTAGTTTGTATTAGTAAGCGACGTGGACAAAAATAAGATGTGGTTGCCCCATGTGTGAGGTGAAGGTGATCCCCCTCAAACTAAGGAATTGATGAGGTAGAAGACATAATCAGTGAGTGGTTTGATAAAAGGTGGATGTGATGTAGAAGAAGATGGAAAACGGGAGGTAACTGGGGTAAAGATGTCCAATTGGGTAATCAAGGTAATGGGCCAGGGTCAAAGGTAGTGACATTCAAACGCACGCACACATATAAAATGAGGCATGGTACCAGGTTGAAGAGCATGCAAACTCTACATTGTCCAAGGTCGATAGGTTTATCCAAACAAGGTTGAGGTGATTCTGGTATCCAAGGTATAGGATATGGTGTGGAAGCACATTACAGGTCAGGTGCAAGAATGTTTAGGTATGTTCCGAGTACACCAAAGGTTAGGTCAGGATAAACGGCACGACAATAGGCAAGGTAAGGTCATTAGGTCAAACAATAAGGGTAACAGTGTCGCAAGG
This sequence comes from Taxus chinensis, assembly GCA_019776745.2. NCBI lineage: Eukaryota > Viridiplantae > Streptophyta > Pinopsida > Cupressales > Taxaceae > Taxus > Taxus chinensis. The sequence goes on along the minus strand of CM034152.1, from coordinate 400,320,235 downwards.
TATAGCGAGCACATGAGGTCATAGGTCATTAACAATGTTTCGGGTCTAGGTAGTTAGGTCACGGCACAGGTAGGGCAACGTAAGGTTATTAGGTCAAACAATACAGGTAACAGTGTTGCAAGGTCTAACGAGCACATGAGGTCATAGTGTATTAACAATGTTTTAGGTCTAGGTAGCGAGGTCACGACACAGGTAAGGCCGAGGTACGGGTAAAAGAACAAGTCCCTAAATGCAATGGTTGGACAGGTATAGGTTAAGTGTTGGTCAAAAATGGAGGAAAGGGTATGCGACAAGAGTATGGTTAAGGTCAACCAGTGGAGGGGTCATATGCAACTGGTGATGGGAAAAATAGGTAAGACGATCACAAATTATTAGTGAAATGACAGATGACCGATGTCAGTTTGTGGTTTAACCGACCATTGGTTTGCTAGGGCACAAGCTAACCGATGTCAGTCAGGTCAGACATGGGTATATAAAAATAAAAAAGTGCATACAATACGGGATTCATTTGTATGTTTTGGCTTTTAGTGAAAATGACAGAGCACTGAACCTGAATTCGTGCCTTTGTCAGGAGGAAAGGATGAGGGATGATACTCCCACTGAGGTGGAGAGATCTGGTTGGTCAGAGGGGCTAGGTAGACAGGTCCACAAGATTGGGTAGAGTGAAGTGATTGGATAGAGAGGTTAGGAATATTTGTGTTGGTAATTTGGACATGGCCAGAGGCGGGAGAGGGTTTGGGTGGACCACCAGCACAATGGCCAGCCATGTGCCACCATGAAGGCGATATCGAGATGAGGTAAGATCTAATCCTATTCATTTTTGTTTGATATAAGAAGAAGGGAATGTGTAGGTTAGTTTGGGCATGGTAGAGAATTTGAAATGTGTAGGTTAAAATTTTGAGGAACGACGTTGGTGGTGACAAGGTCGATAGGTATGAGGAAATAGAGTTAGGGAGGGTCTTAGGTGAGGTTTGGGTAGGTTCATAGGGGAAATGGGAACAATAAGTAGGGTAAAGGAAATTAGGGTTTTAGTCTTTGGATGCGGGTAACATTGACTTACGTCGGTCAAGGTATGGCCTATGTTGAGTTCTATTATACCAATGTCGGACAAGGCTGAGGGGAACTGGTGCCAGTTATAATGGACCGGTGACGATCAAGAGTAATCAGTGTCGATTTGCAAATTTATTGGTAGAACGTGGGGTGGTTTGAAGTGTGTAATGGTCGAAGGTGGTCAAAAGTATGTCCATGTGATGCTTATAATTTTTAAGTATCTCATTACGACACTGATATATACCGTTTACTTGGTTTATGACCAACTGAGAATCACTGAAGATGTTGATTAATTTAACATCTAAGGCATAAGTAACCTGGAGACCCAATATGAGTGCTTCGTATTCAGTAATATTATTTGTACAACCAAAATCGAGTTTGAAAGACAAATGAATAGGTTCACCATTAAGTGGAATGAGGATAACACCAGCCCCACCTCCACGCTGACACTTGAATCCATCAAATAAGAGTGTCATTTGATAAGTAGGTTCATCCAGGGAAAGGGTAGCAATAGACTCATCTGGAAAGTCAAAGTTAGAGGGTTGATTCCCAGAATTAGGTGTGTTAGAAAATTGGTCAACAATAGCTTGACCCTTGATGGACTTTTAATGAATGAATTCAAGGTCGAGGTTGGCCAGAAGCATAAGCCAATGTACAACACATTGATTCTGATAAGGTTTGGCATACATATAGTGTAATGGGTTAGTATTAGTAATGACGAAAGTTTTTTGGTTGAGTAGGTAATGGCAGAGTTTGGTGGTGATGAAAACTAAGGCTAGGAATTTTTTTTGGCGTGGGTATATCTAGTTTCATAGTTAAGAAGGGGTATGAATTATGTAATAAACCATTTTCTCTCGGTGTTGGTCATCGCGATGAGTGATCATGACACCTAGAGAATGGTCAGTGGCAGAAATATATAGGTAGAAGGGCTGGTCATCCTTAGGAGGAATGAGCACTGGTGGTTGAAGTAGGTATTGTTTCAAGGCTTTGAAGGATTTATGGAATTCATCATCCCATTTGAATGAAACATTTTTCTTGAGAAGATGATGGAATGGTTGACATCAGTTGGAAAGTTGTGAGATAAAATGACGAATTGATTACAACTTTCCTTATAGGCTGTGAAGTTGATGGAGATTAGTGGGTAGCGGCATTTCAAGAATAGCCTAAACTTTAGCAAGATTGAATTCTATGCCACATAAAGAAATGATGAAACCTAGGATTTTTCTGGAAAGTACCGCAAAGATGCACTTTTTTGGTTGAAGACAAACACAATACTTGATGAGGTGGTCAAAGATGACTTTAAGAATAGGCAGGTGTTCGGTTTGATGCTTGGATTTGGCAAGAAGATCATCTACATAATCCTCCAATATGCGATGTATGATGTCATGGAAGATGTAAGTCATGGCTTGCTGATATGTAGCACCAACATTTTTGAGGCCAAAAGGCATGACTCAATAGTAGAAAGTCCCCCAAGGGGTGATGAAGGAAGTCTTGTGTTGATCCTCTGGGGCTAGTAATATTTGATTGTAGCCTGAGAAATTGTCCAAGAGTGATAACATTTCATGGCCAGTGGTGAGATCAACTAGTTGGTCAAAACCTGGTAGGGGGAAATCGTCTTTGGGACATGCGAGGTTGAGGTCACGAAAATCCATACAAATGTGGAGTCCCCCTGTTGCTTTCATGACAGGAGTGATGTTAAAAATCCATTAGGGATAATCAATGGGTAGAATGAGGAATCCAAGGGAAGGAGCCGAAGCTCTTCTTTAACCAGAAGAGCAATGCGAGGATGCATTTTTTGTAGCTTTTATTTGATGGGTTTGGCATCAGGAATGATTACAATATTGTGAACCATGATTTTTGGGTCAATACTGAGCATATTGGCATAGGACTAGGAAAATGCATTGCTATGGTCCCCAAGGAAAGAGGTGAAGGACTTCCTGTTCAGTAGCGTCTAAGGATTGGCCGATCTTTAGAATGTGTGGGTCATCCTGAGTATTAATGTTGATTTTGATGGTCGATTCATTCAACATGGTCTGTGTCTCAGAGGGTAACGATCGATGAATATAAGAGTCTTCTGCACCAAGGTAGGTGAGGATGGACTCATCATCCTGACATTGAATGACATTAATTGAAGGCGTATCATCATCAATCATGTTAGGATACAGGAATGGGAGAGAAGAGGGAGCCTCACCATCGCATTGATAGGTCAGCGGTCCCAGGGAAATGGTGTTTACGAAAAAAAAAACTTAGGAGGTATAGATTCAGGATCTATGGACTCCGTGGGTGAAGATGGTAATGTGGGTGAATGAGAGGGGGAAGATTTCTCATCCTGGATAAGGTCGATGTAAACCTTCTTGGTGGGTGGAGTGTCTAAACCAATGCCACTACGGTCATTGTGCTTACGAGAGGTACAGGAGATGACAGTGTGGGGGCATTGTTCATAAAAACCGAAGCCAAATCCTTTCCACATGCACCAGTGGAGGAAAGTGTGAGTGAAATAGTGGTTAGTGAGGGAGTGTAAGTCGGATGAAAATGGCTGGGTTTGGGATGGAGGTTTGAATTTATAGGTAGCCATATAAAATCCCCCATACGTTAGGTTGGTGCGAAGGTGGGGAGGGCCATAATGGAAAATGTCACCAATGCAAATGTCATAACTGCCGTGTTGACTTAGATTCTTGTACTCTTGTGGGGTGAGGAAGGTATTGATATTGTATAGGTGGTATTCCCCTAGAGTGAGGCATTGAAAAACACCTTCTAAGGGATCAATAGTTGGTCTGTGGGTAGCAGGTATGGATGGTTCGCTAGATGAAGGGGTGCTAGCGGTATAGGCTACAGTTGTAGTGGGGATAGCAAGGTTAGATGCAACAGAAGTAGTAGAATTTTTCATGGATGGGCTTGTGGGTGAAGGTGAATTAGTTATGGTGGTGGATGCCTTGATCGGTATAAGCACATCATTGGGTCGATATAGAATGTTACAGGTATTGAAAGGTGAGGGGTCAGTAGGGATGGTGTAATTATGTCTCTCATGTTCAAATTTTAGGCATCAATGTAATGTCGAAGGAACAGAACCCATAGCATGGATCCAAGGTCGGACAAGCAGCAAGTTATACTAGAACTCCCCTTCTAAGACATAGAAAATTTCTAGGATGGTGTGGGGACCTACACGGACATGAAGAACAATAATACCTAGGGTAGAGGTCATGACATCATTGAATGAACACAACATAATAGGGTTACCTTGCATGTAATCGACAGGTATTTACATAGTCCAGGTGATCAGAAAAGTGTGAGAATGGTACTAACGTAGGTGGGGTTGACATGGAAAAAGTCGTAATCCCCATAAAATGTGTTTGAGATACAAGGAAATGGTTAGCCTTGGACTCTATGGTTAAGAGAGTGGAAAGTAGATTAGTAGGATCCTAAAGGTCTGATGGTGAATGATCATCTATAGGTAGTGTTACTTCTATAGTATCCTCCATGGGTAGATGAGAGGATGGGTCAGCCGAAGTGAACTCTCCTTGTGTTGGTGCAGGTGGTGGAACTGCATCTTCTATGAGTGGGAGAGGTGCAACTAAGAACTACTTAGAATTTTGAGGGGTCAAAGGTGGTGTGCTAAATATAGGCTCTTCCACGAGTGAAGGGGAATAAGAAGGGGGTTCCTCTATGGGTAGAGGAGTAGATGAAATAGATTTTGGTGCAGGTGGGGGAGAGTGGGCTAATATTTCATCTATAGAAGGAACATGAGGCAATTGGGAAGTAACTGGCGTGTCACTAAAAATAACGTGGACCTCGCAGACATTTCCATCATTATTTGAGGTATCACCAACTTGGTTAGAAGATGGGGCATGATTAGGGAATGGTTTCTTGAAGACATGCAAGTTTTAGTTAGCGGGTGCATTTTGGCTATCCAAGAGTAGATCTCCATTGTCCAACATTTCTTGGACAATATTCTTGAAGGTGATGCAGTTATTGTCACTATGACCTTTGACATGATGATAGTTACAAAAGTCATGTTCCTTATACAATGAGGGAATTGGTCGCTCAGGGTCAAAACCAGTATGTAGTTTTATAGGTGGGAGGGTAATGGCACAAACCTTCACAAGATTTTCCAATACAGAAGAATAACATTCTCCTATGGAAGTGTATTTTTGTTGTTCCTGTCTGAACTGGAAATCTTGGACATGAGAGAGATTAGAAGGGGGTTTGGTTGGGTCTGATTGATGAGGGGGAACAGATTTTAGAACTATAGAAATGGTAAACCCTTTGGGTTTTGAATAGTTGTTTTGGGGTTTCATAGAGAAGAAGCATCGTTTGATTTGAATGTGATGTTCTTATTACAAAGTTGAATCTTCTTTTCTTCGATAGCATGAATTTCCAATTTCCATGCCATAGTGAATGCCTTGTCAAAAGTATGGAAGGTATGCACTTGCAGGGTTGGTGAGATGTGTCTAGTGTAAGCTCGAGTAAACAAATCTATGAGTTTAGTTTGAGGTAGTTGAAATGTGAGTTGATTGATTAGGTTGCGCCAACGAGCGGCAAAGTCAACGATAGAATCATCGTCATACTGACGAGTTAAATAAAGATCAGTCATGGTAACCTTCTTGACAATATTAATCGAGAAGTGGTCTAAGAAGGCTTGGGATACTTAATTGAATGAGTATATGGAATGTCTTGGTAGTCCATTGTACCAGTCTAATGCAGGTCCAGTCACGGACATTGGGAAAGTCCTCAAAAGTAAAGTGTCATCATGGGCAAGTAGGTAACACCCATGTTTAAAGGACTTCAAATGTTGTTTTGGATCCTCTTTGTTATTGAAGCAGTTGAACTTTGGAATTTCCCAATGTATGGGGTATGCTCAAATAGGAATGGATGGGTGAATAGGCTCATTACAAATTTTGTCATAGGTGAGGGAATTGTGTGAGCTAGAAACCGATGCTTCCAGTGTCTACATCTTTTCCATCATCAACTTGATGAGGTCAGTGGTAGGTTGTGATGGGCAGACACCTCTTATGGTATAAGGGGGCAGATATTCAACCTGATAAGGAGGTTGAGAATAAGGAACCAACATAAGAGGTACATATCCAGAATGGGTGACAAACGAGATATGGGGTTGTTGATAGTAGGTGTATGTAGGTGGGATGGTCGTCGTGACTTTGGTAGTGATTGGGGGATAGTGTTTGTGGGATGGAGAGGACGAGACTTTGGAATGGAGTAGGGGTCACTGACACCACACGCGGTTTTGTTGTAATGGGTATTTGTGAGATAATGGGTGTGGATTGTGCTATATTTTGGGTTCTTGACGAGGGGACAATAGATACAATAGGCATGGGTGAAACTACAGATGCAGTGGTCATGGCGGGTATGGGGCCTAGCTGTGAAAATACTGGGGGTGAAGAAGGTGAGGGTAATGTCAAATTATTAGGGGCTGATGTAGTAGTAGGAATAAGGGTAAGAGATGGACACATACATGCCGTATATGAATTGACCTCAGGAGTCTCCAGTGGAAGAATGGGAAAGGTAGAATTGTAAGGCCATGAGATTCTGATCAAGGATTCATACAAAATATTCATCACCTGTAACAATGGTGGTAGGTAAGGTTAGATCTATGGGTGACAGGATGGAAGGCGGTGAGGACTAAGTGGGAGTGGTTGATGACTAGCATGGAATATGAGGGCATTAGTCTGGTTGCGAGTCAACACCATGTGAATAAGTGCTGACATGGTAAGACTATATTCTATAGATGACACAGAAAATAGTAGAAACAGAGAATAATGGGGTCCGAGAGGAAAATTTGGCCAATGTCTAGATTTTGAAAATAAACATAGGAAACTGACGATGGTCAGGTTGACTGGCGATGGTTGAGGGAAAAATGATGACGGTCAGGAAGACTAGTGATGGCTGGGGGAACACCGATGATAGATTTCTGTAACTGATACCGAGTCACTGTGGAAGAAACCAGTCTCAAGGAATGAAATAATGAATGTTGGATGTGTACCTGTAAAAATTGTGTATGATAGTAAGTATCGACATGGGAGAATTATGATGATGCCTTGAGGGCCAAAAACACAACAAAAATAGTGATGAAAGCTATTCTAGGTAAAGTAACTAGAAATCAAGAAGCCGACACCAGGTTATTGTTTAACCGATGACGGTCAGATGTGAACTAGCGATGGTCACTGGACCGACATCAGTGACTGTGAACATTAGAAAGGAATGAAGAAAATTTGTTTTTTGAATTAAATTAAGTGAAGAATCAAACTCAAAAACCTGAGAATGAAGAGATGGGACCTTGAGCACACTCAGATACAGTCAGAATACTCCAACTATGATGGTGGAGTGTGCAAGGAAGACAGAAAAATTGAGATTCATAGTCACACACCTCAAAATACAAGCCAGAGAAGAACATTAAGAAAAAGCATGATCCTAACAGTGATTTTCTTATGTTTGTTTAGCTTATGATATTTAGGACTAACTGTGTGAATTTAGAATAGAATTTTTGGTTAAGAAGGTGTCCTACAAAGAAGGATATCTAAAAGGAGAGGTTTCAGGTATGTTATGGCAAGGGTGGCAAGCCATCCTTTGAGATGATGAATCGATAGAGGAAATGATCTAGGGATTACCTAGCTAATCAGATCATGTGATCACTGAATAGATGTTCCTAGGTAAGATGTTATTTAAGAAAGATGTGTATATTTTTATTTTTTACAAGTTTCGTAAGACACAGAGAGAGAAAAATATGTGACTTTCTATGATTCTTTTTGTCAACCATCAGTTTGGCATGACTTCCATCATATAGGTTGCCTTCAATTTTAATGTGAGCTAATAATGCAACAAATCAGAATGCAATGCAAGTGTTTTAAACCCAAATCAAAATCTAATATTCAATGTAGCAAGAGATGAATAGGAAGAGGGATGCTCTTTCAATAATGCAATGCTAAAGAAAGGAAGACATGTTATTTTTAAAGCACCAAAAATACGATTATTTTTAGACAATAGAAAGAAGGAGAATGATTTCCAAAAGAGAAAATTAATTTGGAAGATTTTAGAAGGGAAACAAACACACAAATTTCACCTAGGAATGAAAAAATGCAAAAGAACCCCTGATGGGTCCCACTGGGCGTGCCAAAATGTTTCACCATTTTCTTTACATTTTCGAAGTGATGAAATAAATAAGGGTAAAGGCCAAGGAGGAATACCTATTAAATGTTTGATCGATTGATGGTTGTTGCTTGCGTTATAACTTCTTGATCCATAGCTAAATGTGAGAGCTTCCTTTTGGCTAGGAGGAACTACCTATAATGGAAAATAAGACCAAAAAAATATAGTTAAATGATATATGATAGTGGACTGCCTAACATATGCTAGTTTCGGGAAGTGTGATACTTCATAGATGGCTGTAAATTCACTGTTTAAAACAAGTTCATGTGATAAATTAAACAAATTCCTACTGTAGTTGATATGATTTAGGTATTTAATTAAAGTAAAATAAGTAGATCCAATCACAACAGGCTAGGCTATAGTTAGATCTGAGAGGTGAGGTGTATGTTAAGGTATTGGGACTGATCAAGGTTTTATTCTGGGTTATTTAGGTCAATTGGTAGGGTGATTGTTGGGTCTGTTCTTGGTCAAGGTGTAAAACACAGAGATCGACGTCGATTGAGTGTGACCGATGCTGGTTAAGGTAGAACCGATAGCGGTTGTGGATAACCAGATGTCAGTATGGTCGAGATAAAAGAAACTCAAATAAATTAAATGGCAGGGGTTATCTGAGGTTAAATAAAGTTTGGGAGAGTGAATGGGAAGGTATGTAGAGATCTTAGGTATGCTTAGAAGTATACAACAGGTGAGGATAGGTGATTTGGTGATATGGGTGAAAGGATATTTGAGTTCACGGGCAAGTGGGTGATGAAGCAATAAGCATGCAAAGAATAGATTAATAATAGGAGTAATAAAGATTACTAAATGAAATGAACCCTACTAGTTAGGGCCATACTTACTGTGTTAAGGATTTGATGGCTGAGTGGTGTAGGTGGTTGATCGGAGAATACGTGTATAGTACTGTAGTGGTGATTTCCTAGAGTGCTCCCGTGAATGTAATGGCTCTATGATTGATCCTGGTAATGGTTCTGGATGTCTCGATGTGTAGAAGGATGTTTGTTTCACTTACATGTAGCTCTTATCTCCTTTCTTGCTCTTAGAATGTGCCAACCCAAAAACAAGGTTGTTTAGCTGAATAAATGGTAACCGACAATGGTTCTGGGTTGACCGGTGTTGATTTAGGGTGACTGGAGTCATTTAAGGTGGGATTCCCTAGATTTACTAAAATTGGCAGATCTCACCTCTTTTAGCTCAAGTTTGTTCCTTGATCCGTGGATTTGTAACAGTACGTTACATTTTTTATGAGCGGGAAGGTGGTTAGGGAGATTTTAGGTATTGATTTTAGGGTTGGAAAAAATCTTAGCTCATTAAGGCGAGTAAGATCATGTCTTAGTTAGTTATGGAAACATGCCAGAGAATAGGTCTAGGATGAGGTGGCTAGATGAGGTGTCTAGGTGAGGTGGCTAGGTGAGTTGGTGGGGTAGAAATTAGGGTAATTAGATATTAAATATTGTGAGGATATATATATTATTTTAATTAAATTAATGGTGATGTGGGGTGGAAGGGGCCATGGTTAGATGAGTATGATTGAGCTAGTTATTTGACAAAGGACCAAGGGGAGTGTGACCCAATTTTGGTGTCTACATCATGAGCCAATGGTATTGGATGAAAGTGTTGGTAACTATTATAAGTCATGATCCTATTGTATTAAAAAAAAAGTGCAAAAGCCTTGATGTGAGCTTAGTGGGAGCTAACAATTATAAGTCATGATCCCGTAGTATTAAATTAAAAATAAAAACTAATAAGAAATCCCTGCAATAGCAAGTTTGAAGTGTGAACCACACACTTTCAAATGGTGAGCCTCATATTTTCAAATTTTTGATACTCACACTTTAAAAGTTACGAAAAATATGATACTCACACTTTGAAAGTTCAAGCACACATTTTCCAAACTACAAGCCTCACAAATAAAGCTTATTTACAATCCCCACACTCTCAAAGTGCGAGCCCCACACTCTGAAAGTGTGATCCACACACTCTAAAATTCTGAGTCTCACACGCTGAAAGATCAAGACTCGCACTTGGAAAGTGTGATCTTCGAACTTTGAAATTTCGATCCTCACACTTTCAAAGTGCAAGGCTAGGACTTTTAGAGTGCGAGGTTCTCACTTTCAATGTTTATTATGTGCATCCTTAAATTTGAGATTGGCCTTAAATGTTAGTGGTGCTATTTTGATTTCTGGTGGAACTTACAATAAATTTACGTTATCACCCCAAAAGATATCTTCTAACAAATCAAGTATTATTTTCTTAGATTGTACATGGCATTAAGCTCACTAGTGTTTATTATTATAAAATATATATCTTAGTAATCATTAAAAGCAAAAAACATAGTTGGGAGTTTATGTATATCAAAAATTCTATTACTATGAAAGCTAGTATAATTTATGCTTGTAAATTATTCCATTCTCTATATAAATGATGAGTCACTTTGTGAGAAAGAAAATGAAATAATCGTTTGACACAATGCAAGAAATTTTTTTGTGAGAAACAGAATCTTATTCCCTCGAAGATACATTGAACTAATATTTAATAGTTTACATCAATCAACAGACTCAATTGTGCCTCAATTGTATTCTTTATGAGTCAAGAAATGCCAACACCTTTTTCCCAATGTTGGTCCATGTGAATGAGCCACATTTGCATCACACCCCTTAATGTGGTATAGCGATTTTCTTCTTTTTTTCAAAATTCTTTTCTTTTAGTGCATTCTATTAGCCTTGTAAAAGTGTCAGGACCTTGTATCTTTGAGTAGCTGAACACATCGTCCTTCAAGTCAGCAACTCTAGAAAAGTAATTCTATAACAGTATACATCAAATTTCTCATTAAGCCTTGATGTTCTTTCATATTCTGGGTCAATGTAACAAATGGTACCCATAGCATAGGTAGAGGTGTGGTTTTTGGATGAGTGTAGTCATTTTTATTACCCTTAGAAAAAAAAATCTAATCCCATGCATGTCGGCCTATCACCCAGCAAGGACTGGGCGCTCACTAGAGGCACAAGCGGGTGCCAAGCCCCTCCTTTATGTGAGTCTTGTGATAATACGTCATCTTATGAAATATATTCAAGTGTAAAAGAATAGAAAATAACTGTGCATCATTCTAATAACCAAGGATGAGTTATCATATTAATACATCCATAAAAGAGAAATAACAAGCAACTTATAGAACCGATTCATAACACGAAGGAAATGCATTAGGATTAAGCTCATGAACATATATATACTTTATAACAAAACCTTCCATTAATATTAATGAGTTAAGTAACCAAATTACATTCCCTTAGGGCCATAATAGACCAACATAATAATGCAGAGCAAGGTCATGCATCATAAAATATATTACGTCCTTTACATTACAAGGATAAACATAGACCCATACATCAGAATATGCCATCACACCTATATTTCCTCTAATCCCAGGCAACATAATCCTCCATGATATTTCTATAGAGCTTCACCTCTCTTCCACCACCTCTGCTACTCTTCTATTTCTCTCCTTCTACTACCCGTGCATCTCTCTATATAGCTTTTTGCCTTCACCTCCATGCCTTTTGAGGTAACAAATAGATTGCCAAATGTCCAAGTGGTCCTCCAGTGCAACATGTTTCCTTTGATCTTATCTCTACACTTATTTTAATGATGTCTTTCTGGATCCTTCCATCGCATGCATGGAATATTCCTTCCATCACCATCAAGCTAACAAGTTGGCATCTTATCCAGTCTACATGCTAGATGGCTCACACTTTCCTTGTGTGCTTCCTGGAATGCCAAATATGGCTAAGTCCCAAAACCTATCTCACCTTGTGTGCACGATGTGTGTTCTGCAAAAATCTGCTAGAACCCTTCCCTATGCACCTTCAACCCGTGTGCCCTTCTTCAAATAGGTCTCGCACACCCATGTGCCTTCTCGTACTTAGCCAATATTCTAGGGCCCAACAATGAGGGAATGAACTTGGCAATGCCGAAGTCTGAAAAATGTGCCTCAAAAATATTATCCAAAAGAATGTTAGAAGTCTTCACATCCCTATGAACAATGTGTGGGTTACTGTCATAATGAAGATATGGCTATCCTTCTTCAGCACCATGAGAAATATGTATCCAAGTATTCTAGTCTATCTTAATCTTCTTTGATGATCCTATACAAAAATAAAAAATTAATAAAACGCTTGTTAGATTTTCTAACAATCCATTATAATATGAACGTTAGAGATTGATTGGTTGCTTCTATTTAAAAATATGAATAAACAATGTACACATCAATTTTTCATCATAACATAACCATTTTACTCACCATGTAAGATGTCCCATAGACTCTCATTTACCCTGTAATCATAAAACAAAAGGTTTCCAAGTGGAGATAATGAATATCGATGCTAACTATCAATATTATGATGTTTGATGCTTCCAGCTATTTCCACATCATTTTCAAATACAAGCAATATTTGTGGGTAGCGAATGTACATTCTCTTTATAGAAATTGGCCTATAATTCTTTAGATCGCAATTATAAATAGTGTTTCTAGCACCATAGCCAATTACATATTTCTCATTTAGATTTTTTGTGATTTTCATTACGTTGTCGTACATGTAAAGAGCCATGTTAATGTGTAGTTTGACCAACCTTGGAGAACCTAAATATAAAAAATAGATGTGTCAATAAAGAAATTGTAATAATATATTGCTTTCTAATTTGTTGTTTGATAATCTATACAATATGAAATCATGCCTAGTCATATTAGTTTTAACACCTTGCTCCATTTTATTTGCAAAGAATTTTTTAAATTCATTTCGATGATTTGAATGGTACATAATTATAATAGTATTACTAAACCCAAAGAGATGTAAACAATTTCTGGTTTTGAGATGGATGTTGTTCATTGCAATTGACCAAAATTTTGTTACACAACATCATACATATCCAATTTTTCCAAAAAAAATTATAATAATAGAAGAATGTCTCTGGAACCTAAGCTATTTAAAAGAAAACTACTATTTCTTGCATCAGTTAATTCATAATATCCAAAAACCATAAGAAATAAAACTAAATTGGTCCAAAGAGAAAATTTGTGCAACGAATTTACAACTCCAAACAAACCAAATTTAATAGCAATTAATTGTTTAAATTACTTACTGCAACACATAACAAAAACTTTTATTAATGATTTATTCTTTTTTATAAATAAAGGAGGGTTAAAGGGTCCCTTTCCCTTTATAGTAAAGATATAACGGGCGGATCAATCTAAAAACCCAAAAAATCATCAATAATTTACTAAAAAAAAACAAGCTCCTATGCCAAAAACACAAGAAATTGGGAATACAAAAAGACACCAGACTAGTAAGATAGACATGACGATTCAATAACAATGGAACTCACTATGCTATAAAACAAAAAAAACAAAGATACAAACTGATATATTTTAGAATCAATTATTTAACTAAATTAGATGACACATCCGTAACCTCCACTTTAACGGGGATGAAAACAATTTCCATAGGAGGTTTCGGGAAAATATATTCTTTTCTAGCAATAGCCCAACTCTTTAGCCAATTGTATGCCTCATGACCTTTCTTGTAAAGAAGATACCAATGTGTTGGTTCCTATAACAATGGAGCAAACATATCATCCAGGTTAGGCATGTGGAGCGAACTAGGTCCCACCCTTAGTCTCTCACCCCATTTGGACACACCAAACATGAAACGCATTAGGAAGTCAAACCATTTTTACAACTCTCCAAAAATTTCCACATCCATCAATCCTTATTGTATATAATGAGATTGATAAACGAAGGGCCACGAAACACTCGAGTTTTTGTCCATTTCATTTTTAATGCCAACCCTATACACTGGATTGATCCAATGAAGACCCATCCCCAAAGCCCAATTCTTTGCTAGATGTATGATAATAAGATGACAAATAAATATTGAAGTAACTTATGCATTTACCCTCGGACATACCTCTAGAGAAAGATAATATTATCCAAGAAATCCCTCAATAGAAATCATGTATTTCTCTGATTCAATCCAAAAAATGGATTTCAAATGATGATGTGAAATTTTGGTATAAAATCCCATTTCACGAACCAACACAGAAATTTTCATGAAAGGAAACATTTAAAAGGCCATAAAAGATTAAATGAAGTCCAATGAAATAAACCCAAAAGGTGTGAAAATATGGTAGAGAGGATCGATAAATATATGGAGTGATTGTGCTATTGCATGCTCATAATTAATACAAGATTGCTAGGGGATTTAATATAAACCTTTCTTGGAAAAGTTGGAGAGTTTGGCCAATCGACATATTTATTACCAATGGTATCACAAAGCACTTTGTTAGTCCCTTGTTTTTTTATAAAATCTTCCTATTTAGTAACCTTCCAATATATAAGATTTAAGGTCCACTTTGTAATTAGTGAAACAATAAAAAATGAATTTTATTCATACAAGATTTTTAATTACAACGTTAGCAATAATATGAGATTCACCTCCAATAATTAATTAATTACTATTCAATTCATTAGCCACGGACCAATAATGTTCTAACACTTTAATTTATTGATTTATACATTTATTAATTTACCAAAATTCCAGTCATTAGGAATGTTATTAATTATGAGATCGTCATCTTGAAGAAGGCCACCTTTTTTGTGGCTATTACAAAACACGCTTTGAGGATTGGAGAAAGGTTGCCACACACATTTAACACTTAGACCAAGATTTTTTTTCCCAAGTTCAAAATCCCTGCTTCACCATGATATTTAAAAAGTGAAATGTCAACCCATTCAACAATAGGTATTTTCTTCGTCTTGTTGGTTCCTTACCAGAGATAGGCCAATAAATGTTTGTTGATTTTATTAAACACACAATTGAGTATCCTCAGAATAAAAACCATATAAATGGTGATAAAAAAACAATATATTAGTAAGATTAGATCAATGTAATAGAATTTTGTCATTTAATCCTGCATGAGAATCATATTCATCTTCACCCTACGTATGTGATGGATCTTTTGTGTCTATTTTCTTTGAAGGATGATTTTAAGAAAATATGCAAAGCCAAGACGGATATGATACTTCTCTAGGTTTAGATGATGTACATATCTTATGAGTATCTACCCTTTCCATACCATGTGGCTATGTTTATTACTAGAAATTTTTGATCGTAGCAATAACAAAGCCTTCCCTTTCATTAACTAATGACACTTATCCATTGGAAAGAATTTTTGTTTATATGTAAAATATATGGACTACATTTTATGCTAAATATATCAAATGAGAACTACATAAGGCATCAACCTTCTCAAAGGTATGTATTCAAGAGCTTGGATTTGTTAGGGATAGTCCATCAAATATAATATAATTACAAATAATGACAACAAACTTGTTAAGATTGATTTTGCATTGTTAAAATGGATTCGTCAACAATATAGAGGCTAGTAGTCAATAGCCTTCTCATCAATGAATAATTGGCAAACATAAAAAATGCATTTCTCTTCATAGCCACGAATCATTTATTCCTAAGCAATATTCATGTTCATCTTAGTCCTCAATTTTTTAGTAAATTGTTTAGGAATATTTTGTTTAACGAGTTATTTATAGAAATATGTAGGGCCCAGATGATCAAGATGCATCAACAGGTTTAAAATATGTACTTATATTATTATGCTCTAACTCTTATCTTTTTCGCTAAGGTAGACAATGATTTTTATTAGGTCAATATTTTTAAAAAATAGAAACAATAGAGCCTAGTGAGCGCCAAGCCACTCCTTTCATTACATAATGTAGCTTAGCGGTTACTATGCATTTTCTTTAATATGAACCAACCTAAAAAAATACTTGCAATCACATTTTATTCATTCATATGATATGTTTTTTGATCACTACATTCTGTAAGTAATCGAGTTTAGCGGTCACTAAGAATTTTCTTTAATACAAACTTTTTTTATCTCTATTTTCACAATTAAGAAACAATTTAGCCTAGAGGATGCTAATCTATTCCTTTCCCAATAAACAATAAACAATAAGCCTATAATGCTATATTCTGTAAGTATTCGATCTTAGCATTCGCTAAGCATTTTCTTTAATACCAATTGTTTTTTCATCTCTATATTAATAAACAATTTAGCTTTGAGGCCGCTAATATTTTACTTTCTCAAAGACCTCCATAGCTTTCGATATTAAAATTTTTTCATATCTCACATATTTTTCATCTAAATAAATTATGAAAAATTCATAGCCACCGATAATATATAATACTATGATCTTTTATTGGAGCGCTATGTTAGAAAAAAAAGATGGTTTATCCTAGCTACCGCCATATCATTTATTTATGAAAGTATTCGAGCTTAGCGGACGGTAAGAATTTTATTTAATACAAACTGTTGTTCGATCTCTATATTCAAAATTAAAAATTAGTTGAGCCTAGCGGCTGCTAATCTTCTCCTTCTAATAAGTAGCGGAGCTTAGTAGTTGCTAATATTTTTTATTGATGCCAACTGATGTGTATAAAATAGACAAGATGCAAAGGTGTGTGACTAGCAATCACTATGATATTATTTTAGTAGCCTAATTTTTTTTTAATAACCATATTTCTTCCCGACTATGCAAAGTCCTCCTTAGATTTTGAGAATTAAAATTGTGCATATCTCACATATCTATCATCAAAATATATTATCGAAAATGCCTAACAACCGCTAATATCTATTACTATGATTTTTTATTCTAGAGCTATGTTAAAAATAAGAAATTGTTTACCCTATTTGCCACACAATCATTACTTTCTATAAGTATTTGAGCTTAGTGTTCGTTAAGCATTTTCCTTAGTACAAACTGTTGGACTGATCTTGTTCAAGAAATGGAGCTTAACGATTGCTAATTATTTTACTATATACGAACTGATATAAATTATGTGTTAGACATAACAAAATCATGAGTATTATAGAAGTTGTGATATCTTTCGAGGATATGTAGTGCCACACTTATTTTTGCAAGGGATTGTATAGCCAATAAAATATGATTATAGTTAATGAAAAATATTATCAATCCAAAATTGTAGATTTATTTAATTACATTTCTAGAAAGGAAACCATGGAGTTGTAGAGGCTAGTGGCCACTAGGATTATGCTAAATAAATATACGGCCAACATACGACATGTTGATTTGTTCATTACCATGTATTGAAAAGAATAGTCTAGTCCTTATAAAATAAAAGTATTTATTATTTTAAATTATGTCTTAGAAAAATACCATTCTAATGGAGCTTAGCAGTAGTTATTTTACTTGCAGTAGTTATTTTACTTCCTATCTTTAAGGTACTCTCAAATTCTTGTGAAGTGAAAAATTAGTTTTTATTTTTCTAGACTAAAGTGTAAATAACTCCAAAATATTGACGATCACAAGATATATTAAAAATTTCATGCCACATGTAAACATTTTAGTGGATGACATTCACAAATTAATATGGCAGTTCTTTATAGGTTAAAAGTATTTGTTAATTCTGGGGCTAATTAAACATTTCTTAAAAATGTGTCAATTATATAGTTTCCTGACTAACTAGTTTAGGCTTACCATGTGTCACATTTTATCACAATATTTTTTTAAAATTGGGTGTGCATTATATTTAAAAATTTCGAATTCGAAATCGATAAAAATTAATAATAAATATTAGAAATTAGAAATTCGAATTCTAATATTGACAATCACAAGAGGTATTAGAAATTGCATGCCACATGCCAACATTTTATTGGATGAAAATTACAACTTAATATGGTGGTTTTTTATAGGTAAAAACTCTTTGTTAATTCTATCGCTAATTACAAATTTCTTATTAAATGGGTTAATTATATAATTGTGTAATTAACTGATTCAAACTTACTAGGTGTCACATTTTATTGGTTTTTTTTAAAATTAACACGAATAACATTTAAAATATATTGAATTCACATTCAATAAAAAATAATAATAAATGTGCCAATGATTGTGTATGGCCAATGACCGCGAATGGGAAAGAACCATTAGTTGTTTCACTTAAAGTGACAACATATCATTTTAAAAATTATGAATTAAATATAAACCAACCAATAAAG
Source organism: Taxus chinensis (assembly GCA_019776745.2). Classification (NCBI taxonomy): domain Eukaryota; kingdom Viridiplantae; phylum Streptophyta; class Pinopsida; order Cupressales; family Taxaceae; genus Taxus; species Taxus chinensis. Next base: position 400,301,944 of record CM034152.1, on the reverse strand, counting down.
TAAGTCACATCAAGTTATATAAAAACGTAACCAATGAAATGGTGACACGTAGGCATTCCGTAAATGGTGACTTTATTCCCAAGTAATAGGTCACCTTAAATTTCTTTGTATTTAAAAATACTTAATTTGAATGTTGTAAAAATTTGATTTCATCACAATTATAATGCTCAAAAGAAAATTTGTATAATGAAAAAATCATAATCTATCAAAGGTGTTTTTTTTAAAATTATAATAATTATGTGGCTCTGAGAACTTCTATTTTGTAAATGTTTTTTTATTATGCTTAAATTAATATTTTTCATTTTTCGGTGAGTTTGCAAAGTAACAATTATCGTTATCCCACTTGTTTCTAAAGTAAAATTAATAAAATTGATTTCCCTGTATCCCACACTATCCCCCAAATAAAATGTAAATATTAATGAGGGGTACATTCAAAGTTTTATATGTGAAATCACCCACATTAAATGCAAATATTTGAAATTTCAAAATCCCACACTTTTGCTTTACGAATGGGAAATTTAAATTTTGAAATTTTCCTAATCCCCCTTTTTTCAATTTTCAGAATTTCTTTCGTTGAATGTATTGGGAAAAAATTAAATACACTAGAGCAATATATATTAGGGTTTCTTTTTTATTTTTTAATCGTAGAAAAGAAACTCTTGAAATCATAATACAACACGCACATGCACTAAATTACTGGTCTGAGTGCTCGATTCCTGGCCATTTTTTAGAATGGAAAGTTGAGGTAGTGATTATAATATCATTCGGGGGTGCACAAACAAGAAAAAAATAGTGATTGTGGATAGATCATGGGTACAAGTGTAGATCAGGAGGCCCACAGAGGATGGAATAAAAAGAGACAAACAAAATAGGTTGCGGATAGAATCTCGTAGATAGTTTGTTCAAGAGAGATTAAAGAGCTTTAATAGTCATTATCAAGCACGTAAAAATTTCAGATACTACTAAAACATGTATTTATCAAAATAATCTATGTTATTTTATGTGTATCGTAGTTAATGGAAGGAACTTTCAAAGGGTCTGTATTCACCTAGTTCTTGTGTTTTACACCACAATTTTTCCCTTCCTTTCCCTTCGCTGCCTTTATGGTTTTGTTTCATCTCCTTGTTGAAATGTTTTGCTTTATCTAAAACCACTTTTTTTTTTCCTTCCATGACCGAAGAAATTGTAATCCCTTTCATGATATTTTTTCTTTGTAAAAACCCATTTTTTATGTTCAACTATAGCTCATGTATTTGTGTCTATTAAACGGGTTCCCTTTTTAGCCCTTATTTGTGTCTTTTTGGTCGATAAATATGCACCCGCATTTTTCAGAAGATTAGAGCTCCTTCCTGACATTTATTCTTTCCCCAAGTAATGGTGAATCTTGTGCGCTTGGGACGGATCTCCAGAGAAGGCCGGTTCCTCTACCTACCTCTAACACTACTACTACTCTTAATGCTGAAAATAAATCCTAGACTAAACATGCCAAGGGACCAGGGATATAATTTTGTGTAGAAAGGGGAAATACTAAGCTAAGGAAGGTGACTAATTATTTCAATGGGTTGATCTCTTACATTATTACCAAGTAGATATAGAGATGACATAGTTAATTATATTCAACACGTGGGCTTGGCCTTCCATAGTAAAACACATGTTACAATGTAATGTCTTTAAGCAAGGAGTATGCACAACATATGAATAACAAAAGAGAGGTAAGAACATAACAACGAGAGAGTAAACATTGTTCCAAATATACATGATTTTATTGCTCAAGGGACGCACATTCATTTACATTCACGGTAGGAGGCGAGAATACATTCTAGAGAGCACGAAAAGGTATAAGATCCATGGGAAGTTGGCCACCATTTTTGCATGGTTTTGTTATAATAGAGAGATATCCTTTCTACAAAGTAGAACTCTTCTATTTATAGAAGAAGAAGGAGAGAAGAGAAGGGGAAAGAGAGGGAAACTCAAGGTCAAATCTTTAGCCATTAATAGTAAGTGATAAATGCCTATAAATCTAGCTGCAAGGATATCAAATGCACTTCTCCATGTCTGTTTGTTGTGTAGAAGAAGGAAGAAAGCCAGATCTAATTGAAATATGGTGGTTGGGGTTGATTGGATGTGTGCATTGATTATCAGAAAGACATTTCCCTATTTTCCACCTACCAAATCCCACCTAATTCTAATTTTAAAAAGTCCAACTTGTATCTGATGTTAGCATCTTTCAAATGAGACCAGGTGTGTGGGAATCTGAGCACTATAGTAGAAATTATAGCAATAAGAAGTCTACAGGTCACTCGAACACATAATGACACATGGCACACACACATTGACTAAAGGAAATCGGCCAACTGTTGATTTGTTTTGTCATTTATGCTATGTGTCATGCACTGGTTGGTTGTCCAGATTTGGCACCCTTTTGGTGTGCTTTGGTAGGTTAATTGCATCACACTCAATTTTTACAGATGATGTGGTACATTAACTAGTGTCGAAGAAGGTACAAGGTGTGGAAGTAAAATGCAGATGCGCGAAAGGGAAATATAGGGAAGGTGCATGCGGAAGTGCACACATAGGAGGAAGAGGTAAATACTTGCAGGGGAAAAGTATGAGAAGGGGTGTGATAATTAAAATAAGGAATGGTGCATGAAGGAGTGCAAGGATAAGAGTAAGTGCAAGGTGCAAAAACACAAAGGCATATGAGGGACTTAGTTGATTTGGAAGGAAAGTTTACAGAGGTGCACATAAAGAGTGCATGATAGGATAGGAAAGAAATTAGGTGCGTAGATAAAAGGTGCAAAGGGGAAATGGAAGGAGATAGCATAATGTAGAGGGAGAAACAAGAAGGCATGGAAGGTGCATGTGGAAGAACTGAAACTATGCCAAGGTGTCAAAAGAACAATCTTGAGTGCACGCAACCTGAAATGTGAAACATCAGAGTCAGAATAAAATATAATTTATCCAAATAAATAGGATATTTATTTGGATAACATGTCTCTATGGTTAATTTTGTGTGGATTTTTTGTTCTCCTTCCTATGTTTATTCTTTTTGGTAAATGGTGGCATCTATCCCCAGTTGCAAAACATGATTCACATATTCATTTTTTTTTTTAAATCGTAATGGTTTGATTTTGTATAGTTTAGGTAATCATTTTGACCTCCTTTAATGTTATTAATGTGAAATAAATATTCGTGACTAACTATTTCAATGTTCAATGCTTACATTGTTACCGTGTAGATATATGTAGTTAATTATATTCATTTTCCCACATAGAAATAGTTAAATGTAATGTCTTTAGCAAGTTATTTTATGTGTAGTAAAAGGTAAGAACATTATATATACTCGTAAATATTGTTAAATATAAATTTTAATCATTCTATTTACAAACATATATTTCATTTTATGGATCTTATATTATGCCATATATTTTTTATTATGCTACATATCATTGGTTGAGTTTAGATTTTTTTGAAATATATTAATACAAGATTGTAATCATATATTTGTGTACCTTTGTTCAAATCTAATCAAGAAAAATGTTGTGTAGCCTATCTTCCACTGAGCTCAATATGTTATTCGTATTCTATCACATGATATTCAAATCCTAGAGGCCACTAAGGTTGTAGATTATTCCAATGTGTTGGTGTAACATAACAAAGACTTGAGATTAGTAGCCGCTAGGATAATTGTTATCTTGCATTCAAGGTAATGTGTAATGACTTTACTGAAAACTGAAAAATGAAATTTGAACTAATCTCCAACTCCAAATTTTAAGCCTATTAGATGCTAAGTTCAACATGCTATTCAAAATGTATTACATGATATTCCTAGCCTAACAGGATATTCAAAGCCTAGTGACCGCTAAGGTCAAAGATAATTGCATAGCGTGGGTGGAAAATCACAAATACTTGAGGTTAGCGGTTAGTATGATATTTTTTGTCTTGCTTACAAGGAAAGTAGTAACAACTCGATGGAAAAACTAACTATGCTCCATTTTTTTATTCAAATTTAATAAGACTAGCGACCACTACAGTGGATGCTTATAACCTTTCTTTAATGTTCCAAGAAAAGAGAAGAAACGTAATTAAAAACCAAATTTTAAGCTTAGTGGCAACTAATTAAAATATGATATTCAAAGTTTTTTACATGATATTCCTAGTCTAACACAATATATGAAGCCTAGTGGTCACTAATATTGAAGATAATTGCATACATCTGGTGTAAAATTACACGGACTTGAGGTTAGCCGCTAGATATTTGTTTTCTTGCAAACAGGACAAGTAGTAATTTTACTAGCGGGCCATTGAGTTCAACAAACTAATTACATGATATCCTATTAACATGATATTTAAAGTTTACAAGACTAATATTTGGAAAATACTACTTGAGGTTACAGACTTGCATAGGGTGGATTATTACTATCTTTGTCTATTATTTTAAGATGAGAGAAAAACATAATTAAAAACAAAATTTCAAGCCTAGCGGCCATTGAGTTAAACATGCAATTCGAAATATATTACATGATATTCCTAGCCTAGAAGGATATTTGAAGCCTAATGGCCACTAAGGTCGATGATAATTACATAGTGCGGGTGAAAAATCACAAAGAATTGAGGTTACTGGCTGGTAGGATATTTGTTGTCTTGCATACATGACAAGTAGCAAATGAAATTTTAAGCCTAGCGGCCACTGAGTTCAACATGCTATTCAGAATCTATTACATGATATTCCTATCCTAACACGATATTCATAGCTCTGGTATTCAACATGCTATTCGAAATCTATTGCATGATATTACTAGCCTAACATGATATTACTACCTTTCTTTAATGTTCAAAGACAAGAGAAGACACATAATTAAAAACAAAATTTTAATCATGGCGGCCACTGAGTTCAACATGTTATTTGAAATCTCTTACATGATATTTCTAGGATATCATGATATTAATAAATATATAGAAAATCACAAATACTTGAGGTTAGCAACCACCAGGATATTTTTTGTCTAGCAATTAGGACAAGTAGCAAACAAAATTCTAAGCCTTGCACTTGAGGTTAGCGGCTGCTATATATTACATGATATTTATTATCTTACAAATATAAGTAGCAAATGAAATTTCAAGCCTAGCAGACGCTGAGTTCAACATACTATTTTGAAATATATTACATGATATACCCAGCCTAAGAGGATATTCAAAGCCTAGCGACTTCTAAGCTCGAAGATAATTACATAGTGCGGGTGGAAAATCACAAAGACTTGAGGTTAGTAGTTGGTAGGATATTTTTTTTTGTCTTGCTTACAGGACAAGTAGTAATGACTCAACTGAAAAACTAACTATGCTCCATTATTATATTTAAATTTTACAAGACTATATTCAAATACTAGCAACCTCTAGGATGGATGCTTACAACCTTTCTTTAATGTTCCAAGACAAGAGAAGACACATAATTAGAAACAAAATTTTAAGCCTACCAGTTGCTAAGGCCTAAGTTCAATAAGGTCATGGATTTTTCCAATGAGTTGGTGTTACATAACAAATAATTTTCATTAGACCTTGCTAGGATAATTGTTGTCTTGCTTTCAAGCTAATGTACAACGAATCTACTAAAAAACTAAAAATTAAAACTGAACTAAACTCCAACACCAAATTTTAAGCCTAGTGGTTGTTAAGAATTCAACATACTATTCAAAGTTTATGACATGATATTCCTAGCCAAACATGATATTCAAAGCCCAATGGCCACTAATGTTGAAGATAATTACATAGCTCTAGTGGAAAATCACAAAGACTTGAGGTTAGCGGCCACTAGGATATTTGTTGTCTTGCAAACAGGACAAGTAGCAAACAAAATTTAAAGCCTAGAGGCCGCTTGAGTTCAACATGCTATTCAGAATCTATTACATGATATTCCTATCCTACATGATATTCCTAGCCTAGCATTATTCAAATCTATGGCATGATATTCCTAGTCGAAGATAATTATATTTAATGACTCGACTGAAAAATGGATATGCTTCATTATTATATTTAAATTTTACAAGTCTATCTTGATATTAGTGGCCGCTAGGATATTTATTTGTCTTTAGGCTTACAGGAAAAGTAGTAACCAATTTGGTGAAACACTGAAAAACTTAATATGCTCCATTACTATATTTAAATTTTACAAGACTATTTTCAAAGACTAACAATCGTTAGGGTGGATGCTTACTACCTTTCTTTAATGTTCCAAGACAAGGGAAGACAACAAATATTCCAAGACAAGTAAAATATTTATGACTATATCCTGTGGTTTATAAAACTAACGACTCATTTGAATTATGTGATATTCACGATATATCTTATGAGAACTATAAAATATTCAATTATTGACCATTATCAACCATTCAATTATCGACGATATTTATATGAGAACTATAAAACTAAGATTTGTTATTATTAAATATTCAATTATCAACCATTATCACCCATGTTGGATTCCAGGTTTCCACAATGATGTAGTGTAACTCAACTTTTTTTTTGACAGTGATGGGAAGATAGCCATCAATCCACTATTAGCTCCTCTATCCTAAAGCTATACTGAATGTTTTTACATTGACAAAAATATATCCTAGAATATATATATGTTAGTGGCCTCTAGTCTTCATTTCTAGGAACAAATTGACAACTTTAAACAAAGAAAAAATAATAGCGATTAATTGTTTAAATTTCTTATTGCAACACATAATAAAAACCTTTTATTACTGATTAATTTTATTATTACTAAAGGAGGGTTGAATTTTTCCTATCGACTGCTAAGCTATAAATAATTACATCAAGATATCATTAATAAAAAAATAAATTTAATAAAAGTTAAACTTCAAACCTCCTTTAGTAATAAAAGACAAAATTTCATATCATTAATAAAAAACAAGAAATCATTAATAATATCTTGACTTTTACTCTATGAAAATAATGACATCAAGATATAGCATCTCCTTATTATTGTACTATGGAAAAATAGTATTTATCCTTTCCAAAAACTTATAAACTATTAAATTTTTTAATTCCTTTTTTCAGGTAATATGTCTTTAATTGGTCACACTGATTCATGAAAATTCCATTTTATTGAAGGAGTAGAGGATATGAAAAAGAGAGACGATGAATGGTTTGTAGACATACATTCCCCAAAAAGGGGATTACCACAAAGTGATCTGTGGTTAGTTTTTATTGATGAAGACATTGTCAGTGAAGTTGGTATAGTACTAACTTTAGAATTTATTGATCAACAGTAAATTACGTATTCTAGGAGCTAAATGCATTGAATTTGAAATGAATAAGTGCAATTATTGATATGCAGTTGGAATACCAAGAAACTGGAAACTGAATAGCTAGAGAAATTAGGAGTGTTCTTGTAACAAAATATCCCATGATCATGTTTGGAATTTCATAGCACTCAGCAAAACAAGGAGAAAATGACCTTTTAATTAGTGAACTCAATTTGGTAAAAAATATGGCATAGATATTGATAATACCATCTTCATCTTGTCTTATTTAAATATAAGATTTTCTTTCTCCACCGATACATTGTTGATACTAGAATTTGTAGATTTGTCTAAATTAGATTTTATGACTACAAAGTACTTCTTCTATGTTTCATTATGGAAATGGAATAACATGATCCAATCTCATTGAAGAAAGTGAAGCCGATAGTTGAAAATCTCAAAATCTTCAACATCCCACAATTGATTGATTTTTGTTAATTGTTGCTTTCATCTTATGAAAAGTTTTCATGTGATTAAAGAATAACATATCAATTTATTGTGAAGTGCATATATGTTGAGTTCCTTAACATTCACCTTTTCTTAAAAAAAATTAAATTATAAATAAGAAATCTTTTAAAAGGAATGTAATTCCCATCTTCCCTCAAATATTCTACAATAACATTGATGCAAGTCATGATCATAATCATTAACCTTGGTGTTCAAAGAGGATCATGTAAATTTACATTTACTCTATGAAAATATGACCATTTGGGCAAGCCATAATTGCTTACTATGAAAAATAAAAGGCTTTATCCTTAAGATCCCAAATTCTTGAAAGAGTTAGAATCTTCAAACACCTTGATTTGACCTGAATTCTAAGATATTAATTCTTAGTTTTGAAGTAATATGACTTAATTTTTCACAAAAATTTCATAGAAATTGCAATTGATTGAAGTACAGAAGGCTATGAAAAAGAGATATGATGAAATGGTTTGTAGAAATGCATTCAATAGAAAACTACCATGCTGATCTGTGGTTATTTTTTGTTGATGAAGATGTTTCTAATGAAGTTGGTATGGTACTAACTTCAGAAGTTAGTGATCAACAAAAATTTCATATTCAGGTTGAATGCATTGACATTGAACTAAATAAGTGCCTTACTCTTGACATGGATTTGGAATTTTCATTGTTTAAGAAACTAGAAATGAAGGCTTCTAGAGAAAGTAGGATGTGTTCTTATTTTAAATATGGTTGGATTTTGGGGAAGTTCATACGTTTAGACAAAATAGGATTTGAAAATGCACTTAAAATTCATAATAACATGAATTTTGCATTCCAAAAATTGTATAGAACCAAGAATACTTCTTCTATTTTTCATTATTTGGATAGAATAAATTTAATTTATCCACCAAAACATGCAAATCTATTTACAAAACTAAGGTGATCTTATTTGTATAAATTATAGATAGATCCCTCTAAGTCAAAGTTGCAAGGGATTAAAAATAATAACACATTGGATTTATTGTTGAAGAAAGTGACCAGTATATTTGAGAATGCAAAATCTTCAACCACTGAACAATTAAGTTTATTCTTGTTCAATGGTGATTTTTTTCCAGTTGAAGTTCTTAGGTACCATGTGGTGCCTCCATAATATCAATACTGTGAAGTGCAGGATGAGAATGTTGACCTTATTATACATTTAATGTTGATTAATATTATTCCTTCTCTTAAGGATGCACTTCTTCTTCCCTTTTTATATTCTACAAAGTAACTTATGAAAACAAAGGATCCAAATGACCTGAAAAGAGATGGTGTACAATTCTACATTCTTGATGGCCAACATACCATTTTTGCCAAAAAAAAACAGTTGAAAGAAAATACAATTCATTACATAATAAGATGTAGGTTAGAAAGGCTTGCATTATGTCTTACAATGTGCTTGGTGAAGTCATTATTAAAATTTTCAAGCAGCATCATGAGGTAAACACAAATTGTATTGAATCCAATTTTATTGATGTACTCTACAAGGCTCGAATGATTTGGAGATCCCTAGGATGTCCTCAGAATCTTGGAGTGTGAAATGCAAAGACAGAGGATTTGAAGGTAATGAAACTTAATTTTATGGAATTCTTACTTAAAATCTAATTATTGTAATATGAAAAAAGTAAATATACTTTTTCCTCTTTCAATGTAGAGTTTTGAGAAGCAATTTCTTGTTATTTTCAAAGTGGCTAAGATAGAGAGCCTTTCTGAAAAAATTACATTTATATTTTTTCCTAAGGACATATGGATAAAATTGACAATAACCATTGAGTTATTTAAATTAGGTGGGATAGCTTGTTCTCCTTTTAAGGATAACCATCCTAACTTTCAAGAAAATTCATTGGCAAGGTTCACGATGAATTCCTTCAGGCCTACAAGAGGAATGATCGATGAGGAGATATCAATTCTACTAGATAAAGTAAAAGTAGAGAAAGTATGGCTAATTGTCTCTATTGAAGTAGGTGTCATAGTGGAGACTTTTGATTCTTATTGCCAAAGAGTAAAAGATGACAGAAGAATGAGAGTAAAATTTCTAAAATATATGAAAAGTAAATATCTAGGTAATATTGTATTGGCAGAATGCACTGAAAAGAATATTGTTGAAAAATTTGGTCTGCATGAATCTCATTACCGCTAGTTGTGTGTACTCTTGGGAGAAGAGAAGAAAGGAAAAATAAAATTTGATTCTGGAGGAAGTGAAAAATTAGAAAAAAGAAAAATTAATGTTGAAGTGTTAGAGGTTCTCCTAGTGACAACTCAAACAATTATAGACAAATACATGATTTCAATGGAAGAACAAATTCCAGCAAGGATGGAAGACACCAATGAGTTTACCTGTCAATGTGCATATCCCTTCCATCTCTAGTCAACAATATCATCTATTTTGTCAACTAATCCATTCAATGCAGAATGTGTGATCACAGATTTCTGCAATTTGTCTAGTGTACTAACTTCTGATGCAATAATGGACCTGCTTACAGTTTTGGATCTAGTCTGTTAAATTGTGTTATTATTTTTCTCTTACCTATTTCTTCTTCAAAAATATTAAGAGAGATGATAAAAAAAATACATGCAAAAAAGTTAAAGACAAGGGGGGCTCAGTTGTTGAAGGTTGTTGCAAATTTTATGATAGTAATGGAAACTTTAAGAGCTTGTTTCTTATGTACACAATAACTAATTTGCACAATTGTGATGCTAACGATGTTGATGGAGAAGACATCACCATGGATTGGATGGATCAACTTCTGAAGAAAATTGTGACTGCAAGTGAAATTAGCCTATGAGGAAAGACACATCCTTTTATTTATGAGAGATCTTATGAGTTTTGGTCTCATATGTTCACTCAACTCGGTTCCAAAAATTCTCTGATTATAGTGCTTTATGGCGGTAGTGTTGCATTGCAGGATTTGGTTGACTCAGGTCTACCTGCGGTCTTTATTGTTGAATCACATGATCAAGAAATGTTATTAAAACATTACTATTGTCATTTGAAAAAAAGTATGTTGATTAATATAATTTTAAATAATTCTATTATTATAATGCATTTGAATTGATACATACAATATTTATGCAAAAACCAAACAATAGAGGAAGGAACCATCTCTTCCTCTCCACATACAAATAAAGAAGATGATTTTTTTCTTAACATGTCACAGCCAATTCAACTTGTTTCCCTAGATGTCATCGATCATCTAATGAATCTATAAACGATGAGTGGGAAATAATCGTTTTATAAATTTATCACTTTAAGAAGTTTTCGATTGTCATTGTTTACATATTTTTAATAAAACTTCAATTTTTTTTCATATTTGATGCCAAATGGGGAGGCTATTGGCACATCACGCATGAAAATCATAGACATAAAAATGGTATAATAGTCATGTAGCATTATAAACAAAACCATTTATAAGCCACTCATAATTGTAGGAACCTATAGCGAAGTAGTTTATTTGTTATATGTATTACCCTAGTTATCGCTAACATACATATTTTAATTAAATTTATTTTGAATTGAGTAAATTTTTGTTTTACTGGTTAATATTAAATTACAAACAATTGAAAAAAAATTCTTGTGTACAATTGGCTATTTGTGGCCGCTAAGCTAATCAAATAATTTCATACCAACCATAGTCCAGGAAATAATGGGTTAGCCTAGTGGTCGCTAATATACATCAATATCTATGTAATATTTTCCATCAAAGGTTTTTTCATTGAATAGAAGAAAGTTATATCACAAATTTAATTACGTCGACATGGTATTTATTTTCAATTGATTAATGTTTTTAAAATTGGTTAAAAATAAACTTCCTAGAATTGAAAAAAACAAATACCTCTGTGCAGTTGGCCATTAGCGGTTACTAATCCCATCAAAGACTGTCAACACAAACATAGTCCAACTACATCTATGCAATATACATATACATATACAACTACATCTATGCAATATTGTATAAAAGCAAGTTGTATCACATATTTTTTTACTTCAACTTAAAATTTATTTTGAATTGATTATATTTTTTTAAATAGAACATGCATCACAAGAACCTACAGAGGGGGAGTGCAAGGGAATCCAAGTTAGAATCTCTATTAGTAAGTGTTAACATACTGAAATTTTGATTATTTGAATTGGTTAATATCAAATTGTGGGAAATTGAGAAAAAATTACTTCTATGCAGTTGGCCAAAAGGATTATTTAATTATTTTATATTTGGAGGGTTTTCTCTATGAGAAAAACCAATCCCATAAGGATTTGGAAATCAAGTTCGGTAAGGAGACTATCAACTTGCGAGGTGGGCTCAAGGAATTTTTAAAGATACTATCAACAAATGTGAAGTGGGATTTTGGTCTAGCTATCTCTCTTCCGCCAAAGTTGAAAAGTTGATTAAGGCTATGAAAAAAAATAAGTGGTTGAATTCAAACCAGTTATTTTTTGGGTAAAGAACATTGTTGTTTAGGAGATGAAATTGCAGTAAAAGATCTCCAAAAGATTTGGAGTAGAGAGGATATTATTTTCGGCCCTACACACACATTGTGTATTACAATAGGCCGAAAGGGAAACCCTCTAGAAAATTTTATGGTGGGGAGGAAATCTAATGGAGAAAATTGTTTCAAAGATAGGTGGTTGATGAACAATTTGTACACAAACATATCACAGATATTGTCTCAGGGTTTGAGTGTTGCCAAGGGCATCAAAAAATTACAGCAACCATAAATTATATAACTATTAATTATTTCAAAAAAATTACAATGATATTCATTCATACAGTCATATGGTCACTCTTTATTTTATATGTTGAGATTACAAATTTAAAAGTTGGCAGTATTTATATCTTCACTGTGATTGAGTTGATATTATAGTTTTATAAGTTGTTTGTGTGAATTACCCAAATAAAATATTATCACAATACTATGTTGACTTGTGTTTAATCACTTTTGGAAGCTTACATTAATTCTGAGTTGTTTTTATAGATCCAATTAGGAAGCCTAGGAAATTACTAGTTTTGGGATTTGAAGGTTTGTTGTTTGGAATTTCTAGTATTGGCGACAAAATACCTCGTAATATGGTTCCAAATTTTAGATCTAGGAATACTGAATACTTTGAATGAGAATTTAGTGCTCACTTGATAAGTACAACATCAAAATATTTTGACACTGCCTTATGGTCTTCATTTATGGATTCAACAATGGTGAAGTATATGTTCATCAAAAAAATTAGTTGGCTGTGAGAAACCCACTTCAGGTTCATTTGGGGATGCCAACAATGTAAGTTCAAAACAAATACCAGTCAACAGATAGTAGACATTTATGGTAATGTCTATGGTGAAAACAATATACTTTTGATCAATGAAACGAGATTCTTGTCGCACGAGGTCAAAGAAGAAATTACTCTCCAAACCCAACATACTGGAGATTTGATGGAAACTATAAGACTAATTCAAAAATTTATACTAAATTATGTACATGGTTGAAACATGCAAGAGAACACAAATAACATGTGTAGATCATTGAAAATGTTCAAACACACCATTGGCATTTGAATTATATACTTTGCTTCCAAATCCAACAATGTATTGTGCGTTTTATGGAATAAAATAACTACCTTACGGTTCTTAAAGATTCGCAGTGCACAATCATTTTTTTAATTCTTTTTTCAAAAGAAAAACATTTTTTTCTATGGGTGAAGAGACAATCATGGATCATGGACCAATAAAAGAAGGAACTTTTCCTAGATATACATAGTTTAAACTTAAACATATTTCAAAACTGGTGAGAACCTTATTCAAAATCAAAATTTAAGCCTAACGGCTACTAGCACATAAAAAACATAAACATATAATGTTTATTGCTTGGCAGAATGTTGGCTTCCCTAAAATAAAATTTTTTTTCCAAGTTATGCATGGTTTAATCTTAAATACATTTTGAAAATGATAAGAACCTTATTCCAAAGCCAAAAATAATCTAGTGGCATTGCTAGACCGTATAAAACAGAAACATGTTATGTTTATTGATTTGCAGATCCATGTTGGCTTCCCTGAAATAATAAAATGATTTTTTACGAGATATTGATATGTTAATCTTAATGACATTTTAAGAATGATAAAATATTGTTCCAAAGCAGAAATAAATCCTAGCGGTTGCTAGCACGTATAGAACACAAATATTTTCTTTTTAATGTTTTGTAGATCGTTATTTTAAATATTTTATGTTTATTGTTGTGTGGACATCGCCAAGAATGTAAAATTTTAATGACATGATTCCCTCATTCCTATGATACATAATTTGGCTTGGATGTTGGAAGCTTTGAGATTATATTCACATAGGAAGATTTCATCGTGACCAAATGTACCATTTGTTGAGGAACCAAGAATCAAAACATATTTCTCAAAAATATTAGCACTGTTTAGAGCAAGTGTAATGCATATTACAATTGTAAAAATATACCTATTGAAGGATGAATTGTGGCCTATAATGCATATTACAATTGTACTTGATAGATGAGTTGTGGCATATTTTGCAACTATTGAAGGATGTGGAAGACAATGTGGAGACATACGTGATGTCATTAAATCAATAACCCAATTACAATTATGTAATTTGTCCCTAGATTTAATTGATAACACCTTTCTGTATAATGTGTGTGACTATCTTTAGTAATGTTATTTTCTATAATGTGTGTTTATCAATCAACGGAAGCCTTTATTCATAATCTAGCTAATGCATGGGAAAATGTTGATGACATCATCCATTTTTTATTGCATCAACCTTGCCTCACAAGTCAAGGGACTACTTAATTGGGTTGTGCTTTCACCTTCCCTCACTCATTTTCTCACGTTTCTCTATGTTGTTTTCCATTTCCCTCTCATGGCATCTACCTATGTTCCTTCCATCCTCTTGAATAACAAGAATCTGAAAATGGATTTCCTCTCTACAGTGTCTTCCACTTGTCTTAACAATTTCTTTTGCATAGGCTCCACACCTATTCTAAAAATGATTGAGAAATTCCTGGGTGTGGATTATCTCCAGAGCACTGAGAGAGATCTTGTCAACTCCGAGATTGCAGGCATCTTTCATGTTTAATTTTCTAGTGTTGTGTGAAGATAAGGAAGTGTTCATGGTGGTCGCATCCCATTTTATTTATCCACATCATCATGTTGGTTTGGTCAAATTTCTGGTAGAATTATGCCTTCCTATTCTATTTTCCAATATGTTTCCTTGTCCCTCTCCTTTGTGGGTTGACACAAGATTTTTGATGCCCTAAAATTGAAAACTTAGGCCCTCCTTCAATTTTTGGAGTCTTTTCAAAGAATTTGTTGATCCGATTGGGCATCTATCTCCAACATGCCATCCCTGGACCTGGTCGTGCTCACAAAACCTGCCCCACCCCTTCCTGATCGCATGGTGCAGTTGAAGACTTTTGTTGGCTCATCCTTTTCCTTTCTCAGGAAGATTGCAACACTTGGCTAGGTGGACCAATTAGAGGTGGAACCCTAGGGTTTCTCTATCATTCCCCCTCTATTTTTTGTGTTCACCGCTTTATGTTTTTTGCAGGCCTAGTTATTCATGTTACATTTTGGCCTCGTGATTTACAATCTTTCCTACTGGTTTTTGGTTTTTCTATGTATCCCTTCATCGATCAAATATCTCGATACTTGTAGGGTGGGGACCCATCAACCCTCTAGTTCATAGCTCCAGTCAAAAGCATTTAACTATCTAAAAAATAAAATTATGTAATTTGTCCCTAAATTTAATTGAGAACAAGTTTTTGTATAATGTGTGTGACTATCTTAATAATGTTAATATGTATAAGGAATATAAGGAATAATGTTAATATGTATAAGGAATATTAATTACAAATTGTTCACATCAGTTCAAGGAATATAAGGAATTGAAAAATTCTCAGCCACTTCAACAATCAGTGTGTTAATAGATATTGTGAAAAACATTTTATTTTTCTATGATTTATTCTGTGAATTTGGGATTCCAACGTGACAAATAGTTTTACAATGAAATTCAAATAATTCTTAAAATGATTTACCATAATTCTACCTTTAGAAATGGAGTTTTAATTTATTTCATATCTATATTTAATTATGAAAAGATATCCTCCTGACAAGGGGAGTAAGGATAATTTTAATTTTCATTTAAAGTGTCAGGTGTGGGAGGAAAATTTCTGCAGTGATTTCATGTCCCTTTTTTTGAGGAACACAAGGATGGAAGAAGGTGATGTGGGGGGTTAATGATGAATTCTATCATGTATTTATAACTATTAATGAGATGTTGATCTTTTTGTAATCCGTGTTTATTGCTCTTTTGGAATTCAAGTTTATAAATATTGATGAGATGTTAATGCACATTTATTCCTCTTAGAATTTAGGTTTTGGCTTGTTCCCTTACAAGTGCACTCTCGAGCGAGTGCCACGAGTGGTGCAAGTTTGGCATGTCTCTACCAACTAGGAACCCTACTAGCATGACCCCTACCAGGATCCAAGGCTGACGATTCCAAGTTTGGCAGAGATGCATTGTCCTCCCTCTCTCACTCCAAGGGTAGTGTGGTGCTCATAGTTTTTTATATCTGTAGTAAGATGGGATATCACTGCACATAAAAATTCCCTTACAAGGATCTCACCCCAGTTAGTGACATAAAAACCTTAACAATGGATAAGGTCATCTTTGGCCTCACCTCTAACGGAAGAATCACTGGCAGGGATTTTTCTTCCTTTGCTATTAGGTGCCTCCCAGTCTTATGGGTGGCGTGGACCGCTCTGAAAAATGCATGCACCGCAAAAATGATGAATATTGTGTTCGAGTTACTAGTATTTCCATGGAACATGAAGGATGTCAATATGCACGAGATTTTTAATTTGTTTGTACACATCACACATGTCTATGTGCCCATGGATTAGAAGACAGGTTAGCATTGGATTTTTTTTTTGTTAATTTGGTTAACAGGGAAGGACACTTAGAGAGCTATTAATAAGCTCAATGCCTATGGTTATGATAATCTTACTCTCATATTCAAATGGTCCACTCCGGGGAAAAAAATTCTTTAAAATTGAAGCATGACAGACTTAAAAACATGCATATTTCCTTCTTTCTATGGAGTCTTTTACTTATTTCTGCTTTAGGTTTTGTAGGATTTTTTAGTGTTGATAGGATCAGTTGTGTTTCAATTCAATGTGATGATTCTCCTTTTATGTTTCCTTACCTCATTTAGTATAATGATTTATTTGTTTTCACTAAAGAAAACCTATCAAATCTTAATTTTTTAAAATCATCATGACATTTTTCTCATGGTATATTTTAGAAAATTGAAATTTAAAATTTAATTTTACCATTTACTGTTGAGAAATCATTTGTGTACTTACAAAAAATCTGTGTTTATGTTTACTCTCAGGTATTATTTTACATCTTGAGAAAATTTTCTTAACATAGTACTTGAAAATAAAGAGTTTATCTCACATTTAGTTCAATATTACTTCAATGTAGACCAAACTCGCTTTGGCTCTAACATGCTTCTTATCAAATCATGTGAAAGCAAACAAGTACTGTAAAGTTCAATTATTATTTGATTTTATCTCTATGGTGAATATTGCAGGTTTTAGATATATGATTTTTGAAGGACTGTGACATTGAAGGATGTTTACCTATTCTATGAGTTATAATATGGTTCCCCCAATAATAAGGATTCCATAATAAAATGATTGGCTTTTAAATTTAAGTTTTACCAAATTATGCAAAAAATACATAGATGCACTATAAAGGACTTTAGTTGGTTTATTTATTTTTCCTAAGAAACATGTTCTCATAAGAGTGTCTTGTTGACATGCATGTAGATATTTACTGCCCCTACAATGTCATATTTCATCGCTCACAAAAAATATTATCCATCATTGATTACGTTCAACAGGTATCCACTTTAACGAACATGTTTGTTTAATTTTATTTGTAGGGTGATTTGAGTGTCTTCAAACCCTTAAAATTTACTTCGAATGCATGAGGATTTCCCAAATTTTCACATTTCATGAGTTAGGGATGACAGTGATGGCATTTGACTAAGTGAGATGTGGGGAGCTTGAATAGGAGGATAATGAAGATCTATAATTTCTTCTTCCACCACTGAATATAATTGGGTTGTATGGAGAAGATCATAGAATACAAGTTCAATGAGCAAGGAAATATGGTGGTTTACACCACTACCATGTGCATCAAAAGATGAATTACATTTAATTATATTCTCATAGTCTGGATCATTTCCCTCTGCTAGTTTCTTCAGAATATCTTCATTAATTATCTAGTTACAGTGAGGTTCAATCTCATCATCATAAATGAACCTGGAAGTGTCTCACATCTCTTGAAAGTCATTAGCCTAGACGTCCCACTAGCCCGTATAAAAAGGAAACATGGTTAGTTTATTGTTTTATGGAAAATTGTCAGCTTTTGTAAAATCATTAAAATGTTTTCCCAAGATCTGTATGGTTTAATGTTAATGACATTTCAAAACTGATAAAGACCTTATTCCAAAGAAAAAATTAAAGCCTAGCGGCTGCTAGCTAGTTTAAAATAGAAACATTTTATATTTATGGTTTTATAGATCAGTGTTGGATTACCTAAAATCATTAAACAATTTTCCAGCAACCGCATAGTTTAATCTTTAATAAATTTTAAAATTGATAAGAATCCTTATTCCAAAGTAAAAATTAAAGCTTTACAGCTGCTAGCTCATACAAGTACACTCTCGAGTGCCACGAGTGACACAAGTTCCATGTCACTGCCAACTAGAAACCATACTGGAGTGATCCCACCCAACAAGATCCAAGGCTGATGACTCCAAGTCTGGCAGAGATGCTCTTTCCAAACTCTTTCACTCAAAAGGTAGTGCAATGCTCATATTTTTTCGTATCTGCAAGAAGAAGGGAAATCAGTGCACACAAAAATCCCCTTACAAGTATCTCGCCCCCACCCGTGCCAAAAACACCTTACAAGGGATAAGGCTATTAAGGGCCTCCCCTCTGTGGAAGCATCACTAGCGGCTTCCGCTACCTCCACTGCTGGGCACCTCCTCAGTCTCAGGGGCAGCGTGGACTGCTCTCATGATAACATGCACTGAAAAAATGATGAAAATTTCATTCGAGTTACCAGTCTTTCTGAGGACCACGAGGGATGTCATTCTGCATGATATTTTAAATTCGATTGGATACATCACATGTGTCCACATGGCCATAGATTAGAAGATGGATTAGAAGGGGATTTGGTTTTGTTAATTTCATCAACAGGGAGAACGCTCAAAGAGCTATCAATAAGCTCAATGCCTATGGTTATGATAATATTAATATCAGAGTTGAATGGGCCACTCCAAGGAAGACTCTCTCTTTTTAAATTAAATCAAGACAGACTTAAAATCAAGCATATTTCCCTTTTTCTATTGAGTCTTTTAAATATTTCCTCTTTAGTTTTTGTAGGGTTTTAAGTGTTGATAGGATCAGTTCTGTTTCACTTGAATGCAATGATTCTCCTTTTATTTTGACTTTCCTCATTTAGTATAATGATTTATTTGTTTTCACTATAGAAAACCTATCAAATCTTAACTTTTAAAATTCATTTTGACATTTTTCTCATGGTGACATGTTTCTTTATTTTTATTTATAGGGTGATTTGAGTGTCTACAACCCCTTAAGTTTTACTTTAGATGCATGAGGATTTCCCAACTTTTCCCATTTCTTTAGTTAGGGATGACAGTGATGGCGTCCAACAAAGTGAGATGTCAGGAGCTTGAAGAGGAGGATAATGAAGATATGGAATTATTTTTCCACCGTCGAATATCATCGAGTTGGACAAAGAAGACCGTCGAATAAAATTTCAACGAGTAGGACCAGAAGGTGGTTTGCACCACTACCATGCACATCTAAAAATTGGCCAAAATGATCCTTAGAAAGTGTTCTCTCAAGCTCCATGTGTGACGCAAGTTTGGAATCATTGTTAATTAGGAACCCTACTAGAATGACCCCCCCTAGGATGCAAGGCTTACTTTCTAAGTCCAATAGAAATGCATTTTCCTTCCTGTCTCACTTCAAGGGTAGTGCGGTACTCATAGTTTTTGTATATTTGTAGTAAAGGGTGATCACTGTACACATCAAAATTACCTTACAAGGTTCTCTCCCCTACCCGATGTCACAAAACACCTTAACAATTGATAAGACCATTGAGGGCCTCACCTCCAATGGAATAATCACTTCCTCTACTGCTGGGTGCCTCTAGTTCTCAGGGGTAGCATGGACAGCTCTAACGAAAGCATGTGCCACAGAAAAGATGAAATTTTTGTTTTAGTTACCATTCTATCTGAGAACCACAAGGAATATAAATTTGCATGATATTTTCAATTCATTTGTACACATCATGCGTGTCTACATGACCATGGATCAAAAGACAGATTAAAAGGGGATTTGGTTTTGTTAATTTCATCAACAGGGAGGATGTTCAGAGAGATATCAATAAGCTCAATACCTATGGTTATGATAATCTTATTATCAGAGTTGAATGGGCCACTCCAAGGTATTTTTTTTTAAAAAAAATTGAAGCAAGGTAGACTTAAAAGCAGGCATCTTTCCTTCTTTCTAGGGAGTTTATTTATTTATTTATGCCTTAGGTTTTGTATGGTTTTTAGTGTTGATAGGATTATTTTTGTTTCACTTGAATGAAATGATTCTCCTTTTATTTTGAATTTTATCAATTAGTATAATGATTTATTTATTTTCACTAAAGAAAACCTATCGAATTTTAATTTTTTAAATTCATTTTGACATTTTTTCTTGTGGTGGCATTTATTTATTTTTATTTTTATGGTTATTTGAGTGTGTGAAAACCCTTAAGCTTTACTCTGAACGTGTGAGGATTTCCCAACTTTTCCCATTTCTTGAGTTAGGGACAATAGTGATGGCATCTAATAGAGTGAGATACAAGGATCTTGAATAGGAGGATAATGAAGATATAGAATTTATTTTTCCATCCCCAAATATAATTGAGTTGAATGAAGAAGATAATTGAGTACAACTTCAAAGAGCAAGGATAGAAGGTGGTTCGCACCACTACCATCCACATCCACAAACTTGGCCAAAGTGCACGATAACAAGTGCACCCTCAACACTATGAGTGGCACAAGTTTGGCATCGCTGCCAACTAGGAACCCTACTGGAGTGATCCTGCTCACCAGGATCCAAGGCTAACGATTCCAAGGAAGGTGGAGATGTGTTGTCTATCCTCTCTCTCTCCAAGGGCAGTGCAGTGCTCATAGTTTTTTTATCTGTAGTAAGAAGGGTGATCACTACACATAAAAATTCTTGGTTACAAGGATCTCACCCCCTGTCTGTGCCACAAACACTTTAACAAGGGATAATTCCATTGAGGGCCTCACCTCTAGTGGAAACATCACTGGAGGGGATTTATTGCTACCTCTGGTCTATTGGGAACCTCCTAGTCTCAGAGGTTAGCAGTGGACTTCTCTTCAGAAATACATCATGCACTGTAGAAATAATGAAAATTCTATTTTTGAGTTACTAGTCTGTCTGAGGACCACGATGGATGTCAATCTTGTATGAGATTTTTAAGTCATTTGGACACATCATGCCTTTCTACGTGGCCATGGATCAGAAGAAGGATTATAAGGGGATTTGGCTTTGTTTATTTTGTCAATAGGGAGCACACTCAGAGAGCTATCAAATAAGCTCAATGCATATGGTTATGATAATATTTTTCTCAAAGTCAAATGGGCCACTCCAAGGAATATGTTTTTTTTAAATTGAAGCAAGGCAGACTTAAAATCAAGTATTGTTCCTTCTTTCTATGGATTCTTTTACTTATTTCCACTTTACATTTTGTAGGGTTTTTAGTGTTGATAGGATAATTTTGTGTTTCACTTGATCGACAACGATTCTCCTTTTATTTTTACTTTCCTCATTTAGTATAATGATTTATTTGTTTTCACTAAAGAAAACCTATCAATATTATCTGTCGTTGATTAAGCTCAACATGTGTCCAATTTAATGAACATGACTGTTTAATTTTATTTGTATGGTAATTTTTGTGTCATCAAACCCTTATAATTTACTCTAAACGTGTGATGATTTCTTGAATTTTCTTGTTTCTTGAGTTAGGGATGACAGTGATTACGTCTGACAGAGTGAGATGCGGGGAGATTGAATTGGAGGATAAAAAAGTTCTGGATTTTTTTTTGCCACCACCGAATATCATTGGGTTAAAAAAAGAAGATCATCAAATACAAGTTCAAAGATCAAGGCTAGATGGTGCTTTACACTACTTCCATGGACATCGGAAGACAAATTATATTTAATTATATTCTCATAGTCTGGATCAATGCCCTATACTAGTTTCTTCAAAATATCTTCAGTAATTCTCTAGTTACACCGAGGTTCAATCACATCATAGTAAATGAATCTAGAATTGTTTCACATCTCTCTAAAGTCATTAGCCTAGTGGTCTCTAGCCTGTATAAAAAAGAAACATGGTCAATTTATTATTTTGTAGACAAATGTCGGCTTCCATAAAATCATTATTTTCCCAAGATATACATGGTTTAATGTTAATGACAATTTAAAACTGATAAGAACCTTATTCCAAAGAAAAAATAAATCCTAGCGGCCTCTAGCCTGTATAAAACAGAAACATAGTATATTTTTGGGTTTGCATATCAATGTTGGATTCCCTAAAATCATTAAATAATTTTCCAACAAATACGTAGTTTAATCTTAAATAAATTTTAAAATTGATAAGAACCTTTATTCCAAAGGAAGAATAAAATCTCATGCAAATGCTAGCTCGTATAGAACATAGGTACATGTTATGTTTATTATTTTACAAATCAATGTCTGAGTCCAATATTTTGATTTTTGGATTGCTAGTATATGGGACTTTGGAGTGTAGTAAATTCCAATATATGTTATTTTGGATTCTAATATATGTGATTTTGGATTCCAACTATATGTGATATTGGAGTCAACTATGCGTGATTTGGAAGTCTAGATAATTCCAATATTTAACATTTTGGAATTCAAAATTAGTAATTCCAGATTCTAATATTGATGATATTGTTTTGCTGCTCAGACTAGAAAAAGTCTAGATTTAGTGAAATAAGTGTTCTAATTTTTTTTTTAATTTCTCTTCTCTATCTATAATTTATATTTCATTCAGTGAATTATTTTTTCCAAGATAAACAAGGAGAACTATGGTCTAAATGTATGTTAATTTGAAACTATCAGTCTATCACAGCCTCACAACATGTTTCTAGTGAATGATAAATTGGTCTCTCCATAACCTAGTCTCTATAAGAAGGATAAAGGATATATGTTCATATCATCACCAACATAAATCACAGATCTATTGACATAATTGTTGTATATCCACACTTGAATAAATAAACCATTGTATCCTCTCATAGCTATTTTTGCATTACAAGACATTTTCATATGTCAAAGAAATAACTAATGTCTCTATCATTTCCTCCAAGAGGGTGTATAAAAAAATAAACATGATTGATTTGATATTTTAGAGGAGGGGTAATGTTGATTACGTTACCAAGGCCAAGTATGTTGAGAAGAGAAAAATGAAGATAAAAACAATTATTTAGAAAATCAAGAAAATAAATGTGGGATAATGTCTTCGTTAAATACATGATTGAATCATTAACTCCTACTTATTTAGGAATAACATTGGAATAATTTTGTAAAAAAAAAGTTAAGGGAATACGTTAATGGATACTCTCTATTTTGGATCATTGTATTTACTTTGGGTTCTATTTCAAGCTCGACTAATCCTATAGTTTTTATTTTATTTTTCCCGTTTAAGTTTAGATATACATCATAGTTTTCAACAATATAGGCCTCAAAATAATTATTTACTATAGATAACCCTTGATTTACATTGGGAGAATATTATTTTCATTTTTAATATACTTAGAAAGAGGATCTTAGTATATGCATAAATTAACATTTTAAATTTAAATGGGTCCTATATAACTAGGTTATGATCTTCCATCAAGACTTCCTAGAAGCATACCAAGAAATAAATGTTGTTGATCCTCTAGAAGTCTCTGGATAAACTTATTTCATTTAGGCAACATGTCCTATAAATTGATATAGATTGTAGTATAAATTGGAATTGGAGTCCCTAGGCCTTTGGTTTTGATTTTTTTGTTGGTTAAATACTTGGTTGTTATTAGGAAATTAGATTTTATATGTGTAATTGTGTGACCCTTGATTAGAGTTCTATTTTTTATTTTTATTTTTTAGTGGTGGGGGATTATTAAATTTAATTTCATAAATGTAAGGAAAAAATTAGGATTCTTTTGGTTTCTCACATTATTTTTGTTATTGGTATTTGAATTGTCATTTAAAATGATGGTTGGTTTCTTGGCTTGATCTTTGATGTCAATTTTGGTGACTCCATGATTGCAGTTCAAGACCATAGGTACTTGATTGTTATTTTAGTTATTATTTAGATAATTTTTATTACTTTGGTTAGGATTTATTAATATCTCATTTGACTAATATCCCTTGCATCCATTATCAATGACCACTTAGTCAATTCATAGAGGACCTTCTAACAATTATTTGTAAGTGCAAAATGGAATT